>VZTF01007776.1:1377457-1977457 GCA_013397755.1 Cnemophilus loriae
GCGCCCCGGTCTCAGCGTCTGGCTGCCCCTCGGGCCGCGGGTGCCAGCGGGGCCGAGGGAAGCGACAGGCGAGCAAAGCGTCCTGCTCTGGTACCGGGAATCTCGCCCCGGCACGAACTGCGGGCGGTGGGAGCGGAGGGTGGGGGAAGCTGTCAGCACCGGGGCGGCGGAGGAGCCGTGAGGGCACCTTGCTGCAGGGGCAGAGGCCACGGACGGGGAGGAAGGGACGCGTGTTCCCCTGGGAGAGCGCAAAACGCAGCAGCAGGCCGAGCGAAGGAGATGGTGTTAGCACATCCCGCGGTGGAATAGCATCAGAAGCGTCTCCATAGATTTCTTTCCTGCTATGGACATTTGTGTGTGGTTTTCTTTCTTGCATTTGTCAGACAAGTCAGATAAACTTCATAGTTCTTTCTTCTTGTTTCTCTGGTTTTTATTTCATTCAGGTGACAGCTTGCCGAATTTGGATGCAGTAACTATATAAAATTATAAGTACCCTTAAGGATTCTCCATCACCCCTTCCAGTTGCCATTTTTTAGAGCTTTTGTGCAAATTATGCTCAACAAGTTTAAAAGTTTAATATTTTTCCCATAAAGCAGTTTGAGAAGCTGTTGTGCTATTTTTCCTTTGAAAAATGTCCACGACGGTTACCCAGAAAACACAGACAGGACAAACAGAAAGTTTTTCCTTTTCTCAAACCATTCTCTCACACGTGTAGGTGAGGTGTAAGTGTGGAAACCTTAAGGCGTTTCTAAGCTTAAGGGAGCGTAGTAAGTTCGGCAGTGCTGTGTTGCATGTCCCTAAATACGAGTCAAGACATTTTCTTCTTCTTCCTTAGCAATGTAAATATAATCTCATGGAGAAAAATGACCAAGCTAATTTTAAGAATTCATAATAAATAATAAGTTTAATCTAATAAAGGTATCTATGAATGTTAAAAACTAACTAGGAAGTGTTAAAACCTACCAGGAAGAGAAGAGAATGGCAAATGTATTTAACCTTTTCTTCCCTTACATTTTTCTCCCATTTGTTCCTTCCGAGCTCAGCTGGTGTATAAAAGGAGTTAATGATGATAATGAGCTTACATTTACAGTGCCTTTCTTCCTGAAGAGTCCCAAAGGGCATTACAAACAGATACGGTAAATTCACTGCTTCTTCTTAAAGGGTACTGGAGATTATTGCTGCTGGCTTTTATATGAAAGGAGCAGACAGGAGCTAGCAGACATACTGCCCTTCTACATACTTCTGCAAGAAATATGGATCATGAAGAAGAAGGTTAAGCAGAGTTTGGTTGACATCACTGATCCTTTAATGGTGAGATAAGAACTGAGTTGTGCGTAGATTTTCCAGTGTCGGCATTTGACCTGCTTTAAAATGAAGAAAAATTATTTTTGAACACAAAGAAAAGTCTTATAAACTGTTGTCTTTGTCACATTTCTTTTGCTTCATTGACTGTTTCGTTTGTTGCAAAGAACAGCACATACAGAAAATTTGGATTTTGTCAATTGCATTCAGCCAATCTAAAAAGGTCTTTTGCTGGCTGTAAAAACAGTTGATTTGCCGTTATGATAGTCTCCTGTTTGCTATCGGTGCCCTGTTAAATACTGAAAGTTAGTGTCTGAAAATTGCATTTTTCAAATATCTTTGGTCCCAAATATTTATGTGAAATTTTGCTGCAGTCCATATAATTTCTGAGTTTTTGTTTGTTTGGGGTTTTTTAGGGAAGGAGTTCATTGTGGGGTTTTTTGGAGCTGATGGTGCATTCGTCCCATGTCTTTCAAATAATTCTGTTACTTCTTATGATAAGACATTCCTTTAGGATAAAACTCCTACTCTGTTATTTTCTGAAACAGCCTACAGTTCATTCAGGCTTTCACTGCTCTGCTAAAGAACTTGTACATGTTTTGACAGTCTTTCTACCAATTCATGCATCAGCCTAGAAACAATCTCAAAAAACAGAAGCAGACTTTTATATTTATAAAATGTTTAAAGAAAAAAAAACCCTGGAACACCCCAAACATTTTTCTCTGTTAGATGGGGGAACTAAAATTCATAGATGTTTTGCAGCCAAAATCTATAAAAGGAACACCAATAAGCATGTTCCTACATGAAAAAAAAAAAAAAAAAAAGAAAGGTTTCCAAATACATTCATTCTGTTCTGCTGACGTTCTATGATATTTCATCTATGATAAAAAAAATCAATAGGCTTTCAATGCCTGCACTGCTGGTTTTTTTGACATCTCCAATATTCATTATCTGAACAAGTAATACTGAACATGTTATTGTGTTTCAGCAAGAAGGGATTATTGCTGTTCTTTTTATCTCTCCTCAGGGTTCCAGCCCTCCTGCCGTGTACTTTCCATAGACCAGGATGCTCAGAGCCCCGTGCAACCTGGCCTTGAACACTTCCAGGGACAGGGCATCCCCAACTTCTCTGAGCAACTTGTTCCTCACCACCCTCACAGTAAAGAATTTCTTCCTAATATCTAATCTAAACTTCCTCTCTTTAATTTTGAAGCCATTCTCCCTTGTCCTATCACTACATGCCCTTGTGAAATGTCTATCTCCAGCTCTCTTTAGGTAGTGGAAGGCTTCTTTAAAGTCTCCTCGGAGCCTTTTCTTCTCTAGTCTGTCTTGGTAGGAGAGGTCCTCCAGCCTAATTATCTTTGTGGTCCTCTTCTGGACTAGCCCCAGCAGGCACGTGTTCTTACGTTGGTGTCCCCAGTGCTGAGCACAGCACTCCAGGTGGGGTCTCACCACAGCAGAGCAGAGAGGCAGAATCCCCTCCCTCAGCCTGCTGGCTGTGCTGCTTTGGATGCAGCCCAGAGTACTGTTAGCAATGTTCAACAGTTCATCACTCAAAAAGAGTATTTTTCCCAAAACAACTTCTGTCTTTTTGGTTTTGAACTACGGTGTGCTCAGCTACTTTACACACTTTTCTTCTTTCTCGTTTAGGCAGACTTAACAGGACAACTTTTTTTGTCTATAAAAAAGGTAGATTTGTTTACGCTGTCTTCTTACATCTCAGTGGGTTTGTTGTGTATTGTTCTGTCATAAAAATCTGAGTTTGAAGAGAACATAATTACTGTGATGTGGTATCACTGGGCTTTTTATTTCAGTCAGATAAACATGCTCTAATTAACAGGAGGAATTTTGTTGTTGAATTCAGTTTCTTATATGGTTGGGCCAGCCTCTACAGCAATAAACAAATGCTGAAAAATTCGAAATTTAAACTCAAAAAGAATTTGAAGTTTAATGATAATGTTGTAAGTTTCTTGTAATTAGTATTTTGATTGTGCATTTATTGACATCCATTAGGAAAGCTTCTGATGGCTCCTGAGTATAGATTGCTCTTCCTGTCTAGTTTCACATTTTAAGTTATCATGCTTTTCCTTTTAACCTTTCTCATTTGCTGAAGTTTGAGTTCTGTTTTAAAGGATAAATATCAGTGCTCATGTCACACAGTCCAAATAGATTTGTTTGATAAGTTATCCTTGTTTTAAAAGAAAAGTTTCAGCAACTCTTCAATTACAATCAGTAATAAAAAAACCATATATCTGTGTTATGTGGAAAACTGTGATGTGGTTGATACTTGCATTGCTGCTTTTCTGTCCTATTTTGTCCAAAAGGCAGAATGATATATTGACTATTTACCAACAATGATCATTAGATTGGGAAGTCATGAATTCTTTTTTTAAGCTGAATTACTTGAGGAATAATTTATATTTATATGATGTAGAGCTGTAGGAAAGAGTATCTATTATTAGTGGGTATCCTTGAAAGAACATCGTTTAAGACAATGACAGTGAAGCCAATGTGTGATGTCCATCCACAAAAATTCATTCTATTTCAGTCTCTTCTGTTAGCATCATCCCTTTTACCCTTATGATCATCTTCACAAGTTTCTGTACAGAAAGTAACAAAGCAGTAAAGGTCTCAACACTAAAGGTGAGATGCAAAGACTTCTTTTTTTTCTTTGCCTGGCTATGAAATTTAGATCAGTGAAAAAAATAATAAAACCTTTCCTTCTTGAAAGTTTATCTGAGTTTTTCATTCTCTAATTGGTAAGAAGTGTAGAAAGGCAGTAAGAGTCACATGGACACAGTTTAAACCTTTACAGACTTTGAAAGTGGTAGGTCATGTTCAGCCTAAGTGATTTTTCTTTAAGCATCCACCATGGTGAAATTCTTTTGATCATTGTGTTTCAGAGAATTCTTAGATATTTGTTCATTTGGTTATTCGTTTGTTTGTGTGGGGTTTTGTTTGATTTCGCTAGCTGCTTTATACAAAATATATTTTTCTATATTTACGAGAGTTTGACTCTTTCAAGTCGTTTGAATTGGAGCCATAAACCCTAAAAAGCACAAACTGGTATTCAAAGTTTCAAGTCAGACTGCCATTGTGATATAGATAATCAGCATGAACATTGCTCCTGTGAGTTACTACTTACCCTAGTTTATTTAATGAAAAACTGAAGTTCAAGGGAAATTAAGATCTGAACTGTGGTGACTTCTAAGTTATGCTCCATGAGCTGAGGAAGATCTTTGAGGCCGTAACAAAGGTTTCACGGCTGGTGTGGAGAAACCGATGGAAGAATGAAAGCTCCACCATTTCCAGTTGCAACCATACTGAGAAATTCCAAAGGATTTCAAAAGGTTTTGGCAGCGCTGCTGTCTTTGGGATGGCCAAGATTGCCCAGCATAGCAGCACCTCCTCTAATCCATCCTGCTGTCCAGCCCAGAGTGGGTGATCACATATATCTCAGAGTGGCGGAGACAGTTGAGTGGCATCTCAGTAGCTGGTTTTAAGCAGCCTTGTGCAGCTATTAAGAGAAAATAAGAAAATGAGAGGAAGGGGAGCTGAAAAAGACTCTGAAAGACAAAGAGGGAGAGAAGTCAAGAAGGCTGGCAGAAAAAAAAGTAATGAGTGAGTAAGAAGGGATTCTCTTGAGAGAATATGAGGAAAAGAAGAGCTTAAAGAATAGAATGGAGAAGGGAGAGACTGTGGTATAGACACTGCCTCATCCCTTGAAATCATAGAGCAGACATCTTTAGATTATTTGTCCCTAGCCCCTGTTGTTATCTCCTGGTGCTGTGGTCCCTGTCTCTCCCTTCTGTGTGCATGTCAAGATTTTTCTGTACTTTGGTGTGCTAAAATGTATTGAATAGTTAAAAAAACCTTATGTTTATTACAGGCAGATGATTTTCTCCTTTCCTGTGCCACATTAAACTACTAAATATGCAGCTTGGACATGCATTAACTTTCATGTGTCCAATGAAGTGCCCTCCAAACAGTCATACGTATCATAAGTAACATATATTAATTACCCCTTCATTCCTAGGCTGCCAGCCATTGCTTTGACTGTAGAAGATGCTTGGTTTTTTACTGCTGTGGGGTCTCCCTTCTCCAATGCAGTAGCTAGGTACTTCACTTTGGTGGGTTTTTTTTGTTTGTTTGTTTTTGGTGGTTTTTTTTGTTGTTGTTGTTGTTGTTTTTGTTTTTGTTTTTAATTTAGACCTTAGTTTTTTATTTTCTGCCACTTTAACATTACTCTCAGTAGTTTCATCTGCCAAGGTAATCTACATATTGTTTACCTTTTCTTTGAGCTTATTAATGAAGTTATTAAAATCAGAGACAACTTCATATGTTGCAGTAGACCCACTGGCTACTTCCCCACAACTTAGTGCAATCTGCTGCCATTTCTCATCAGCCGGTGTTTGTGATCCTTCAACCTGTTTTCAATTTACATGACAGTGCTTACGTCCAAAGCAATTTGGATTCATTTTGGGAGATTTAGTAAGACACTGTATTAAATCCTTTATTAAAATCATGCTGTGTATCTCTCATCCAGGATTTTTGCAGTTCTATCAAAAAAGCAATCACGTTTCCTTGGCACGACATGTTCCTTATGAACCCATGCTGCTTATTGCTTATTGTACCATTATCCTTTGAATGTTTAGAGGAGTGTTTTGGAGTCATGAGTATTGTTTCTTTTTTCTGTTTATTTTCTTTTTCCCCTCAGCAAATGTTCTGTTCTTTCTCATTACAGAATATGCTTGAAATTAAACTCCTTGTTTAATAAACCACACTTCTTCCCTTTATTGATGTTTGAGACTCTATTTCCTATGCTGTATGACTTTTCAGAAACAGTTTTTGAGGGCTTACTCTTTTCAGTGTGCACTCAGGCATGCCTTTAACCTGGGCTAATTGACTGGATACAACTGTTTTTCTTCCTTTTATGCTATCCATAGCAATTTTTTGTTTCTTGTCCTGGTTTTGGCCGGGATAGTTAATTTTCTTCCTAGCAGCTGGTGCAGTGCTGTGTTTTGGATTCAGTATGAGAAGAATGTTTTTAACACGTTGATGTTTTAATTGTTGCATATTACTGCTTACAAGGAGGTTGAGTCAAGGACTTTTCAGTTTCTCTTCTCTGCTAGTGAGGAGCTGCAGAGGAAGCTGGGAGGGAACATGGCCAGGACAGGTGACCTGAACTGGCCAAAAGAATGTTCCATACCACAGAACATCATCCCAGTATATAAACTGGGAGAAGCTGCCTGGGAGCTCCTTGAGGGTAGGCTGGGCATCGGATGCTGAGCAGTTGTCTTGTGCATCACTTGTTTCACTTGGGTTTTATTCCTGTCTTGTTTTTATATCATTATTATTACTGTTTTTACTATTATTATATTTTATTTTAATAAAATGCTCTTATCTCAACCCACAGACTGTACCTTTTTGTAATCCTCTTTCCCATCCCACCAGGGAAGGAGGGGTGGTGAGTGAGTGAGGCTATGTGGTACTAAGTTGCCAGCTGTGGTTAAACCATGATACTTATTTTCGGTTAAACCTGCTTTCAACAGGAACAAATAAAAAATACGTGTATGTGGGAATTATGAGTTTTACCCACTTCTCTCCCACCAATGTAGCCCTACATTTGAACCGTGTTTGCATTTATTTTATATCTTTTAACAATTCCCTTTGGTACCATTAACTTGTTCTTGGCCTTATTTTGAGAGCCATTGAACACTTTGACGGAGGTCTATTGAAATTGTAAGAATATATTCCCTTTTCATTGCTAAAGTCGTCCTGCAGCGTTTTTGGGAATATTCATACATTCAGGTTAAGCACAAGATTTTATGCTTTGCTGTTGCTCATACAAGTTGTCTTCTACAGTTCATCTTTTCCCTAAAGAGTAGCCCACTATATGTATTTTCTTCATAAGTAAACGCAACACCCTAGGGAGAAGAGTTATTTAAAAATATGATAAATGCCATATGCATTCTCCCTTTCATGACTTCTTAGTTCTCTGTTAAGGACAGATCCATAGTGTGTTAATGTTGTAGACAATTTTTATCACACCCTTACTTGTCAAATGTCATATTTTGCTTTGGTTTAGGGTTCTCTTTTCTGCTTTGTTTTGGTTTGGGTTTTTTATTTTATTTTTTTTTCTATTTTTTTCTTTTTCCTCTCTCCCACTTCTGTATCCTGTGATGAATTGATGGCTTCTGAAGGATGACAGGGAATAAGGAGATCAGCTAACTGCTTCTCAGCACCTGGTGGGTTACTTCTTGTGAATTTTTATGTTAGGACCTTGTGAAAAACATTTCCCCAACTTCTTGCAGATATTCTGTATTAGAAAAATTTCTGTATTTGTTTCAGAGGCTGAAATCTTTGCCTTCTATAGCATTGTTGCAATTTGCCAGCATCTGTTAATGAGGACATAGTCACAGGACATAGTATAAAGTCACTGGTAATGTCAGCAGGTCATTGAGGAGAAGAAACAGTCAAGAATGCCAGCTCTTCTGTCACTGGTCTTATGAATCACAGATGTCCTGGACCACAGAAGGTGTCTGAGGGTGTTGGTAAAAGCTGTCTGTGATGATGTTAAATTAGGCTGTGCTTTTTCTACCTAAATAGCATCAGCACTTATCTCTGTATAGGTGTAAACCTCAGTTTGCTGCATGAGTTACTATATTCTTCTCTTAAAATCATCAGTGAACACCCTGATTTAAACAATGACCATTGGTACCAGAACATGTCTGTCAAATAAAATATCATCAGAGGCACTTGTTATTTGTGCCCAGTAATAAATTCCAGGATACTTTTTACAAGACTGAAAATATCTTGACACTGAGAGCATGGTCATTTCCCGGAGCAGAAATGTCTTCACTTGAGTGGTAAGTAAATTACTTGTACAGTGGGACACATTTTTGGCTGTGGCTGTTCTTTGCTAACCAGGCCAGCAAAGATACAGAGAGTTAAAGTAAATTTCCTTTTAGCTACTTTGACTCTAAAGCTTCTAAAAACTGCTTTGAGGTTCAGGGATGCTCACAGAAATAATGCTCTGGACTGTTATCTGCAGCCCTCTTTCCTCCTGAAGGAGGTCACAGAGCCATTCTACATGATGTTTGGTAATCAGCAACTTTCTTAAATCAGGGAAAACTCACTTGCCTTGTTTTAGCTGCTTTTCGATATGTGTAGTTCGTAGCACGAGACCAGAAAAAAAAGGTCAAGGATCCAGTCTGATCACTGTAAAGAGCTTTAGAAATGTGTTACTGACCTCCCAAAGAACTTAATTCCATGGAAGCCTGAACAGCAGAGAAAGCCATATGTTTTCTGGAAGAAAAATATATTATTGGCTGGAAGAGGTTATTAAAATTGTTTTAAAAAATAGTAATTCAAATTTCCAAATAAAATGATCTTGATTCCCCTTTCAAATAACTATGGTTTGAAAGAAAGCTAATGGCAATTATTCTTCTCTCTGCCTTTACTTCCAGAATGAAAGTTAAGGGTTACTATAGTCTAATTGTGAAATGAATTTTATCTGTTTCGATATAGCTTTTTTTTTTTTTTTTCTTAGCAACCACTGTGAAACTGTATTTCATTTGGATGCTGGCAAAATGTTAGCTTCCTGAAGAGTGAAACACATATGCATTTCGTGTGGAACATATGTATCATATATGAGCCTGGTTGAATTGTATGTTGCTGTGAGCTAAGGCTTCTGCCACATCCCCTCCCACATTATAAAGGTAAGGAACAGCAGGAGTGATTTATATGAAGAATTTTCAAAATGCATTTAATTAATCTTTTAAATAGGAAAGGGCTGTGCTCTTATGTTTGGGAAGATCCTGTTTTCAGGCTGAGCCTGTCTGAAACACACTCATCGTTCAGCTCAAGTCGCTCACTGGAACATTGCTTAAAATGAAGGGCTGCTCTTTCTAACCTCTTGCAAGGAAGGCTTTAGCTGGAGCCAGAAAACAGAGCACAACCCAAGCTGCCAGCTTGTTAGCGTGAGAATCCCGCCTCCATAGAAGTCTTTGGATTAATGACTTCAGACAGACAGATGTGAGACTCAGAGGCCACGGGTGGGGGAAGGGGTTTCTTGTCAGAGGGCCCTGGAGTGTTCTTGGTGATGAGAGTAGCTTTATTCCTTGAAAAATACAGGGTGTTGGCTGAGCAACTCTGAAGGAAGGCTGGCAAAATGGAAGGAAAATATAAATACTGCAGATATCTTTGTGCTGGAAAGTAATGCATAGCAGCTGCTCTGAGTCCATCTAAGAAAATACCCTTCTTTCTCTGTGTTTGCTGTAAAAATCTTAAGCTGAGTTCTCCACATCTGAATACAGTAATGTTACCAATGCATCGTTGCTAATGGAAGTGATACGAGTTTCCCATGAACCATCACTGCAGGAAAACTGATTTCTGTGGGGTAGAAGATTTTATAAGCACCAGATCTGTCATAGCAAATCCATCAAGACTATCCCCTGCACGTTAGCCTTCCTGCTATGCTACCAAAAATGAATAAAATCAAATGAAATCTAAACATCTTCATCAAGCCCTTACAAATGAGGGAATACCCTGTGGGGCACAAGTTACAGTATGTGCATTGTACAATAAAATATTTGTATGTTCTGTGACATCTGTAGAGTGCAAGAGTCTGTAGTCTTGAACAGCATTTGGAATGCAATTGTGGACATGGAAGAGGCAAATAGAAAAGTTACACAGTATTTCATAATGTGCTTATAAAATTATTATGGGAATATAAAAATGCAAAACACTGATATCCTGAAATAGATTTCTTTACATATTGTGCCTTCCAATTTAATATTAATTACATTTTTATGACCTGTATGTTGTAAGTGCACATATGCATGTGCACTGTTTCACACAAACGTGTTCTGTCATACACTTATTAAAGTATATGTCAAACTTTCTATTTTGTGTTGTATGTTAATGTTAAAACCAAAAAAGTAGAGGCATATTTTCGTATGAGTTGGGAATGGGTAATGGGAACAGATGTGATGTAGAAGGAATTTTATTCTGGAGGGCTGTCATAACAGAATTAAGCCATCCAGCTGACTTCATTTCAGTGGTAGAAACATTCAGCAGTGAGTGGTGTATGAGCACAGAGTCACACCAGTTTAGAGCTCAGTGAATATCTCTTAAATGTAGCCAAAGTACAGCCTGGTGAAAGATTTAGAAATAATAAGCAGCAGCTGATGTAAAAAATAAAAAAAATTCTGGTGGACATAATGTGTCACAATAGCCCATCACACTGAGATAATGTACAGCTGCAATGACGTCAGCTGCCCTGCTGAGAGCCCTGTGATGGGGTCTTGGAATGGTGCAACTGAATAAGATAATAACAAAGGCTCTGTCAGTGTGTGCAGTGTGGCAATGGGCTGGAGACTTCTGAGTGCCCTCTTGAGGTGTGCGACCTCCATGAAGAACACGGATCTATCTTCTCAGGTCTGGGCATTAGTAACTTCTGATGCATTCAGTTAACTGTCTTTCAAAATTTCCCATGGACCAGACCCTGCAGATACAAGGCCAGGAAAAGATCTCGCATCATCAGCATAATGGTAATACTCTGTCCTGTGTTCAGTAAATGATCTCACCCAGAGATTTTGTATTTACAGCATGGGAAATGGGAAAGGAAAAGAGCCTTGAAGGGTGCCGCATTTCAAATTCCTTTACTCTGACACATAATTGCCCAGCAGAGCCAGTTACCTCCCATTTTTCAGACAGCTGGAAGAGGAAGGATGCTCTTACATGTAAGATCTTGGGATATACAAGCTCAGTAGCTGGCTCTGAGAGAGCTTGCTTAGTGTGCCCTTGAGTAAGTGCTTCAACTGGCAACTATTTTCTCTTTATTTAGAAGAGGATCACTATTTCTGGTCTTCTAATTTTCTTGATATTTCTAGGCTCATGGGTTGACACCAAACACCTACAGAGTATCAAACACGATGTTCCAATGCTGTTTAGACCTGCAGGCACTTCCAAGCACTGCATGCAGTTCATTCAGATGAACAGTGAATAAGACTGCTGGAGAACAGCTTTAGAAACACCAGCCATTTCCTCTGTGTCCTAAAAGGAAATATATATTATTTATTTAAGAATCACAGGGAAAACTAAACAATACTGAACTTCTTGAGGGACCAAACAACTGTAATTAATGCTTCCCTCAGATTTAATTCCAGAATTTTTCCATTTTCTAGAAATTTGCAAAATTGAGTAGGATTATTTGCTGAATTTTTAGATCATTTTCTTGAAAAGTTTCTGGGTAGAGCATTAAGGAAATTATCTATTGTTTTGATCACTATGAAATACTGACACTTGTTTTGTTTGGAAGCTCTCAAGCAGAATCTTGAAATGTATTGCAAAAGAGCAAAGAAAGAGGAGGTTCCCTTTTATTGTTTCCCTGAAATCTTATTCCACTGGAGCTGTTTTTTTTCTCTGCAAGCGACAAGCTATGCTCTTCTCTCTTGATGGCGTAAGGGCAGGACCTTGAGGCACTGTAGGCTCGTGACAGGGCTGTATTTGGGGTCCTCCCCTCTCTCTCTTTCACACACGCACACGTGTTATCTTGGGTATCCTGCCCCTGACATACCCTGTCAGGAAATTTCTCTGTGTGTCTGCTGGTAATGATACCAATCGTTAGTCACCAGAGACAGAGGAGGAGGGAACGCAGGAGAAATCAGAGGAGGGGATGCTGGTGAGCGCTGCAGCACGGGTGTGTGGGCTGTTCCACGTGCCCTGCTGGGACTGCAAAGGCTCCATTAGCAGGAACTCCTCTAACCCTGTACCTGCTTCGTACAGTGAATACACACTGAAATGGCTTGTGAGCCGTCAGATATAACGTCTTGCCCGTTCTGAGCAAAATGCCTCTTGATCTCAGCCATAGATGCTGCTAAAGATCTTTTTCTTGGCTCTATATGATTGGTATTCACAAGGTGAAGGAGAGGGGAGTGGTCATGGCTGTCAGCACGAAGGAGAAGCAGCAGGACCTTGGCTGCAGCGAGAGGAGTTTAAAAGTCTGAATGCTAACATCTCCTACAGCACTTCCCTGAAACAGCATCCTGGATAAAATAAGGGGAGCCTTGCTAATATTTTATGGACCAGCCTGTTAAATGGGTGACTACACTTTCAATCTAATGCATTATTGTTTCTGATTACCACTTTTTGATGTATTTCTATCCACTTGTTCTGGTATGCTTATTATATCAGACTGACATGGACTAATAGCATGGTAGATTATCAGAGCAAGTAGACAACAATTGAGAAAATTATCTATGCCTATTAATACAAGAATGCTATTATGTTAATTGTGTATTCACAGAAGAGCCAGAGGGCAAATATATTGTACCTTCAGATAACAAAGTGTTTCAGCTGATGCCATTACTGATTATATTTGAATTCATACTTTTCAGAACATTTGTGCTTTTTTACTTATGTGCTTCACAGCAGATTTCTAAAATTATATTTGGTGATAAATCCTGGTACCAACTGTGCAGGGTCTGCAGTAATTTGTTATCCTAGAGAGTCGCTGTCAAGTCGGACAACCCAGCTCAGAGAGGCAGGACTTTCAGGAATGGTAATGTCATTTCATTAGCATGTTCTCTAGTGCTTTCCTTTTAAAGGAAGCTGCTTACCACACACGAGCACACACAAAATTAGGAATGCTGCATTGCCTCTGTAGAAATATGTCTATCATATTTCTGCTGTGACATGTTATGTCACTCATGGGTGCTGGTATATAGCTGTGTATAACTGAGACACCCAAGTTCCTAGTTTTTCTTGCTGGCTTCCCCTGCCACATATAATCATAACAAGTGTAGGAGCAGTTCTTTTTTGTCTCCTGTTACCAGAATATTGCTAGATCTGACATCTTAATATCTAGACAGTGTAAGGGAAGACTAGACAAAGCACTCTTGCCTTAAATTTCCATGATGGGATACCACTGTAGTATTCTTTTCTCTAGATCTGGGGACTGGAGAAAGATCTTCAAAAAAACTTCATTCTCCAGCAATTTTCTAGGTTAAGTAACTGTCTCCAGCAGGTACTTGTGAGGCACATTTATAGTATTCTCCAGCAAAGATCTCCCAGCCTCTATGGGAACAGCCTCAGAAAACAGGATTTTTGCTTTACATTGAGATGTTAAGGGCACCTGTTCTAGTTTGGTTAATGACCAAGATAGGAAAGTGTAAGGACTTAAAGACCGCAGTTACCTGTTGCAAACACTCTTTAAGATGCAGAAGGACTTTGCCATGGGATAAACACAGAATGGAGTGGCAGGATGGTGCTGAGTCTGGTGAGGTCTGCCTAGCACATCCTGGGTAATATATCCAGGCAAAAATTCCCATGGTGGCAAACCGTGTAAAGAAGCAACTGCTGGTACGCATATCACTGGTTAAACCAAGATTACCCCAATTTATGAGAGAGATGGTGAATACCAAGGACCACTGAGGCCCCCCTGAGTATGCCCCCATGCATACCTGAAACGTGGACTGGAAGTCTGCCATGACAGGAGCCTGAGAGAAGATAAAGGTGGTACTGTTGCTCAGGTGTTATCTCAGACCGAGGGGGAGGTTAACAGAGCTGGGAGAGAGGAACATATCACTGATAATGGCAGAATTTATGGGACACGAGGAAACCCAACTCAGCAACTGTGCTGAAATTAGCCCGGGCTGGGTAAAAGGTAATTCTGGTGGGGGGAGATTGTAACCACAAACTCACAACCCACTGACTCAAGAAACCTGCTGACTCACAACCCACCAACTCAAAAGAAGAGGAACACTGGATATGGGACTGTTTAGCATTAGAAGCGAGGGAATCATTTAGCCAATATAATAAGAGAACTGTGTAGCCAATGAGCATTAATTCCTTTGTTTGCTAAAATCTATAAATAGCAAAAAGTGTTGAATGACCTCAGTATCCCCACCACCAAGAAGCCCAGGGTGAAGAACGACCAATGAGACACTGTTGGATCCATAGGTACTGACTATCTTTCACTTGATATCTCTCTTTCCTTGCCTCCCCACCCTGCCCCTTTCTATTTCTCTCTCTCTCTCCATCACATTTTCTTGTTACATAAATTCCATATGATTGACTCCACCATATGGTCTCATTTTGCACCTTAATTTGGGTAGAGGCGTTTCTCAATAGTCAGATCGTAATGGAGAACAATCGTGAGAGAACAGAATACACCTGCAGAAAAGTCTTTCTTTCCATCCTACCTTTTCTTTCCTGAGGCTACAGTAAGTTGAAAAGAGATAACCTCTCTCTTAACAAGCAATCAAGGATGTTTGAGGGCTACTGGAAGATGCTCCTAGTTGCAGTGATTATGCTGTTGAATTTTTTGCCTGAAATGTTTTGTCATGATTGAAAAAAGAACGAAGGAAAAGAAGTCTGACATAAAAATGCTAGTAAAATGGGAAGGGAAGAGCAACGTGTTCTTCTCTTTCCCTGGGACCAGACCAGCTAATCCACAAGGGCTTTTTAAATACCAGAGCACCTTATTCAGAATTAGAGTAAGAGATTTTGACCATTTCTGCTGACATGTGCTTTACCGAGAGAAATGTTTCATGCGCTTTGTCAGTTCAAAAGAAATGTACTCACTTCATTGCAAAACTGATGAAGTTTGAGTACCATTAGCAATGACCATCTCTGAAAATCTTCCAAGGGTGCTACTGTTACTGCCATTGAAAACTCAGCAATCCTGCTGTAGCAGCGTGAAAATTAAACTGATGAGCTGCAACTTAAGTGTTTAACAAATGAGATATCAAGTGAACTATTCAAATATGCTGCAGTATATCAATTCCTAGCTGTAACTAACAGAATGCAACAACAGGTGTTTGAGAGATGAGTGAGAAGCATGCAGTGTGAATGCTGAGGCGGCTATAATGGATGGCTGAAGAAATGAAGCAGCAAAGAGAAATAATTATTGAGGGGACAAGAGATTTTAGTAGCTCTGAAGTTGACAGGTAGCAATGCATTAAGTGACTCATCCAAACCAATGGAAGTTGATGATATTGTAGCAGTAGCAGACAAATTTTCAATTATATTCTAAAGTTAAGGTTCTTGGCCAGAAGATGACCATTTCCAGACCAATGCAGCTTTTTTCTTCCTTTGTGTAGTCAGAATGTGGGAATTTCAGGAACACAAAGGAAGAAAGAGTGGCTCCAGAAATGAGGGCTTAGACAGTCATCTTTTGAATTACAGGTTAGAGACTAGTAGCTTCTGTGGGGAAATAACAACCTCCCTTCAGTTCCCTGCTTCGAGTCATTCAGACACCTGTCTCCTGCCTACTTGGCATCCCAGGTCTAGGACTTTCCTGGGAAGCAAGTGAACATAGCCCCCATCTCTGCTCCCCAGGGCATTCCTGCACGTTTGATTCCCCACTCACTGAGAAGTGACCCCAAGCAGCAAGGGCAAAACCTGTGCTGTAGAAACCTGCTGATGACTGAGCAATGGTTGAGAAGTTTCCTGCCTATCCATCCACTGGGAGGAGGAAGCCCTTTTTGAGCAGTACTGACAATATAAGTCTTAATGTGGATGGAAAAGAGAAATTATTTGAGATGGAGCATATGAGAAACCTTGTTAGCTGCGCTCTGAAATGGGGAGCTGCAATCCTGGCAGTCCTGAGACCCTGGGAATGACAGAGAACTGTTGAGCTTCTGGTGTTCTCCTGAGGGTCCATTCAAAGATTCAGGTATTTGTTTCTAGCTTGAACTCAGGACAGTACCCTGCCACTCTAAATAGGCATTTCCCAGAGCCAGAAAAACTACACAAAAAAGAAAAGGATTTGGCTGATCAGACACTTGATCTGACACTCGTTTGTTCCACTGCCTCCACGCTGTTTTTCCTGTTTTTACTGAGTGAAATCAGAGCCAAGTTCAAGTTCAGCCAAAAGGATGGTGTTTTGCAATGATATTTAGTTATTAATCAATCTTGTGGAGCCCCAAACCTGACGTATACAATGATTATTTATTCTATTGCTGTTATTGCTTCAATTGACAGGGGGGAACAAATAAAACTTCATATCAATATCAAGCAAAAAGGATCCATGGCTTTGAAGCCCTGAAGCTCTTTTTCCTAAGCCAAGAGAAACTCCAATACAAAAGTGAAATGCAGAAGAATTTGTTAAAGTATATTAATCATGAAACTGAGTGAATTGCAGAAAAATACTGTACCAAAAATGGTACATAAATATAAGTTTTATGAAAATATTGATCATGAATCTGCCTTACAATAATATAACACTTCTTTTTTTTCTCAGTAATGGCCTTAAAATGTAAGGTTACATCAAAATTATTTGTATATAGGTAATGAGTATTATTAGGTGGTGAACAATATTAGAATCCAATACGGAAGCAAGGGATGTCTATTTCTGTACCCTGTGTAATAATGAGCACAATTTTCATGTTTCTCTTCAACAATGTTTTATATAGGTACAAATAGAGCTTTAAAGAGGATTCTGTAGGCAATTTACAGTGGTCTTTGTAGCTGTTTTTGCAGGTGGAGAATTTGCACAGAAATAGAAAGCCTTTTAACATCTGTAAGTACAATTACCCAAGAGAGAAAAGCAACAGAGAAGAGGAGGATGCCATTCAAAATTATGACTATTACTGAAGAACTTGTTCTTTCTGTGTGTTTCATAACAACCATCAGTCAGTGTGAAAGTGAATCTGTTCTTTATCACAATTTTTTTTCTCCAATTTGTGTCTAAGTTGGCTTGCTGAGATAAACTGGTGGGCTTCTGGCACTCACATTTTCCCTTTGAAACCTAAAGAGAAAATAAAAAAAAGATTAATTTGTATAAAAAACCAAACCAACCAATAAACAAAGCCAACCAAACAAACAAAACCTCCAAAATAACAACAACAACAACAACAAAAACCCCAAACCAAAACAACGAAAAACCACATAAAATTGCTTTAACATTACAGAGCAAAAATGAGAACAGAGGAAGTTACATTTCAGGCCTGCCAGTTTCAACAGTGTTTCCGTAATTTGAAATTGCAGTGGTTCTATGGGCTTGAGTCACGTTTGAGTTTTTTCCTGACCTTTTGTAGAAAGAAGCAGGTGGGAGAGAATAGTCAGTTCCCTGTGTACATGTTATACTAATGAACACAACCTTACGAAGCTAAAGCGAGGCTGGGGCAATGCTAGAAACACCAAGAAGTTATTTTCCATTCCCCTGCCTCCCATCCAGAGGGTGATCAGGGCTTTTCAGAAAGTGTTTAGCTGATACAATCTATCCTATTGTGATTTTCAATTTACAGTGCAAGTGATTGACTGATGTTGCTTGTTAATGTAGTGAATATATTTCTGTATATGTTTTATCTGTGTGGTTTAGGCTGTGTTGAAATTGCATCAATTTACAGTGCTAACTGTTATGCAGCATAAATAGAGCCTGCATGGAAATTTGAATTGGGAACTAAATGAGCAGATGCAGAGATAATTCCAGCTGTCACTATTAATATTTCCATTTTTTTTTTTTAACGCATACTTCTCCAAGTTTAAATACAAGTTTGGGGCTACGTATGGATGAAACAGGAATCCATTTTTACTTAGATACTGCTCACCCACAGTGAGCGGTACCACATAAGCTGGTGCACCCACAGAGCACAGGGGTGTCACTTTCTGACTTGCACAGAAGGCACTGGCTGCCTGCCCTACCTGTCGTGTGCCCAAAGAGTTGTGTGCTACTGATACTGAAGATAAAGACATAACAATCAGTGCACAAACAGATTCTCCTTCAGCCCTTTGTGACTTTCCAACTCATAGTTTAAGGGCCCCTTAATGCAGTTTCCCTTTGGGGCCATACCAACTGAGAGGGCACAAAGCTGGGATGGAAATCTTCTGCCAGATGCCAACAAACAGCCAAGATTTGGTAGAAGAATTATATCGTGTTTTAGCATTATATTTTGTTTATACAGACAGAAAAAGAGTTTGGTGTTAATGTCATCAAATGTGTGCAGACATCTTTACCTATAAACATACCTGAAACTTCAGCTAGATATTCCTTCCTCCTTAGATGAGGTGGGGTTATAGGGCAAAGCAAGTTGTTGGAACATATTTTTAAGGTGAAAGTCTGCAGGAAAGACAATTTACTCCATTATTATCATCTCATTTATCTGTTTTAATCTTGGAGACAGGACAAAATGTTTCCCAGGCACCCCTAACCTACCCACCATAGCTGCACTTGCTGCATTTTTCTCCTTATCACACTGATTTTACAGATCTACATCATAAAATTTGTAGGGAATAGCTCCCTCCCCTGCAAAAGATAAGGTATTGCTGCAAGTCACAGAGGACTAATCTTGTACCTATTCCTTAAGTGTTAAAGGGAAAATCAGCCCATGTAATTGGATTGCAGTGGTAAATTGCACTTGCTGATACATTTGTACAGTACTTACTATGTTTGGAGTGTGTAATTCGTGAATTGTACTCAGACATAGAGGTTGTAAATTCATTTACAAATATAATAAGAGTCTTTAGGAAACACAATAGGAACAGCTCACTAAGGAAATTTTTCCCTAGAAAAAAATAAACAAACTTCTTATAGACATATCTTCTCTGATTGGAGAGCTTATACAGTCTTTCAATAAAAAGAAGATAAAAGAAGCATATGTTTCATAATCATCATTTAGACAGCATAATGGTGTCAGAATGCAAATACTACAAGAACTGCAGATGCTGGGTCAGTCCTCAAAAAGTATTTGCTATCCAAGCCTTTGAGAACAGTGTAAGATTAGCATACACAGAGAGCAATCTTTTCATAAAAAAAAAACCTACCCCAAAGCCCTCAAACCCCCACTTTCCTGCAGGATAAAGCTTTAGAGTTCATTGTCATGAATCACAATATGTCAGGTGTTTGCAAGAAAACATGTGAAATACTGTAACAGATTACGCATCCTCTGGAAGAGGTATGGCCTAAGAAGAAAATTAGTGGGTTTACCAAAGATGAAAAGTGATCTAGATAATATTTTCTGCTTGCATTTGCTTAACTAGTATTCAGGAATATCCGTATTAATTAAGAACCCTGGATAAAACAGCAATACAAATAATACATGTATTGTGAACATAGATCAAAGCCCCCTTGTTCCCTTGTCCTAGGGTTAGAAGTATGAAATGATAGGAAACATTAGAATAGATTTTTTAAAAAAATAGAAATAATATTTACAATAATAAACATCTATGTTATTATCCAGTAAATTTGTAAAGGTTTTTAATGGGCGAGCCCAGCTGTGGTAGCATGAAAGCCTGCTCATCACAGAATCAAAATGGTCCTCTTCTGGTGCAGTGTGGGCAGGAGTAAGACACTTGGATTTTAAAACTGGATGAAGTTTATGTTTGACCTTAGTTAGAAATTAATATAAGTTTTTCACATGCTATGTATTTTGCAGGCCCACAATTGTAGAACGGGCCTTGCTCTATATATATTAACCTTCCTCTATAGCACCTACTGAAAAGTCCAGAATTTTTACTTCCACTAGGATGTTTCTTTTGGTTCTGAAAGTATGATTATTAAGAAGCATGACTTTACCTTTAGCAATACTCACTCTATCAATTGGTAAAACATACATGTGTAAGAAAAATTGTCAGAAGGAAACTGACTATTGTAAGTACAATAAAAAGATGGTGCTGTGCTGACAGTTTGTGGTGGGTTTACCCTGCCTGGACACCGGGTGCCCACTAAGCTGCTCTATCAGTCCCCTCCTCAGCAGGACAGGGGGAGAACATAAGATGGAAAAAAAAATGTGGCTTGAGAAAAAGGCAATTTACCAAAGAAAAAGTGAAGATTGCACATGTGCAAGCAAAAACAAACCTCAAAAATTTTACTCTCTACTTCCCATCAGCAGACAATGTCTGGCCTCTTCCTGGGAAGAAAGGTTTCAGCGCCCGTAGTAGTTACTCCAGAAGGCAAACACTGTAAATAACAAATGCCCTTCTTTCCTCCTCCTTTCTCTTAGCTTTTATATTTGTCATAGGTATGAAATATGCTTTCAGTCAGTTTGGGTCAGCTGTCCCGATTTTGTCCCCTCTCAAGATCTTGCCCATCCCCAGCCTCCTGGTGGAGTGGTGGAATTTTGGAGTGAGAGCACGGATGCTGCGGCAGCACTGCTCAGCAGTACCAGAACACTGGGGGGTTATCAACACCTTTCTAGGTCCCAGTATAAAGCACAGCACTGTGGGGGCTCTGGGAGTGACATTATCTCCATCTCAGCCAGAGCCATACACAGGTTACACGTCCATTCTCATTTCCATGAGAACTGGCTACCAGGCAGGGTACAGGGTACGGAGCACTTCAGGTCTCTTCCTGTCACTGCTGACATCTAACATTCTCAGTCTTTCCTTTGCTTCCTGACGAATCTTTATAAAGATGGAATAGGAATTCAGATCACATTCATTACCAAACTATTCCTGGAATATGAGAAATAAACCTGGCAGAATTAGTAACATGGGGTTCTGGATGCGCTGTCCTTTGTTTCCTTTTCCTTTTTTCATTCATCACATATTTTAAAACCTGCAATTACATTTTGGTTGTTGTTGGCACTGTTTTGTTGGGTTGCACATCACACTCTGGAGGCTAATTTTTCAGCCACAATAAAGGGCATAACCTTACTGAGACTGATTATGCTGCCCCAGATTCTTTCAAATTAGATACTGGCCCACATTTGAAGAGAGTGTGCAAATATATACATATACACATAGCTTGCAATGCTGCTCTTTCAAAGATAACCCATTAGCAAAGACAAAGTAGTGAGAATAGTTGTTGATATAAGAAGCCAGACCCATATTATAATACAAAGCAAGACTTTTAAATAAGATTAAATAGGTGGATATCCATTTAGTTTATTAACTATAGAATAAATACACTATAGTCTGAAGAAAAAAAGAGAGTAAAATCTCATTAAGATTATTATCTTCTTTTTCATGATANTGTGAAATACTGTAACAGATTACGCATCCTCTGGAAGAGGTATGGCCTAAGAAGAAAATTAGTGGGTTTACCAAAGATGAAAAGTGATCTAGATAATATTTTCTGCTTGCATTTGCTTAACTAGTATTCAGGAATATCCGTATTAATTAAGAACCCTGGATAAAACAGCAATACAAATAATACATGTATTGTGAACATAGATCAAAGCCCCCTTTTTCCCTTGTCCTAGGATTACAAGTATGAAATGATAAGAAACATTAGAATAGATTAAAAAAAAATAGAAATAATATTTATAATAATAAACTTCTATGTTATTATCCAGTAAATTTGTGAAGGTTTTTAATGGGCGAGCCCAGCTGTGGTAGCATGAAAGCCTGCTCATCACAGAATCAAAATGGTCCTCTTCTGGTGCAGTGTGGGCAGGAGTAAGACACTTGGATTTTAAAACTGGATGAAGTTNTTTCCCTTGTCCTAGGATTACAAGTATGAAATGATAAGAAACATTAGAATAGATTAAAAAAAAATAGAAATAATATTTATAATAATAAACTTCTATGTTATTATCCAGTAAATTTGTGAAGGTTTTTAATGGGCGAGCCCAGCTGTGGTAGCATGAAAGCCTGCTCATCACAGAATCAAAATGGTCCTCTTCTGGTGCAGTGTGGGCAGGAGTAAGACACTTGGATTTTAAAACTGGATGAAGTTTATGTTTGACCTTAGTTAGAAATTAATATAAGTTTTTCACATGCTATGTATTTTGCAGGCCCACAATTGTAGAACGGGCCTTGCTCTATATATATTAACCTTCCTCTATAGCACCTACTGAAAAGTCCAGAATTTTTACTTCCACTAGGATGTTTCTTTTGGTTCTGAAAGTATGATTATTAAGAAGCATGACTTTACCTTTAGCAATACTCACTCTATCAATTGGTAAAACATACATGTGTAAGAAAAATTGTCAGAAGGAAACTGACTATTGTAAGTACAATAAAAAGATGGTGCTGTGCTGACAGTTTGTGGTGGGTTTACCCTGCCTGGACACCGGGTGCCCACTAAGCTGCTCTATCAGTCCCCTCCTCAGCAGGACAGGGGGAGAACATAAGATGGAAAAAAAAATGTGGCTTGAGAAAAAGGCAATTTACCAAAGAAAAAGTGAAGATTGCACATGTGCAAGCAAAAACAAACCTCAAAAATTTTACTCTCTACTTCCCATCAGCAGACAATGTCTGGCCTCTTCCTGGGGAGAAAGGTTTCAACACCCGTAGTAGTTACTCCAGAAGGCAAACACTGTAAATAACAAATGCCCTTCTTTCCTCCTCCTTTCTCTTAGCTTTTATATTTGTCATAGGTATGAAATATGCTTTCAGTCAGTTTGGGTCAGCTGTCCCGATTTTGTCCCCTCTCAAGATCTTGCCCATCCCCAGCCTCCTGGTGGAGTGGTGGAATGTTGGAGTGAGAGCACGGGTGCTGCGGCAGCACTGCTCAGCAGTACCAGAACACTGGGGGGTTATCAACACCTTTCTAGGTCCCAGTATAAAGCACAGCACTGTGGGGGTTCTGGGAGTGACATTATCTCCATCTCAGCCAGAGCCATACACAGGTTACACGTCCATTCTCATTTCCATGAGAACTGGCTACCAGGCAGGGTACAGGGTACGGAGCACTTCAGGTCTCTTCCTGTCACTGCTGACATCTAACATTCTCAGTCTTTCCTTTGCTTCCTGACGAATCTTTATAAAGATGGAATAGGAATTCAGATCACATTCATTACCAAACTATTCCTGGAATATGAGAAATAAACCTGGCAGAATTAGTAACATGGGGTTCTGGATGCGCTGTCCTTTGTTTCCTTCTCCTTTTTTCATTCATCACGTATTTTAAAACCTGCAATTACATTTTGGTTGTTGTTGGCACTGTTTTGTTGGTTTGCACATCACACTCTGGAGGCTAATTTTTCAGCCACAATAAAGGGCATAACCTTACTGAGACTGATTATGCTGCCCCAGATTCTTTCAAATTAGATACTGGCCCACATTTGAAGAGAGTGTGCAAATATATACATATACACATAGCTTGCAATGCTGCTCTTTCAAAGATAACCCATTAGCAAAGACAAAGTAGTGAGAATAGTTGTTGATATAAGAAGCCAGACCCATATTATAATACAAAGCAAGACTTTTAAATAAGATTAAATAGGTGGATATCCATTTAGTTTATTAACTATAGAATAAATACACTATAGTCTGAAGAAAAAAAGAGAGTAAAATCTCATTAAGATTATTATCTTCTTTTTCATGATAAGACCCAATTTTAAACTATATTGAAATATGCTGAGACTTACAAGGAGCAGCTGAGGCCACTTAGTTGGTTGAGTTTGGAGAAGAGAAGGCTGAGGGTGCCTGATCACAGTCTACAACTTCTTCAAGGATGGCAAAGCTGTTGGTCTCCTCTCTTTGGAGAAAAGCAACAGAATGTGAGGAAATAGAATGAAGAAGTTCGGATTGAATGTTAGGAAAATGTCTCTCATCTGACAAAAGCTGAGGAAGAGTATAAGAAACAGCACTGATGAATAATGTCCTTTGATGTGGTTTAGTGGTTTAGGGGTGTGCTGTGACAGAGAGTTCACATTTCTAATTAGTTAGGAATAGCCTGGAAGTAGGAACTGCTAAGCCATTAATTGTGGCTGTAGAACCCATCAGGAATTAAGCACAGGGAAGCTTTTGGTGAAATCCCACTCCTGAAATTGAAAGCAAAACACCCTTATTGATTTCAGCAGCAACAGCAACGTATTGACTGCATCATTTACCAGTTCACCAGCCAGTTTGTCCTTGATCTGTTTGCTTTTCTCATCCTTAATGCATCTAGTGTGACTATCACCTCCCATTTCATGCTAGAAAGGCCATGTAACCAGCAGCTTTTTCAATCCACACTAGCAAAATGTTGAGAGTTTCAACTGATGGCCTAAAATCATGGCTCTATTGATTTAGTGTGTCCCACAGTGAGGTGGCGTGGTTGCAGTGGGTGACACCAACCTGGTCAGCAAAGCAATCTTCCTAGCTTGTGGCCTTTGGGACTGAAAACAGTTAAAACTAAAAGGAATGGGGTGAACTTTAGAATGATGTCACCCCTTGTGCACTGCCAAATAAATAATTCCCTGTGACACTGCATAGACTAAGGACCCAGTGCTGGGAGTAAAGGGAATGGTGGGCTTGTGTCATGACTGCATTCAACTAAAAGTTGGTGTTTTCTAGTGGCTTTGTTGATGGCAGCATGCAGAAAATTCACAAATGTTTAAAGAAAAAATGAAATATATTATGGATTTTTCACAGTCTTTACACTCTGAAGAGTTATGTGCAACATTAAGCTTAAATTGATTTTCAGTGTTTGAGCACTGGCCTGGACAATGGCTCTAATTAGTATCTACAGTTATTTAAATAGCAGAAATGAATGCCTGGGTTGCAACAATTCTCTTCTTGGTTTAGAATTATGTTTTGTTAAGGAAACTCTTCTTGTGGTTCTGAGAGATGAATTTAATTGGGAACTGTAAACATCAAACAAAACTACCCTTTCCTATTTAAGCTGTGATAGTTTTGCCTGAGTACTCAGCTTAGAAACAAACAATGAAAACAGAAGCTGAGCCACAGAAAAACGCAGCTGCTGTAAAGCACATCTTGTGGGAACCATAAATCTGTATTTATAAAGAGCTTAAATTTGCCACAATCCTTTGTCAATACATTTGGTCTTTTGAGGTCTTTTCCACCAGCTTTGTGCAAAGCAGACAGAAAACTGACCAGAGTGGTACCTGTGGATCATCAAAAAATTCAAATCCACTACAGTCTAAATAAGAATTCCTTTCTTCATTCTGTGTAAAGAAGGTATTTTGGGACAGAACAGCTGCTAAAATGGGTCCTGGGAGGGCTCTGGATCTCTACTTTTATGTTCACCCAAGAAAACAGTCCCACAGGAGCTGGTACATTGTCGTTGTTGGGGCGGCCGTGGCAGGCACATGTTAAATTTACCAGTTGACTCAGAGAGGAAAGATATCCATCTCACACCATGTTGCAATTCTTAGCTACTCGTTACATTTACACAAAAAATTATGTGTGGCTATTACACACTCATTTCCTTTCAGAGTGAGAAGACAGATTTATAACTAAATGTGTATGACAAACTTCTCACCTAATCCTTCAGCTTCTGAATACCCTCAGTTCCCATCGAGGTCATGTGAAATACAGAGTAATAGAACCTTCCAAATATGTGAAGGAAAGACTATCCAGGGGTTGCAAGTTCAGCAGAATCAATGACAGAGCTTTGGTACAGGGGTCACACCAGCGATATCACACATTTTCCTTACCTTGTGATTGCATTTTGAATGAGCCATATTTAGAGTGTAGGGTTTTTTTTCTCTGCACAAACCATTATGGAATTTTAATAGTAGTGAAGTGTGATGTTAACCCCTATGATTTGAGTGATGTTCTTCTAATTTGCAGTCTCTTAATTAAGGTCTGACACGGCTCAGCTATTATTTACACTTATAGTGGTTGGCCATCTGGGCTTCACTAATAAATAAGCACTTTAATGGTTGAACTACTTAATAACCCTTCAGTGAAAGAAGATAAAAATTAAGGAAATTCTTTCATTATGAAAATATGCTGTGCCGTCTAATTGTTCAAAAGCAGATGTCACTCAAATTCAATTAAGCTGTTTAATGACCTGCATGCTTATTACTAACTTGATGGAAGGTTTGACACAGTTAAAGTAAATACAAATAGCTGGTATGATTTTATCTTGTCATGTTTCTGCTTTTCGCTACTTTCCCAAAATATCCATGTCAATCTGTATATTTTTCTTACGATATGTGATAAATTTGCATTGTCTGGTCTGAAATAAGAGCTTATGAAAATTGTTAACAAACATATTTTTCTTATTTTCACTTCCAAATGTGTCATTTTTGTCTCATGAAGAATGTGTCAAACTATTCAAATGTGAGGCAGTCATGAATGTTGTTGGTTAGATAGACAGCAAAGCTTCCCAAAAAAGATCTTAGTTTGGTGATTTAGCTTCTTTTGTTAGTGACAGATTGGGAGAGATATTAAGGCTGCTTTTTCTCTGTAAACAATGTCTTATAGTATGGCAAGCTTTACAGCACGTTAATGAAATCCATGTGTAAGTTCCTTCTGGTTTATTAAGAAACAGACATGCAATATTCACTGATTATTAAAATGTTATTCAGCACTTCAGATTTTATAATGTGCTTCCCTCTTCCTTGTTTCCCTCATCCTCATGACTTTTTAAATTAGCTAATTATTGCTTAGCGCTTACTACTTACAAAATTAAGAATGGATTATCTTCCTTACAAACTTAAATCCGTATTGCAGACTTCATGCCACACAGCTTTCATGACATTATGAGGTGGCTATTTCAGTCTTTCCCGACAGAAATACGAAGTTGCGTGGATGAGGTGCAGCTCATCCTGGCTCTGCAGTGGTGGGATAGGCTTAAAGAAGTTCTAGAGGTGCTGTGCTTCCCACAGCCATGTGTACACGCCAGCTGCTGCCATGCTGCAAAACTTCCCCTCACAGAAGTCACTGCCCAAGTCCTTTCCTTGGCCTTGCTGTGGGCAGCAAGGTCAGCTGCATCTGGCCAAGGCAAACACCGCTAGGAAATGTTTAGTCCTGCATGGGAGTGGCAGAAGGACTAGAATGTCTTTTTAAATATCCGGGTTTTCCACTAGATCTGGTGCAAGTATCTATTTCTTATAAGCAAATTGAGTTTTTCAGATGTGTTGGTAATTCCAAAACAATGACTTAAACCCAAGAAGAAATCCTGAAGTGAATCCTAGTGCAGATGCTCTGGATGGATGGCTTCCTGCTAAGGAGTGGGAAGAGAAGCCTGTCCTTCACACACTGATCTCAGACGCAGGACCTGATTTCCAGGCTCCGTGATGGGAATCAGACAACCTGGGAGCCCTGGAGGCCCGGAGCCATCCACATGGTGACACAGCCCTAGAGCAATAGAGGCTGAAAACCAAGGCTCTTCAGCATCTGGTGCTGCCAGGCAGCTGGCAAGCCTCCAGCTGAGCATAGTCTATGTTCCAGCAGAAGGCTTTGAATGGGATGCATTTCTGCAAAATGCTTGCATTTAGTCTTGTAATTTTTCATTTTATTAAACAATTTTAAGGCTGCTTTTGCCACATCCCAGCCCACATTTTTGCCATGTCAACAACCCACAGTAGAACTTATGTCCATTTCTCTCTTTTTAAAGGAATATGAGGCTACCTGCAAAGCACTGCTTCGCCCTCTAATTCTTAAATGTGTCCCTATGTTTCAGAAAATAGCCAAAGGTACTCTTTGAGTAAGGGTTTTGCCACATGTGTTTTGAGGTCACTGCAACCGTTGTGTCTTTTTAACTGGCTGTTAACATTTTGGATTGGAACTCAACCCATTTGTGCTTTCCCGTGTACAGAAGTCATCCGTGTCAAGAAGTATGTTTATTTACCTGTCAATGTACTAATAGCAATATTGGAATTGTAGGGACTTTATAGTTCAGACATGGCTAAAACTTGCGACATTAAAAAGTTTTATGTTGCTCTGGAAGAAAATACAGGGTTTTTAAATTTTAATTTGGAAACATGAAAACATACTCAAGCTAAACTTACTTGACAACCAAGTACCAGAGATTTGCTAGAAACCCTTCTGAATAGTTAAAAAATGCAACAAAATAAAGAGCAACAAAACCAATGATTTCAAAAATGTGCATCATTCTCCTTCTCATTTCTGTGGCTATGGTCATCATCTGCAATTACAAGTTCTTTTGGAAGGTGAATCACAAGCATCTGAAATACGCTATCGTCTTTTCCTCCAACTCCTATGCTTTCTCTGTTCTGTATAGTTTAAACTTCTAGGATATTTAGCCAGTAAAATTCCCCTGAATTATACTAGGAAACACGTCTTCCTTAAGAAAGTTCCTTTTCTTTCCTTGTTTGAGTTCTCCTCATAGGTACTTGTCTGGGTGAAATCTCACTTATGTGGACTCATCTGGGCGAAATCTCGCTGTGTCTGCTTCACAGTTAGATGTAACATGGGCCTTTTCCTAAGGCAAGCCTAGCCACATCTTATAAAAATGACAGTCTCTGCACCGAGTGATGTGATTATTCAGCAGAGGACTGAGTCTTTCACTTGGGGTATTTCATAGGAAAATGTAAACTTGTCCTGCCAGTGCTCAGAGCTGACTGAAATCCATGTTGGCATGGTTAGTACAGTTCTGAGCTAGGTCTAATCCTTCATATTCCTGTGGCTCAGAGTAAGGGTGATGTACAGCTTGTGCATCTCTCTACAATACTGTTTTTTTTTCAGTCTGAAAAGAAGGGCCGATATTATCTAAGGATATTATATTAAAAAGGTAGTCTGAAATGAAGAGAGATATTTCTGAAACTTGAACAGATCTCCAGATGTCCTCCAATACAACAGCTTTTAAAAAATTAAGTACAAATACTTTGTGATACGCTACCCAAGGATTGCCCTGCCCACTTGGTCTTTTTAGCTGTGGCTACATGTCACTAAATGCTCATCTGCAAATCCAGTTTAAAAAGTTGCATCCACCATTTCTGTCACTTATTCCAATTCCTTCTTAGCTCTGATAACCCAACTTTTCATGTGACCCTTTTCACAGGTGCATTTGTGGAATAACACAGACTAAGTGATCACTTTCTAACATTTCTTTTTAAGAAAATCTTTTATTTTAGGCCAGGACATTTAAAAATTGTTTGGAGAGCTGCCATGCTCAAATCCAGAGGAGATGATAAACTTTTGGAGAGGGGGTGTAGGAGAACACAGCTAGGTACAAATGTAAATCTGGAAGTGGATTTGCTGCCAATACAACAGCAGCTTGTGTGGAGGGAGAGCTGCTTCCCTCTAACTCACTATCATTTAAAAATTGAACATTCTCAGTTAAGCTCTTTTAGCATTTTTTGATGGTGAAATTCTCAAAATTCAGAAAGGATTTGCAGAACAGGACAGTCAGGAACAGCTGCCAGGCTTTTAATGACTTCTGGAAGCGAGAAATAATCCAACAGGTTTTGGTGACGAATGAACCCAAGATTTATTAAAGATGAAACCTCTTTCTAAGTATGTTCTCATGACAACCCTGCCTAAATAAGAGTAGGTAAGGGAAAAACAATTCATATTTTTCTATTCACATGCCTCCCATTCATCTGTTTCATTTATGAGTTGCATCTCTTCATAAGCACACACAATTTACAACAAAGACTGTCTCCATATGCCTGTCTGTGAGGGATGTAGCACACGTGATTCTCGAGTCTGGCTGTGGTTCCTGGCTAGACTGGCTTAAAAATTATGTATTAGTCAGATGTTTTCTGTCCATGGAGATAAAAAAGGAAATACTTCAGATGTACTTCTAACAAGATAGTATGTTTGCTCAGGATGAGGTCTTACTCTTTTAAGTAAATTACAATAAAATATAGTTGCTATTGTGATTTTCTAAACACATTTTTTTCTGACTAATGATTGTTCCCTTTCAGCTTGTTGTGTCAGAATTAATTTTTTCTTTCCTAATCTGTGTTTGAATCTCAATTGATGGTTTCAGCTAAGTTTGAAGTATGACTACAGTGAATTGAATTGCTCTATTGCTGTGCTGATTTAAAAAAAAAAAGAAGAAAAAGAAAAAAAGGCAAGTACAAATCTTACTTCCCAAAGAGTATTATATCTAGCATGGTTTTCATTCAGGGCTGTCATTGTTTACTTCAGATACTAGCAATTACTTCAGATATTGGGAAATAGTTTAATCTGACCACTTGTTTCATCCATCTGTCCTGAATGAATACCTAAATTTACTGATACACCTTGAAGCTGCTTCAGTTTCATAATGCTTTTTGCATCTCAAGTGGCTGAAAAAGGTAAGAGCTAAATACATGGGCTGACCTGTCCAGATGATAGCCACTGCCTCAAGAAACAAAGTTTGCACTTTGGGATTTGCCTAAGTGGACACATGGCTGGCCAAATGAATGAGCCTATGGCAAAACTTATGCAAAAAAATGTCACCATTTTCTTGGACAACACTGCAGGACTCACAGAAGACTTACTGTGCTTGCATCTGTGCTTGTCTCTTCTCTTCTCTGGAGCAAATTTTTGGTCATCATCCTCAATTTGTGTATCTTTAACTGGATTTCCCTTTAAAAGAAACCTGATGCTGCCAGAACAATAAGGGTAAACATGAAAAGCTTAAACATCCTCCAGATATATGCCAAAGAGATTCCCATTACAAAACAGAGGATGAGTAAAAGGCTCATGCTAGAGGGTCTGTCATGAAGATCTTATCTACAAGGAAAGCACTTATTTTACAGTATCTGCAGATAATAATAATAATATCCAGATTAAGAGAAATCAATGAAGAATCTCTCAATTCCTTCTTCTACACATCGATAAATAAAACAACATTTTCTTCCAATGAGTGCACGCACCTTTGGGCTGCAGTACTTCCAGTACTGTTAAAAGGAGAGATGTGATACTCATTTGCTCAACTTTTTGAAGCCCTTTCCATCCACTTGCATGCCTCTTAGTACTAGATGACTTAATAGATAGTAGTGCCTCTGCCTGAAGAACAGCTGGGTAGAAGTGGCAATAGATTGTCTAAATTCTAAGGGGTTGATTTAACCTTAAAAACATGGCTGTGGTTCTGCACTATATGAAAGAGATGGGCAGTTTGTACAATTAGGCCTTAAGTGTTAAGTTCTTCTCTTGATTAAAATGCCCAAGACCTCTATTACCAACTATCAGTTAAGGTGGTGTAACTACTACAGGGAAGGATACAACCCTGAGTGTTAAATAATGTTTGTCAGACAGCTGGGGACAGAAGGGTAGCACACTGCACATTTCTGCCCCATGTTATTCCTGCTCTTAATTTGGGAAATCCAACCACTTATGGATCAAAACCAAATTTATTTGTGTTTATCAAAATCCCACATCTCAATCAAGGGCCCGACTCTGCTCCATCAGTGAACATGCCAGAATTTTTGGATTAACAACTTTCCAAGTTATTTATTATGCTGTCAATATTCACGCTCTTCTCTTTAACTAAGACCAGGACATCCCAGGCAGCAATGGGCAGACCTCAGTGTCTTAGTGCAAGCATCTGCTCCTGAGCCTTTAAAGTTAGAGGTTGTACTGGGCACAGGTGCACACTTGTCCATATGTGTTTTGGAACTGTTCAGACATAGCTACGGTAAACTGTGATTTAATCTGCTGCTTCTATTTTGAACTTGTCACTGTTCTCTTTTAGCTCTAGACCAACTGTTGCATTTTTTACTATCCAACCTTCAAAAATGAATTTGAGGACCAACAGGAGAGTACCTATATATTTGAAAATTGATGGCGTTTTACACTGAGGAGGTGCCAGTTCTTTTGGGATCCCAGTAGGAAAGGCACTGACACTCAGAGCTGGTTAGATGATTTATTAAGTATGGAAATTGTAGAGGAGGTGACAGCAATCTGAGTCCCTTTTGAAGCTGGGAAGTGCAGCTGTTTCAGTCAGAGGAGCCCCTCCCTGTGGGTCACAGCACACCACATGGTGTTCTGCTGGGGTGGGGTTTGCCAGCTCAGTGTTCTCTGGCATTCCCAGGTACAGATCCATCTGCCATTGTCAGGTTTGTCAGGTTTGGAATCTGGACTCAGCTTTGAAGAGTCCTGGGGATAGTGCGCTCCAATATTCTTAGTTTAATAAAGGTATGGCTCCCAAAGAGGTGCATACATATAATTATGACTGAATACATACTGTATACATGAAAATTGGTTACCTGTAAATTTGTTATGTATAAAGCAGTTGTATGGTACCTATAAGAAAAAAATCATTTTTCAAGACAGTGCCTCCTCTGGGTCCTCTGCTCTATTTGAGCAAGTAGTCTTGTTGTGCTTTTCATCAGATTAAATTTTTATTTACTATTTGGTTTAAGTTTCAGATGAAAATTCTTTACCAAAGCTGAATTATCAAAAGCGGAATAGATCACTGTCCCATTTTCCCATGTGTCAGTTTCAATTATAATTGATTTCCAATTCTGATTTGCTTTGTTGCACGTGCTTTTGACAGGAGGATTTGGTACAGCTCTGTGCTTTCCTGACACATATTAGCCAATGACCTCAATATTTAAGATGAGGCTTGAGTACCTTTGCCATAGCCCCTTAGAAAAGAGTTCAGGGTTCCCTGCTCCATCAGATCACATCAGCTACCTCTTTATCCAGACTGAAAAGTAGGCCAGACATTCACATTTTTCTAGGCCTTACAGCAGAGCCAAATGAGTTTTGAAAACTATTGCTATTTTTACACTGCCTTGATAAGCTTGCTGTGAAAAGGTACACTTAGAAGGTATCATTGTGGAATATCATTCTTGCCAGAAAAAATGATCTGATATGAGCAGGTCCTGGCACTTGGTGAATGACAAATACTGTAATTTTGCCAATTCTTTTTCCATACCATTTTTAAAGGATAAAAACAATTTCCAGTAACAGGACCCAGAGGAATTAAACTTGTTTAGAAATGTAATTGTGAATTAGTCCAGTTAATCACTTACAACAGATTGGAATAATACTCAAAACGTCATTTATTATCAAATCATATAGAGCATGGCAGTCAACAGAACTGCATTAGGATTTGCAAGGTACAATATCTGATTTATAGAAGTGCCATGTTAGATATTTAAGATTCACTCCTCATTTCTCATTGTTCCTTCATGTGTAACTTCTGACCTTTCCCAACCCTTCAAACAAAGCTTTTGAAATTTTCTTTTCCGCTTCTATTTCGTGCAAGAAGGACCCAAGCCACAGCGTGTTGCTAAACAAATTCATTGACTGACCTGTAGGGAAAAAGCAATTCTTCACCTTTCTCCTTACTTTTAAGGCTGTTTGGTTTACTCTCAACAAAACAGCAAATAATGGAAGCAGCTGTTTCTCTTTAAGCCAAATGCAGTTTTCTGGGCAGTGAGACCTTACACAAATGTCGTGGTTTAGGAATGTCAGTCCCCACTTCAGTGTCCCCACTGAGACTCTCCAAACCACGCTTCACTTTCTCTCACTCCCCCATTTTCCCCTCTCCAACCCCTGTAGCAGAATGGAGAAGAGAATTGGAGACACAAAAGGCAAAGGTCAGAGGCTGAGATAACAACAATTTACTGGAAACAGCAATGAAACAAGAAAATGAACAGTAACAACAACAATACTAATGACAGAGGGTACAAGAAAAGAAATTATGCACATGGAAAAAGATCCCCAATAGCAGACCAGAGGGGTCCCTCTGCCACGCTTACTCCACTGCAAGGAACCTCTTCTCCTCAGAAGGGAGCCCCTTTCCCTCACCCCTGGCAATGATGTGAAGTGGTACAGAATAAGGTCTGCATCCCAGCCATGCCCATTCCTGGCTACTGCAAAAAATTACCCCTGTCCTGACCAGAACCAGGACACCACAACACTACACGTACCAGGGTACCTCTGCATGATGGGAGACCACAGGGCAGCATGTCTAGATGGCCTTTGTCATCTCTACATCCCGGGCTTATGTCAAACGCAATCACTTCAAAGTTCCCATTTTTATTAATGGGATTTTACTCCTTTAGCATAGTAAATAAGTTAGGAAAAGTGTATCCTTCAAGACGGAGTAGCAAATGAATGTATGTCAGAGTGACAGCATTAAAGACAGCTGGGTGGTGCAAGCCCCTTACCCGCCTCCTGTTAAAAACAATAAAGAGCCCCCTTTGTTAATACACACCCCGTCAGTGACTGATCATATCTGCCACTTCAAACATTGCTTCAGAGGGGCTTTGAGTTGCTTAAGGGCTCATTTGTAGACAGAAGAAGAAAGATAAAATCTGTAATTAAATCTGTTCCAGTAGCAGATTTCAGTTTCAGTTTTGCTGCTCTTTTAACCAAAAAATTCAAGCAGCATTTATAAACTGCCATCATCCAGAGAATTCCTTTCAGTGAAGTAACACCTCCATAATTCAAAGCTTTCTGATAGCTGGCCTTTGAAATTACACCTGAATATGGACTCAATTCTAAAGGTGTAGCTTGTACAAAACTGTACTTTTTTGTCAGTGTCAGTTTAGCAGTGTCAGTCCACAGGCTGTGCACACACAGAGTAGAAGGTACAGAACAAATTTATGCTTAAAGCTTTGAGTAATAGAACAGTTGATATAAAAAAAAAAAACCCAACATTTTTCTTTGCTGGTACATATTTCCTCATTCAGCATATATCCTCCTAGTTTACTTGTAAAAAATTCAAATTAAAACAAGTATCTACTAAATGTAGATTTATTCCTAGACTTCCAGTCTGCTCGGCTTATGTAGACAAACGGTACTGAAACAGAAGTTTTATGGAGATACCTCTGTAGGCATGTATCAGCGTGGCAGCAGGAAACAAGGAAAACCACATTGTTCTGGGGTGTTCTGGGGTGAAGTCCACCCATAGCTTTACCACAAATATGAATTCATTATTTATAGCATAATTCTGCTCTACAGTTTTCAAGCACTTTGGATCTGGTATTCCATCATCACATTCACGTTTTCCCAAACCACAGTTCTTACTGGGAATTCCATGTATAGGAAATGCTGTGAACAGGAGCTGCAGCAAACTGTCTCATAAAGACTCTCTACTATCACTTGTTTTTTTTACTATCCTCTGGAATTGTTCTTTCCTTCTGTCTCCATCTTATGCTGATTTTTTGTTTCCAATTCTTAACATTCACTGTACACTTTGAATACTTGAAGTAAATTCTTAATTGGATTTTTTTTTCTCTCCTCCACTGAATAAATTTTTTTTGCAGTGGTCCCATTCCACCTGAAGAACTTGAACATAAATATTTGCTTAATTTTTTCACAACTCCATTTAAATTTTTGGCCTTGCCCTATACGGTAGTACCCCAGTTCCTGCCAGTTTCACATCTTAATGCAGTGGCTCTGGCCAAAAAGTGACCTAATGTGCATAAATTCTCATGATCTAAAACACTGTGGTATTGAAAAGCTAAGCACTCATCCCTGTTAAGACAATAAACTGTCTTCCTTCTGTGGCAAACCTCAGCTTGTATCCTGTGGGCTCTACTGTCCTTACAATCCCGCTTCCTGCTGCTCAGTAGCCAAAGGATTAGTCTTAAGCTAAGCATTTCAAAGCCTTGTCTGTAAATCTTTGGATCTCGTAACTGCAAAAGCTGATGAGCAACTTCAATCACTACTGAACAGCAGGTCACCTACCAGGATTGCTTCCTTGTTTCTGCAATATGTTATTTATTTACATTCTGTCTTTCCAGCTGGAGTTTCAAGAGTATGACATGTCCAAGAGCTTAAATTCAACTCAATTTGGAGAGACTTCCAAAGTCTTTAAGTTTTTAAACTCCCTAAAACAGACTTCAAGGAGCCAAATTACACAGGCTCCCCTAAAAACACTATTCCAAATCTATTTGGTTTTCTTTTCTTTTTTCCCTGAAAACCTTTTTTCTTTTTAATTACAATTTTATCACTTTTTCTGCACTTATCCATGTAATTGGAGCAGGGAATGGGGTTGATGTTCCTTTATTGGTCTTTTATAGTTCTATTATTTTCCCTCACAGCTCTTCCTTTTATATTCAGATATTCTTCCCCCTTGATGATGTTGCTGTATATACTTCACATTCCATGCATATTTTCCCTTTCTAGTAGGAAGCTGATGTTTTGATTCAGCTTTCCTATACGCTGGGCTGTATGGAGGAAGAAAGAAAATGTGAAACTAGCAAGACAGGCCTGGAGTTTTCACTGGATCTTAGAGTACCAGTATTAACCTGATCTCCCATTGGTTCAGATTTTGAGGGGCTTTAAATATATATTTCAGTAATTTAAAAACTATTAGAGTAGACATTTGAACTTCTATTAATGTTTTATAAACTGAAATCACACACCTGGTCATGCATGAAACTCACCAAAGGAAATAAGACTTTTATTTGTAATTAAGAAAATCATAAGTAATGGCTAAAAGTCACAGCTGCCTGAGAAGCTCGTCTTTCAGAAAGCGGAGCCTGCTGGTGCTGCACGTTCAGGACACAACAATCTCAGCATTTCACCCATCAGTCAGACACTCACAGCTCTCAGCACTGACCAGGATAGGGAACTAAGGTTTGAGTTCCACCTCAGTGACTTCCACTGCTCCATACAAAGGCTACCAATGAGAGCCATTTTTAAATGTCTGTCCAGTAATTCCTTTCTATACAGGGATCATTAGTATGAAGAAATACATAATTATTAATTTATTTCTATGCATTATATTTAGAAAAATAATTAAACATGTACATTTCAATCCAACAAACTATACATTCATTTAGAGCATTACGCTGGATGAAGACTACTGATGACAAAGTTTTCACAGTTATGAAATAGAAACTAAAAATCAAATACAAGAAAAACCTCATTATTTGGAGAAATCTTTATTTAACATTTTAATACAATATTCAATAATAAAAAACCCATGTGATATGTAGAGTTTTTAGGCAGGGATCGCAGACAAGGCATGTGGTGAAATTGATTTATTTTACACTGAAGTTCAAAACATCTTCTTATTTATTATTCTACAAAGACTTATTTAGAAAAAATGTACCATATCAGTATCTTTCAGAGTTGTTAACAAAAATATAAAAATAAAAATTCACTTTTTCATACACTCTATACAATAAAAGCAAAGAAGATTGCCTTCAATTTAACTTCTAATTTGTGAAAACATTTGGGTATGGCCAGTGTCTAAAGTTTTATTCATTTGTTGTAACTATTTTTCATTGATGCATTTATGAAAAGATTCAAGAAAATTTTCTTAAGTCAGTAGACTCTTTGATAAACTGTTGGTTCAATTCCATAATTTTTTTAATTTTTAGAAATTTTTAAAGGAAATATGCACTCACCACTTTTAGTATTTGTTGTCCCTATACACCAATCAATAAAAAACAATATCCTGGCTTATGACATATAAATGCAGTATAATTTTTTACAGTACAAGAAAATTAGCATAGGATATTTGATGAAATTTTAAATGACAAATTGCATCATCTAAACAGCCCTGAAAAATGAAAAAAATAAAATGTCATCTACTATCAAAATAATAATCTACTATAAAAATATTTCATCTTGCTTCTGAACTTATTTTAAAACAGCTGCTGTAAATACTAAGTAATTTTGCTCTGATGGAAAGCATTTGATTTGACAGGGATTTCTACATTAATTATCCTTACAGAAAAATGTCCTGAATTTGTCCTAGAGACTTCTGAACGCAAAGTAAAACCACCACGTAATTTTCTAGTCCCGCAGAATTTTCAATCCATGATAGCACCAGATCAGTTCCGTATCTCTAAATTTAGCCACACAATCTGATTATGCAAGATGGAAAAGGCAGATCGAGGCAGTGCAGTCTGACAGTACTTTTGGCCAGATACATGAGAGCCTTTGAAAACACAGACCCAGCTAATAAGCATGCTAACATCTTTGGCACCCAACAGGGCCACCCCAGCACCATCACCATCTACCAAATGCCAATATTCGTTTTACAATTTTACACTACCTTACTTTCATGGCTTGACTTTAATTTTAGTGCTAATCGTTACACGGTCATGTTCACGACCCCACCAGAATCTACAGTAACTGGTACATGTAGCAGTTACCTGAGTGTTACTAACAGGAGGAGTTTGTCTAAATGTACGTATCAGTACAAAATCAAGGAAGTCTCTAAAAACCAATCTCCCTGTCAAACCGAGAACAGTAATACTGGCTTGCACAAAGTAGTCTTCAGTTTACTGAAGAGCTCCTTCTCCCTACCTCTGTTGACATAATTTAATACAAAAATGAACACACAGAATCATCCTGACTACATTTTTCTGAGTAAAATTTGCAAGTTTAGAGCAACCTCATCACTGCCTTTTTGAAGGATAGATGGATAGCAGATTGCTTCCATCAAACTAAGCCAAGCAGCTCCCAGTGAAAAGCTGCCCTCATATCACAAAGTTGTATGCCAGGAAAACAGCAAATGTATCAAAGTATAATTCCCATTCCAATTCACACATAAACTAAAAATTCATACATACAGGTTGAATTCCTAAGAAAGGAACAAAGATAATTTTTTTTAATACAGTCTCTGATCCCAAGCTCCCACAGAAATTGATTCTTACTGGATTACTTCCAATTAGCAGCACATGACTATACAACATCTTCAGCAACTGTAGTGTCAAAAATTTGGTAATGAACTTGATTTTTCGTTGCATCTCTGACATTATAGGACCTGATGAAGCATTCCAGCCATGGCAAGTCACCTGCCAACAAAACCCAAATTACTGTTCAATATTCATTTCTAATTTTTATAGGAGGCAAGTACAACTTGAAAAGGATCTTAACTAGGATATCTAAACATATACAATAGTTAAAAATAAGAAAAATTAATTGCTAATTTTGAAATTCCAATTGGTATCTTCGAAGTTTCCCACAAGATCTGAAATGGTGTTCAGTGACAGTCTTCCAAGACTTGTCCTCCCTGCACCAGCACTCCACAAAACACTTGGACCCAGTAGTTGTGCCACAGTATAAAACATGTATACATAAAGACTTTCCAATAATAAAAATTCATCTCTATGTGTCTCAATGAGACAATTTCACTGGTCTCAAAGGGAAAATCCTTTATAATCTTTATTACAGGGCAACTTTTTCTAAGTATGGCAAAGACTCCAGGGTGATTGCTGTGGTCACTGACAGCCATGTACTTGGAGTATGCTCTGGAGGCTGGAGCTGCATCACACATCCAGCTACCTTGGAAATGTGTGGTTTAGGCAGAGCTACTTTCTGCCACAACACATACACTGCACAAAAATCTCTGTAAATGGATTTGGATTAAGCATTTGCTCAATTTCCATGGATATTTCCCATGGCAAGGGATGTTCTAAACCGGCATGTACAATCAAAAGCAGGGTATCACCCAAAGCATGTGCCATATGCTGAATTTCCTTCCAGTTTTCCCTAACATGCTGTGACACTCGGAATGAGGGTGTTCCGGTTAACTTCCGTATGAATACAGATGGCATGTTAGTGCCTGCACAGGCATGACTGTATTCACACATCACTGCATGCTACATGAGAATTTACTGAAACATTTCTTCCCTTTCTCAAAGAGAGAGCTAATATTAAAGACATATACCAGAACAAATTAATTGGAACTCTGCTTTCAGACTCCAGCATTTCTCCGTTTTAAGTTTTGCCCATGCGTAAGCTGAATTCTAAGACTTTGCATATGCAATAGCAGATTGAAAGACCCTTTCCCTTCCCACCCCCCTATTAAAATAACAGCAAGCTGACCTAATTTTCTTCCTGGAGGACAGAGCGTGTTCATGGTCATCTGCATCTTTTGCTGAAGAAAATTGTTAGTTAAGATTTCAGAGGCAGGAATTTGGAAAAACTTCTCCTGAAAGAGAACAGAAAAATATGAGGCATTGAAAGAGGAGTAAGAAATCATTAGCCAGAACCTTGACTGCATGTTCTTTTAGGAACTTTAAATCAGGTAACACAACAGAAGAATCATTTTATTTCAAAAAACTGTTCAGATACAGAAAAACCCTAAACTGTCTGAAAAAATTAACAGTCTGTTTTTCAGTACCCCTGAGTATTTAGGGACTACAGCCACTCAGAAAGCACACATGTAGGTCTCTACACATAACTGGCAGATATTCCTCATGAACTTCCATAACCAGACAATATCAGACAATGTTATGGCCAGAGAGGATGGTCAGTCCCCCTCAACAGTCCCTCACATCTCGAGAGGAACAAAATCACTTGAAAACAAGGGGCAATGCAACCTGGCTTTGTATCTGTGGAACTCCCTTAGTGCGAGTTTCATTTTTTGACAGTTTTAGAAACTACGGAAAAAAGCTTATACTGTGGGGTACATTTCTGAATGAAGACAGAAAATAATAAATGGAACATTAAAATGTTAAAATAAACATTTTCTATGTATTATTAAACCACATACAGTAAGCATGAATGAAACAACTCCAAGTTTATTCTAAGTTTGTTACCTGATTTTGTATCTCTAAAGGCTCATCATCTTCTAACTTCTCAGAGTGAGCTAAGATTTTGATAGTACTTTCTCATTTTTGTTAAAAGACACAAGTACAAATAATAATCTGCCTCTGCATAATTTTTGTATGACATGTTTAATGGCAATGATCAGAAGTTAGAAGATAATCCAGTAGCAAAATTGTCACAGATAACTCTCTCTCTTCCAACTCTTCTTCTGAGTATAAAACTTTTCAATTTTTTCCTTCACTGACTTTTCCTATAAGGAGGGGAGGAAAGAAAAGAACTATGTTCCTATGGAAGTGCAACTGGCAGCTAGTGTAAAGCTGCACTTCAAAGCAGCCCAGTTCCTTCTCAGGTGTTGCTGAAGGACTGGAGTTTAGGCTTGGAGACGATTGGCTTGTCTTTGAAGTACCACCAGCAGGAATGTGAGCAGCTGGCACTTCAGAAGAAGCTGTGGGTATTTTCCTGCAGCTAAACTGTAGTACTGAGCAGTATCTGGTAAGAAAGTGAGCCACCCTGAAGTAAAAATTTTTGGAATTTTGCATCAGGAGATGGTTTAAATCTTTTCCCCCACCTTCCTTTTGCAGTTTAGTTTCTTGATATCAAAGGAAAAAGGACAGTAGAAGGAAAAGATGACTGGCTGAAATGGGGACTGTAGTCTTTGATCTCCTTTGCTGTTAAAATGCCATGTATTTTAAGAAAAACCACTATTTTTCTGATATTATTTTTACTTGCAGTCCTAAAATGAAACAAGGAGGAGTATTCTCTTTAAAGTCTCATTCAAAGTAATTTAATATAATGGTGGAAAATGTGCAGATATATACACATTAAACGGCACTGCTTTGCAGAAAAAAAATCCCACTGAATTCTTTTTCCATCCCATTTTCTCACACCCACATTGCAGTGACAGGAAAACCATCCGTTCTTCAGTGTCTCAGTGTAGTGTCAACCCATGACACTCAGGTAGCAGGAATGGTCTTAAGTTGCTTCAGAGAAAACTGAAGACAAGTAAATTCTAAGGTTAGTAAAGTAGTTGAATAAACTGTTTCTAAAATCCAAGGAAAATACCTGGACAGATAAGCTGCCTAGGGAAAGGCCTCCTCACCTCATGATCATGTGAATCAAAAAAATCAAGCATTACTGAACGGAGAGATTCTATTGAGAGGTAAAAAAAGAGGTAATGAGATTTTAAACTAATGCAGAAGTTAACTGCATAAATCCTGAAACACTCCTATTACTCACAAAGCATTCAGGCTGCATAATTTAACATCGCCAATAAAAGAGAAATTCAGCCATAGAAATATATAAAAGTTTATAGAAATACCAAATAATCTATCTTCAAGCTTCAGTTTTGTCTTTATGCTTTAATATTCTATACTCTGTACAGTATTAACAACCTTACAGCATTGTAATTATCCCCACAAAACACTGCAGCTAAAATAGAATGAATATTTGTGTACATACATTTGGTCTTTTAAAAACAAATAAAATCCAAACTCACATCATCTGTAGAGTTTACCTTTACCTAGATTTACTTACATAATCAAAAAGGTATGCATTTAGTGCTCCTGTTTCATCAACCAGTGTAAACTTCATAATAAAAACATACTGGAGCAGTTCAATACCTAAAACTGAAGGAACGAAAAATTGAAGTTTCTTTGAGAGAATATGGAAGGCAACCTATAACAACAGGAGCTGACAATATCCCTCCTTTAATAGTAACTGACTTTGAATACTGTCATTAAAAGTATAAATTAACAGACCAAAACACAGAGGCTCTGAACAGCAAAACGTCATTTATCTTTTAAGACCATATAGCAATTTTCCTATAAACACTTTAATAGATGAGTCTGTAAAAACACATAAAGATTTTTAAGTACTTATTCCTGTGCTAGTAAACAAAAAGCTAATATTTACTTAGATCCTACCTTAGGAGGATCCTCCTACACCTGTGCTCTTTTATCCATGAAACATTAAAGGAGAGGTGCTCTTAATTCAGTGGTAGTAAGAATTCCACCTGAAAACTATCTTCTGAGGAAAACAGTTTATTTGATATGATGGAGTAAAAGCTACCAGGCTTGTTCAGAAAAAAACTTTGCTGGCAGTTCTGAAAGTGTTCCAGTGTAAGAAAATGACTCCAGTCACTCCCTCACTGGCAGCAGTAACTGTTACGCTGCAAATATAAAATAACTGAAATAAACAAATTATTACAGCTCTGCATCAGTCTTTTCTGGGTACACCTACTTAAACTGGTAGTTACTTTTTGTTAAACTGATCTGATATACTTGCAGGTTTATAACTTAGTCTGAAAATAGAGATGACAGAAGAATAATATACACAAAAGAGTGCAACTGTCAGGAAGCATTAATTAATATTGTTTTCATTTTGAGAATTAAATATCAGTCACTGCCAGTTATATATTACTTTACAATTTTTTAATAGGATACAATTATGACAGTTTATTTAAGAAAATCACGGTATTACTTACATAGTTTTCTTATTTCAGAATGTGTTTACCAAACTGATATACTGCTAGATATTTCAACTTAATATGTTAGAAGATGAATTGATAAACATGCAAATATTCTTCTTCCTTAATGAGTTGTAAAGTTTTAAATTCCATTTCCAGCATTTTAATGTGCTGACTGCATATAGTAACACAAGGAACACATGAAGCATGGAATACACATAATTGTTGTGGTATAATTCCTTTCATTTGAATATTATTTCTTGCAGACTCTCTAGAACGTCCTTAACATAAGGTTTGCAGAAGATAAAAATCTGACTTGTATGAGTCATTAAATATGACTCTCTTTAGTTCAGGTCAGAAAAACAGTATCTTCAAAAGGAAAAGCAAGACTTACTTCTAAGACTGCAAGTACGTACACAGTTACTTTCAAACTGTTTTGGTACAACCAAAAATTCATGACATCTGTACTATGGTAAGTGTTACTACTGATGCCTATGGTAGAAGAACCTAGTCAACATACAAAATCCTTTAATTCATACTGCAATAGTTCCAAAAGTAAATATGTTATTTCAACTGGTAAAAGGTGCATGAATTTTACAGCACCGTATTCAACATGACCATAATTACATGCTTTCTGTACAAAACTGCAACCCAGAACAGCAAATCAAACTATTTCATATCAACACCTCAGAATCAAGGCACAAAAGTATTTCAGGACAGTATCATGTCAGCTGACCTTGTGCTATTTCAGTTGGTTCCCATGATGGTTGCTGTTCTGCTGCAATGGAACTTAGGCTCTTCATAGGCTTTGGAGTTGAACACTGCTTGCACCTAGCATTTAAAACAAGATGTTGAGACTAAACAAACACTGATGTATTTGTACTAGAAGTCTTCTGCACAGAAAAAAACAAAATTCTGATCTTCTTACACAGTGGAAGTGCATAAATATTTCTATTGCTGTTTGAAGTAACTATTTTACCAGACACGCCAGCTTTAGAGCACAACAAAACCCTTAATGCTGTGTTTGAACTACCCATGAGGAGAGATAAATCTGGAAAAGACCACTTCGGTGAATAGATAGGAATAAAACTGTACATCAAGGCTGAGAGAGCTGGGGTTGTTCAGCCTGGAAAAACGAGGGCTCCAGGCAGACCCTATTGTGGCCTTTCAATACATAAAAGGGGCTTACAAGAAAGACAGAGAGAGACTTTTAACCAAGGCCTGCAGTGAAGAACAAGGAGCAACAGTTTTAAACTGAAAGAGGGTAGATGTAGATTTGTGCAGAAAGAAGAAATACTTAACAAAGAAGGAGGTGAGGCACTGGAACAGGTTGTCCAGAAACATTGTGGATGCCCTATACCTGGAAGTGTTCAAGACGAGACTGGATGGAGCTGAGCAACCTGGTATAGTGCAATGTGTCTCTGCCCAAGGCAGGGGGTTGGATTAGATGATCATGAAAGGTCTCTTTCAACCCAAACCATTCCATGATTCTAAGGCCACTACATTGCTAAACATACGTTCATATGCCACTGCTTCTCACTTCGTAAAAGCAGGAATGAATCCGAACTTTTAGCACACTCTAAACTCATTACAGAATTACAGGAGAAATCTGGCTTTGTCTATGTTGAGAATAGTAACTAAGAGTTGTTAAAGCAATCTATTTTATTACTGGTAGAATTGGTATTTACACCAATTATTATACATTTTACATGTGACATGGTAAGCTAATGCTGCAAGTGAATGGAAATATTGAAGCACTGTTTTCAAAGGTGCTCCCATATGCCTCAAGGAATGAAATTACAGAACAAAACTATTTGTTCCAAATTAAGCTTCTGTATTAGTATATTACAGTTAGAATTTGAAATAAACATTTATTATCTTTTAGAATTATATGCAAAGCATGTCATAAAAATCAATAAACTACTTCTGCCTAAGTGATATAAAGTCAAGCTCAGCTAAGTTACCTTTTTCCTTTAAGAAGCCCACTCAAACTCCAATGAAGTAACTTAACTGCGAATTTTGCTTTTTATATGCAGTGTTTCTGTGTTTATTTTTATATATAAATGAATATACATGCATATGCACACACATATAATTCATTCTACCATACAAAATCTTTACTAGACTTTGCTAAGTATACGCCACTGATAAAAACGTGCGTGAAACACAGCTCTGAAATGTCAGCATACTTGTGAGGGTCCTTCCTAAATATCCTATAAACAATCATGGAATATCTTATAAAACATTTACTTTTACAGTCCAACCATTTGAAGAGAGAACAATGTCTGAAGGTGAGTTGTGTGTAGCTGGGGAAATATACGGATTATGAAAGTGCAAGGGGAAATACTTTGTGTTGGTGAAGATCCTGTCTCAGTAGGAGTACCCATATACTGACTTTATTTAAAAAAAGCCGTAGACAGCAATATCTGGAAAGGTCAAAACTATATATGACAAAGAGAAACAATTACCTGTATTCATTTTATGGATGGCCCTTATGGGAAACTTTAGGGTTCACATGAAACATGGAGTATTTCTACACAGAAATTTTTTTATTGCCTGCAGACCTGGCATAGTGCCTCATTGCCTGCGTGCTCTGCCTGAACTGCTGGGAGAGAGGACTCAGAAGCTTGCATGAAGGAGACTGGTATTTCCGAGCTCAGTAGCTGCATGTTGCTGGGCACTACAGGGAGAACACACTGCTGACAGCTCTCACTGAGGAGGAACATGGCATTGCATGGCAGATCACAGATACCAGACCTAGGTGTGTGTACCGTATTCCACAGCTCTGGAACTGCGCAATTCTGAAACCTCTTGAAGTTGTCTCTACAGTGAATGACATCCACAAACACGTAAGGCACTTTGCAGTGCTGTGGATCACAGTAAGTTACAAATGGTAAGGAAAGGCAGTCCAAAATCCCTTACTGCTTCCAAACCTCAAGCTTTCCCACACTAAGAATGAGAGAGAATGAGCTGCAGATTGACAGACTGAGATTATTTTCTGGATCCCTGTTTAAATACGATCTGTTATGTTGTGTATATATAAATATATAAAATTCCTCAGCATACAGTTTTAAAAACAATGTATGTTTTGACTTTAGTCTAAGTGAGACCAGAAAATGGAAGATCTGGAGTAAAAGAGGTATTTAGGTACTTTGCACTTCATGTGCGTTTCCATTTCTGTAGCACACTGCCCTACCCATGCACCACAGACAAGACTGAAACTGGAGTGCTGTGTAATTAAGGGGTGAAGATTTGCAGAGCAAGAGCCAAACTACAGTCAGTCCTTTGATACCAGGTATCAAATGATACGGCATTTCATCCCTGATGTCAGTACTGTGGATTATGCTATGTATTTTACATCAAAGAATCTTTGGGTAAGTTATCCCTTCAGCACTGCAGTCTGAATTACTGAAGAAAATGCTATCTATTACTGCAACTACTGAAATATCCACAAATACTTTTAACCTACCCATAATACTTTACATTCCCTTGTAGAAGAAAAGGAGCTGAAAGATCTAATAATTCAAGATCATCTTCTGTGGATCTCACAGGAATAACACATTTAAATTTTTTTGTAAGCTTCCAGATTTCTTTTAGTGTTCCACCTATAAAAAACCGAAAAAACACGGTTTCTTAAACAGTAGTCAGAAATAAATTGAACAACTTACATTTCTCAGATGATTTCAGGGCCTTCAATAATAATCGATATCCACTACCGAAAACTCAAAAAATAGCCAAATACCATCTCACTTTTACTCAACAACAGACTCAATTAAGAAACAAAGACTGACATTTATCAAAGCAGATGCCTTAATATTTTCCTCATAGCTAACACTGTAACCAAGAAGTTGTATTTAGTTAAAATCACTTCCATATAATTACTCCTATGATTTTACCAGCCATTTTCTTAGAAAAAAAATCAAAGCATCCAAACTGACCTTGTATACTCACATATCCATATACAGACATACTTAGTTGATGACACTTTAATATCTGAAAATAGATTTACTGAGTTATATTGCTCAGCTGTTCTAGGAAAATGGAGAAGAAATAGATTCTTTTTTTTTTCATAAAGAAAAGGTTACATTGAAATCAGGTTGGAACACATCAGAAATAAGGCAGCTATCAGAACTAATCCATTATAAAAGAAAGCAGAAAACAGAAGGGGTTTTGTCATTGACCCTCACACAAAAGACCACCTGACTTACATTTGCTTATTCACATCACTACTTGAGCACAATTGAAGACTTTGTTTTAAGCTCTGAATGGTGCTCTATGCAATTTATTATTTTTATTATACTAAAAAACCCTCAATAGTATTCTTGCTAAATTGCTTTGTTTAAAGGTTAGTGGCTATTTCTCTCCCCTGAGGAAATCTGATAAAAACCACAGCAAACCAAAAAAACTCACACTGAGAGAAGCTCTATTAATCTGAAACAACACTGACATCCAGAGGCTGACAAAGTTAATTGGAGGCTTATATTACCAGAAGCCTTTCAAAACTTTTCCACATCAATACTAAAAATATGCTTCTTTAGAAGACTTGGCAAGTTTTTAAATCAGAACTGAAAAACCAGTAAGCCCAGCTAGGAAAAAAAAACATATTCAGATGTTAATTTTAGCATAATGAACAATAAACAATATTGGCATAGTTTTAAAATAGACACAAGCAGCTTACAAGACCTTCACAGACTACCATCTCCTGCTTGCACAACAGTAACTTATACTTCCAGCTGAGTTTTTCTTTTCTTTGAAGATGCCTTTACGATCATCACTACTTACACTGAATACAACTTCAACATATCTTTACTTTGTACATACACAGAGTGGACGCTGTGCCGTAAGAATTGGTATATTTGCAATTTACCTTACCTTCTATCATAAGCAAAGTGTCTTCAGGATGTTGAAGCATTTCATCGTGCTTCACAAAATGAATGGCTATTTCCCTCTGTTTCTGGTCATGTGTAGTCCACGTTACAGATTCATACCAGGATGTATTGTGCAATTCCGGGTTTGGGGCAGTATTGGCAGAGCCGTGTAAAATGAAGTCAAAGTCATCTCCATTTGGAACTTCTTGCCTAAAACCATTTCCAAAATTAATAAGTAAATTCTAACAGCTTCTCCTTAGGCAGCCTACCAACAAGGATGACAGTACTCCAAATAAATATTAGAATATAGTCATGAGAGTTAAAGTACACACAGGAAAAATACCCTCATTGTTTTATCAGTTTAAACATTTAGAGTTGTATAGTATATTATGACTTTCCATGTTAATAAATATGGTAAGTAATATGCTAACTTACCTAGGAGCAGAGGCAGCCTAGTGGCTACACCCACACAAATGAAAATCCAAGGAAAACCAAATCTATCAGCTTTATGTGATTTCAGTTGGGCCTTAAGAGGGCCACAAACTGCATACCACTTCATTACAGTGAAAAGACTGCATAAGCTTATATAATTTCAAGTTTTATGTTTTAGTCTATTTGACTTTGCATAAACTGAGGGAGAAAAAAGGAAAAAAAGGGCAGGTCCAGAATAGCTTCACATAAGTACTGTAAAGGGAAAATCTGCAACTCTGCACCAGTTTCTATCCTGTCCTGCTGGAGTGCACCATTCGTGCATTTCCACTTGTCATACACAGAGAAGCAATAATGCAGGCCATCCAAATTACACCAGTATTACAGAATCAATTAGGTTGTAAAAGATGTCTGAGAGTGTCCAAAGCAGGACAACAAAGATGGTGAAGGGCCTTGAGGGGAAGCTGTATGAGGAGTGGCTGAGGTCACTTGGTCTGTTCAGCCTGGAGGAGATTGAGGTGAGACCTCATTGCAGTTACAACTTCCTCCTGAGGGGAAGAGGAGGGGCAGGCACTGACCTCTTCTCTGTGGTGAGCAGTGACAGGACCCAAGGGAATGGCCTGAAGTTGTGTGATTTCCTTGATATTTTTGTATCTAGAAAAGATGCCTTGTCCAAAAGACACACTCTAGTCAAAGATATTTTATTAATTCATTTGGAGACTATTATACCTCTTTGCATATCCTATTTTAAAACTGAAATAAAGAAACACTTAAGGTACTTAAATACAACTATGGTATGGAAAAAAGTGCACTGCTGCATTTGAAAGTGAAGAAAAAATATTGTTTTGAAAGAACTCAGAGGATTCTCTAACTGGAACGCATCTGACGATTTAAAAATTTCCTACTTATTATCAATGAGTTTCAAATCTTCGCTCAAAATGATACACATTTACATTCAGCTCATCTTACACAAAAAAAAGTTGAAACTGCACTGAAAATCTAGGCATCCCAAAACATACAGAGCAATTCCTACTACTTACACTGTGTGAAACACTTACAAAGAGTTGCATTTGGAACAATGAAGCTTAACAGACTGATGGAGCTTTTGGGGTTTGTAAGTTCTCAGCTTTGCTCTAATGCGATACTGTTGAGGAGCTCTGCTGTTTGTTATGGTTTTCAGTTCTGTGTTACTCAAATCCTGATGATCTGTTAATACTGCAAAACAATACATAGAGAGATGAAAAAGCACCATGCATACTATTAATCACCATAACATTTGTAATACAGGAAATGGCAATTGCAGGTATGCATTTTTCCTTAATTTCCAACTTTTCTTTCCTTCCCAGCTGCAGCCTCAGTTTTATCAATACAACTTGTTATTACAGTCTGTAAGATAAATCACACCAGGCTGCAGGAGCATGGTGTACTTCAGGGTACATGTACCCTGAAAGTAGAAAAATCAAATGAAAGTAGAATATACAAATATGCTTTATTCCTTTAAACAACAAATAAACCCAATACAACATACATGCATTTATACTTTTGGAATTTATACTTTTAGAATAGCTCTTCCTATAATAACCTTCAAGATAATGTTTCAAAACTACTTTTGTTCTTTAGCAATATTAAAATTCACCTTAAGGTCAAAACGTTACCTACCTGTAACAGATAACTGCTGACATCTCTGTAAGTGCAATTCAAGATCTAAAATAAAGAAGAATTTCCTAATTATTTTCCTTCCTTCTTTTATTTTTTATCATGTAGACACACACCAACAGGTAGGTAGACAGACAGGTAGATACACACACAAAACCAAAAGGAACAAATGAAAATGAAATCCCGATAATGTATGGAAACAATACAACAACATAAACAAACAAAAAAAAGCAGCAAAGTAAGCAGGAGACAAACATCGCATATCAAGAGTTAATATATCAGAGGGGAAGTTAGCATATACATAAAACAGTAATACTTATCAAAGTGAACACTTTTCAGAAGTATACTGTGAATGATCTCCTGACATAAATTATACTCATCCCCTGTAATCTTTCTGGACAAGAACACAAATACATTATTCTAAGACCAGTATAGACTGCCTGGTCCCTCCTCTGAACAACCTCTACTACACACAGAGAGTACAGTAAGTAAGTGCAAAATGTTTTCTAAATTTTCAGTTTTGGACTGGACATGAAGCATTTATTTATTCTTGACTTTTGCATCCTTTTAGAAATGTCCAATGTTTTTATGTTAATAATGGCTGAGTAACACAGATTTTTAAAAGCTAGAAGCAAAGATACAGACTATGCCCAACCAACTTTAGAGTTTAATTCCCTTTTAGTTATCCTTGGCTAAAAATACCATTCAGAAAATAATATGGGGTCTGTAGAACTTTCTATAAGATACCACTGTTCCATGGAAGTGCACCTTACAGCTCTGCCACTGACACAACTTTCCATTCAATGGCTTAAGAAGAGCTCCTCAACAGGCAGCTGTTTAGCAGCATTTTCAGTGTCTGTCCCTGCAGAATCACCCTTTAGAGGGAGGCAGTTACATAACTCTGCTTTGTGATCTAATATAGTATGATTAAGAACACCATCTGTGTTTAAGAATTTATTCACTAACTCTACGAAAGTATCGTTCCATGTAATATGAAATGCTTGTGCTGGGAGACAGAGTAATGTAAATTTCCAGTCTAATAAACCGAAAGAATTCTCTAAGCCTTTGAATGTGAAAGTAACATTACACACATAGAGAAGCGCTAACTGTGACCTTATCTTGACCATATATATCTATTAGAAGAAAGAGCAAATCAGCTTTCAGTTGCTCTTACCTGTAACATTGCCAAAAGTGCCGTCTAAGTCCATTGAACACATGCTTTCCATATTCTGACTGTCTGCCAGATCCACAGATTCTAAGAATCTAAAGATAAATGGCTAAATATTTTATAACCTAGACAAATCTTTTATATATATCATCATACACACACACACACATATATATATAGTTTAGATATACACGTATATATATATATACAGTATATATATACACGTTTAGATGAAACCTATTTATTATCAATACACAGGTATAATGTTCAGACATAAATGTTCCATCAGAGACATAAAACTCAACTGAGCCAGAAGTTGCAGGAGATTATATTAATGATGCAGATGAGACACTTTCCAAATCATTTCTGGAACATTCAACACAAAATAGTGCCAAAAGAAATATGCACTACTGGAAAAAGAATTCCTGATAATGGAATATGGACTTTTGTTACTTAGCCTTTCCTAACGAAGAAAAAAGAGTTTATAACCTTCGGACGAAGAGGCAGAGCACTCAGGAGGACTACAAGGATATTACACAGGCAGAAAATTAGAAGTGCCAAAATCTGCCTAGAACTTAATATGGCTACTGCTGTATGGGACAACAAAAATAAGTTTCTCCAAATATATCGACAAAAGGAGGGCTAAGGAGAATCTCCATCCTTTATTGGATGTGGGGGGAAACATAGTGACAAAGGATGAGGAAAAGACCAATGTACTTCACGCCTTCTTTACCTCAGTCTTAGCAGTAAGACCTATTATTCTCTAAGTACCCAGACCCCTGAGCTGGGAGACAGGGATGAGGAAGCAGAATAAAGCCTCCATAATCTAAGAGGAAATGGTCACTGACCTGCTACACCACTTACACACACACAAGTTTATGGGGCTGGCTGGGATCCACCCATGGATCCTGAGGGAGCTGGAGGAAGTGCTCAACAAGCCACTTTCCATCATTTATCAGCAGTCCTGGATAAGTGAGGAGGTCCCAGTAAACTGAAAATTACTGTAGATGGTCATCTACAAGAAGGGTCAAAGGGGCAATCCAGGGAACTACAGGCCTGTCAGCCTGAGCTCAGTGCTGGAGGTCATGAAGCAGATCACCTTGTGTGCCATCACGTAGCACATGAAGGATACCCAGGAGATCAGATGCAGCCAGCATGGGTTTATGAGACACATCCTGCTTGACCAATTTCATCTCCTTTTATGACAAACTGACCTGCTTAGTGGGTGAGGAAACAGCTGTGGATGTAGTTTACCTGGACCTTAGTAAAGCCTTTGACACTGTTTCCCACAGCGTTCTACTGGACAAACTGGCTGTCATGGCTTGGACGGGTGCATATTTCCTGGGTAAAAAACTGGCTAGATGGCTAGGCCCAGAGAGTGGTGTTGAATGGAGTTCCCTCCAGCTGGTGGCTACTCCAGGTGTTCCCCAGGGCTCACTACTGGGGCCAGTTCTGTTTAATATCTCTACCAATGATTAGGATGAGGTGACAGGGCATCCTCAGGAAGTTTGCAAATAACCCCAAACTGAGCAGGAGTGTTGACCTGTTGGAGCGTAGGAAGGCTCAGCAGAGGACTCTGGACAGGCTGGACTGATGGCCAAGGCCAAGTGTATGAGGTTCAACAAGGTGAAATGCACTTGGGTCACAACAACCCCATGCAGCGCTACAGGCTGGGACAGAGTGGCTGGAAAGAGGCCCAGCAGGAGAGGACCTGGTGAAGGGGCTACGGCACAAGTCCTGTGAGGAGCAGCTGAGGGAGCTGGGATGGTTTTCCTTGGAGCAGAAAAAGCTTAGGGGGGGACCTTACCACTTATCTCTACAACGTGACAGGAGGTTGTATTCAGGTGGGGTCAGCCTCTTCTCCCAGGCAACAAGTGACAGAAGGAGAGGAAATGGATTCAAGTTGTGCCTGGGGAGGTTTACATTGGATATTAAGAAAAATTCCTTCACAGCAAGGGTTGTCAAGCATTGGAACAAGCAGCTCAGGCAAGTGGTGGAGTCATCATCCCTGGAGGTGTTTTAAAGTCATGTAGATGTGGCGCTTAGAGATATGGTTTAGTGGGAGACTTGGACACGGTTTACATTTGGACTTGATGATCTTACAGGTCCCTTCGACCTAAATGATTCTGATTCCTTATGAATATAACACAGTCCAGTAAAGAATGTAAATCATCTGCTTCATTTTGAATATCTGAAATCTCACTGCTTTCAAGTAGCACATACACACATGTTTAAAATGTGCCTAATTTATTTGCTGAAACAAGGCTTTTGTCTTCAAATGATGACATAACACAGAATAAGTATGTCAATATGGCCAGGCTTTATTCTCACAGCACTATAAAATAGAAATCTTGATCCCTACTGTATTTTAAATTTTTAAAAATTGCCTTTATTTACCTATACCCTTCATCTAAGTGGTGCTAAAGACATATTCTGTTCTTGAGTTTCTGATTCTTAGATATATTTACAATTCTAAATTGTACAGCTGTTACATTAGCCTAGAGTTTTCAAGAATAATCGAGAAAAAACCAAACATCTACACATAGTACTTACGCTTTTAGTTCTTTAACATCTGGGTTACTTTCTGGCAAGACTCCTATTCCTCGACCATAGCAGGTGCCACCATGAAGATGAAATTCTATATGTGAGACATCTTCATTGTCAGCACTTGCTTGTTTCGTATGAATACTGTAAATTCTCAGAAAACTTCCAATCTGAAAGGAAAAAAAAAAAAACACTTTGATAACACAAAGTTAGTTATTTACATGGAAAATTCTAGTGCTCATGAAGCTTCTTCCCTGTTTTAACTGAATCACAGAACAGCTGAAGCTGGCAGGGATGTCTGGCAATTACATCATTCAACTCCTGTGCCCAAAGCAGAGTCAACTAGAGCAGACCTCTTAGGGTTGTTTCCAGCTGTGTTTTACCTATTTTCAAATATGGAAACTGCAAAACCTCTCCATGTGATCTGTTTGTTTTGCTTTATCAGAAGACATTACTGGCAGCAAAGGGTGATTCAGAACCACAAAAAGCCTTCTTAGTAAATCTAATTCTCAGACTTCAGAAGACAGATCAAACGAGTCAATACATTCCTTTCCTGAGGGCACAATTTGCCTTCTATATTCCCAAGACAACCCCTCAGAGACTGACGTCCTGTGATTTGTCCATGTCTGATCACATTTAGCAATTGACCTCCTACTCATCATCGTGCACGGCTTACTATGTTTACATGTACATGCAAACATATCTGCTTACTCAGATTTCTCCATCATATCTTACTCTTACATTACAGATAAGATTTTTTTAGCACCAGGACAAAAGACAACTTGTGTCAGAAACTGAAAGATCTTGGCACTTTTCCTATCTCTGTTAGATCTCCTCAGGTACATGGAGAATATGCTTCCTGTTTTGCTTAGAATGATTTTGTGCTTTCTGAAACAGTTTTGGCAAGTTACACAAATGGACTTAGGCTAACTTATACAAGTACCTATTAAAAAAGAAGTTATGGAGTGGTGAACACTGAACACATCTTTATAACTTTGCTTTTATTTCAAAATACCACTCCCATCATCCCCCAGAGAAAACCCACACACCCAACCAACCAAAACCAAGCCCAATGTTCTAAAGGTAGATAATCTGGAGACTCAATTACACAGTTACCCAAATATTTTTTTAAAATACATAACCTGAGATGCAGATAATAGCTGGCAAGCTACACACACTCAACAACCTGGTTTTATACTCATTCTAAACATATTTTAAATAGCGTGATATAAATGGCAAATTATATTTACTTCAATTAAAATTAATATTACAGCAGTCAGTTTATTAAGTTCTATTTCAGCTTCAGATCCAACTTTAACCAGTGGAAACTGAAAAAGTATTTCTATTAGATTGGATTGGTTGTGTCAAGTACAATGCTTTTAAACACATGTATATATGCATAAAAGCAGATGGAGCAGCAACCTGTGTCTAGAATCCTCCTCTTTATCAAGGAACAAACTATGACTACATAATGCTGATATCAAACTGCTCTTTTAAACAATAATCGCACATGAAAAAGGCAGCATATTTCCAAATTGGGGCAGCAGGGACATAAAAAGTGCACTTCAGCCCGCACCTATTTTGCTTCTGGCATGGAGCTCTTACCAGACTTTTAATTGATCTGCACTGTTAATAGGCTGCTCATTTTGTTCATTCAAAGCACCACCAGGACAGCTTGTGCATTTAGATGGCAGTTAAGAGGCTTATCCAAAGACTTTTTTTTCTTTCCTTTCCAGATGCAGATTTCACTTAATGATGAATATCCAAAACCGCAAAGGACACTCATATCATAACAATAATCTAATGACTACGACAAACGCTTTTGGAGAAGGTTTTTTTTAAAAGTTCTTACCTAAGTTCTGTTTATGGAATAAGCTTATGTAAATAAAAGTGTCAAACTACTTCCCTACCGCCAAGAGTAATTTGCATATAAGCAGGAAAAAGTTGATTTTAATTGACCAATTTATTTTTTTCAAAAATAGTATATAAAAAAGTATTTCCTCCATATATAAACACAAAAAATTAAATATGGGAGAGGAGAGCTCAGAAGCCAAGAATATAAAATGCTGTGTCTGCCCTCTACACTTGTGTGCTGAAATTCACACAAAAGCCAACTGAACTACACATTTTAGTGCAACATTCACTTCGCAAGATTTACCATCATTATAAAATAATCTTCCAATATAAACATTTATTGGATCCTTTTCTGAAAATGTTATCACTTTATATATTTTAATATCACTTCAAATTATAAAAAAGAGATGCATAATAATCAGCATTGCCAAATACTGAAAAGGTCTGTAAGGTTCTGAACGTCAGCCCAGATATGCCTGGGTGGACAGAATGCTGTTTCTGTGGATTCCTTTGGGAGGCAGCCTTGCTTACTGTTAAGAGCATAGAGCAAATGTGGATGCTATGGATAAAAATGTTACTGTATTTCTGTTGTTTACAGAACGCCTGCAGACTGAGCATTTTATATACTGGACTCAGAAGAAATTATAATCTATATTAAAGTAAACACCATGATTTACAGAGCCATCACTAAAATCTAGTACAAACCCAGCTCCTTACTTGGCTTTACAGCAGCTCTGTTTATGACCTACCTCGTTTAGAGGAAGTTCATTTAAAAGTGAAATTAAAGGAGTATAAAAATATTTACTGCAGTAATATAAAATATACTAATACCCTATTTTCAGTCTAATTCAAATATGACTATTTAAAGAATACATATTCAGGCTAGAGAGAACTGAAATACAGAAGCCATATATGCAGTTCCCTGTAACTAGTTAACTAGAACAACTTTTAAGCATAGGAAATTCTCATGACTATTTCAAAACATATAGGGCTGTGTTCACAATCACGTTGGAATTCAGTGAATTCGTAACAGCATGTATCATGGCAGGTAAATATTCATGTTTGTCCAAAAAGGCACACAAGAAGCTGTCTTTATCTACAGTGACCACCTAACAAATTCACCAGGTATCCAGAGGAAGAGGGAAATTCAAGCCAAAGCAGCGAACACCATTTTCTTTGCTTAGCTGTAGGCTTTGCCATTTCCTTATGCCCCAGGTAATAATCTACTTTAGAGATGAGATTTCCAAAAATTCTTTTTGTGTTGTGTTAAGGTACCAAATGCTGAAAAGCCACAGTCTTACCCAGTGGGAAAGGGAGGCCAGTAAATAGAGGGAAAAAAGGTCTACTTACAGTATCAACTTTAGCATACCTTTAATGTCTAACTAAAGTTCTCTCTACTGAAAATTTTAAGTATTATTTGTCTTAGAAAATGAGATAAAGTGCTCATATCTTCAGTGTTCTCTGGACAGATGATCTAAACAAGAAGTTTTTAACAAACTCTTGCAACAATATCCCTGACACTATGCTCCAGGATTTGCTGAAAATTCCCTGTAATATATTATCCACTTTCTCTGGAGTGCAGTACTTACTCAGAGCTTCCTTGTCTGAACGTGTGCCTACAGATACAATTTTGAAATACGAACATGTATTTCAGGTTTTTTTTTAAATCTGCCCTTCTTGTTATCGAGGTTGTGTAAAACAGATTGCTCCCACATAAAACATCATTTCCAAGCTGCAACTGTCATTGCAAATGATACATAACAACAGGCGAGAGCGTAACCTAACAATTCTGTAACAATTTACATTAAAAAAGGCCATTCTAAGCCAGTGTTAAATGTAGAAGAGAAGATTGAAAAATAGTGCACTTTTTACTGTTTCTGAAACCACAAACTGGCAAAATACCTAATCACACTTCGGAAAGTGCATGTGGATACACTAAACACTTGCCAGTTCTATACTGCTACATAAATGAATTTTTTTAAAAAAACTTTGCATAACAAGACTCTGAACTCAATAAAATATCATACATACTTCAATTATACTTTTTTATGATATGACATGATCTCCACTAGTATTTAAAAACCTTTAATAAAATCCTCCGTTTTAGGGAGAGTTCCCCCCCAAGTTTATTTTTTATATATATATATATATACACATATTATTCTGTGAAGTACAATTAATTCTACGTGTTGCAATCTGAAATTAGTAAACATTTCTGAAATTTAATTGTCAGCATATCAGCCCTTTTTCTTTGCTAACTCCACTAAGAAAAGCAACTAAAAAGCAGTGTACAAAAATTATCTTTGAAACTTCTACAGCTTGCATGACTGAAATTAGTGCAACTTTGGACACAGCCAGAAGGAGAAAAACACCCATAAGAGGTCAAAGGAGGTTTCTTAACAATTTCCTTTGGAATTATTAGAGCTTCTACTACACAGTGCAGTATCTATCAAAGGTAAAAATGCTTCAGAAATGAGAAAAAACAAGTGGCTAGGAAGTAAAAAATTGAGGGAGATGATGAAGACATCCCACGTATCACATACTCAATATGTGATTCAATTCCTGAATATAAATGGGGGAAAATAATAAAGGGAGTATTATCAGTTACTCGAGAAAATATGTTTTATTAATATTAAAATACTTTTTTCCTTCATATTCAAAACATACCATTTCACTAGAACATCAGTCTTTTACACCAGTCAGCAAGAGAAAAATTCCGGAAGAGAACTTGTAAGTAATGAAATACTTCTGTCAGTTTTGTTATGAATTCTTATACTAATTCTTACACTTATTTTGCTATCTGTAATTTACTTATAAATGGGTGTTAATTTATCAAATTGATTTCATGAATTCTGATAGACCCAGCAAAAAAATGGTTATCACTTATCTTTATTTTCTGGTAAATGTTTTCTTAAAAACGATCTTGAGTATAGAGCGCAAGGTGTGAAATGAAAGATGCATTCTTTACCAAGTTCCTGTATTCAGAAGCAAGGTGGCAGTATTGCTGAAGATCTAATGTTTAATTATGTTGTTGTTGTCTCTATCTAAGCATAATCAACATTACTGACCTACTAAATGAGGATTGCACTGCAAACTGCAGAAGTTTATAGAACAGAAAATCTTTTATTGACTTTAGAATTAAGGGTCTTTAACAGGACTACAGGTTTAACACTGCATTGTATCACTTAAAAATAATTCTAAAGCATAGAATACATTTTCCGAGTGCATTATTTTCATTGTATTATCTATTATATTACAGTGTCTGGAAAGAACTGCTTAATTGGAAGAATTTTTTCATGGCAATTTTCAGGTAATGAGCCTGTTTAACACATGTTGAAGGAGTTTTGCATGCAAATAAAAGGTATGGGAAATACAGTGAAAGATAAAGAGGCACACGAAACTAATTACAGCAGAACTGAATTGCTGCATTCTCTGAAGTGACTTCTAAGCAGAAAATAGGCCACAAAAAGAGAATTTGAAAAACCAAACCGTGCATTACCTTAAGTGATTCTGCCATTTGGACATGATTATCATAGACTAGAATGTCCACTGCTAGATTTCTCAGCTGATGAAGAAGAACTTTTTCTCCTTCCAGGTCTTTTGCTTCCACAGGCACCTTCCATGTGGGATAGGGACATTTTGTGCCATCCCAGACCTGCAATGCAAATGAACTATTTCAATGTGTTCAGATTCAGACTTAAATTAACTTTTTTTTTTGTTTGTTTGATTAAAAATTGTTAACAATAAGAGATCTTTGTTGTGGTCTCAGTCTAAAAGTCCTTAAAATATTTGAATTACACCTTACAGGATTTTTAAAATTATTATTCCTTACAGAGCATAAAATAACCTCTACAGAGAACATAATCAACTGCTAAGACCTGGAATTCGTTAACATTTAAATAAAAAAGAAAAAGAACAGCTCTAACAAAACCTCAGCTGTTTACTTAGCACAGAATCACACAATATTCTGAACTGGAAGGGACCCACAAAGATCATCAAGTTTAGCTCTTCAGTGAATAGCCCACACAGGGATTGAACCCACAAACTTGGTGGTCTCAGCACCACGCTCTGACCAGCTGAGACAATCTTAGGGTCAGCTGTTACAACTACTAGAATTCATCATATGCAGAACTGTCTGTACTTAATATTTTAATCCTGCTGTGGGGGGTTTTTAACCACTCCAGCTACAGTATGTGAAGACTGAGTACACGGCATATATTAACTTAATTACTGACGATCTCCTATATCAGTATACACTGCTAGTTATCCAGAACATATTAGAAAAACATCAGTACTTCACTTACATTTACTAACAAGGATTCTAAAACTTGTTTGCCAAAAGCTAAATCCTTGATACTCTCCAAGTACTGAAATATCAGTAGTTATTTTTCAGCTGTCAAAGTGCTGTGAAAAGGTAAGTTTACCGACAGGCTTAACACCTTGAAATCAAAATCTTCCTACTTAACCCAAAAATCATTCTGTAAACTACAGTTTCCTGAGTTTCTGAATATATACTCTTCTCAAAGACTCCAAAATAATGGTTTGAAATACTGGCATTGTAAAATAAAAATCTAGACGTATTTGGACTATATTTCTGAAATGCTCTTCGCTGTTTCAATGAAGGAATATTGGAAGTTCTACTTCTAAAGATATTGTAACAGTACAGTTTAACACAGTAGAATCAATATATAACTGTATGAAGTTATAGGATTTCATACATATAGGTTCAACAGAAGAACCTATTTTTCAATTTTCAGACAGTTTGTGATACCAAGGTGCTTTGTCCCATGAGTTAGGCACTGCAGAGGGCAAGAAAAAAAGACACCAAAGCCTAATTTTTAAAGGATTTCTACCCCTTACACTTAACTGCTTTGGATCAACAGACCCATAGGAAAAGATCTAAGAATCAGCAAAGCCATGTATAAATGCACTAAGAATAACTCATGGAATATGCATCCAAAATCAAGAGATAAAAGGGAAAACTGTTCACAGCAAAAATGACCCATGACATCAAATTAATGTTGCCAAATAGGAGTGTATTCTGAAGGACCCAGATAATGAGGTGGTATATGCTGCCACGGATTAAAAAAAGCCCATTATCTTCTGATCCTGCACCATGAAATACTTAAAACCACCTTTGAAAGAGAGGTTGCCTATTGCTTGAATTATCACATCTTTTCCAGAATTCAGCTTGAAAACAGATTTAATGCGTATATATTACAAATTTAGTCACTCTGACGAAGTAAAGGACCTTAAGTTTGTCAAGTTTTCCTTTATTTTTCAACTGGCTTTACTTGGGACACTTTGGTAATTCCACATTGGAGAGATGATCTGACAAATGGATTAAAATAACCTGAATTCTCCCTGTTCAGATAAAAGGATGATGACTTAGTTTTAAAATGTCCTTAGTCAGAGGAACTAACAGGGCTGGCACCAGGGCACCTTTTAGAGGAATTCATAAGCTAGTGAAGTTCCTCTACAAAAAAAAAAAAAAGTTGGGTTTGGGTTTTTTCTTGCACAAATATGGAAACAGACGAAGCTCTCTACCTCAGAAGCTTGGCAGCTCTACTTTACACAAAACATGACAACATCCTGGTTTCAAACTGTCCTGGTTGCAATTACTGGAATAATACCCAAAACTAGTTAAATTAACTCTGAATAAGAAACAACAAATTGTTCTATTACTAATCATGAACAGACTGGATCTAAAGAAAAGTTAGTGATAACCTTTGATCACCATGGTTGGAAAACACTGAAATGGGAGAGACAAAATACCTGTTTCTATCTTCAGCAGAATATGCTCACTGTACGACTTACCTCAATGTACACAATTTAACTGACAGACAGAAAGGAAGAGAAGAATAATAATAAAACTCTTACGAAAGGCATAAATGACAGGATAATTTCTAGTGTGCATTCTTTAGTCTCCACCAATTTGAATAACAATTCTCAGAAAATGGTAAACACTAACAGGTCAGTGATACCATCTTTATGCCACTTCTATCTCTGCTGCTGCGTAAATAGCAATTAATTTATCAAGTGTAATTTAAAAGTTATGCTACAGGTGATACACAAAATTGCTGAAATTTGTTTTAGTTGTCTTTGAAGCAATCTCCTCCATGTACATGAGATCAGTGCTTAGAATAATCATGACTTTTTCACAGTATGATCAACCATTAATTTAACTGATATATTTGGAATAAAATAAATGCAAACTGTTATTATAAAATGCATAACCAAAATAATACAATAAAATAATATTTAATGATCACTCAGTCTGAATTGGTATTGAATTGGTTGTTTTGTTTGACTTTTTTTATTTAGCAAATCAAGAAAAGGATCAGAGATCTGCCTACAAGTTTTTAAAAAGGTTTCTTTTCTATCACGACCAATATTTGATATCAGAAATGGATTTTGCCATTGTTGAAAAACAGAGGCAATTAGAAACAGAATATTAATGCAGCATTTTTAAGCTTGTCCAATGTATTGTAATACAAAAACTGATCTACCATTATTTGACTTCAAACTTTTACCTTCCTAAGCGTATCCTCAGATTTCCCCACTCATCACCTTTACTATACAAAAGTGACAAAATTGACTTCAGGTCTTACAACACAGAAAAGCATGTAAAGAAATAGTAAGTTAAGAAAGCATTTGTCTCTGTACTTGCAAAGGGTCCTTCAATGCTGAAGGTACACTTATTAATGAACAACTTCATTACAGTCCACAAAGTCATGAAAACTTACTGGATCTTATTTGACATCTATTTCACAAGGCATAATTAAACGGAAATATTTGTAGCAGTTGCAGAATATGTTATAGCATGCACTTAAGGTTTGTTTCTGTGTAGTAATGCATTGTTCTGTATGAGAAAAGTCTTTGCAGCTTCAATGAAGGAATAACGCCAAGTGCTATTTCTAAAAATATTCTAACCACACAGTTTAACACAGTAGAACCAATATATAATTTTATGAAGTCATAAAGTGGAAAATAACAGCTTGATCATTACTCATGTTTTAACAATCAAGTTAAAAAATAAATATAGAGGAGTTTTAGAATAACACCAGACTGATACATCCGGGCTAAAACTAGGAATATTATGCAGACCTCCTTTTTATTTAGCTTATGTTAAGGATCACCTTTAGAAACTGCTCTCCTGTTCCGTGGCACTTTGCATTTTGTATTTTCAGTGAGAACTGATGCCCAAAGTGCTTATGTATAACTAAAAGAAGCTACCTGAAATCCATCATGATAACATAATCCATTCATTCTTTTTTAGGCAGTGCTACTTACTGCACTAATCATATCCAGCAAATCTAGAAAAACAAGCAGTAAACGTTGCTAACTAAAAAACAAGGATAAAGTTTAAAACTAACAATATTTTTCAAGGTTAAGAAATCTTGCGATATTTATCTACCAATCTTTGTGAAATGATGATCTATATAATGCCATCTTAATAAACCTCTCTAAAAAACCAAATCAGATGATCAACTTCAAAGACTACTGGGCTTTTCATTTTGTTTTCATAGAAACAAAACGGCCAAGGATCACAGATTTGCTTACACTCAAAATATTTATCTACATAATATTATTTAAATTAATATGTCTGCTTTATTGAAAAATGTATCACAATGTCTTAATAAACCTAACAAATTATTTTTAAAAAGTAAGTCTACCTTTAGAAGAAAAGAAGATCCATCCACTTTTGCTTTTCCTACCAGCTGGCAAGTGAGATCAAAGAACAGCATTGGCTCAACACCAGACAATTTTGCTGCTGGTCCAGAGGTGGAAATGTTACTGGCTGCCCAAATACGTAATTCTTCTATTGTTTTCTGTTCTTCATCCATGAAAGTGTACACCTTGCTAGAAGTTCGAGGAACTATCGGAGCTCCTACAGTTCCATCAAATGTTAAGGATGCAAATCCCGCACTGGTAATTCCCTGCATCTGTCTATTGTATTCCCTGATCTGTAATAAAATATGAATGAGAAAAAAAAAGTCTGCATGGCATGAAAACCCAAATATATTTCTGCTTTGTCATGTGCATGAAAAATGGACCATTGATCATTTCTATTCCTGGTTCTATTGGGAGAACAGAGTCAAAATAAAAACAAAACAAAAAGATAAAATTAATATTAATAAGAAAACAAAATGTATAAGCAGAAATATAATCTTACACAAGAAATTTTTGAAGAGGCAGACTAATACCTACCTGTAAATATTCAGCATCTTTGCAGAGTATTTTATTTGCACATGTCAAAATATTTGTGTGGGGAACATATCAGGATTGCTCTTATAAATGGGGAAACTAAGGCACGAGAGAAATTAATTTTTAGGGGTTACACAGCAGAGTACTGGCAAAGTTATTATGGATTCCTGTTTTTGGCCCCTCACAATAGCCCTGTTTCCCAATATTATGGAACTGAAAAAAAAAAAAATCAGTTCAAGGAGGTATTTTTTTTTCCATAAAGCGAACAGCGATGAGCTTTCATTCCTTGAATTATGAATACAGCTTTCACAATTACTCAATGTCTATTGCTCTGCATGTGGCAGGTCTCCCAAATCCTGCTGTTTTAGCTGTGTATCTGCTGCCATATAAAACATATTTAAAGTCTGAAGCATTCCTTCACGGATCTAGTCTAGTCTTACTGCTCCCTGCAATTATAGATTTATCTATATCAAAGCACTGCATGATTCACTATCTAGAAATCTGAAACAGTCTGTTTTGATCCATCCCTTTTTAATTATGTCAGGTTAGCAAGTAAGCGATAACATGCATGAATATAGCATTTGTGAGACAGTCTAGTATGGGATTCTCAGGGCTCAATTTTAAAATGGTTGAAAATCCTACTGATTTGAAAGTACAGAACATGAAATGTGTGTCAGAAGTTCTAAACAGCAAAACATTGCTAATGATTTAGGATGGTATTTTATAAGCATGGTGAAATTTAAAAAGCACACAAATCAGGCATTCACTGACCTTGGAAATTCATAAACAAAGCAGTTCAGTCATGGTGACAGGAACTCCTTTAATTCCTGCTACTTGACATAATGCATAAATGCATTAAGGGTCATCTCTAAGATAAACTTTGATTTACTTAAGCATTCTTCAGACCTGACCAATGAAGCATATCAATTCATGATGTAGTTTTTCTTCAGTGAAACACTGAAAAGCTTTAGTCTTATAACATTTACATTTAAATATTGAAAATACAAGAAAAGCCAAAGAACAAATAAAGGAAAATACATGGTTTCATAATCAATTTGCTCCCATTATCCATGATCTGGAAAAACATGTTCCCATGTAAGATGTTATCTAATATAAATTCACAGATTTACTTTAGTTGCTGTCACTGGCATTATATTCCATAGCTTCTCTAAGCAGGTAACATCCAGAGGGGAGGAAAACTCTCTTCCATCACTTTTACCTATTCATCCTCTATCAAAATACACCTCAAGAGTATTTTTCATATCTTGTCTGACATGTCAAATGTTTCTCAAAGTGTTTTAATTTCTAATTTCCCTATTCATTTATTTCTTCATTAGTTCTTTTAAATCATCATAAAAATATCTTGATTTCTTTCTTGGTAAAAATTCTGTTCTAGTCTTCTGTGAAGGCCCTAAACCTTTCACCTAACCAGAAAGAAACTACTTTGTCTCCCTGGGCTTCCACCAATACTTCACCATAAATTATTTTCCTCTTTTCCCAAATCCTTTATGTCATGATTTGAGCATTCAGGAGGCTGACATGCTGTACTTCTGACATCTCCCAGTACCCTCATTTAGTGAATTTGAAATCAGCCTTCATGTAGGAAAAGGCAATTATAAAATAAAAAAAAAAAGGAATAAAATATGTAAGAAGGCAAACCTCAACTGTCATGACGAGAAAATTACCAATGATCTCTAGCAAAACCAGATGTCCTTAGGCACAGGCAGGTGAAGCCACTGAGTCCTCTCAAATGTAAACAGAATTCAACCAGATTATTTACTGAACAACAGAAGAAACGGGAGAAGAAAATGTAGAATGGGTTACAAAACAAAGTATTTCACAGGTGGAAAATTATTTATGTTGGACCCACAGAACAGATGATGGTCAACAGAAATTCTCTGGGCTTGTACTTTAAAAACAAATCATTGCTGAAGTGATGAGGGATCACTGGAGTGTAAAATGAACAAATTCTGTGGGCAAATGTTGTTTCATTATGGCACTCTTAAGTAGATCTCAGATCAAGTTAAGCATTGATACTGTAAATGTTGTATTTTCCAAACGATTTCAAAATTGAATTAAACTCATAAAAGAGTCAATCTGGGACTTTTGCATATGACAACAATTCCCCTTCAGTAGATTTTATGTCATTTCTACAGGGCATGGACATATTTTTAAAAAAACTAGTAGGGGAGGGTGAAGAGGGGCGATAACAGAGAAGTGAGGCAAATGGCTATGTCTTTAAAAATTCCTTGAGAATTTTAAATAATTTCAATAAATTGTGGTTGCTAAATAAAAATATCCTCTGGGACAAAAATAGAGCAGATAAAATGCATTCGGCTTGTTCTAAGCAAGCAAGTAAATTCCAATACATATTGCAGGAGTCTTTGACAGAGTTTTTGTAAACTAAAGAACAATAGGTGAAATGTCACCTTAACAAACTGCATGGACAATAAACTCTAGTGATTTCTATGGGGTACAGCACTATCCTGAATATGGTTATTGAAAAGAAGCTAATCTTGAAATATTTATAAATAGATTTACAGCAAAGTAAAATACATGTTTTTTTTTTTTTTACTGAAGATGGTGTTATTCATCTCACTAAAGGGAAAAGTATGATAGTAAGTAGAGTATAAAGCTGGAATAATAGCATCTCCAAGGTAGTTTTCCATCAAAACTGATTGTTAAATTATAGAAGCAAAGGACTATTATGAAACCACCGCAGTCACAGATCATCTTAGAATATCAAAAAATGCCTAGGGAAACAACATATACCAAGATAATGTACATGTTTCTATACTAAGAAGGAAGATTTTATTTTTTTTATGATTGTCACTGATGATATTTGTATGAAGAAAAGTATCCCGTCAGAAAAAAAACCCACCAGAATGCATCTGGTCTATTTCTTTATATTTTGTAAATTTTTTCACATCTTAAGTATGTAGTCTAAACAAATTTGGATAATACAGTATGCTGGTTATATTTTAATAATGTAATCCTGTTTACTTGTACCTCCAGCTGTATGAACAGAGAGATACTAATGAAATAGAGAAGCCATTTAAAGTATAAATTAAACCATTTTGAATAAGTTTAAATATAACAAGAAGAAAACTGAACTACCAAAACTATATGTAGACACCTTCTAAAAGAAAATTAACAAAGATAGTCAAATGGAAGTAAAATGATTTTTTTTTTGAAGACATGATAAACACACCTAGATATTAAGACTATAAGTGATAGGTTATTCTTTAGCACTCCTGAGAACTGCTGTCTGCGAAATAAGATCGTCAGAAACATCTGTAGCAACGGAAATACAAATTATATCTAAGCTCCAGACCTTCCCCCCTCATCCTTATCAACCCAACAGCTATGGCTAGTGCTGCCCAGCAATAAGAATCGAGCAGGTACTTCTGCTGTGTCTTTCTCTCAGTACTTTCCATATTGCATCAAGTAGGAAGAAGGAAATCAACTTTCACTGGACAAACTGGATTAAACTAAAGGAGAGAGTACAAAGAGACAAGGAAACTGCTAGCTACGTGCAAAAGTAAGATTGCTGCTGGAAATAACAGCAGTTTGTTTCAAAGATCAAAGTAAGTAACACAGTGGAACGAATGCTCTGTTAAATATTACTAGGTTTAGGAGAGCGATGCACAAGAAGAGAGACAGAACAGAACTAGTAAGGATAACAAAAAAGGGAAGTGTGATACTTCTATGTTGTTGTGAAGCCATGCTCCATATATTTGACATTCAGACTCCCCCTCCTCTGTGGACAAACACTTTAGAAACTCACTAGCAAAACATTTATCTTATACTTGTCAATCTACTGATCTATGAAAGGAATGACCATCTATATCGTGGCTATTAAATCCTTTTGCTCAAAGAGGAAATGTTTTTACATGGTAAATATAAAGAGTTTGAATCAGATGAATATGCAATTAAGAGCATGCAAGGAATTTGATTTTCCTAGTGTTTTTCTCCATTTTTTTATTCTAAAGATCTAGGAAGCTGCATTGGGCACGGTGGTATTTGGTCAAAGGTTGGACTTCATGATCTTGGAGGTAATCTCCAATCTTAATTATTCTCCAATTCTGTGATCTAACCACAAAGCTAAAACAATAGGATTATAATCCATAATTATCCCAAGGTTAGTAGATGACAGTTACTGATGTCTGTGCAAAGTCAGTTCAGCTCATGAAGCATTTATGTTATGATACCATATTCCATTACACTCATAACCTTATTTTTCTACAGAACATTTACCTACACAGTGCACAACTTGAGAAGTACAGTGGTGATGAAATAGTACTGTCTAAGAAAGAGGCTGACAACTTTATGATTCCTACTCCATTATAGCAACTGGAGCCTATATACAGAGGAAGTTACGGTCAATCAAAGTAAGAGAGGAGAACAGCATCAAGATTACTATGACAAAAAGCTAGAGAATTAAGGCTTTGTAATTGCTACAGAGCTTGCATTATGCCAGGAAAGTGGCATTATAAACCCCATACAAGTGGAGTTTATAATCAGAGGTAACTGTCTTGGTCTTCATTCTCCAAGTGTTGCACATGAGTAACACAGCTCTGCAATGCTTGTGTATTTGGGAAAAAGACCCAGCAGAACACAACCTGGACAGTGACTGCATTAAACAACTAGAGTACACTGAACAAGATGAATGCCAAAATAAGAATGCGCTTCACTTTTTTCCAATTCTCAAACACTAAAATGGAAATCAAATACCAATTCACTTCACTGGAAGTGAGGAAATAAGTTCTTGTTTGTGAATCACTCAGAGGTAATAAGGAATACTAGAGAAAAGCCAATGAGGAAATTAACAATTCCAGCACCATGGCAGGGTTTGAGAATTTTAAGAAAGGCAGAATACCAGCCAAAACTATTAAGTCAAAGGAAGATAAAATATTGCAGACTTAGCCAGTACCAGCAGGCTGCCTCTTCCCGCTCTTTAACAGTGTACCGTTAGGCATTATTTCTAAGATATTAAGAGCATTCACGGTGAACAATAAAAAAGAAGGCCCAAGAAAATTCCACCTAAGCAAACTCCTCCTCTGCCATGAAGATGGAAGGAGACTAGACAAATAGATCACAGGGCTGGCTTTTATGCTGGGAGATGGGGGGCTCACCTTCCACAGTCTCTGCAGAGCACTGATTGTAACTGAAAGCCCAGGTACAGTACTGCAAATCACTAAATTCTATAATTCATGAGAAATCATCATGACATGCATAAAGATGCACTTCAAGAAATAAAAACAGAAATGTAACTAAAACTAGATAATTTTCCAGTTCAGTTACTAAGACAACTAAAATTTTCCTCCTCTGCAATACTAAGCAAATTAAATTACCCTCTATCCAGAGTAATTCCAACAGAATCCTCTTCATTAAATTCTTATTAGCTCTGACCATCAGATCTTGCCAACACCTCTGTTACTATGAGGAGAAGTTATCCATTAGTAGCCTACTGTGTAACTGGGAGCAGTAATTTTTAAAATGGGTTTGCTATCAATGTCAACTTCCTGGAAGTCCCTCGAAAGCATATCCGGGGCAGACAGAACCTGAGCACATGCTCTAAGGACTGTGTACATCTATCTGTCCTCATTGGCAAGCACAGCTTTGACAGACTACGGCCTCTGCTACCCTGCATTGCTTTCCGTGTGGCAAGCTAAGAGAAGGTGATTAAGGCCTGAAGACAAAAGCAGGAAAGAATGAAGAAAGAACTGCAGAAAGTGTGATTAGAAATCATACCTACTATGCTGGTTGTGGCTGAAAGAGAAAGAAGTCCTCCCCCTCCCAGTTCATTCCCAGAAGCTGGCACCAGGCTTTAGCATCAGATTTCTACCTGCTCAGATCAGATATGAAAACTTCCAAAGTACCTGTTTCTTAGTCTGGGGTAATCAGAACATTCCCATCCAGAAAAAGACAACTTAGTGACTCTAGATCATTTTCACTTAGAAAGTAATTAAACAAGCTCTCAGCTCATGCATCTGAAGAGACATAGATTGTGAGCAGCTGGAGGTCTGTTAGGACTGGAAACCACTTAGAACAGCTCAACTGTGATGGAAAAAAAGTGTATATGAGAACTGACAGATCCTCTCTTTAAATACTGGAACATCATCTTGGAGAATGGTATCGTACCAACTGACAAGGATTCTAGAATGATCTCCTCACAAAAGGGATGCCAAATCAGAATGGTGAGGTCCCTTACCTGTGTTGTACCAGTAGGTTTCCTTAATAAGTTTGTGATAATAATAAATAGTAGAAGTTAGACAATATGTTAGCATAAAAGAGGGTGCATACATAAATTTCCTGACAGTGGTTTTGTTTATTCTCTTTATGTGTACTTAGAAATCCAATACTGACCTACCACAGCCATACAACTTTTCAATTCTTTTATTTGACCAGCTCCTTTCTACTTTCTTCTTTTTCACATATATATTATAAAATATGCACTCTGTTTTCAGAAGCAATAAACAAGTTTTTATCTCCACTGAATTTCTGAAATGAGTGTGTAACACTCACCCTGACGGATCCAGAGAAAATATTAAAATTTAGCATAAGACTTTCCCATCTGAAGTTAAATTTGTGAGCTTCCAAGACTAATAACACATCTCAAGTACTGATCAGCAACACAAGCTTCAAAATACAAATACAATTTAATTCCACTCTTATTATAGATACAGATGACCTTAGAGAAACCTTATACTAACCCAGAATAGGTTAGCTAATTTCTCTCTCAATGGTAAATAATTATAATATAGAGGAATAAATGAAGACTGTTTCTGAATCTTAACAAGTTCTTTCTTAACAATCTCAGCAGTACAAAACCCAAATACTGGATAAATCTTACCACTTTTTACACTTATTGTCATGGGGTTTTCTTCATTGTTCTCCTGCTACAGCATATCAAAATGTACACGCTCAGTACTATGGATATTTATCCCTTTTATCATACTTTTGTACAATCCTAAATTTCCTAGATCTCTCAAGAGTGTTCAGATATGCAAACTGGTTTTTTTGGGGTCTTTTGAGGTTTTTTTATTGTTTTTTTTTTTCCACTGGCCTCTTTCATTACATTTATTAATTTCTACTATAATTATTTTACACAAAAAGTAAATATAAAATTATGCATTGGTTATGCTGCAAATTAATGGTAAAATCACATCTTTGGTCCTATTATGCACCTCTTTAAGTATGGTCCAGCATTACAAGACTTCCATTCCGTTCCTGTAGGGTGGTTCCTCTTTGCTACACAGTTGCAGCAGGCATAAGAAAAACATCCAGAAGAAGCAGTATCAAAGCTATAAACAGTTTCCTGTGTTCCCTTTGATACAGATGAATAGGGAGTAACGCAGCAGAACATTGAAGCAGCAGCAGGAGCTCACTGCACACTAACAAGCCCAGACAGTTTCCCTTTACTGCAGTGATTCTCTAGCTGACCTAAACTGCTTCACAACAGAAGACCTAAAGAAACTCCTCAATTCTATCAGTTTAAAGAGGAATCAATTGTGCCAATTGATGTCAGTTAAACTCTATTCATCTAGAAGTACCACATGATTTTTTGTCAAGTAGTTTAATAAATATTGTTGTTGTTGAAAAAATGTCATCGTTTACTTCCAGTTTTGGTCCATACCATAACTATAGCTGTTTTAGCAATCAGCTGCTTTATCCAACGTCTCCTAGTGTTAATTTCTGTACATGTAGAACTAAACTATTCCTATGGTCCCCTCACTGTAGAAGAGAAAGCACATAAACCCCCCACATCCTAGTACATACCTTTATTCTATGAAATCGAACAATATCTCCAACTTTGTAAATTTTTGGTAGAGAATCTAGGTTTCCATTAAAAAGAGTGCACGTTAACTTCACATTTGATGGGTCCACAAGTGTTACAACTGAGCAATAATCTGTAAAATACAAAAGTGTCTGGATGAATAACAGGCATTATGGAATTATTAATACACAGATATTAAATTTGGGAGGAACACCCCTATGGCCCATTTTTTTCTGCTATAATCTGTGTAACTTTTTCAAAGTTATTTTTTTTACAGTATCATAGCAACTGAAGCGTGGCCCATCTTGCTGACAATTAGCCCAAAGAACTGAAAATGAAATGTGTGATTAAGCACAGCTCTGTGAGTAAGAACACACAAACCTTTTTCTTCTGTCTGCAACAGGCATGCTATTCTTTCATGTTTCAATTACTTGTTCTACAAAATGAGAAGCATATGTACAATTTTATAAAATAATTTTCTAAGATTTATTTTGCACAGCTTTCTGAAAAGGTAATGAGTTCTAGAAGTTCTACAAGCAAATTAAAGCATAAATTACATACCCACTTCAACAAAATATGCAAGATATATATATACACCACAAGAATAGAGTCACACAATAGTAGTTAGAAAGTAGAGTAAAAATATGAAATATGCCTTTCTGAAGTTAAACCTCATAAAATTTCACTTCTAATACTGATCTAAAAAATAAAATCAAAACAAGATACAAAGATGACAATGCAGACTAGCCCAGGACAAAGCAGTATTTGTGGATGACATAAATGAAACCTGTATTTTCCATTGCAGCTTACAGAAGCATGTGTTCTCTGATACCTTATAAATGTAAAACAGAGTAAAAGCACATTTGCTCTTTCACAACAGGGCAGCTGGTAACCTGCCTGAGAAACCAAGTAGCAGCAGAAAGAAAGGCTACATCCTGACCCTGATCTCCTCTACCTCCTATTGTCCCTCCAAGAGACACCTGTAACCACAGCCAGAGGAACAGAGACTAGGAAGGAGGGGTGCCTGGAGTGAAGCTGAACCTGAGAAAGGTGTTCTGCCTAAGTGTTCAAATATTTCTTTGTTTCTAAATATCTGAATAAGTTATTAGATGTTTATGTTAACTGGCAATGAATTAAATTCCCCAAATCAAATCTGTTTTGCCCTGACAGACACCTTCTCATCTCTTAAAAAGAAAAACCCAAACAGAAGAGAAAAAAAATCTAAATGTTAAAGAACCCCAGCTTCCCTTAGCTGTAACTCTATGAGGCAACTAGTGATAATGACACTATACCACAGTTTACGTATCTAGGAACTGAACAAAGGTGTCGAAGTTCTAAAACAAAGTCAGCAAGATCTCCATCATGCGCGTTATAAAGATGCAGATACATAAGTTGTTGCTAGGCAGCTTTGAAAGAGAATGCTTTCAGTCTACTAAAACTGACAGATTTGCCTTATATAAAAAAGCTACAGGAATGCAGTCATAAAAAGATGACTGTTATATGCAAACTCTCTGAATAGTTACCCAAAAAAAAAGACGGGTATGTAAGACTGGATTAAAATACATGCTTCAGAAGAAATATGCTTCTGTTTCCAGCACATACACCCTTAAATTTTACTATGGTTTAAACTTAAAAGTTTAAATTCCCTAATGATTTGAGCGAATGAAGTGGTGAAAGCAATCCACTGAAGGCTTACCAAGAAATAAAACTTTTCCTACAGATACAAAAACCTTCTGTATTTTCTATAAAACTAGTGCTCTTCTTCCTTCCCAAGATTTTTACACAGACTCAATAATGATAAATTATCATCTTTTGCATTCAGAAGTTGCCGAGATCACTCTTGTCCACGCTCCCACCAAAGGCAAAAGGTCCACATAGAGCCTATTTTGACATTCTTTACTAGGAATGTCATGAATAAACTCCAGTCACTGGCTGACAAAACTGCAAGTATTTACTACTGTAATCCAAAGACTGATTGTTGTATTTCTTTGGGTATGAATTCTAGAGGATCAACAGATCCGTTGTAAATATAAGCAAAACGAGCAATTAAGAAGAAAAACCCATATGGTTCATAGATTTACAATCCTTTGGGGATACAGAATAACATGCTACAGTGCACAGATATAATCCAACACCAGAACCAAGGGGAAATAGCAAAAACATTCCACATTGAAATTGTGGTTACTCTTTGACGCTGTGATTATACAACCTAGTCAGTTTCATACATGTATAGCTGCCTATTTAATGGTAGAAGTTAACACACTGCCTCAATTTTCTGTGTAATTAGCATAATCATGTAACACTGATAATCACCCTAGTCAAAGCAGTATAAAATATTACACTCACTTTACATAGACAGGGAACACTTTCTACATAATACAGGTTCTCTGTCTCTGTGACTTTAGTCTTCCATTCCTCACTATCATCTCAAAACATCACTTCTATAAATCTAATTACAATAGAAGTCTTTGAGAACAAAGCATAAAGACTGATTTTTTTAAATGAAATCCTCGTTCAGCAAAGTCCTTTTTGAAGGTTAAAAATAAAAAGCCACTTGTCTTTTCTTTTCCAGCAGAAATGTGAAAATTCCTGACCATAGATCAGTGAATGAATTCATTTTTCTGAAAAAATAGTCGGTCAAACTCTAAACAGAATTGCTGAATTTAAATAATGTCCCAGAGTTAAAGAAAACGATATAATGTCATTGGTCACACATTTGATTTTTCTCAATATACCTTCCCAACAAAGCAAAATCGCTTCATTACCAAGCTAATAAATAAATAAATAATGGAAGTTTACATATTGGAGTCAATTTTCCTTTACTAGAGAAATTTACTCCACTGATTAAAAAAATCCACTAATTTTCATTAAAAGTGAATTTTTACCACTGGTAGATTTTATTTGCAATAATCTGTCTTAAAAATATGACACAAAGAATGCACAGTTGAGCAAATTTATATGCTACAGAAGAAAGCTTTTCACTTTCATAATACACTGTCTCAGTAAAAACACTGAATTTCAGCTGACACTACACAGAACTTCAAACTGCACCTACCTTTTTTTTTTTAATATAGGCTTAACATCACGTGAGGGACCACCTGCCACAGACAGCTACCTGCAAGAATGCTTGTAACACCCCAGAACTGGTGTTTATGAAGACAAGGAGACATAACTCATGTTTAATTTAAATGAAAATACAGAGTGATGGTCTGCATGCGTCTTACATGCTTCTTACATTATTTTGGATTAGTCCTTATTGTTCTTTAAAAATACAATTGCTGTAACTTGTTAATGAGTTCTTTACTTCATTTCATAAAAATATCCAGCACTATTTGGTAGTCAGTAGAAGGTTACACTGTCTGCATGGAGAATGCTGGCTTGTCAAGCTCCTAGGTCCTGACTTTAAATAGCTTGAAATACAAATCTCTTGCAGCCCTGTAACAGTCACTGAAAATCCAAAGCTGCCTCCACTATCATGTCAGTCTAGGTTCATTCTTTAGGTTACAGCTTTCCTTTCACAATGCCATAGTGTTTCCACTCTTTTATGGATTGTTATGCCAGTCATCAGCATAAGCAGAAAGTCAGCATAAAAAACAAATACAAAAACCCCAAACCCCACAGCTTCACATACAAATTCACTTTTCAGTCATCCTAAGTAAACCAGAATTGCTACAAAAGCTTTCCAGATTAGTAGTTATTGATATTGTAGGACTAACAAGCTGTTTAGTATTTACTGATTAAACATTCATTGTAGTTTTACTGAGGACTTCAGCAGCTCCTGACAAATATGCTTGTATAAATTGTTACAGTGGAAAGCATCGATCTAATTACACATTCCCTTTTGGGCAATCACGTACTTATTCCTCAATAACATTTAGTGGAAAACCCGCTACCCTGAACCAATAACCTCCCCCTTCAAAGAGATAAAAAGGTTTTGGGCAATGTTGTTAGCAGTCAGGGACCCTAATTAAAGACTGCCTTCTGTTTCTTTTATTTCAATACACACAAGAAAGAGAGAGATTATTGCAGCAAATTATTCTCTCTTCAAAACTAAATGAAACATTAATACTGTTTTCAAGAATTACTGAGGCCATTCAATGCACAAGTGTCTGCACTAACACCAAGCAGCTGACCCAGCTAACTTACCATTTACATTTCAACAAGACAGGAAAGAAAAATAATACAAATGCATATACACTCCTATGCGTGTGTGTATATATATATGTACATAGAAACATATATTGCAGGAGCCCAAAACAAAACCTCTAAAGAATCAAACTGTTTTACTAGAGCTTGTTATTTCTAACATGGTGATACACTTTAGAGATATAAACAATTTGGTAACTATCAGAAGCATCTGGCTAAACAGATGTTTCAATAACTTCATTTGTAAACTGTAGATCAAAGTAACCATCTTGAGATTTCTATTAACTATTTATTCAACTATTTCTTTTTCATGTCCTTTAAATATCTTTTTATCTTTTATTTATTTTCTATACTTTAAGATAAGAAATAGTGGTTATTAAAAAAAGAAATACATATAAAGCACCGTGAACAGAAGGGAAAAGAACATTATTCTAATCTCTAGGGGTCCAGAGATGAAATCGCTATCTTTACCTCTGCAACAGTTTTTATTCTGTTCTGCAAAATTTAAATAAATCCTCAATATTCTGATTCGGACAAAAAACCCCAAAATGCAACACAATACTTTGAAGGAAAAACTACTGAGTCTGCTTCCTCACAAATGGATACCACAACATTCTGTGATGGGTTTGCTTTGCACTGTAAAGTTGGTTTGCTATTACTTGCTAAAAATTGACTATTGTAATTCAAGTTGACCAAATGATATAGTTTAACTTAAGAGTTCATTCTTTCAGCTATGTAATTTTAAACAGCTTCTGGGCTATTTGATGAACTTGGCTCAAGATCAAATAAAAATTGAAAATAAAAATAAAACTTAGGGCTTCAAAAATTCTTTGATTCTTAAGCTGCATTTTGGGCATGTATAACTGTTGACCTGGAAGTGGTCAAGCTTTTTAGAAGTGTCTTTTCTAAAATTGCTATCCTTTATTAATTTTGATTCTAAGAAATATTTCATAAAGGTAAAATAGTTACAATCTACATGCATGTCTAGGTAGGAATAAAAGAGATTTTAACTGAACATGTGACATACAAATATACTGAATATATCTACGGTAAAATGCTAGATGGAGGTTTCCCCAGAAAAATAAGACATTAATTCTATGACATTGTTAACCAGCAACAAGGATTCTTCTTCATTCTTCCCTACTTTATGGAAAACCCGACCAATATCTACATGAAAAAAAAGGGATGAGGAAGCAGTATTGTCACGTTATAATGTTCTAAAACTTTCATGGTCAAGCATATAACCTCTATAATTGGACACTACAAAGAGGCTCTTTTTTTTCTTCTATTTATTTCTTTTTTCTTTTAAATCTCAAGGTTAAATATTTGAGATATCCTTAGGATTAAGGGAGAGGAGAGAGGAGAATATCATCTTTGTTAAAAATTTAAAATATCTTAACACCCTTAAAAGTACCGGGGAAGTAAAGTCAGAATATAGTTTTGAACACTTCTCACAGATCTTGTAGCAGACAAAACGCCATCTGTCTCTTGTACCAAGCAAGACCCAAAGCACTTTCTTGGACAGTTTTCAGAACTCATAAAGTTCTTATATATAGACATTTCAAACTATACGCCCCGAGCAAAAGCGTGATTACCTAAAACAACTTTCTCTGCAATAAATGATTTATGAACATACTGAAAACTCATTTTATTCATCAGTGTTTTAACATTCACCTAATGCAATAATGGTAATATAAATGACGAACTTTTAATTATAGATTATATAAACCAACAAGACTAAATTAGGTACCAATCCAGTGGTACCCACGTTCAGTGGGAACACAGTGCAAAGCCTCAGCCTTAAGCCTTAATATGTATAAGAAGGAGCAGCATCTTATACCTCAGGGCATATCTATACACTGAAAGAAGACCCATGTGGATAAAGTGGCCCCACTTTCCATGCTTCCAGTGGGCATCAGCTTAAAGCTACATTATTCTATTATGACAGTGTCAGACAGAGAAAGTATTAGTGCAGGATTGGGCCAGACCTAATGCAACCACAGAATTTTCTGGCAAGAGCCACTTCATGCCCTGACAATGCAGAACAATCATCGACTATTTTGCACCCTCTCAAGCAAACATCACCCTGGATTGTGCAAAATAATCAAAAAACAACACTGAAATATTTGACTGATTAGTGAATATTTTTACTCAAAACTCCAGACTAATTAAAACTGTTTTAGAGATTTTCATTATAAAGTAGCAAGTGAATTACTATCTTTATAAATAAGAAACATCAAATTGTGTCCCTGTTCTCCACTGATACTGCTGTGTTATTTTAATTATACCAACTGAAAATATACAGGGAAGACATATTAGGAAGTTATTAATGACATTTAGGCAAGGACTAGTTGTTAAATAAATAATCATTTTCCCTATTAAATTTCTACTGCTTAAGAAATTGAAGTGATTAACTTGACAAATAACTCAGTAGAAAAAAATCTCTCTTAGCTGCTTCAGAGACATGCTACTTCAAAAGCTGGTGCATTTAATTTCACTGTTTTTACATATCTGGAACAAATGGCCCTAATGATTTCCAGAAATCAGTGCTTGTCTAATTAAGATGTTGCAAGTCCTCAGTTCCCCGAAGTCTTGTAAAAGTAGCTGGACAAATGACAAATCTCCTTTAAGAACTTTCTTCATTTGCTATTTCCACCAGTCTGCCTAAATTGACTGATATCTCTTATCTATTTGTTGTTCTGTTTCCTTGGTATTAGCTGGTCAAAGCCATGGTCAAAGGATCACGTGAATTTGTTGTTCTGGTTGATTTTTAACAAACACAGTAAGAACAGTTCTGGCTGGAGGAGATTTCAAATTTCTTGAATATAGTACATACCAGTTCCTTTGCTAACATATGGAGGCTTGAAGAATTTCACAACGCCATATAAGTTCACTATAGTTCCATCTTTAAGATGATTCAGGGGAGTATACACATATTTTGGAGCAACAGACTGAAAAGGCATGATACAATGAGGGAACAGAAGAAAAAATTATTCAAACATTCATACAGAATTTTGTCTTTTAACATCATTCATCCTCAGACATATTTATTTCATCTTAAATAAATAAAGTTTATCTATTTCTTTGTATCTTATTCACTTTAGACTTAGAAAGCACATAAGACTTTTAATTTCTTTTTGTGATTGCATCTTTCTCACAATAAGCCAACCAGTTCATTGAAGTAAGTTTCAATACACGAACCAGGTGAGTAAAAGTCATTACAATAAAGAACAATGAAAGACAATTTTTTCCGATCCATTGTAACATGTTCATCCAGAGGACTTTTTAAAGCACATACATACATAAATAGCTTTGGATTTATGCTTGGCAGTGTCACTGCACAGAATCATTGTCTTGGGCTGGCGGGGGGGAGAGGGAGTTACCTCTCACAGCCACTGTGCACATCTTCTGATTAAAATACCACAATTGCTGGAGGATTAAAAAAATTAAGGGCCACTTTCTACAGTTTAAGGACTGTTCTCCTCTCATCTTAAGGTTGTAATATATGCTGATTAGACTCTTTTAAAGAATACGAGTTCTGTCAAACATTGATAGCTGCAGTTTCCAAGTACTATACTGAAAAAAGGAAACTGTAAATAAAAACTGAAAATCAGCTCAATCACCATTGGTACTGAATCTTTAACATCATGATAAAGAATATTAAAATTTCATAAACCAGTTCCTCTGCCTTTAACATACTATTTCTTGTAGAATTTTAATTTAGACACATAAGGGCTTGTTCCAAACAGTAATAAAAACAAATGTTAAGACCAGTACCTGAAGTCTGACTTTAAATCAAAGAAAGTTTCAAATTTCCTTTTTTCTTTTTACAGCACAAGCATTCAATCTTATTTAGACCAATGGTTACCTTTCTAGTTCAAATTTCCTAAACCAACATGAAGTCTGTCTGGAGATCAAGATGGGAACTATACTACAAGTGTAGAAAATGTACTACTTTTTTCTATTTTGTTTTGTGTTTCAGGTATATTATTTGCAAAAGTAAAAGCTAAATGACTGCTGGGATAAGAGTATGGAAGCAAATTAAACAGGAACAAAAATGAATTCCGCACCTTCTTATTTACATGCAGTTAATCTCATGTGATTTAAAAATATCCCAAATACAAACTCACCACAGATGCAGTTTCTGCAGCAGCAGTCGTTCCTGGTTTAGTGTAAATCTGCGGAGAAAAAAATAACAAATTTTCTGATTACAAAATTGAAGGTACTGCAAATATAACAACATTTGATAAGTTTAAAGCAAATACAACACTATATAGAAATACAAACCAGCCCTACAGACATTTTTGCTATATGAATCACCTCTGAATCTAATAAGATTTTAGCTACAGAAGAAAAGAAAGTAATATTTACTGCAATTACACTCAGACAAAAGCTTCTTCAAAAAATATACACATTTGCTAAATTCACCTAGTTGAATATGTTAGATCACATTAACAGAGTAGCATTTGAAAGCTGGAGGCCACAAATATAAAACTGCGCTTGCTTAACATTGACCTTAAATGAGTTTAAGGTTTTGTACATTAACATGTAGTACATGTCAATGCTTAGAGCACATCTATTCTCAGTGACTCATTACTTTCCTTTGGGAGAAAACATTTACCAGACTTGGATAAATTTTACTTAAAGATAGTTCCTAAGCTTTTTGAGCCTTACTTATAAGCCAGACTTATCTTCAGTGTAAGGTCTCTTAAAGAACTAACTGTGGTGATGTGATGAAAAGCCAGCACGCCTCCACTGACTGTGAGGAGCGCAGGTCTCAGCTGCCATCCCGAGGCCACAGCCCAGCCTGGCTGTCGGACACAGGGCCCCGTGTCACAGCTGTGCCCTGCCTCAGCACTGCTGACTCCTGCTGGGAATCTGCTTTTGCTCTCCACCGCCGCTGCATTCCTGAAGCTGATTTTACTTTTAAACAGCCGAGTGAGAAGTTATGATTGAGAAAGTGAAGCACACACAAAGTCTGCTCATTTGTATTAACGTTAAGCATCCAATGCTCGTGTCACTAAACAAAGTGCCACAAGCTCCATTCTGTGGTCAATGATGAGAGAAACACCTCAGCACAACCCAGGCATTCAGGAAGCTGCACAGTGTCTTCGGGATTAGACTGTATGTCACGAGGTCTTGCCAATACTCAGCTGAAGGCCTCATGTAGTTCCTAAAATCTAGGTGCTCCTAGTTTAGGCACACCTATTCAGATTCAGGCTGGTTTTGCTATCGATGATCTTCAATGAAAAATACTCTTTCTACCTATATATCATCATCAACAGGTAATGAATGTCATGAAACAGTCTGCACTATCATTTTTAATAACTTTGTTTCTTGCTGAGCTGTGTACCAAGTTTTAGTTACCTATAGAGGTCAATTCCAAAACAAAAGTGCGTTTCTGAAATTACACAAAAAAAAAAAACTTTTCTTAAATTTAGGATTTAATTAGACAACTATACAGATAAAACTGAACAGAACTGATGTGAGACTAGCACAAAAGAACAAATATTTTACTCATGACAAAAGGATACAATTCTCTGTATAAAATTTAGATTATAGCAATCCATGTATTTCAAAGGCAACAACTAATGATTTGAGTTAAAGCATTACAAACTCATAGACCAGAGAAAACTAAAAATTATAGACCTGAAATCTCTCTTGCATCCTCCACCTTGTCTGCATTATGGAAATATGTTATGCAGAAGAGTAGTTTAAACAGCTCTAGGAATCTATCTAAAGTCAACTAAAGTCAAATTCTCGCACTCAACAAGTAGAAATTTACCTGGAAAATAACTTGGTTAGGACTATTATAAAATTCCAAGTGCAGACACACACAAACATGTCTTATTTCCTAATGAACAGGGTAAAATAATCTGTAGCATTTCAGTTCCTAATAGATTTTATTGTTTTTTCTATTATAAAGCAAAATGTTAAAGTAAGCACTTTGGGAAAAAAAAATTAAAAGTTGGGTAACCACTTACATAAATGGCTGATCCAGCTTCTTCAGACACTTCCAGGTGACAACCATGTGTACCATCCTCTCCCGCTGTAGGCAATTTTATCACCTTAAATCCTGCAACTATGAAGGTTTCCTGTGGGGACAGAGCAATAAACAGAAAATTACACAGACTCTGACACACGCTCTATTTTAAGAGTATATGATGTGAAATTTCACCCTGAAGTCTCAAGACACTGAAGAAACAAAAATCCTGAACAAATTATAAAGACTGTCTTTAAGTTTCCCAATTTAGTTCTTCTACCCATGGAATTTATATTTACAACAAATGCCAGAAAGCTTTTTCTTAAAAAATTCTGCTAAAATTTTCACACTCTTGATGCTACTGTAACTGAGTGCTATTTTTGACAAAGCCTAGGGAGGAAGATTCACACTGAATAAAGCAAAAGAATCATTCCTCTTTGAATACACTGAAGACTGACTCCTTTGGGGTTAGCTTAACGAAGGTAGAAATCACATGTCAGATCAGCAGTGATAAAACATTGTTTTCTTGGAGCTTCTTTCTCATTGAATTACAGCTGCAGTTTTAAGAAACTCTCCTATAAACTCTTTTTTGGCTGGATCAACATCTTCCTTAAGGGTTGAATAGGTGGGTCAATCAATAGGTAGGTTCCTGGTAGTAAAAGAGACTTTACAAACTTCTCTGGCATTACTCCTGAGATTCTGGCACAGAAAGCAATTTTAACTCTATTTTCATTTTGGTAGAAAACTTCTCAGACACCTCAAAATGAACAAGAAAAGGAGGATTTAAAGGGTACATGATTCAAGTTCCAGTAGCAGCTCATGTTTTTAGCAGCAACCTCACGAAACCAAAAGGAAAAAAAAAAAAAGAAAGAAAAAATGAAAAAGGAGAAGATAGAAAATATGTTAAATACCTTTAGGTAATCAGAGGTGATTAAAAAAAGCTATCTGATACTATGTAAAGCTCCCTTATAGTCAGCTCCCTTGCTGTCAGAACTGCATAGCACAGCTGTGCCAGTGTGCTCCATTCCAATAAACACATTAGACTTGGAACCCTAGTTCTATTCAAGCTTCTACCAAAAGCACTTCCATAAACTTTTACTGAATAACTTTTGTTCATGTGTTTATTTGATTACAACAAATAAAAGAGTTTTCTGATTAAAGTTGACAGTTTTAGCCAAATATTGCACTGTGACAGCGCTATTTTTGCTATTTCAGCAATCTGACAATGCTACTCTAAGTGATTTAAGATCCAAAACCTTAATGCTTCGTGCAAGAAAACGAAAGGCTGCTAGATTAAGTGACAGTGATATATGTAGGTATTAAAACATTGGGGGAAAAAATTTCTACAGAAAACATAAATTTAATCAGACAGTTTAATTCACAATGAAACTACTTAGGACATGGTGATTTTCAGGTCGTGTCACAAATGGGAATACAATGTACACTTTGACTAAAACATAACATATAAGTCACTTAGAAGTAAGCCATACTCAAAGCTAAGTTAAAATGTGTCAAAACAATTAGAACACTCAGTATTCCTGGCACCTCTAACACACTGCCCTACTAGCATACATGAAAGTTGTTTCATTCTTTGCAGGTACAGAAACACACAAATATAAACTTCAGGAAACTCCATAAATTTTGCTGAAATCAGGTGTTAGTACGTGTCTTTCCTTTCACTGTTAGCTGATGCTACCCAGAATGTTCCTTCAACAGTAAAATCAACCTTCATCTAAAAAGCTATGCCTTGCTTATACACTACTCCCATTTAAGCATTTTATTAGAATGCAGACTGCACAAGATTCTGGGATGTGGTTGCTGAGTCAGGATTGGAGCTCTGTACTGGTGACTTCTCTTGTCTTGCCCTCCTCTGTCAGAAGGAACTTCAGAATTACATAGACTCAGCCTTTTAACAGGCTGATAACAAACGAAAGAATTTTTGAGTAGTATTAGGTCACTAGCAATTACTCTCATGTAATACATATGCCGCATGTAGCACCACATTAAAAATAAAAAAAAAACAAACTGTGAAAGGACTGTGCAATTTCCATAAGGAAAAGAGAGCACTAACCTCAAAATCTAGTTCTACAGGTAGAAAGAACAGATACATTCTCAGATTTTTTTACAAATTCCCAGTCAACTTTGACAGGTTGTGACTTGCAGTTTCTAAACAAGCAAAAAACTTTCATAATATTTGCACAGTGCTCTGAAATTTAATGTTCTATTAGTTTTCAAAATAGATTAGTTTCCATTTCACCTTTAGCTAAGAAGATCTCATAACTGGCTTGGGAATCAAAGCTGTTTACATAAATTGGTGGATTTTCATCTCAGCAGAAGTGTATTGCATATATAAACTATCAGATTAGACGAACATTTTTAAGTGGCAAGAAGAAAATCTATTTCTCTTATTCAAAAAGTGTGAAATACAGGAAAGACAATATTTTTCCTGATGGTTATTCTTTCACAGAACAAGAAGACCTCTCAAGAGACAACATGGTTACTCACAATTTTGGAAACTGCCAGCTCCTCCCCCTGGCCACTTAGCAACTTGCAGTATGCCAAAAATGATATAGGAATTAAAAAATACTAAAATCTGACATGGTATGCAGCAAATAAACAGTATTGGATCTTACTGAAGTAGTTCTTCAATAGCTAAAAAATGGGGGTTTTTTTCAAACTCTGCTAGTTTCAGAAATCATTGTTTCCTCATATTCATATTCTTCCAAAATTAAAATCTCATTTGAGACATGAGGAAAGCACCATGAAAGCTCAGTTCACAAGGGAAGAACAAAATGGGGTTTTAGCACACTCTGTCTGTCTAAGGGTTGCTGCCTGTGGGTTGTAGTTTCCTACTCAGCTCTTTCGTAACAACCTTTTTATCTTCTAATTGCAGCTCAGTGTCTTGTTCAAGATTTGTATTTTTATCAGGACAAAACTGATTTGTTCATTGAATTTAAAAAGATTCTGCAGCTTGCATATTGAGCAAATTAGTTCAGGAACTTCTCACCCTGGCTTCCCTATCAAAACTCAAAATTCTATGGAATTGAGGAATCTGTATAAAGACTGTAATTTGCCCAGAGAAGTTGTGGATGCCTCATCACTGGAAGTGTTCAAAGTCAGGTTGGATAGGGCTTTGGAGCAACCTCATATAGTGAAATATGTCCCTGCTCATGGCAGAGGGGTGGAACTGGCTGATCTTTAAAGGTTCCTTCCAGCCTAAACCATTCTATGATTTAGTGTCAAGGCGTATCACAAATGAAAAAGCACTAACAGGAGCTCATAATCTATCATATACTAATTTTAGTTTGATATTTGGCTAATATTGAAATGTCAGTAAACTGACAGGCAATCTTATAAGAAGACTGAGGTACTTGTTTTTATCTTGTTTTCTTTCTTTAGTGGTAACACACTGTCTCACAAACTCACAGGCTGACTTGCCTAAGTCTTTTACCTGGAGCTAATCAAACCAAGTTCTATCCCTGACAAAGCAAGACACCAGCACCAAGTCAATAAAAAACCCCTGTATGCATAGTTTTGAATTTTTTTTAAAAAAATCTTTTAGTGTAACTGTCTTTTAAATGAATTTAATTCTGAAATATATCTTATCAAATAGTAAAACATTCAAAGTATGAATATAAATGGGTGACTTCTCTATTATCTACATTCATGATCTTTTGCTTGCTAGGTAAACAGCACTGTTAAAAAGAATTGCTTTATTTCAATATTAGTGTGAGAAAGAATTTACATAAGCAAATACACTTTTTTGTTCTAGTTCATATTTATAGATTTGAAGGGACTGAACAGACTATTTCTAATTTTAGGCATAGGTATATTAAGACAAGACAAGAAGTCAACATACATCTGTGAAAAACAATTCCTAAAACAAGAATATATTCATATATATGTTTTGGTGGTTTTTTTACCCCGCGGCGTATAATTTTTGCACAATCCTCTGCCATTTTTCCATATATTAAAACATGGATGCTGTTGATCTGGGAACGCAAGTTATCCGAATCTAGAGGAAAAAAAGCAAAAGTGATTCCAATCACTATACCTTCTCCAAAACAAAACAGCAATGGAAAGAGATTTACAAAACAAGTTGATCTACAGAGTCTAACACTTTTCAATTAATATACGAACAGCAAATGTGCTAACTACAAGTAAATTACTCAGAATATTCTTAGTAAGAGGATTAAAATAAGCACGTTGTACACCAGTGTACAATTAAACAGAAAGGGAAAATATTTCCACTCGGATAATTCAGTGCATAGTGGTAGAGAGAAAATATTATCCAGTCACATTAACACAGACCTTATTGTAGAATTTATTATAAACAGAGGATATTCCAGGACATAGACACAGTAATTAATAGCCTTCCAGGAGAACTGAAGCAGAAATCATGTTGTTATTTTAAGAGTTTTCTACTTTTTACTGTTTCAGAAACAACATCAAGGATTTAGATGTGCAAACTTATGTTTCCATAGAGAACGTGCATAAACTCTCCTCTCCTGAACAGTCACCGAAATCAGCAAGACTCAGGGAAGCTAAGCACCCCTCTGAGAACCCTGAAGCCAGCAGGGATAATGACTGAGGTCCCAACAACTTAATTCACCTCTGCTAACACCAGCCACAAGCAGCGTCACCAGCAGGACCTGCACACCCCAGGCCTGCTGCTCAGGCACAGGAGCCAGGAGGCTCAGAGGGAGCACGTGACAATTTTCTAGCCACTGTAAGGAATGAGCTGAGAATGAAATGGAAGGAAATGGAAACTTCCTTGAATCCAACAAACCCTTGACATATTACCTCCTCCACCTACCTGACTGGAGGGGGTGATAAGTTTAAGACATAAAAGGGACATTTTATTTTTTCGTATCATTTATTACATGATGAACAACTTAGGTCTTTCAAAGTGCTAATCCAGCTACTGATATTCAAATACTTGAGTAGTCAAGCAAAAATTCCTTTCTTTAAATGCCTAAATTAAAACAGAATGAAACACAAATATTTTGCTGCTAATTGAAGTGCTGACCTATAGTAAATGTGCCCTTACGTAGTATATGCTATATACATTATGTAGTAACTATTGCGTGTGCAATTTTCTTGGTCCTTCTTACGATAAGCAGTTTGAAAATACACTATTAAAGCTATACATATAGCTAATACATTGCCAGGACAGCCTTCCAAAAAATTATGTAACAAGAAGTCTACTGAAATATAGAGACTATATTGTTTCCATTAACTTACCTGGTGTAAGTTTAAGATAAACTTTTTTTTTTTGAAAATGAACAGTTTTAGAGAGTATTTTAAATCTAACATTCTACTGAACACTGTACAAAAGCAGGTACTACTAATATAGTAACATAAATTTAAAATGTATATTTAAATTTAGTACCTTGAAGAACAATCTTGAAAAAGTCTGTTCCATCTCTGAGTTTTGTTAATGGGTAGGAAAGGGTAACTACTCCCTAAAAAGCAAAAAATAAAATAAAATGTTGTGAAGTAAGATTATATGCCTCTAAGTTACCGATACACTGATAACAGCTGAAACATCTGTAAGATAAAAAAGGCAGAATTTAAGGAATAAGCGCAAACTGCCATCTACATTCTTAACAAAAAAAACCAAAAACCAACTGCTATAGACAGCACTAAAAAGCAACATTCCTGAGATATAACAAAGGCAGTATTACATGCCAATACTACTTAGATGCTACTGACTAGGTGATAAACTTAGATTCAATAATAAAACAATAGCTATGGAATTATATATATAATTTTTATTAGTTACAAAAACAGCATAAAAGACTAGAATTTTAGCACAAAACATGAAAGGCATCTAAAGAGGTAGTGATCAAAATCTTAAAAGATACAGCAATTTCTCCAAAAATACTGGCAAAGGATTACAACATAAATATCAGAACAAAATCATAGTCAAGATATAACAGACACGTATGAAGATAAAAAATCTTCTGGGAAAAAAAATACAGCTATGAGAAGAGTATTACAGAGTTTTGAAACTGTAGTGTCCTAATTATTTGGCAATAATACAAATGCTCTAAAAGACACTATGATTTAACAATTAATTAAAAATACTCTTTTTATTGTGATGCTGAAGTTACAATGAAGCAAAACTCAGCAACTTCAGTGATGTTAACATCTCTTTGGAATAAACACATCTAGTTAGAAAGATGATATCATCAACCATACCAAAAGTGTCAGTCAACTGTTTTCTTTCACAGTATGGCAGATAAAGCACTGTAACCTCAACGACAAAACCACAAAACCACAAAAATTGGTTCAATAAAGAAAAAGAAAAATATTGAAAACAGACTCTACAAAATGCTTAAAAAACCCCTACACAAACAGCATAAAAATAGACTAAAAGGTTTCTTGTAAAAAGACAGCAGGGCAATCTGTCTATAAATGTACAAAAGCAACATTAAGAGGATAGTCAGGTAAATCACAGTGATTTTACAGTACACATATTCAGTGGGAAGCTTGACTTAAATTCTAGCAAATGCTTCTTAAACCAAATCAGGATAAAATAGGCAGCAGTGAATTGTTACTCCATAGGCCTTTGAGTCAAGTTTGTCCTACAACACTCTGAGGAGTAATCCAAATCAATTTCAACAAGATTTTAGTATCTGTTTTATGAAGAAATAATGCAAGTCCACAAAACCTCAACATTATTTGCAGATGCTGATTTCCAAAATAATTTGATAATTAAGTCTCCTCACAAAACTCATTAGTCTTCTCTGTGAAAAGTAGGAACTTACCTGTTAAAAAGAGAAAGGTTTCTCACTTGTTTTCAAAATTACAACTTCATTTAAAATTTCACGTTCTACATATATATCCACACATATACATATATATAATTGTTCTTGCTGAGACTGTCTTAAATTGTACTCACAGGTAAATACAAGACTACAGAATTTTTCTTGTAATTAAATCTTTGCAATGAAATAGTAACCTCAGGAACACTCAACATTTACATATATATATTTTTTTTTGTAAGAAATTTCAATCTGCAGCAGCACACTATTTAAAAGTGGAATACATTGATGAGACAGTGACTACTTTTTGACCATCTTTACTTTTTATCTTTCCTTTTACATCCCAGTATCTTCCAAAGAGTTTCCAAATTCTGGGACCATATTCTTTGCTGTAATGGTCTGGCCCCTCCACTTTCCTCTGCATCCCAAACACCTTCACTATAGTTCTCTTCTCCAGCTACTACCCACTTCCTCATACTGCCCTTTTCTTTCTCCATACGCCTGGAACTCTTGGGCTCCAAACTTCAAAAGAACCTACCTTAGCAAACCTTGCTCAAATTGACTCTTCCCTCACAAATCCTGCACTGCTTATTGAGTTCAGAAGTAAACTTTTTCCAAAATCCTCCATATTCCATATGACACTAGACTCACTCTCAACCTGACCATGTACAATTCTTCTAGTGCATGTGTCTCCTTCCTTGTAAGGCCTTGCTCCCTCAGTTTGGTTCTATAGCTGATTCGGCAGCTGATTTTCGGATTTGGTTCAGATTTGCCACAGCAAAATCCAGAGGATGTTGAACGATTAGGAGAAAGCATCATGTTTAGTTAACAGGCATGATGACTGAGGAGGTACAAACATTGCTTGTGCTGTTTTTCCACAAATTTGAAACTTGCAGTTTTCAAAGAGATGCCAGAAAAATAAAAACATGAAGAATAATGAAAGGACTGAGGCACACAAGTCAGACATAAGCATCCCAAATGTTTTTTGTTGCTTTTTCCAGAACACATTTCATAAAAATCCTCCTCTGCCCTTCCCTCCTGATCCCTATTTTGGCAGGTCTAGAGTGACAGCGTGCCACCACGAAGATAACCTAACATCAGTGCATTCTAAGGTTCACTTCAAGCTCAGCCTGCAGAACTGGATTTTCCTACACGTTTAATGGTGCATTAGCACCAGCTTTATCAGCTCTCCAGTTGTGCTGTTTTCATGCTAAGCTGTTTCAGTCACCTACTAATCCATGTCAGCAGCGGCATGAAGTTCTTTCAACACACGGCAGAAGTCTGAGAAAGACATTCTACACACTTTCCCTTTCAAGATCAGCTATGGCACTGCATGCTTCAAATCTGTGTCTGGTAATAATTGCTCTGCTTTCCTAAAGGAAACATTTATTTTGGCAGAAACATTTTCTAATTTATAACCCATTTTTGTCTCCTTCACCACTTCCTTCTGAACAAGAATCCCTGTTCTTCCATGTCAGGGCTGCTTGCAGACATAGCTCTTCAAAGCAGGAAAGTCTATATATCCTGCAGGTGAACAGGGACAAGAAACTACACCCTGAGGAATAAATCCCGTTTGCTAGCAGCAGTGGTTATTGATGTTTCCATTTGTTCCTTTACAAGACCTGAGGGAGGCTGGATCATTCTCAATCAAATCACCTCCTACACCACTCAACTGCTGCCTGCTTCCAAACAGGGCAGTTTTTTTCCTTCACTATACCGAAGTGCACCACTCCTGGCATCAATTTGACACCACAATGAACCAGTGCAGAATGAGAGCAGCAGAAAATTATCCTCTCTCCAGCAATACGGATTGTCTTCTGCCAGTTTCCTTCTCATGAATGGACTCAATCACAGGGTCACATAAGCACTAGAGCTGGAACTGAGAATATACAGCTGTAGAAGCAAAAATGAGGATTTTCAGATACAGAAAAACATTAGATCAGTTCAGCTCATATTTTTGAAGTGGTTGTGCCGTTTTTGAAGGATTCAAAACAATTTAGGTTTTCTACAGAACCAGCTTGCCTTAATTTTTTCCCGTTGTTTTTTTCTCATTAACAGACTGAAAAAAAGCCTTGGTTAATGCTGATTTCCTGACACATAAGCGTCAGGGATGCCTAAAACGATTCTCAGAGCCACAGACAAAAACAGTTAAACAGGATAAAAAAAGAACACACTCAAGAACTGACACTGCATTTTACAGAGAATACTTGTTTCAGGCATGAAAAAGGTATTTCTGCATTTCACTAGTATAGCAGGATTCTACTTCCAATACGAAATATATTTGGGATTACTGTCAAATATAAGTGCACACTCGGTAATGATAAAAAAACCTAATTGTGTCTTGATGCTGGTAGTTGCTACAAACAACGCTTTCATAAAACTGGATATTGCATCGTTTCATACAAAAGGAGAACTATTTTAGAAGTCATTGCTCTGAAATCTGATCTTTAACAGGACTGAGGTGCTTATTACTATTTTATTAAAACAAAATACCACTTAACCTCCTCCAGTCCTTCCATTTTCAGCAAAGAATTCTGCATATTAATGTGTTTTTAAATTGGTCCACAGCTTATAGACTCTGAAAAGAGAAACTCCCATAAAATTTTAGTCTGATAACACAAGAGAAAGGGGCAGGACTGTGAATCAATGAAGGTAGTAGCAACATGCGATGAAGTTGAAAAAGGTCATAATTTTCCACTGCCTAAAGGTATACAACAGAGGAACACAAACGTCGCTGTTGGGGTAGCCACGACACACACACAGATAATGCCTTGGACAAGGGCAAAAAGCCATTTATTCAAAGAAACAGTCTCTTTTATACAGTTTTGTATGTTATCATTCATGTTACATATTCACTGGCTGCTAAATGACTACAGTAGACTATTATTTAACTACAATATACTACCATTGGTTAGCTATAACCTAAGCCTACAAGCACTCAGGAAAATAGCAGGTGTAATATGTTGCTATTTTCCCCTCCTACTGTTTATGCTTCATGCTTCTGCTAATCTTACAATTCCCACGGGTAAAACAGTTCTCAGGGATACACAGTGATTGTGCCTAAGCCAAGACCTGGGAAAGTTTCAGACCAGCAGTCTGTTCCCACACACAAAGACACACTGTTGCAGAAAGTCACCAGCTGAGCTGAAATACAGAAGTGCCTTGCTAATGTAACAGAAGCTATTTCAAAGCAAGACAAATTTTTCTTACTGGTCAGTTTACCTGAATGTATTTGTTGGTATGATCACAGCCTTCTTGCAAATGTTGCAAATTCTCCTTCTGCAAATGGCTTGGTAGTGGAGTCTCAGATTGTCCTTTAATGATCTTCAGCAACTGAACAGGCATAGCTGCTTTATCTAAACAAAAATCATAAAAAGAGTCTCAAAGTTCCTCATTTTGTTGAAATTAAGAGTTACTAGAAGTTGCATCTTACTCAGAAGGGGAATATTTAGTTATTTCATAACAAGACAGTTTAATTATGTAAGACTAGGAATTTTCAGAGGGATTGGCCTCATCTCTTAGTACCATAAATAGCAAGAAGAAAGTAACATTTCCTTGGCAATAGACAACCATCCAAATTACTTCATTTTTCAAACATTCCAAAACACCCTACATAGCAATAAAATATTACTTTACATATAAACAAATAGAAATCCATATAAATGCAAAGGGTAATGTAAACAGTGTTAATATTTTATGGACAGAAATGCAGATAAAAATCACGCAAAGACTTTGAGTGACTCCTTCCCCAGCACAAGGTCATGGACAAACAGTCTCCATATTCAGTTTTTTCCCTATAAGAAAATTTGACCGCAAGAAATTAAAACATCTGTTATTTTACCTTAAAATGAACAAAAGATGCTTATGTACAGATTGAAAAAATTTCATCAATGAATCGAGTAATGAAAAAATAATAAAGCAAATAAGATGGGTATCTACAGATGCTAAGCATGGAAGGCACTGGGAACAAGCTAAGAAATGTATGACTGCGTCATCTATGGTCTGTCCTCACTGTGCTAGAAGTCAATGAAATAAATGATTAGTGATAGCGTTATAAGGCTGAGAATAGGCAAGTGGAAGAGTAGTCTATTGTAGTGAAGAGTTACACATAGGAGAAACAGAAAAAACTGATCTACCAATAAGTAGTTATTGCTGTATTTTCTCATTACATGGTCATCTCATTTCTTCTGGGGGTATCTTTGTCTTTGCTGTATAATTTTTATTTCAAGTGGGTATCTACAGAACGCCCACAACATTCTCAATCTTCTGTTTCCAGTAAGTTTTAATAAACTGAGCAAAAAATGCTTTCTGTTTTCTGAAAACCCAGATGGCAGTATTATAGCCACAGTCCTAATTTCAAACAGTTTTAGCAATTTTTATATGATAGCAAAGAACAGGAAAGAAAGTATTTCCTATAGTTTTGAATGGATACAAAAACTTGGTATTCTACTCAGTCAAAGCTTAAACTACATTTCAGTTACAGTTCAAAAGAGCTTTTCCAGTGCTAAGCAGACTGAATTCCTACAAAATATTCAGTTATAATGAAATGGAACTGGGAAACCATGGCAAAATGGAAAGACCACTGGACCATAAGTTATAAACGTAAGTCAACACATATAGGTGCGGACAGCAACATTCTTTTAAAAAGTACCTTATTCTTCAGAAAAATAAAAAATCCACCTTATTCTTACTCCGGTATCCAAAGATACCAGACTTCACTAATAACTCATGACAATTACTCTTGTTGTGAGTGACCCTTCTTTCCTCTTCCCCATTTTCCAGGAAACTCCCCAGTAATGTTATTCTTGTCTAACAGATATAAGCAAGAAGTCACAGTCACTCGTGAGAGATCAATAAAATACTTTGTTTCGAGGATGTCTCAGCTGCAATGGCTATACATAGGATGACTGGCTTTTGTTTTTTCCTAGCTTCCAATTTACATGAGGAGGAAGGAAGCAAAAATGAAGCATTATGAACTGACCACAATCCCTATTCTCTGTCCCCAGCACTGCTTTGGGGGAGGAGGTAGAGAAATTAGGAGTGGAGCTAAGCCCAGAAAATGGTAGAGGTTGGGGAAAGGTCTTTACATTCATTCTTATTTGTCATTATCCTACCCTGATTTGATGACCAGTAAGTTAAATTACTCTGTTTGAGTCTTTTTTGTCCATGTAAATGGTGAGTGATCACCCTATATCAACCTGCAAGCTTTTAGTTGTATTTTCTCTTCCCTGTCCTCCTGAGGGGAATGGTAAGAGCAGCTTTGGCAGGCACCTGGCTTCCAGCCACGGTCAACCTATGACAGCACAGAGCTGGGAGGTACAGTACCAGACAGGGTTCAGTTTCTGCTTGAGCTGAAGGAGAAGTAAAAGCCTGCTACAAAGGTGCAGATGCTGCTCCTGCTTTGATTAGTGAGGTATTCGAAGTTAGAATTCCTGTAAAATGTTACGAAATGAGGCTAAAAACAATGCCTTTATCTGTATGTTTTCAAACACACACCATGACAGCATTGTTATTAGCTTACTAGGATTTCAAGTCTCTAGTGAAAAGAGCAACTGGAAGACTTACACAGCTTTTCAGTTCAAAGTATCTACTTCACACTTTATTCTAGCAGACTGAGAAGCTGATCTATCCCACCTAGAAAGAATCAACTTCAAAGTTAATCACCAATATTGATCTTCACCCAGCAACAGTATAATGAGCCAGGGAGATATACAACGTAACAGATTAACGCTTTTTTAAAATCCTGTTTCTCTCTGTTACACTACTTGAGCAATTAAATAGACTTTTCTGTTTGTTGTTTTTTTCTTCCCCATGAAGATGTCTTAACAATACAGAGCATTTTGTTATAATTGAAATTTATGTAAATAACATTCCAGCAGAACACAAGTGGGGTTTTTTCAAAGATCTTAAACTACTGTATACATAAAACTAAACTCATGTGTTCTAACTGCTAATCTCTGAAGCTCCCAGATTCTTGTTCTCAGCAACTAAAAACCAAAGATATGAGTATCCAGCTTGAAGAGTTATAAATTTTCCAAAACAAACCAACAGAGCTCTGACTCTTAAAACCAACATGAAGGTATTGTTAGTACTGCCCTTGGTGTTCCCAACTCTCCTGAAGAGCAAGTAAGTGAAAATAAATAAGTCTGTCAAATACCTTTGTTGCTCACAAAAGCCTGACTAACACTGACAGGAATCATTCTAACTTGCGCCTAAGAAGCCTGTAAATGGTGTAAACATAGCTATTCATAAGGATGGATACCGAAAAAAAATCCCAAACAAAACCAACAGAGACTGCAAGAAAGGCAGACAGCATCTTGGGACACTCCTTGAAGAGGAGGAACACACAACACACAGCAGAAGGAAGAAGACTGTGAACTACAAATACCTTTTGCCTTCCAGTAATTAAAGTGACAATAATATGGAGAGCAACCAAAGAGCTTAACAATTCTAACAAAGAATTATACGAAAGGATGTGGACTGTTTAAAGTAGACTGTATACTATATATAAGATGTAACCCGCAATTTAACACCCCCAAAGAGAATGTGATAGGCATCACCCAAGTGAAATGTAACGCTGAGGATGACTATGGTCTTAACCCTTATGTGTTGCTCTGCCCTATCCTTGGCTTTCTGCCTACTAGTTTTCTAGACCTTAAATTTCTGACAGTGGAACAATCTCCCTCAACACACTGTCTCCATTGCATACAGCATAGTAGCATGTATTCCAAAAGCATACAACCCATCTTAAACCACAGCACACCAGAAAACAATTGCTTAGTAGAAATGGCTTTGAACAAGGATTAACCTTCAACTGAAACAAGAGGTCATTTTATCTTTCTTTTTTTCTGGAAAAAGGACATTATTCCACCAAAATACTGCAGTTACAGATGCCCTCTCTCTCTAGGTCTAGGAGCAAGAGAAAAATTCCTATATTTCTAAAGGACTTCACCCTATCCTTCTTGCTTGCAGCTTGAGAGTACAAACATCCAGAGATCTGAATTAGGCAGCTTGGTCTGGTTTGGGAGGCATGCACAGAAAAAAAGAAAAGCTTTCAGGCTCACAATCTTTTCATCAGTTCCCACAGAAATCAGAAAAAATTAGCATTTCCTTTTAGGTGTGGCACATGCCAAAAACATGCTCTAAGAGCCTGGTAACTGCAGTGTTTAAAACTGAAGTTTTAAACAACCAAAGATTTATGCACTTACAGAATCAGACTTTAGTGGCTTCTAAAAACAGTAGTTTTTGAGCTTTGCACTGCAAAACAGGGTGACAGGAAGAACCTGACCATTAAAGTCCTTTTGTGAAGGCCTTCTTTTTTCTTTTAAACTTTCACTAAAATTAGAAAAAAACTGAAAACCAAATTCTTAAATCACATTTGGAAAAACATCAGAATCTAAACTCTCAAATTAGTTACATCACCCTTCAGCACACACTGAAAATCATTAATAAACCACAAGCTGCAGCTGCAAGTGAAGTTAACACCACACAGCCACTGCAATACAGAACTGTTGACATGAACTCTGGTGCAACATGACTGAAAGATAAGAACAAAAGAAAAATAAGCCTCATAGAAAAGCTACTTTGTTCTTAATCATCACCCCAATTCATCACTGTTTCTCCCCTTCCTTCATGATTCTCTATGCAATGTGAAATAGCCAAAATTTGTATGGCCATTAGCATAGTAAAGAAGCACCAAGTTTCTAAATGATTTCAGTATAAAAAGCTGTAGGTAGCAAGCTCAGTACACAAAAACATTCTCATCCAAGGACAACGTTGAACTAAAGGTACCAACATGCCTTAAAATTGTCTAAGGCCCAGGGAACATTCTAGCATTGGAAAACACCTTAATAGCCATGACAGATGGATCACACTAACCTTCTGTTAGAACTGAGAATCACTCCATGAACGTTCTGAATGTACAAGTTGCAGAATTCTGTTGAGCAAGGAGAATCACTAGGATTCAGGGAAGTTTAACTGAACTTCCACATATTATAACAGATCAGAAGAAATGTCATTTCAATAGTCATAGAATGACGTCCCATCATAGACTTCATGTATCTGAAGACATATGAGGAATAATAAGAGAAAAACAGTCAGTGTAAAAATCTTGGGTTTTTCCTCCCAGATCGAGAGGAACAAGCATTTTCTATAAGAGGACAGAAAAAGACCACAAAACAAGACTTTCCCACTTTTTCCACTGTCTTTATTTGATTCATAAATCTACCATATTTTTCTTCCAGGTCTAGTTCACTAAAATATCATAATTCTGTTATTTTCTTCAGTAAAAATTCAACAAGTCATATTTAAAAGAAGGAAAAAAAAAAGCCCACAAACAAAAAACTGCGCCTCTAACAGCATCCTACATTATAAATAAGATGCTTTACGCCTTTTAGTTCACACCGCAAAAAAATCAAAATACAAATGAAATATTATAGACAACAGAATTTCATTATGAAACTGCAAGCCTCTGAAAAAACAAAACTGAAAAATATGCCTACTGATATTCTCCACCTTGGCTCCAGAATTAACTTAACTGAGGAGGAAGTCAAACTTAGCTCTGTTCTTCTCTTATAGTTTAACATCAAAGTGCATCAATCCAGTCCACAGGACAGCAAGTACTTAACACTTCTCTTCCTGGATTATTCAGATCCACACAACATTTGAGCCTTTCTTCAAGCCAAAGATACACACTATTGGGCCCCAGCTCTAGCTCTCACTACAAAAAAAAGGACTATTCCTCTGTAGTCTCCTCTAGAACACAACTTTTCTTCAAGAAGTAATGAGAAATTAGCTTCGGAGCAGAAAAGCAAAGAAAACACAAGAAGTGAGAGGCAAACTGGAAAATTTAGTCCTTTCCCTACAACCAAGAAATACTTCAGTCAAGCACAAAAATTACATGAAGAGGATAATGTCATTTTGGGAAACAGAAGAGAATAAAACACATGACTATGTGGACTTCTGGAGCAAACCTCACCAAAGTTCCATGAAGAAGGAACAGCCAAGAGCATCAGCATCTTATTGACGTGGTCAGTCACAGTAGTAGACACCTGAAGATCCTGTAAACAGAAATACTAGTCAGTGCAATACGCGGGCTAATTGTGCAAAAGTTAAAATAATCATGAAATAAATAATGCTTCATTGTAAAAGCACGCACATTTGTGGACACAGCCATACATTCCTACTATAATTTATGCAAAACTCTGTCACAAAAATGAACATATGCAGCTTGAACAGAATAGGCAGTACAGAACTACCAAACACAACCTACTGTCGCAAGAGAAAGCTTTTGTCATACAGCAGTCTTAATGAAATCAAGAGGACCATCAGTGAACAAAGCGCGTAGTCTGTCTAGAATTTTTTCAGAAGTCTAATTTTGTAATCTATTATTTCCTTGAGAAGTCTCATGAGGTGAAAACATTATGTCAGGTTAAGCAAAACAGAAGGAAAAATCAAGTCAGTAGAGTGACACGTCTTACTCCTTTAGCTGCAAGGCTTCAGCTTGCTCTTGCTTCAGATCTTCAAGCACATATCTTTTTTGGGAAGTATGTCCTAGGATATTCTTACTCTTGATTACACAGGTGGCACTTAGTTTCATTAGAATACAACTAGATTTCTTCAAACAAACAGACAAACAAACTTTCCTTTATTTCAGATTAAAATTTACTCATCTGACATTGCGCAAAAGAGACCACAGTAAACCACTACCTGAGGAAAAGGGATTCCTACACAGCCATTATTATCCCAAGAGTACTTCAGCTCTAGAAAGCAGCAACCCACTGCAAAGCAAAGGCCTCAGGAGGACAGGGCTACTCTGCAGATCCCACTTCACACGATGAACTAACCGCTTCAGAAAGTCAATCCGCCAGTTACGAAACGCCGAGATGTTTAAAACCAAGACCTTAGATGCATCAGCACAAGCGCATTATCAACAAAACTCCCCTTCCGGTTTACTCAGTGCCCGGACAGAAAGTTCCAAAGCCGTGGAGCCCTGTGCGGGGACTCACTTCCCAGAGGGGAGCCCGTGCGCAGGGCAGCTGCGGGAGGGAGGGGGGTGTCACAGCGGGAAGCAAAGCCGGGCCCGCAGACCCGCCGGTCCCCGTGTGCCGCCGGTGCCGGTCTCGGTCCTTGTCCCTGTCCCGGTCCCTGCCCCGGTCCCTGTCCCGCCGCGCCGCCAGCCTGCGCCACTTCCGCCCACCCCACGCGCAGCCCGCGCACTGCGCATGCCCAGGCGGCGCGCGCACGCGCACTGGCGGCGTTGGGGGCGCCCGTCCTGCAGGGCCAGGGACGGGAATGGGGCTGGACTGGAAGCTACTGCTGTTTTTCTCTTTTCTCTTCTGGATCTGTTTTTTTCATGCCTGTAAAAGATCTGATTAGCACTTAAAATTACCGTGAAGTGAAATTATGGAAGGCTTAAACACTTTACAGGCGAATTAAATTAAAGTCATTTGGAAACATGAAGTTGCACTCCAGAGTAATTTAAATGAATACTTGATCTTCTCCTGTTAAATTCTCTCCTTTTTTGCTGTTTCTGTTTCCAGTTACTTTTTTTCTAAATTTACTATTAAATTCTTTTCTATAAAGTAATCTCAAACCTAGAAGAACTGGAGGTTTTTATGTCCTGTCCTGTATATAATCGAAAGAGAAAAAAATAAGCAGAATTTTGATAAAAGAACACCCCAGCTTTATGCGCCAACAAGACAATAATTGGGTGTGCCAGAATTTTAGCCTGAAGCCTGTTTTTCTTTAATTTTTAATTCCGTTTTTGAATGGTAGTCATGTTCCTCTTCAGGAGAAGGGCGCGGGGCAGGCCAGGGGAAAGCGGTGACGGCAAACCGCGGCCCGTCCGTGGCCGGGCTGGCCCCGTGCCCCGCTGTGCCCCGGGCCGGTGCAGCCCCTCCCGCAGGCACCGTGCCGGCCCTGGGCCGGCTCCTCCCGCAGCCCGCCCGGCTGTTGCCCAGGCTCCGCTGCAGCTGCCGGCGCGCTGGGCAGGGGGTGCGGCACGCCCGCTCTCGGCCCCTCTGGAACGGGGTGTTCGGTGCCGGCAGGGCCCGGACCGGTGTGGGGTAGCCCGTAAAACTGAGCGCCGCGGCCGTATTCAGGCCAACTTAAAAGCTATCACCTGAAGAAAGTTAAAAAAATACGGGGGAAAAGAACACTCTGCTGCTTGCTGGCGTCTGTTGTTGTTTAAATGGCTTTGGAAACCAGTATTCATCACTGACAGCGACACGGGGTCCCCGAGGCTTGCTGATGTTTGGATGCTGCAAGTTGACACATGCCAAGATCCCACTGACACATGCCAAGATGCCATTTGCAGTACTTGCCTATTCAAAATTATAGCATTCGTGGCTCAGCATTGCAACAGTGACACTTCTTCCTTTAGAGACTTCAGCTTTCTGTCTCCAGTACCTCAGAGATATGTCTGCTGCCACTCTCTGCTCTCTCTGTTCCCTTTCCCATCTCTGCAGTCCTGGATATCTGGGACAGCTTTCTTTTTGTTGTTTCTCATCACTTAGTGATTTTAAAAAAATCCCACTGGAAATAATATTCTTCTTTCTCTACCTTCAAATCATTTCCTTCACAGCCCTCCTCCTGTTTTGGAACTTAGTTATGTCTCTGGAGTGTTTTATAGATACACTTAGAATTCAAATCCAATTCAAAAAATGGAATGTGGATCCATCCTTGTTCAGGAAGCCTCTGGAGGGACATCTATGCTTTGTACTCATTTTCACCATTGACAACCTTTTCTGGAACAGGCTTGTTTTCTTTGATCATCACAGTTCTCAATAAATTTTAATCCCGTACCTTCCATTGGGTATTGATGTATCATGCTTGATTATGAGCAAAAATATTATTAGGACCTTGTTATACAGGCGTGATGAAAGTAGCCCACAGTCAGAGCTAAGACGCAGCTGGGAATTTAAGCACAGCTGGTTACATGGAGAGCTAATGATCTCCCGTTTGAAGAGCCAGCTATAGCAGATAGGCTGAGAAGGTTGGTGTGGCTTGCCCACATCCTTTGTTTCCATCAAAAGATTTTGAGAAATCAAACTTATATTTAGGCTATTAAGTTCTGTCAAGGGAGCGTTTCTGGTGGAATATTGCCTGTCTTCTTTTATGACCTCTATTTTTAAATCTACATTTTGAAAACGATAGTTTTCAATATAGAAAACAATAAGAAAAATTCCTCAGCAAAAAAAAAGTTGATCAAGTGGTAAAGGATACATCCTGGAATTAAACATTTTTAGAGCCTCGTGTCATTAGGTAAAAAAAAAGGATAATTTGAAAGCATACAGTGAGGAAATTGTGCTTTAACCGACTGATGCATTTCTCTTTTCTGTTCGATTTCTTTTCGTCATGTCTGTAAAAGATCTGTTTAGCAATTAAAATTACAGTGAAGTGAAATCATGAAAAGCTTATACATTATAGGTGTATTAAATTAAAATCATGTAGAAACATCAAGTTGCACTCCAGAGTAATTTAAATGGTTACTTGCTCTTCTCCTCTTACTTTTCTCCTCTTTTGCTGCTTCTGTTTCCAGTTACTTTTTCTAAATTTACTATTGAATTCTTGCTATAAAGTAATCTTAAACCTAGAAGAACTGAAGTTTTTTTTGTTCTGTCCTGTGTATAATCAAAAGAGAAAAACTGAGAAAAAGCTGTATATAAGCAGCAGTTTGATTTTGAGAAAAGAATACCTTGGTTTTATGTGTCAACAAAACAATTGGATATGCCAGAAATTTAACCTGAAGTCTGTTTTTCTTTAATTTTGACCTTGCTTTTTGTGGTAGTTATCTTCCTCTTCAGTTACTCATTTTAATTCAAGAAATTTTATGAAAAGTTAGATGACTTACATCAGAAGGTGATTTTTAATGTTCTAGTAAGTGTGTATACTCTCATACTACTTGCAATAATCTTGAAATGTGCTGCAATTTGTATGTGTCATAATAGAAAATAGTACCTCTGCAGAGGAAAAAAATTCACCAAAACCAGAATTCTGATCTTAATGTGGGTTTGCTTTGTGGGTTTTAATAAATCACTTACGCTACAAAATGGAAGTCCATAAATGAATAAGATGGTAGCGTTATTTCTTGAACCCATGTTTTGGTGTGGGGTCCACGTGTAAGTTACACTTGCTCTTAACCAGCTTAGGAATCCTTGGGAACCCCCAAATGCAACTGAAATTCTGATGTCACTGAAAATAATAAAAACTTTCCATTCCCTTGAGCAAGGCCAAAAGGTCCCCCTGTGCATCAAAATTGTATGTAACATAAGACATTGAATCAAAGCTTTCAGAAATAGAAGCCTTATACATTAAATCAATACCTAGTCAAGGGAGCTTCTGAAGACTATTCTCTTAATAAGGCAGGGAACTAGATAAGTTGTTCGGAAACTAGCCTCAAGCTCAAGGTTTTTTTAAAAAAAAACAAACAAAAAACCCCAAACAAACAAAAAATCAACTCCAAAAACCCTAAAAACCAAAAAAAAACCCAAAAAACTGGGCAAGTTTTTCAAATATGTTTTTCCAAACACGCATTGCAGTGTCAGTCAAGTCCTTAAGCAATATTGAAAATTCTATCTCTTCGATTTTATTTTTCTCTGATATCTTAGTAAACAATAGCAAAAGAATTGTCCTATAGGAATGCAGGCTATCTTCCTTAGCAGCTACCTCGGTATAATGTTTTCCAAGTTCATCATGAGACATTTCACAGCCTAAATGCAGCCCTTTCTACTCCTTTAACTTTGCTTTGCTTCGATGATAGCACCTGATTTTTACTTGAACTTTTATGGATACAGGCCAAATTCAGGCAGAGATCCTTTGCAGTACATCTGGAATTATGTGTTGCTTGCTAGAATTGATAGGCTAAGAGAAGTCAAAAATCCAGCTTTATTAAAATTACAGAAATTAATACAGTATAAATGTTTAAGAATTTCTAGATGATTTCCAGGAATGAATTTTGACTAATTGCATCTTTATAGAAATAATTAATGTGTAGTCACTCAATAAGAAATCGTATAACTATAGCATGCTTCTCACTACAAAGTGCTGTGCATAAAGGATTTTCCTTCTGTGAAGAAGAGTCAGATCCATGAGTTGTTGTAACTGCTGGTAAACCTGAAATGCAGAGACCTGAATTAAAGTATTTTGAAATAAGTATATATGAAGTACTAAAATTAGAAATTCTTTGTTGTTTGTCTTATATTAGTGTTCTGTGTGATTGAAGCTCACTTATGTGGATATAGTCTATGTGGATGCAAAAATAAATAGACCGTATGTTTATAAGTATTTAATGGGTATGTTATGATAATTTAAGAAGCAAGATTTGCAGAGGAGGATAAATCTTTTATTAGACCGAATTGTATAGGTTATGGTTTGTATAAGTTATATGGTAGCATGGAACACTTTCACAGACTATTGCTGATATTTCAGTAGCTCAATCAGTGAGCAGATTCATGACTGGCTCCCTGATCAGAAGAAGGCAGCTTTAACTTATTCACTAATGGAGTATTGGGTGAAGAAAGACTCATTCTGAGCAGGAGACAGTTTTCTTCTATATCTAGGATATAAGGAAAAAGAAATGGGAGAGGATCTGGGGAAGAGCAAGAGATTGAGTGTAGTTGAGAGAATGAAGGAATGTGATGTGATCCTGGAGACACATCTGCTTGTGGCAATTCTGTAGTTCAGCAGCTCTAAAGCGTATCTGAAAATGTCCAAGTTTGCTTGTAAAAGAAGGTGATATGTGATACATGGAGTCTCTTGCAAAGGATTCTTGTGCCAACTGTCAACTTCAAAACTTATTGGGGTTTTGAGCATTACTGAGATAAATGCTAAAAGGATATATTGAGTTGTTACAGTTAGTGTAAATTTTGGAAGCTGACACAAAGCTGTTTGAATTCAATGTTAGTCTTTTCATTGATTCCAAAGGTTTCCTATTTATTGAATCATCGCAGATATTGCAGATTAGATTTCTGTTTGCAGGTATTAAGCATGCGTCTTTGTTTAAAATGAGACATTTTTCTAAATTTAATATACTCATTAAGTATGTTTGCTCTGTGGTTGTGTTCTTAGCTAATTTTCTTAGCAATAGGATTTTATTTTCTAATAAGGCATCTACCCAAAAGCCTTCTGTAGAAATCAACAATGGGAATCTATTATCTCTTTGCATAGTAGTTTTTCTGTATTTTAGTTGAAATACTCACTAGCTCTAAGAATGTTGAAATACTGTTCTTCATTCTAAAGCCTCAGCTGTCTGACTATAGAAGTTTGTGCTTCTTTCATTCGTGCTTATAAGCTTACACTGGCTAAGAAGGCTTCTGCAAAAAATAGATCTGATTTATATAATTTCCCAAAGAGTTGATGTGTTAGTGTGACACATATCCTGGGACTAAGATAGCAAAAAGAAACCCCTACACTTCAGAAGCACTGCATTTTTTCTTTTGTTGGAATCACAGAAATAAAACCAGAGATGTATTAAGATATTTTTTTGAGAAAAGTAGAACATTCATAACTACAAGGTAATTAAAAACAAAGTGGCATCACTGGAGTGTTTAATCTTTTAATGTCAGAGCATTTGTTTGTATATCCATTGATTGCATGTGAATTTTGGTTGTGTATGCTTCAGTTGTAGACAACAGTGGACAGGAATCCAGGCATATATTTTCAAAAAACTCATTGGAAGAGCTTATTAAAGGGTGCAATTGTGTGAGTGCAGATAAACAGAACTATTTCTATAAAAGTTATTTTGTATTACTTGTAAAATAGTAAAGTGTTTCTTCTGTTATTTTCAATAACTGAAGCGATTTCTTTTCTATGACATATACTAAAACCTGAGATTTTTTTTCTTTAGAAAATATTCTTTAAATAGAATTCTTTATGAACCAATTTACCTTGAAAAGTCAAGTTCTTCCATTTCAAGAATGAAAGTCTAACTATGGTTATTGTCACAGGCATCACTTTCCTCACTGTGAAAATCTATAGATGCCATCATGAACTGAAATCATTGTGTTTAACAGTGTAGTGGTGAACAAAACAGCCTCTCTTCACCCCACTAGGTTTGTAGTCAAAATACACCGAGAAAATTAGAATTAGAGTCAATTTAATGTGTAGCAAGCTACTTACTTTGAAACCAAAAAATACATCAAGAAGTTAAAGGAGACTTGGGAAGAGATGTTATTGGGAAACCTATTCCTATTAAGTTATTTAGCTTTCATCTGTGTGATGATGGTGCCAGTTTTCCAAACATCAATGAGTTCTACAGCCTGGAGAAAATTTCTATACATAAAATGAATTATAATTTATTAAAATATGGACCTTTTGGGATATATAAAATACCCCAAAAGCACAAACCCCATTTTTTCTCTTTCTTGAAAATCCTTTAGCTATTAGGACTCAATTCTGATAATTCTGTCTTCATTGACTACAGCGGGATTTTTCAGAATTTTTTTTTCCCCTCTTTTTTCCCTCTTTTTTCCCTGTTCACACTTAATTATCGATTCAGCTTTGCAATTTTTGCATTGCAAAAATGTATTTTTTAATGATACATTTCTTTTGGCTTTCAGTAAAATAAAAGTAAAAGGAAAATGAAATTAGGATTAAAACTGAGTAAATAAAGGAGGGGAAAAATCTGTGGCTTAAACAGAATGACTTTATCTAGTCACAGTAGTCATATTCACCTCCTATCCTGAGATATTCTGAATGTTTTCTAAGAGATCCTTAATTCAGGTTTTAACTTCAAGAGTCTTAAGTGCTTTTCAGTACCCTGAAGCTAAAGCATTGGGTGTCCAGTGCTCTTAGCCTTTTTAGCTTCAGTGTTCTATAAAAAACTGAACAGAAGTTGCTCTACCAGGAATAACGGATCACCTTATTTATAACTTGGAAGATGTTTGTCTTCAGTCTTCCAAACATTTTTGTCTCTTTATTTTCGTGGGTTAGATGATTACTTTTTAAAGTTTCTTTGTTACAGAAAAACAGAAACAGCATTTTTCAAAACATGGTAAACATAAACGTTATTTTACATTTGGAAACAGCCAAAATATTCAAAGTGAGGCAAAATATGCCATTTTTTTTTTGACCATGACAGAAATGAAAGTCTCCCTCAGCAACTGAATAAGAGGGAAGCACAGGAAAAACTGACCTCAGTGTTAGTATCTAACAGTTTAGTGATGATTTTGCACTCATATTTACTTCTAGAATTTGTTTCTGTCATGGCTTAGGAATGGTACTCCCCACTTCAGTGCCCCCACCAAAATTCTCAAAAACATTGCTCCACTCTCTCTCGCTCCCCCATTTTCCCCTTTCCCTCCTCTGCAGCAGGATGGAGGGTAGAATTGGAGACACAAAAGTCAGAAGTCACAAGTTAAGATAAGAACAATTTACTGGAAACAGCAATGAAACAAGAAAATGAACAGTAACAGCAACAATGCTAATGACAGAGGGTACAACAAAAGAAATTATTCACATGGAAAAAAACTCCAAGAACAGACAATACCAGCAGGCTCCCTCTGCCCCGTTTTCTTGACTAGCAGGAGCCTCTTCTCCTCAGAAGAGAGTGGCTTTCCCTTGCCTCTGGCAATGACACGAGGTGGTGTAGAATATTTACCACCATATGTCCCAGCCATGCCCCCTCCCAGCTACTGCAAAAAATTAACCCTGTCCTGGCCAGAACCAGGACAGCATAACTCAGGAGTGCTTGTGATTTCATCCGCTACTGGTCACATTTTTTTGAGTGCAGCTGTGTTGTACTCGATGTTTTACATTCTTGTTGACTTCCGTAGGACTTAAAGCCACATGGAATCTTGTGGAAATCAGGATTTTTCAGCTCTGTCAAGACCTTATATAAAAGACTGCTGCACTCTTGAGAGGTACTATGTGAGCTCAGTTTCCACAGAAATCTCAGGGCACATGTTCAGGCCCTGCAGAATTATGAGAATATGCTGGTATGTTCTTACAACCTCGGCAATGGTCTTGTTGCCGTGCTCTGTGAAATATAGCACACCTAGGAAGTATGGTAAATTGAAGACTCTTAAATAACAGCAGATACTGATAATGTTGATTCTTCATTGTCCTACAAAAGTATTGTTGAATTGAAGAAAATGGTTAAAAAAATAAGATGCAGTCAATAGAGAGAAGCAAAAGATACTACACTTAAACAAAAATAGTCACAGTGTAAATACACAAGGATAAACAATGGGCTAGGTGGCAGCTCTTTCGAGAAGAAAGGAATGAATCACATGTGAGTCAGACATGTCATTCCATTCTAAAAAAAAAAAAAAAAAAGAACAAATTACACAAATAACCTGTAAGGTAGATAAAATAACCTTCCTGTTCAGGAGTTCTGATAAGCTGAAGTAATATGTCACATTTCTGTCATAAAGCTTGAAGAAAAAAAACGTAGATCTGTTGGAGGCATTCTGAAGGACATCAGTGTGAATGAGGAAGGGCTTAGGAAACGTGACCACCAAAGATGGATGAAAGAGTTGGTTAGTTAGCCAAAATTTTTCTAATGTGGATTCACGTGTGTACAAAAATAGAAGTATTTAAAAAAAAAAAAAATTGTGTGCGTGTGTGTGTGTCCATGGAACAGAGGAGAAGAACTAATAAGCTTAAATTCTGTAATGAATTACTTGTATTTGACAATGGGACAGACTGTCTGACCAAAAAATATTAATGCTGAGGCGTGGAATAATTTTTCTGAGATCTGCATTAATGAATGGATTTTTTTGGGCCAGGTTAATAAAATATTTAGTTTAGCTAGCTGATTTGTCTCAGAGTAGATGGATAGATAGGTAAGATACCTTCTGAAGGTCGTTTTAACCCTATTCTTATGTGGTTCTTTAAGATTTGGCTTGAAACCTTTACTTACTTTAAATTTATTCATTTCATAAAGCTATATTATTTTCAGTTAGACAGCATTATTCTCAGCTGTTTATGTGAACTCAAAGTAATCACTTTGAAGTCTGTTTGTATGCAGACTGTGAAATAAATATTTACAATTTGTTGCTTTTTTGTGACTTAGTATATATTTATTGTATTTGATTGGCTGTAATTAATATGAGCTTAAGAGCTGGCACTTAGTTTTATTTTAAACAATCTTGCATGATTGTTCATTGCCACATTTTTATGCTGCATTAGTTCTTTTTTCTTTTTTGTACACATTGACAATGTCATTCAGTTTTGTGGTTCGTGTGTTTTAATGTTATTAGTTTAATTGTCGTTTTTAGGTAACATAAAAATCTAAGAAGTGCTAAGAAGTTTCAAAAATAGATTTTAAAAATGTCTTTGGTAATTCGATTAGTAGCAAAAAGGAATAAACATTGTAAACAGTGTTTTCTAATAGATCATAATCACAATTGTGTTCAACTATATTTACTAAGACTAGGTGCTCAACCGAGCATCTAATTACTTTGAAAAATTGCAGTTGAATGCTGCGTTGTGACATTGAATATAGACAAAGGTTCCTGATACTGACTTCTGCATCTTTAAGAAAGCAGTCAAGTGTGAAGAAGCACAATAGCACACCAAATTTGGAGCTTGCAGCTTTTGCTAATAGAAATAGTATTTTCTTAAATGAGGTAGTCAAATTATTTGCATATATTTATTAATGTTATTATTTCTAACAGTAGAAAGGATGTCCAAGATAGTGTTTTCGAAGAAAACAGGACACTTTTCCACGAAGACGTTAGGAAGAGTCATGTAGATCACATTTGTCTCAGCCTTGGTGAATATGAGTATTTCTTTGCTATTTTCATGTGAATCTTTGGTGTCATTCAGTTCTCAGGACATTGCAATTGATCAAAGAGTACATATCTGAATATGTCATCTCAAATGTGAAGCTGTCTCTGAAGCATCTACAGCAGTGAGGATAGCAGTTTTAGCTTCTCTGTGACTTAGGTGGATTACTGTAAACACGGTTCATTTCTGTTTAGGAATGGCGACTACTGAAGAGGTCAGTAACATTATGAAAAAGGTAATTACCAAAAGGATTTGTGGTGGATTGGTCTTGGCTGGTAGCCAAACACCCACACAGCTCCTTCTCACTCTTCTCACCCTCAGCATGACAGAAGAGCAAACAGAACACAAGATAGCTCATGTTTCAAGATAAAGACAGGGATGTCACAATTGCTGTGGCAGGCAGAGTAGACTCAAACTGGGCAAATTATTTATTGCAAATGAATGTAAATACTTAATTACTTTTTCAGGTATTGAGAAACAAAAGCAAAACAAGAAAAATCATGTGTGTAAAATACACCACTGCTTTTCCCAAGCTTGACTTCGCATCAGGCACCTCACCTCCCACCTTGTTACAGCTGCAGGTTGTGCTCAGTGCTTTCAATGAGGCAAGGGATCTAGTGCTGGAGGAGTGGCACTGTTTGCAAGTCAGGATATAGTGGTTCCTTTTGGTGCTCCTTTGCTTTTTTCCTCTGCTTTGGCATGGGCCTTCCACAGGCTCTGTGCCTTTGGTAATATATGCTCTGCTGTGGAACACCTCCTGCGTCTCTGACCTCGGTATTCTCTTGCTATTTCCCTTAGGTTCCTTCCACCTATCTCTGTTCCCTCATTGTGTCCACATTCTCTCCTTCTCTTTCTAGAGTTTCCATTCTTTCATAAAAACATTTTTGCAGAGGCAGCACCAGGTTCAGTGATGGCTTCATCTTTGGCCTGTGATGGTTGGAGAGCTATCTGGAAATGACTGTGTTCAGTGCAGAACAATCACTGACCTTCTTACACAGAGGCCACCCCTGCAACTGCTAACCTCCAAAACCTTGCCACACCAACGCAGAAGGTTTTATCCACATTGCATTTTCAAACAGAAAATCCATATCCCCTCATCACTCTTTGAGAACTGAGTAGATTCATCAGAAATCTGAAGTTCTGCATGCTCTCATCAGCTTTCACAATTTCTTTCTTCTCAGCCTGCCTTGCAGCTTTTAATTTAAACAAATAATATATAAACTGTGTATTTTTTAGCTATTAGTCTGACTTATGCATTGACAATGAACTTCATTTGCATTGACATCCAATTCTAAATTTCTTTCAGGATGGGCAAATTTTATTCTTATTTATTAGTTTTATTACTCTAGCGAGTAGGAGATTTATCAGGAACTAACACTGCAGTGTCCTGAGGAGAACACCAGCCACTGACAGTAAGTGCTTTCAACTAGCACAAGGCAAGAGAAGGCCAGCAACATAATAAGGTCAGCTTGATGAGAGGTAGTTTTAACACAGCAGCAAATTAAGCTTTGCCAAGGTCAGCAGTCCAATTTCTCAGTGAGTTGTCGGTCCATTTTCTTGTTGCTCTGACAGAAACCAGTCTCCACTTGTGAGAAAAAGTCAAGAGGGAGAAAAAGTCAAAAGGCATGAATTGTGGTGAACAAGGTTTTAAAAAAGGATCATAATAAAGAGTGTACATCATTACCTTCATTGGAAAAATAGCCAATTGCAATTTCAGAAGATTCAAATATCTCACAGCTAGTATATATTATTAAATGGTGGTAGAAATCACAAACAGAAATAAAAAAGGCGAAAAAGGATTGCAGTAGTGATTGAGGATAATTACTTTGTACTTCTCTTAAACTCTTGAAAATGCCATCACTACCTAACTCTGCCTTTTTTCTCATCCATCATTCTTCATAGCAGTTTCATGAAATTCCTGGGATCAGAAGAAGAAAAGAACATGAGCGTTTCTGTGTTCTGTGGGCCAGGTTCTTTGGCCTATATGGAGAGGACTTTCTACAGAGTTTTCTTGGGGCAATGCAGTTTGGCACAGCTCACAGGTAAAAAGATTCAGAGATGGCAATCATAAAGCTCATAGGCATGATAATAGCAAGACACGGATTGATAGGTAGTCTATTTGCTACCATAATCTTGCTCTAAACTTAATAACCACTGAAATACAGAGTGATTTCCCACATGGTGTGCTTGCAAAAGAAAGTACCACACAGTACTCAGAATATTAAAAATCTTCCTTTCTTATATTCATGTCAGGAATCAGATTGTTCTGGAAATGTTTATCAGATGGTACTGATAAAATGGAAATTTTACCGGTACCGCCTCAAATGATAATGTATGACAGAGCACAGCTTCCACTGATATCAACAGGTGTTACATGTAGTGATCTGAGAATTGATGTGGACTCTCTATATAGAGTGACATTTCAGAGATTAATGGATATTTGTGGAAAGTCATGAACAATCCTTATATGAATTATTTAACTGTCATGGGCATTTCTAAATAGAAATTCAGAGAAAGGTGATATGAAGAACTGAAATGGAAAACAAGGTAACAAAGCAGCAGGACAAGAAAAAAGAAGGCTATAAAAACAGTAAAAGATACAATTAACATTTTACTATCTGACCAGACTCCATAACTTATTGTAAAGCTATACAAGCTATTCCCCCTAGGGAATAAACTAAGATGATTAAGAGCTCTGAAAGAAGGTAGAGGCTAACAATTAAGTTTATTGATAACTAAAGAGGAATATTCGTACAGTAGATTTTTAAATTTGATAAGGCTCTTATGAAAACCAAAGGATGTCAGTAGGTGTTGTGAAACATCAGAGCTTTTTAGGTGGGGCTATGAATCTCATACAATGCTTTCCCTTTAAATCAGTGCAGTAATAATTACACTTTTTTAAAATACTACTGAAAATTGTTCACAATTTTTCACAAAGAGGAGAACCATCCTCAGAAAGTAAGAATCAGTAACTGCCACTGTCTTTTCTAACTGTAAAAACAGGAAAATAGTCCAGAAAAACAAAAATTGGTCTGAGAGAATAGAAAACAGATTCATCTGTTGGCTGTTCCAACTGTGATCATCAGGGCAAAATCCTGAAGGAGGACACTTGTTAGTGGAGTGAACCAGCAGCTGAAATATTTTTGCCCAACACATTTTTGTTAATGGCCTGGACAAGGGGACAGAGTGCATCCTCATCAAGTTTGAATAAGATGCAAAACTGAGAGGAACAGCTGATGGCTGTGCTACCTACTCTTCAGGAAGACCTCAACTGGCTAGAGAAGTGGGCTGAGAGGAACCCAGGAGATGAGCCATTTTAGAGTGAACTCATGGATCACCTCACCCGTGATCTCTGAAGGAGTCTGGAAGAGCCTGTCTCTCCCCGCTGGCTGACAAAAGGGGAACCTGCCTAGTTTAGGCTTATGTGCCTGAAGTTACACTTAGAGAATGTGCACCTTTTAAAGCAGCCAGTTTGTAGAGCCCTAGCACATAAAACCAGTCTGACAGAAAGGATATTTTCTATCTTATGACAACCGGTTCTCAAGAAGTGGAATACAGAGCTGAAATGACATGTTTCCTCACAGTTGACGCTATTCCAGTCCTGAGTAATGCTACCTGGTGCTTGTCCAACCAATGTCCTGACAGCTTGTCAAGAGGCTCCTTGGAAATAGTTTTCACATGATTTACTGCGTCAAACAAGCTGTCTTTATGTTCCAATTCAGGCTTGACAAATTTGTCAGTTTCTCCAATCCATTCACAGTTCATAAAGTCAACATTTCTGTGAAGCGACCTGAGAGACCTGCAAGGAAACCCCTGGAGAATGCTTCGAGCGTGACTAATTTAGAAATAGTGTAATATATTTTTAAATCTCAACAAAAGAATGAGGCTTGGTAGGTAGCAGGAGGTCTTCATTAAAAATCATGTATCAACATCTGAGAGTTTCCTGTGCAGCAAAGATTTATGTTTGAAAATTCTTGCTGGTCTAGGAAAACTCAGGGCCCCCCTCGAGAAAGTATTTGGTTCAGATTCATAAGCTATTAGAGCATGAGTTATAAAAATGAGGATGATAGAACCTTTAAGCCCTTGGGTGAGCAAAAAAACCCCGCTTCTTTTGCTGGCTGGATAAACAACTTGAGTACTGCGTTCCTTAAATATTGTCATCCTTTTACAATTGTGTTAGCAAAGAAGTTCTCCATTTAATATTTTTTGCTAATTTTTTTCCCTATTGCAGAGAAGAACAGGGTATTAAGCTGTTACAATATGTACGTCAGTTAACCAAGAAAAGATGGATATTAACAGTTCTCTCTCCTTCCTTTTCACACATGATTCGTGTTATTTTAGTGAAATTGATTTTTACCATGTTTTAACAGAAGACACAAGTTAAAAGAAGCAAAAGTCTGTAAATTACTAGGATGTCCCTGTTTCAGCTAGGGTAGAGTTAATTTCTCCTCACTAGCTGATACAGTGCTGTAGGTTGAACTTAGAATGAGAATGGTGTTGATAACACTGGCCGAAGCATATTCCACACCATAGAATGTCATGCCCAATATATAAACTAGGGCAGTTACCTGCAAGTGGGGCAGATCTAGGTTCAGGAATGGGGTCTGGCATCAGTCAGCGGGTGGAGCGATTGTATTGTGTATAACTCTTTTTTTGTCCTTTTCTTTCCCTTTTTATTGTCATCATTATTATTATATACTATTATTACTGTATTTTACCTTGCTTTCAATTACTAAATTGTTCTTATCTGAATCTACAAGTTTTAGTTTTGATTCTCCTCCCCATTCCACTGCAGGGGGTGGGGAGAAAATGCCATTGAAATAGAACTCACCAGAGTTTTCATCTCAAAATGAAATGAGAGAATTGGGATTTCCTCCCGATCTCCTCCCAATCCCTCAGCCCTCATGAGGTGGCTGAACTGTGCACTGAGAGTNAGCGATTGTATTGTGTATAACTCTTTTTTTGTCCTTTTCTTTCCCTTTTTATTGTCATCATTATTATTATATACTATTATTACTGTATTTTACCTTGCTTTCAATTACTAAATTGTTCTTATCTGAATCTACAAGTTTTAGTTTTGATTCTCCTCCCCATTCCACTGCAGGGGGTGGGGAGAAAATGCCATTGAAATAGAACTCACCAGAGTTTTCATCTCAAAATGAAATGAGAGAATTGGGATTTCCTCCCGATCTCCTCCCAATCCCTCAGCCCTCATGAGGTGGCTGAACTGTGCACTGAGAGTCCAGTTGCTCTAAGGGTATGAGCAGATCTTCAGGGTGCTCTAGGCCACACAACCTGTTGAATTTCGCTTAGCAAAACTGGAACAGCCGCTGAACTGACAAAGGTCCCCAAGGCTAAGCCCCACCCCTTGACAAAGCTATTGCTGAGCTGCAAGTCAGGCTGTTCCACAGGGAGGGCAAACCTCAGCTGAGGCTACACACAGCACAGGCATCACTGCATCTCCAGCTGGGATTAAAACCATGACATAAGGGAAAAGAGGCTAAAAAGGAATACAAATGTATAGACCAATTGGGACTCTATGGAATTCTAAACTGGAATTAACTTTTGTTCACATCACTGTACTTTATCAAATGATACAGCCTATTCACAGTAGCATGTGCTGATGTGATGTAAAAATATTGAAGGATGGAATTCTTTTACTGTTTTTTGTACTGATTTAAACTCTTGCATGAAGTGGAGTGATTAATTCACCTTTCTGAAAACTGCATTGAGATTGTCTGAAAAACAATAGCAGGCTCTGAACAAAGATAAAGCAGATTTGTTTCTTAGCAGAGCAGCATATATATGGCGATGCTTCAGAGGACGAGAAATGATCTTTCAGTGCTGGCCAAAGCAAGACTCACTGACAGGAGTATGAGCTTGAGATTACTTGAATGTGTGGGCAGAGATGTGTAATTGATATTCACAAAATCATAAAAGTCCTTGGACAATTTATGGCACAAACAGTACTAGAAATTACTTACAATCGTTTATACAATTGCTTCTGACTCATATTCTCAGCACAGACCTGTGTGCTTGGCCCTGCTGTGCAGTTATATGTCAGAGAGCCCAGGGTAATAATAAAATTCTTTTGTTCTTGTGACATGCATGCAAACATTACTTGGAGTACTTTGATTTGTGCTGGTACACCTGACATTTTCTCTGTCAGCAGAGAGAAATACCAAATTTGACAAATCGAACCACTCTTGCTCAAAACACTTTTCTGGAAATCAATTTGTCTGTCTCACCTGGCAGTTTATAAATTCCCCAAACCTGATGTTCTGTCCTCAAGATGAAAAATGCTTCAAAATATGAGGATGGTTTTTCACTCTTTGGGGTCCAAGACATTTATCCCAGCCTGTAACTTGTGAAGCAGTTTGTTCACAAAGTCTTCAACAATTTCTTGTTCCTTGAGAAAGTGTTCAGTCTGTTAATCAACTAGAAACAGCTACAGGATATGATCATGGCTGGGTTTGGCCAACAAGAGCCATAGTGTTCTTCCTATTTTCTACTACCAAAAGTGTTTGATAGTCTCCTGCAATAAGTTACCTCTGCTTTATGTCGTGATCCGTGCACTCGAAATATCTTCCAGAGTCTGGGAATAATAGAACAGGTCAGCTGCAAGTAGCCAGGCAGTTTGGATTTGGTTGGAGCTGCATGGAAACAGTTTTATTTGTTTAGTCCAGCTGGGCTCCATGCATGAAAGTTTTTGCTGACATTACACGAACAGAGTTCACCTAGACAGGAGAAATTCCCCATTGTTGTGTTATCACAGATTCTATTTGGAACCTGCTAATAGCTACTGGTCTTCAGCTCCGTATACTCCAGCCTTGTCCGTGTAAGGTGCTGTTCTGCTGAATGATGAAGTAGCTTGAGAGTACTCTGTGATCTAACATTGTGAGTTAGAGGATTGTCTTGAAGATTGGCCATAAACAACATCAGAGTATATGTGACTAAAGGAACGTGTGAACATTGTTGTGCTTTGCCTCTGTTTTGTGCTGTGTAGGTTTGCACCAGTGAAAATGCAGCGGGTTCCCTTGCCAGGGGTCTCCTCAGCTGTAATTTGGAACAGAAGGATGGTGTGAGATCGGTAGTGAATAAGTAAACATACATTAGATCAACCCAGTGTAAGGCCATGATGCGAAATTGAATCAGGATGAATAAACATAGTGTTTGAGACTGAAATGTATGTAGGAAGCCACAAGAGCTGTTGCCACATTATATGGCTGTTACAGCATTTATTTTTTATATGTTTATTTTATGTATATCTAAAATTTTATATGTACATATGTCATCCAATCCCAATACTTGACAAAAACTTCTAGCTCTTTATGCAGTATGTAATGATGCTTCAGAGTGTTGGAACACAACTGCCTATGCTATTAAGCTTTTATCTTTTCAGCTAATGTTTATGGCAGGATTTTTTTGGTGTGCCATGAGTAACATACTCAAAGAATTCCTGGGCGTGATGCTGGAATTGGAAGGTTCCAGTGAAGACTGCCGATGGATAGCTTGCATGCAACCATCTAATTTCCCAGGATAACAGTCGTTGCTGGTGTAGAAGTGAGCTTTTCTGTACCATCTGGTTTCAAGACCAAGGAATACTCTCAGAAAATTTAATTTACTAGCATAATTCTCAGGTGTCTCATTTTTCTTTTCTCTTAATTTTTAACTTGGTCTCAATAAAATTCTGTCTAATGTCTTGCAATCTAGAATTTCTGAGACTGCATTCAGTATTGAGACTGAATTCAGTCAGAAATTCATTGAGAACTCATTCAGAAAAGTGAGTTGGGTCTTTCCTACTTAGGAAACTGGGTGAAAGGTCGATTAAGGAAATAAAGTTGCTTTGATTGCTTCAAGTTACCATAAGTGTTATATCTCAGAGGTTCAAACTTTTCTCTGTAACTACCTAGGAATATAATATTTTTGCCCCTGATGAATTACCACAATCCATACACTGACGTTTTGAAAAAAAATTTCAGTAGACTTTGCTGTAAATGAAATATGCAACAAAATATCGTAAAATGCAAGACGCGCATAAAGTTAACTGCAGAAGTGCTTAAAAGCATACAGTAATCAATGTACCACATTATTTTAACTTCTCTATAGTCACGGATGCAGGCATTTAATATTACTGACGTAACTAATCCTTGTGAAATCAGTAGGACATCTCACAACGGCTGATATAAAGGACAAACATTGGTAATTGCAACAGCATCACATACAGGGAAAGGAAAACTACTTTTTTTTCAAATTCCATAGTCAGATGGAGCAGACTTAGTAAAAAAATCAGAAATTTTCATAACCAAAAAATAAAAAAACGCCAAAGAGTCAGATCTCTTAAAAGAAGGTATCGATTTTGGCATCTCTCTTATAGTGAAAGTTCATATAAGAAAGGAAAAACTATCTCCTCAGAATTTCGCCTCAGGTTTTTAAAATGTAATTTATGGATTCTCGTCCTGTAGAATTGTGATTTCATTCAGAGGAAACAACAGGAATTTATTAAGGACCAGAGGTAAGTTATTACAAGCCCTTCTGAGTAGCCTAGTGTTTTCTTCTTGGTTTTTTTTTTTACTATACCAGATTTCCTGACAGAAAAGTAATTGCAGGTCTTCAGAGAGGTATGGATCCAGCTCACAACATCCAAAGTTAAAGCTGGCAATTGAAGTACAGAAAGGTATCCTTTCTCTATGGGATTTTGACTTTTCAAAAATGCAGTATAGTTGTATTAACTAATACTTGGATGATAAAAGACCAATGAGCAACTAACTAAACAGCCTCCCTTGGGTTCCGGTGAACAATGTGCCAAGGGAGATTTCTGTTTCTGTAATATTGGCAAGCCAAGAGCTGGTTTCTTACCTTTCTTATGAATAAGAGTAGCTTGGGGTTATCCAAATTTACACAGCAAATCCATCACTCAAGCACTCAAATACTGAGAGTATTTCTGGGTCTTGTAACCAGGTCTGTCACAGAAGTACTGGCCCTAGAGCCAGTACTATGGCTGCCCTAGTGACCTTCTTTCACTGTTGGGAGTACTGTTGTAGCCACAACAGCATAAAGGTAAATGAAATATAAGATAAATAGAGAGTGGCAATAGTCAGATAGTTGAAAAATGCAGAGCTGGAGGAAACAGGATTCTTTTCAATGTTTTTCCATTATTGGACATGTATTATCTCTGCCACAGACAGGAGAAAAGTTGGGGAAAGGGATGGAGAATGATGCAAAACCTATAAGCAGAAAACTCTCACTATTCTTGAATTTCTTTCAGGTGGAGGTTCCTTCTACCATAATTAATTACAACACTTCAGTGCTATGTGAATGTCAAGTGAAGCTGTTAATTTTGATCAGACTATTTTTTTGCCTTGCTTAATAAACACCTTTGAAAGAGGCCTAGTGCTATTTCTGAGGAAATGATGATGATGTGACCATCCATCCCTGCCTGACAGGATGGGACCTTGTTATCGGTTGTTTAGTGGTATTTCCTTGTCACAGATTCAGAACTGATCAAATTTTGTTTATAAAGTAAATAACATTATATTGCCAGTCATAAAATTAACCGTTTCTTTTAAAAATATGTCAGCAAAATTTGATTGTAAGAGTTAATAGTACTGACAGTTTCACATCCTGTCTACAGGCTATGCAAAAAAATCGCTTGGAGTAGCCTTTGAAAAACCAGTCATGGCAAAAACACCAATTACTTCAAACACTAAACTAAGTAATTTATTAATTATATTATAGAAACCAAGGGGCTGGAATTAGAGAGCAGGATGGTCTCTTTTAATCTATACTTCCAGGGTTTTAATAATTTTAAATTTAACTAACAGTAATCATGAGTGAAACAGGCAAGATGGGCAATGCTATTGCAGCAGGAAGGAAATGTGAAATTTATGGTTTGTGTACTGTCTACTTTCCCAGGAACCAGTTGGCATCATAATCCAAGCACTATTTTTTACAACACCAGGATCAATACTGAAAATGGGAGAGGTAATAAGCGGCTTTAATTCTTCCCGTAAAGTCAGAACACCATCTACCAAATGATAAATAGGCTCAACCATTGCTCTGTTTTCTGGAAAGCTCCTCATCCACAAGGACCTATTTAATTATTTCTTTGTTTTTATGGGTCTGTCTACAGTCATTTGCTTTTCCTTCACAGTCGGTTACCCAAGGTAATTCTAACTCTAATGACACTGGGATGTTTTGCTACAGAAGCTGGAGGACAGTTTAGAGACCCTGCTGAAAGCATTTTCCTCCTGCTAATAGTGAAACCCTTCTCTTCTGGGCCTCCTGAGTCCCATTATGAATTACCCCTAGTGCCCAGTCAAGCCTTGCCATGGCCAGAAGTCTCATTGCAGCGCAAGCTTGGGCCCCTAGTCTCACCTCATCTGCCTGTCTCCAGCCCTGTCCACATCATTCCCGAGCTGTTGATTAGATTTCCTGGACTGATATTAGACTGAGTCATTACCTCAGCTTTGTGTGGATGGTGGGTGGCACCCAGTGTGGTGGGCATCCCTGCTGTGCTCACCCTGCTCAGATACTGTGGGTCTGGGATCTGCTGGTGGGGATGCAGTGATGCCTGTGCTGTGTGTAGCCTCAGCTGAGGTTTGCCCTCCCTGTGGAACAGCCTGACTTGCAGCTCAGCAATAGCTTTGTCAAGGGGTGGGGCTTAGCCTTGGGGACCTTTGTCAGTTCAGCGGCTGTTCCAGTTTTGCTAAGCGAAATTCAACAGGTTGTGTGGCCTAGAGCACCCTGAAGATCTGCTCATACCCTTAGAGCAACTGGACTCTCAGTGCACAGTTCAGCCACATCATGAAGGCTGAGGGACTGGGAGGAGAACACGTCCCAAATCCCAATTCTCTCATTTCATTTTGAGATGAAAACCCTGCTGAATTTTGCTTCAATGACCTATCATTTCTGTGATTTATTCCAAAGTTATTTATCTGTGCTTATTTTGACTGGGGTAGAGTTAATTTTCTTCACAGTGGGGTGTCTTCTTCAGGTGTGGGGCTGTGGTTTGTATTTGTGCTGAAAAAAGTGTTGATAATGCAGAGATGTTTTTGTTATTGCTGAGCAGTGCTTGCACAGTGTCAAGGGCCTTTCTGCTTCTTGTACTGCCTCACCAGAGAAGAGGCTGGGGGTTCACAAGAAGGTGAGAGGAGATACAGCCAGGAGGTCTAATGCCAACCAACCCAAGGGGCATTCCAGACCATGTGGCATCATGCTCAGCACATAGAGAGAGGAGAAGGAAGGGTGGGACTTTTGGAATGGTGACCTTTGTCTTCTCCAGTCACCGTTATGTGTGATGGAGCCCTGCTTCCCTGGACACGGCTTAACGTTCCTTGTTTTGCTCTGCTTGTGCCTGTGACATTTGTGTTCCCTATTAAACTGCCTTTATTTCAACCCATGAGTTCTCATTTTTCCGGTTCTCTTCCCCACCCTATCTGAAGAACCTGTTTGTATGAGATGAGTGCAAGGGGGAATGTGTATGTGTATCCTTTAACCAGACTAGGTGCAACCAATTTTGTAGCACGGCAAACAAAAAAATTTGCTCAGAATAAAATCTAAGCATAGAATCAGCCTTCAATAGACCTATTTTTAAAAGATAAAACCAAGCAGGCAAATCTAATGGAAAGAGCAAGCAGACTTTAAGACCGGTGTTATATGGCTTTTTTTTGTTGGAAGGTGAGAACAAATATGTAAATTTTGCACACTCTCCTTTTTGCTTTGATTATATTTTTTTGGTTAGCCCTTTTGGTTTAAATTCTTCTACATCATTTCCATCACAGCATCATTCCTGTTTGCTGTTGGCTTAACGTCCTCCTTTTAGACATTAACTAATGAGTTCTAAAGTGAATCAATGATCCTAGCCATGCTGTATGGGAAGAAGATTAGTCATAAATAATAATTATATTTTGGAAGAAGTAGCTCTCCTCTGACTAGTGCCTGGAAATGTTGCATAGTACTAATGTTGTTCGATTTATTGCTTTATTTCTTAATTACCTCTGAAAAAAAATGAGCAAATCTTTCTTGCCTTCAGGAAGCTTTCATCATAAGCATATCATACATAGGTCCCCACTTCACACAAAGCATGAGAATATGAAATTAGCATTTTAAACTGTGTTCTTTAACCATTTTATTATAATCTCTGCCTATTACATTGTAAAATATTGCAGTTGCTGTTAGGAAATGTAGTAGTAACATGTAGGAAGAAAATACATTAAACTTGCATCATCTGGCTTACAAGGTCTAGCTAAAGCTTTAAATGATATTTAAACATATATTTTTATTACTTCATTTTATTTTTATTGCTATATTTTAGATCATTACTAATAATGCTGTCAGTCCTTTTTATGTGAGCAAATCACATAAGTTTGTGTTTTTTTCCTTTATTTTGTTCCTGATTCTTTTTTGTGAGTTTCAGCAATCAGCCTGAAATTCTAAGTCCAAACTTTCTAAAGGATCATGTTAAAAGAAAGCTTTGTTAAATTATTGGATTTTTTTTTTTCTGAAATAAAAACTAGCTCTGAACCCTATAGCATTGGCTGAAAGCGTCTAAAACGATCAAATCACTGCAGTCCATTCCTTTTTTCTTGGCTGTTGGAAAGAATAAGCAAAACAGATGTACAAGAATTTTGCAGTCTGAGGAGGCAGAAATGGTATTTGAACAAGAAGGTTTCACCTTTACCCTAATTCAGTTAACAAGTTTCAGTTTCCTGAAACTGCTGCTTCAGTTGCCAGATTAAATTGTTTTTCAAATATCCCAAACCATGTCATCTGAGATGAGGATGGCTAGCTAGAAAGATTGAATAGTTTTTTAACTCTTGTATGTCAGCACAGTTTTTTCCTTTAGTAATGTCAGAAGTTATTTTCTTTAATTAAAGGAATTACTCAGAAGAAGTGAAAATTTTGAAGGTGACCATCATTTAAAATCTTTTGTTATTAACCTGTTGTTTTAATAACATTAATTGTCCAGTTTGGGTGCTTCAGTAGAAGAGAAACATCAGGAAACTGGAAAGAAGATAGTGGAGGGCCACTAAGGTGTTGAGGGCCTGAGGAATACACTGCAGGAAGAGAGGCTCTGAAGCCGAATTTGTTTAGGTTAAGGAAGTCTTTTCCTCCTGAAATGGAGTTAGAGACAGTGGAGCTAGGCTCTTTTTGGAGGTACATAAATGTCTTCATAGTGAGAGCAGTTAAGTTCAGGAACTGGTAGCATAGAAAGGTTGCAGAATCTGAGCCCCACAAATCCTCGATCAACCTGCTCCAACCTTGAAAGTTAGCACTGTGCCAGGGAGTAGCGTGAATGGGCTGCTCTGCAAAAGTTGTCTGATCATGCAGGGATGGGGTTAGGAAAGCCAAGGCTGACCTGGAATTGAATCTGGCAAAGGGATAAGAAGGATAAAACGAAAGGATTGTATGAGTACATAAACAACAAAAAAAAACACTAAGGAAAACCTAGCCCCAGTGCTGCATAGGGAAGAGGAGCTGCTGACAAAGGGTATGGAAAAAAACAAGGCACTTGGTGCCTTCTTTTCTTCACTCTTAACAGGCAAGACCAGCCTTTGGGAATCACAAGCCCCTGAGACCAGAGAAAAGTCTGGAGCAAGGAAGAATAACCCTTGATGGAAGAGGACCATGTTAAGGAGAACTCAGCTGAGCATACAGAAATCCATACAGCCTGAGTGGTTGCAGCCACAAGTGCTGAGTCATTAGAAGCACAAGACAGTAAAGCGTAAGAAGATGATCAAGAGTAGTCAGCATGTTTATGAAGGGAAAATCCTGCTTTACCAACCTGATAGCCTTGTGCAGTGAGGTGACTGGGTTGGTAGATGAAGGGAGAAAAGTGGGTGTTTACCTTGACTTTAGTAAGGTTTTTGATAGATTCTTCCATGACATCATCGCAGATTAGATTACAAAATCTGGGTTACATAAACAGAGAGTGAGGAAGAATTAAAAGCTAGCTGAACAGCCAGGACTAGAGGGTTGTGATCAGTGGCACGAAGTCCATTTAGAGGAAAGTCACTAGTGGTGTACCCTCAGGGGCTCGCCTTTCCACTACCCTCCCTTGACAAGGGGACAATACTGAGACACTATAAGTTAAAAACAACAATTTACTAAAATCACAAATAACAACAACAACACAAATAGCAAAAGTACACAAAAAGAAGGGGCCCTGCCCACACAAAGGCATTTACCAGTGGGACAAAGCCAGGATGGCTGCTGTTCCCACACCGCATGGCCCCAAGGAGACAGACCATATGGTTGCGGAGAGGGGGGCTCCTGCATTAGATTACACAGGCCAAGAGAACAAAGGAAACAATGTAGTAAACAAATTTCTGTGGGCCAACGCACTCCCCCCACCAGACAGATGATGGGGAGACAGAGGCAAAGCAAAAAGAAACCTGGGAAAATGGCACCCTCCAAAACAGGAGCCTGCACTGCCGCTGTACCAACCCGGTGAGGTCTGCAGGGTGCAGGGTCTCTCTTGGCAGCTCCTGAGCTGGGACTGCACCTGCACTGGCTCCTGGGGTTACCCCCATGGCAACGTCCAACACAGGAGCTGCCTTTTCGAGGCCTGGGCTCTACCCAGCTGGAAAAATGATGAACAGTGAACCTGCAGTGATGACAGCGCAGTCCTGGGCAATGGCTACCTCTCCACAAGCTCCAGGCAAGGGAAGAGCGGCCACGCTTCTGCCTGTGCTTAGAGAGACAGTCCGTCAAAGATGATGTAGATGATGGGGAATAGTGCTAAACTCCGCCTCCTACCTCTATAACTGGGACAATTACTTATTTAATTTTTTTTATTAGACAGAAAGGTATATTTTGAAATGATAGAGAGCTTTTCTGTTCAGATTCCTGTCCCTGTTGTTGCAACTCCAACATGAAGAGGTTTTGATTGATAGGATGCATCCTCTCACCCTTGGCAGGGCTGTTGCTGGTTTGCCAGCTTGTTGCCTCTCTCAGTAGGTTTCCTACCACGTCTGTTAACTGACTGCAAACAGCACAATGTCAGAGGGGTTAATATTCTGTCTCATATTCTGTAGTAACATGTACCTAGTACAACTGAAAGGCATAGAAATGCAACTAAAACATATGGGCTGTCAAAAAAATCCTGTCACCTTAGAGTTACTATATTCTCCTTGTAAGAGCCCAAGTCTCTAAAAAAATCGCTGTATGGGGGTTTTCTTCTCCAACATAATTTCTATCTTTTTAAATTAGTCCTCTTCAGAAACTACTATATTTCATCATTTAACTCAGAAATTGGATGCCTTAGGGCTTGACTTTATAATGCGCTAATAAAATGAAGAGAAACAGACCTTTAAAAATAATTGTGGAAATACCGTCTGTCAGCAAGGATTAGATTCAGCTGTGGCACTGGCTTGAAAAAGTTATTTTGCTCTAAAATACATTAAATATTTATTAGCTTCACCTGAGGTAAACATGCAGTTGTTTACATATCTGCAAATTTGTATATACACACTTGTAAATGAATTTAGAAGGGAGCGCCACATTCATAAATATATACCTTACTTATCTATGTTTTGAAAAATAAATCATCAAAGTGTTCCATTAGCAATAGGCCAGGAGTAGAAAGGTAGGATATTTGAGGAGCAGGACCCATTTCCTTAACCTGTCTAATAAAATGTGTTATTTATCATTTGATTTGTTTTGTCTCTGTTCTATCTCAAATTCTTCCTCTCCACAAGCCACGTAGATTGACTTAGTGCAGAAATTATACATGGAAGTGTAACGTATTCTGGCTTTCCTCATACTTACCAGTAAGAGAAGATGACCCATAAGAAACTCATAAGCCCTTAAGAAATGTCTCTGCTGTGATCAAGAGATTTGTGAAACTAAAGGTCTCAACAAACTGTTTTTAAAGTCTTGCTGAGTCCAGATAACATTCAGAGAGTTTTCTTTGGCACCTAGGATAGTTTTTGGTAAAATGGGGATGTGTTGCTGGACCATGCAACACAGAAACTAAAAAAACCTATCCTCAGAACTTGTCACTTAATTTGGCATCAACTTTTTGAACTTCAGAGTTCCTCAGGTCTGTGAGCTTCTGTGACTGAAATTCTGTGACTCCTTCTTTTGCACGGAAGCAGTTCAGCTTCTGAGAAAACTGTACCTATCTCATAGCCAGAGTCTCTGGATTAACCAATGGCCAGAGATCCTCAGAGAACACCAAATGCACAAAAAAATGAACGAGAAAGAACTGAATGGTCCAGTGCGGTATAGGAAATCTGTGTTCCACCCTGTGTTCTCAGGACTATTTTAGTCTTCTGCATAATGTAAATGAATTGTGTCGTGGGTTGACAGGTTTCTAGGTGAAGAACGGGATGGGGATATTAGACCATACAGTCACCCCAGGACATTTGTCATAGGAATTGAGACAGCAGCAGGATTTAAAGTTAATTCTAGATCTTAGAACAAATTTCTTTGTGTGGTTTTCCAGTCTTTGACATAGTTTCATCTGCTCAATCCCTTTTCCCTGGAACATTATTTACTTAATGTTTTTTCAGCACTTTTACTTCTATCTCTTTAATAATAGATATCTTTCAGAAGCTGTTTTGTTATTCTTGTCTGTCTGCTGCTTGTAAAATATTTTTGTATGTTCTATGGCAGTAGTTCAGATTTTTCTGTTTTGTTGCTTGCAAGAGTGCACAGGTTTTCTTAGCTTTTTTACTGCCCTCACCAAATTTTCCAAGTATATTGGATTTCAGTCTATCAAAGACTGTGTTCCTAGCACCTTTTAACCTATAAATCTTATCATTTTTCTCCTCTTGCAGTCTGTCTATTTCCCATGTCTTTGATTGCCTGATTTTCTTTTCCCTTTGTAGTGAAATAATGCATGGACACCTCATGATTTTTTACTACTTTCTTCAGCAATTTAGTAATTGAACTTTTGTCTTTTCTGTGTATTTTCTCAAATACTTACATAGATTTCAACAGTCGAGAGAATTAATCCTTAAATTCTCACAGTGGTAAGACATCCCCAGCTTTTCACATGATTGAACCACCTCTGCATTTGCATTATCCTGTCCTTACTCCTCTAGAAAAAACTTTGGCCTTCACTTCTGTAAGCATCTCCTGCAGGTCTGTGTAAACTTCCATGTGCCCTCTCTGGGGGATACTGGCAATCATTCAGTGTGGTGCAAAGGATAGTCAGGACACCTCTTGTAGTTAACTTGCTCTTCAGCTTCTCCAGCTACATTGCATATTCTCATTCATGGAGTTCAATAAGTAGCTTTAGAAACATTACAGTGACAGACTGAAAAAATATTGCTAAATACGAAATTTCACTCGCATAGATATGCTTCTGCCAAGTGTCAGCATTCTTCCTGATCTATTCCTCTTCAGATTTCTTTCCATCTACAGCTCTCAGACAATAAATCCTTTTAGTTCTAGTACTTATTGAGTGATTTTCTAACCTTATTATTCTTTCTTTTTTTCCTCTAGATTATTATAACTCTCATTTAGGGTTGGTGAGTTGACCATCAGCTGTGGTGAAATGCAAGAAATTTCTTACATATGCTCAGCTTTCCAGTCGTGGTCTCCACCTGCAATTCCTAAGCTTCAAACTGAAACAAGTCATTGATACTGTCAGCTGTGACCAAAAAATCACCTGGAAATGGAGGAGAAGATTTTATTTTTGGCCCCAGAGAACAAAGCCCAGGTTCTTTTTCTCACTGACGGTCATTTGATTTAAGATTTAATATCTTTAGGGATATTAAATCTTAAATCAAATTAACATGAATAATGAAATAATTAGAAATATTAATAATATTTTGCATCCACATCTGCCTTTGTATCTTATAAAATATGATATTCTTCAAATTAAAAAAAATCTGAAAGGTAGATAAAGCTTACAGAAGTTCATTGAAACCAAATAGAAAAGCTATTTTTTAATATATTTCTATGTGTCGGCATTAAGGCACTCAATGAAAATGTCTCTGTTTCCCAAAGATCATAGTTTTACCTTTCCCTTAGGCTCTGATACAGTGATCAGTTTCTCTATTTGGTGCAAAAGACTGGAGTGCACATTACAATACTAATGTTCTTGATCTGATACAGTGGCAGACTCTTTCACATTCAGATGCTTCTCATGTCTATGGACTAACACTAGTACAGCAGGTAAACACTGAAATAGTAATTAAATTCTAATCTGTATTAACCTCAGTGATGCCTGCATCACATGGCTACAAATAAACAATGAACTTTGTGGAAAATACTAGTGACACAACATTATACTAAGTATAATCTCCTCTGCTAAAGCAGTTAAAAATGGTGGCATTGTTCTAATTGCGGGGTTCTTTAGCCATTAAAAAGACTTTGCAAGTGTGCTCAACCTCCTCTGACCACAGGGATTTCTCCTGAGGTGTCTTTCTGTTCATATTTGATGACACATAGGTATGCCTTATCCATTGAGATCATATTGAGACCTCTTATTGCTCAGCAGGTATAAATTGATATCCCTTTGTTCATGTCAGTTGTATGCCTTTTAAAACTTGTGAATATGGCCTATGATAGGATTTTGAGTCAAACTCTATAGGATTTTAGTTAGTTAAGGTGATTTACCCTATTCATGTATAATTTGAGCAAATTAATATTTTTGGAAGTATACTTTGAGCAAAACCTATTAATATAAGCATTCACACTGTGCTCATCTGTGTGGTATGTCTGCTCCTTGCATAATGAGCAGGAAATAAAAGAAAAAGCAAAGAATTGATTGAATCAGTTTCTTCAAGCTTCAGCAGTGTTCATTCACGCTGTTGTCTCTTTTTATGCCGTCTAGTTTGCTCTCACTATCCTGAGTCAACAGAAAACATTTACTGTGTGTGATTTTTCTATGAAAAGGCAAGAATATATGAAATACAGTGCCTGCCCGTTCTGCACTATAGAGTATTGTACCCCTTTGACACACCTCAGACAAACTAAATGGAAATTGCACTTCTGTAGCTCAGGGCACATAATTTTAGAAGATAGGATGCACCTCTTGACAGAAGAAGGCTTGAAATATGCATGAGCATTCTTCTGAGAGTCTTCAGTCTTCTGGAATTAACATAGTAAGTATTTTAGCAGGTACATCAGGTTAAAAGAGTAAGAGAAGATATTCAGCTCTTGGTGTAGTCTCTCACTGCAGTAAGTCTTTTACACATAGTGTGCAAGTAAGCACAGAAGGGGACAATAACACCCTAATCAGGTTGGGTTTTTTTTCTTGGTTTTAAATATTAACAAACACCTTTTCTTTGCCACATTTCATCTCAGGAATCTGAAAGCCTCAGTTCTTAGTCCTCTCCTTCTCTTTGTTGCCATAACCATGGCTCTCTCATGCACTAAAACCCAAACTGGGTATTTCCAGTCATGTGAACATGAATCATTACAATTTGATCTTAAATGTCTTCTGTAGCAACTCTAAATACTATTTAGATCGGGCACAGAAAGCATTACCTAACATATGTTACCTGGGGGTAACAAGAAAACATAACAGAAAAAGAAATGGTTCATATCTTGTGTCATCATCTTTGCAGAACTGTGTTGACTGGTGCATTCATGGCAATAACATGACAAATATTTCACATTTTTTAGCTAAAAAGCAGGTTTGTGGTGTGGCTGTCACACACAAAAAAGGACTGCTGCCTTCCTTCTTGGCATGAAATCGTATAGTGACAGGGTAAATGATTTGACAGAGGACCTGGCATAAAAATAGAATCATGATCTCTCTAGGATGGCTTTGGAAAACATTATCTGAGATAATTTCAAAAAATCTTTTGACTTACAAATCGCATTTTTAATCTTCTGGTAAAAATGTAAATATGTCTCAGATAGTGTTAGTCCCATTTAAGAGGATATTCTAAATAAGACTAGATTAGAGAAAATGAAAGAAGCTTGTTTTGTGTTTGGCAATAAGAAAAAAGTACCTTGAACTACCATCACACACTGCTAGCATACAGAATTGCATAACACTTGAAAAAGATATCTCTGGATTTTCTTAACAGCTAGAAATTCCTGTATGTTACTTGGAGGATTTAGTGGCAGAATAAACTATTTTTTTTTAAATAAACAACCAATAGATTTGTATTCCGCTTTGAACTTCTACAGATGCTGAAGTGAACTAAAGGGGAGATGAAGAGTTTAATTTTGCCTGGTTTATATTTCTGGAAGCAAGTGTTGTAGATTTTGTCCATAATGACTATACAAAAGGAGGTACAAGAAGGTAATTAAAGTCCACCTTTAACAACAAATTTATGTTACCTGCCATCCTTCAAGAGTCCAGATCTTGTTTATTAAGATTCCTCACTGTATAGGTTACGTTTTAAGAATCCAGAGCAGAAATTTTTATAAATTTTCTTTAGTCACAGAACAATGGCTATTGTTGATGGAGGGCTACACATTTCCAAAGTGGAGGAGAGCATGAAAGTGGGTGGCTTGATATTTCCTTGACACCTAGTGAAAAATTTAGTAAAAAACAAGTTATTTGTTGATAACACAGAAATCTACATATGAATTTTGTGGATAACCATTTTCTTTTAGCCCAGAAAATGGTATGAACATAACTTCATTGACACTTTAATAGGATATGTCTCACCTAACTTTAGTTATGTGAAAATTACATGTTCAGCCTAAGGTGATTATATAGATGGCTTTTTAGTCAGTGAAGATATTTCCAGAGTGTGGGCCATTATAGCCAGAAACAGATTTCTGATACAGAATGGGATTAATTCCCTTTGGGTGTGCTCATTTCTCTCCACAGGTTAGAGCACAATGACAAGTCCAAACTATAGTTAAGGACATAGTTAGGGGACATAAATGCTACTTCTAAATGCACAAAACACACATAAAGGAGAGGATGTAATTTTAACTTTATTAACTCACCTTCCAAAATTAGTTTGAATCTATTGTCCTGAAATGTTTGTTCACCAGATGTTTGTTCACCACAATCCCTTATTTAATTTATTTCATGAATATGTATGTACTGACCACTGAAAATGAAATTTTGTCCCGTATTAAATAGAAAGTAGGGTCTGCGGCTGCTGTAAACTGAAAGAATGACGAAGAGATGCAGAGCTTGTGCATTATCACTTACTGAGTAGCATGTTCCCATTGCTACAGTCAGGTGAGGAAATCTAATCCCATGAACTTCAAAGCAGGTAATGTTTTATCCATGAAGACCACTTGATTATCCAGATTTGCCACCACAGAAGAAAAAAGCCTTTTGTATATACCCTAAATGATGCCAAATTATACTCGGTCGTTTCCAAGTGAACAGCAGAAGCTGGAAGAGTGGCAGTACTTTGCAATAGATGAAAATTGAGAAGAAATCTTGGCTAACTACATGCTATTTTGTTTCAGGTCTCTTGATCCTTTCTCTCCATTGTACCCAGAAGGAGATAAAAAAGAAAGACTGAGAGATCTCATGTTCTCTCCCTGGTTCCCAAGCCTGCTCTGTACCAGACTTTGCATAAGTGTACTTTAACCTTGGACCTGAAATGATCTGTGCTAGTTGATGATAGACCTTAAAAGGTTGTTAACCAGTAAGAATTTGCATCAGCATTGTAGCCTTTCAACAGCTCTCCACATAAAGCAGGTAACCTGCAGAAAGATTAAGCAAGAAATGGATATATAGCCATATTTCTGCCTGATGCTGAAAAAATGGATGGAATAGAGCAGACGATCTGGTGTTATACTCACATCTGTTCCAATTTCCCTTAAACTGAAACACTTTAAAATGCATTAATAATACAGACTTGCTTCTGTACAGGTTCTTTTATGCAGAATAACAAAAGAGAGTAGGAATGGCTGATGACACTCATGATATACCATAGAACATTAGGAATTGTTACCTCATTCAGATAATAAGGGATATTTTTTTATCCTATTATAAGTTTTATATTCAGTAATGCAGTTTCCTTTTCTCTTAAAAAATTGGTGTTGTCAGGTGAAATAGAGAGTAAAATAAAGAGAGAGCAAAAAACCATTTACCCCCTGTGAGCAGCTCAAGTCCAAAGGAAAAGTGCTTAGTGGCCCCTGGCTCTAATTCTTGTTCTCCCACAACAAACACTGCAAGCAATTTTTAACTTGTCATCCAAGCATGTATTTTGATTTGATGGTGAAAATTAAATAATTCAGTATTTAAACAACTCTTTCTTAAAAAATTTACTAAACCTAGATTCAGCAGCCAGGGTTTACTGATCACACTACAAGTCATGAAGCTGAGCCACTTAGAGGAACCAATGCCTCTGCATATGTAGAATAAGCTCTGCAGGATTGCTCTGATTCTGTCTGGGTTTTCTTTTGTTTTGAGGGGGGTTTTGTGTGTGGATTTTTTGGTTTTGCCTTTTTTTCCCCCCCTCTCAGTAGACCATACTTAACAGACTCTTCTGCCTCTGCCTGAACTGTCAAAATCTAGACACTATATGCTAATTGCTGTGATTATGACATTAAAAATCAAATTTCTGACTCTTCTGCGGCAGTGGGGCCAGCTCAGCAATCTCTAGTGTAGAAAAGATATATAAAAAGTTTGAATATAGTGTCATATTTATTCCATAAGTGTCACAGTCTTCCCTCATAATTAAATCTGTTGGGTATTCCTTTGTAGAAAAAGGTTTTACTTACAGTTAGTTTTTATGCATTTTTGGAAACAAAAAGTAACAATAGTTGATTTCCTTTGACTGGCGGAGGAGTAGTTTTAAAAGTAAAATGTGGTGCTAATACCTCCCATTTCCTCCCCTTCCTGTTTTTTAAGTGGAATTTCTTGATCCTCATTACAACAGTGCCCCACAGGGATGTTGATGTTTGCACATAATAATGATTTTAAGCAGCACTGTAGATAAATCTTGGCATGGAAAGAAAGCAGGCTATAAATGAAAAAGAAAAAACTCTACTAGAAATGCAAGATAATGTAGTGGGCTGGTTTTGCTGCTGTTTGAAACAAATGTATTTAAACAGAGAGTGTTAGGCTGAATAATTAAGAATTATTGGAGAGAAAATGTAGAGAAATAAACATGTACATGGTTACCCTATAAATGAGATTTTTACTAGAGAGAGAACTTTCACATTTATTTCCTTATGTTTGAAATGGTGCCAAAAAATGAATGAACAGAAGGAAAAACTTCAAGAGAGATCAGAGCTAAGAGCAGTGTTGCTGGAACTGATCTGTCTCTGGCCTGCAGCTTTCTTCTTTTGACTCACTTTCTTTTATTCAAAAACTATACAATAATTTTGTTCCTACTTCAGCTTTCGTAGTAAGACTGCTAATGTAAAATCAGACCAAAGTCTGTGAAATAAGGAAAGCAGTATTTGAAAGCCTTCAACATAAGAACATAACTGATAACAGGGAGGGTTCAAGCTGGCTTCTTTCAGAGCTCTTACGGGCTTCAGCAGTCACTGTAGCTGGCCTAACATGGCTGAAAATGAGAGTGTTTTCTAAAACATTTTCAGAAAACATTAATTTTATATCTACTGAAGGGACATGCTCTGCTCAATGATCACGTTGTGTCCTGACGCACGTTTGGATTTTGTGGCAACGCACGTACTCTGCTTTCAAAGTCACTAGAGTTACTTGGAGGGTTCCACCTGGGTAGCAGAGCAGAATTTGACCCCAAACCATCATTCCTCCTCTGGCTGTCAGCTCTCCCAGCAGCACGCCACACAGGCTGCAAATGGAATCTGGCTAATAACAGTCCTAGTGAGTTTATCAGTGGATGGCAGTGTGGAAGTGCGTTTCTTCTGTCTCCTTTCATATTCTGGGGGAGAGAAAAAAAAAAAAAAAGGGAAAAAATCAAAAAAGACACATACTGTTTGTATTTCTGAAATGACAGGCATGGAATGGAATTGTGTAAGTAGCTATGATTCTGTTCTTCTAGCTATTAGAACTGAAATATTTATCTGTCTGTATATATGTATACACATATATTACATACTGAGGAGAGTCAGAAAGGACTTAGAGAAAGGTCACTGTAATTCAATTCCAATAAGTTAAATTTAAGAAAAAAATACAGCAGTGAGCAAACATATACATACCCACACACTGCTGAATGTCACCCTCTTCTGCATAGCACTATGGGGTTGCTCTATATGACCTCCACATTTCTCCTTCCCCCAGAAAATCCATCACCGATAGGGCACACACAGAGAAATATATGGAAAGATGATCAGCTTAATCATTTATTCTGTTTGCACAAATCCACATGATTTCAGCGTTAGCTGTTTTAACCCCTTACCAACTGAATATACAAAAAGAAAAAGAAAACAATAAGGAAATGTGATGAGGAGGTGGGAAAGGTTCTGCGAATATGCCACTGACACTATATGGATATATATAGATATAGATACAGCCACTGGGCTCTTTATCATGGGATTGAGGCCCAGCACATGACCACTTATCCAGACCTTTTTTTGGAAAAGAGACCATGTTTGGTGTCTAATGAGCTAGATGGATTTACTAAAGAGATTTTGTCAAATGAAAGCATTCCCTTGTGCTCAATATCCTGATTTATCTTGTAAAATGAATTCAGTAAAAGACTTCCATCCATCAGTTATGAAATAGCATATTATATGATGTACACCAGCCAGACCAAAATACTGGGGCATGGATTTGATGTCTATAGCAAATCGAAGAACTTAACAGGGTTAGGAAGGGAAATAGGATTAGTGAAGTAAAAGGGATTGAACTTTTGCAGAATAAAATGTAACTTGAATCACAATTATATTTCCAGATAGCATCTGTTGTTTATATTTATTTATATATATTACAAAGGTAACACAATACTCAGAAAAATGCCCAGTTCTTGCTTACTGTCACTGTTCATTTCCCATTTCTGTCTTGCTTCTTTGTATGCATTTCTTTTATCTTCAAATTTGTTTAGATGACTATAGCATGCTGCAGTCCTAACGATGACATCAGAGATACCTAGTCAATCATAACTGTTAAGGGTTTATGTTACAGTTTTCCAAACACTTCCTGTATCTTTTTTTCTACCAGTTTTGTACTCCTTAGCAGAAAAAAATTTTTTCTCAGTGAAGCTCTTTTCCCTTGGAAGAAGATAATTTAATAGAGGTGGAGCTTTTGTAAAAAGTGATTTTTTTCGTATACCTGTATGATGATACATTTTGATCTATCACTCCTCTTTAAAAGATTCATATTAAAGTTTTTATAAGCATTTCTTTTGATTTGAGGGACTGAAGTTTCCAGCTTAGCACAATTCAGTACTTCATTTCTGAGTCTTGTGTGTCTCCTCCAGTACCCTGTCTTGTTTGCAGCAAAACAGAAGGATTGTCTGAAAATCAGTACCAACTGGGTAAGGAAAATACTGAGACCCAAAAGCTAATTGCAGAAAAACCTACCATACCAAAAAAACAAAAGTTCTGTGGAACACACTGCAAAAGGTAGAAACAAGGTGATTTTAGGACAATAAAGTAATAATCACACATCTTGTCAGGGGACCTGGAGCTGGGGCTGTGGCTTGCTGCACCCCTGGTTTGCCCTGTTCCTGGTTGGAGGCAAACAAGGCAGGACCCCACAGGCAGAGCCCGCCCTCCTGCCAAATGGACCTTGGCTGCCAGGTCCTGTCCTTCCCATCCTGGGGACAGCAGCTGGGAATACAGCCAAACATTATAAACTCCCGTAGATTCAATATTGAGTCTATTGAATTCAATATTCAATGTGAGTTTTTTAACAAAGTGAAAAGCTCGTGTAACGTTCTGGTGCACCAGAACAGTGTGAAGGAACTTGGCACATCACTGGGCATGTTTCATGACAGACTGCAGGGATTAGCAGAGTGAGTTAGAAAATGCAATAAGATCCAACAAGAATAATCCAGTCCAAAGATAAACATAGGGGAAATAATAACATTTTATAGTTTAGGAAGGAGAAGACTCAAGAGAAACATGATCACAAGTTTATAAATACCATCAAAGTAACAGTAAAAATGAATTAAAGGAATTGCGTTGTCTGATAAGATGGCATGACAAGGAATGATGGTCTAAAGGCAGGAAAGGAGACTCTTAAGTTAGACATTAAGAAAAAGTCTTTAACAAATGAACAAATGGCCAGCGTGGGAAATCGCGAGGGGTGGCAGTCAAGCCACTGACATCATGGGGTTTGTTCAAGAAACAAGGTTTCTTTCGATGTGTCTGATAAAGAAGTGCAGCAGAAAGTAGAGTGACAGCCCAGAAAACGAACTGACTTTTTTATAACTGAATTTGTGAGGTTGTGATTTTTTTATAGATATGACTCTGTATATTTAGAAGAAATAGACATGGACATTGATTTTGAAAAAGGAATACCTTCTTTCATTTTATGTTCATTGAAATCAAGTCTCAATTAAGACAAAAAAAATCCCATTTTATTTTTTCAAAATACTTTTTGGGGAAAATATCTTTATATAATGATTTCTGGCTCTAAATTTTTGGAGATAAATAGCCATTTTTTTTATGAGACATGGACTATGCTTCTAAATAGGAACAAGTGATAGATGTGCTAATAAATGCCTGCATTCTGTTTCTGCTGATGTTAGACATTAAAATACAGATCATAATAATCTAGAGTAAACCACAGGACTGCAAGTTATGGGAAAAAACTGATTTTTTAATAAAGAAAAGTGACTGTTCGTGATTCTGGAGATAAAAAAATAAGCCTCCTGCTGGTGAATTTGGAAAGGCATAAAGTGAAACTGCATATGTTTCTAAGAAGTAGCAGCTGAGGACTTGATGGATTAGGAGAAAAGAAAAAGGAGGACTGGAAACATGTCTCATAGAGCAGCTCAAGGTTCCTCCAACGTGGTGGTGCCTGTAGATGCTACAGTACCATACTGTCAAAATTACACCTCGGTGTCTACTTTCTTTTCATAAACAGAATTCTTGGGATACACACAGGTATTTTCTATTGCTGATAAGATTCCTCTTTCTGTTAGAGACCAGAAAAGTATGGGTTTTTTTTTATTCTTTTCTCTTCCACTGTTTCCCCAGCAGCCCGGTAGAAATCTTGAAAATTAATTCATAACACTTCCAGCGGCCTATGAGATCTAGCATTAAAGTACTGGTAAAACTTTAGAGCCAAAATCTAGTTTTGGATTTCATTGTACTCCACTTGAAGTACTTTAGGATTTTCTTTTTGGAGCCCAGCTGCAGAGGTGTTTCAGCATGCAAAATAGAAAAAAAAAAAAAAATACAAATGCCGATCACCAGTTTGTCAAGAGCCAAATTACCATGACTCTAAGTGCTTCTGTGGTCCATATATAGACTTCATACAGAATCCATTTTTTCTGTCAGAGACCTATTTTGGTACCAGACTGGTATTATGAGGAACTGAGTTTATGCTGTAAGGGTGACTGAATGCTCTGTGTGAAAGATAATGGTTCTGGAGTGTTTTAATGTGTTTAGATTTAGCCTGATATATTTTACAGTGATGGTTGAATTGGCTGATCTAGATGCTTAAAAAAGACCTCAACAAACAAACAAAGAAAGTGAGCGTAATGATAATGTCTTTCTTTTTCAGCTCTACTCAGAGGAAATGTAGGGCTTTCAAATTGAAGATATTATTAGGAGCACTGTATTATGATTCTTGAGAGGGCTGAAGGGCTTTTTTTTTTTAAATCAGTGATCTAGGAAAACTTTTAAAACAGTAGTTAAGTATCACAAATCCACGGGGGTATAGGTAAATAGGATTTACTCACCTGCCACAGATATACGACCAGATTCAGACTGGCATGCAGCACCAAAGAACAGACAGTAGAGTGACATGCAATTTTGCTCTGAATTAATATCAAGCAGCAGTCACCAGGGGGACTAGACATTGTGTAAACTGAAATCAAACTACTCTGAAATGAGTAGTGACGTCTGTGTTTGAAACATTTAGGTAGACAGACTGTAAGCACCAGCAGATTTCAGCTACCTGCAAACCAGCAAAACCTCTTTCCTGTTCTGGTTCAAATACGTCGCCCTTTCCTCATCCAGTTCCCTTTTTATCTCATGGTTTTGGTTTTTAATTTTGGGAATAAATAACCTGCATTAAATACAAGCAATATTTCTCCCATATTCAATCCATCTCAAATTCTGTCATTTAGTGCTGACTCTGATTAACTTGTGACATTTTAAAGAATCACCGTATAATCTGGTAAACTTTCAATATCAAACAATAAAACTAGCGGAAGGGTTCAGAGCAGAGAATGCTTAAAAACTACTCCTGAAACCAATAAACATAATTTGTGCCCTGAAAGGGAATTTTAAATGAACGAAAGATCAGTGCAAGGTTTGGTGCACCAATGACTTATCGGAAGCATCTTATTTGAAGAGAAGTTTGGCAGTGAGTGGATGAAAAGGTTAAACATGAGTAGGCTGGAATATTGATAATTCTTGGAAAAGAGAGGGAACACCAGAGACACTTGGAAAGGAAAACTGTATGCTGTCTATCAGTGCACCTGAAGTTGAGAAGTCTATTTACTGGAAATACTTTAGGGGTAGAATTTAGTCCTTTTTCTTTTTCACGTATTACAGTCACAGAAAATGGCAAGATTCAGACCCTGGGCAGATTGGTGACAGTAGAAGCCTGCCTGTGGGTCCCGCAGTGGAAGGGGCTACAAAGAAGGACGCTGCCTATACTAACAGGAAAAATCTGGCCTAAGGCTTGTGAGGATATTTCATACTGCTTGGGATGCCTGCCTAGGCAAGGATCAAGATGACCTTGTTTAATACATCTATCTCTCAAGCAGACTTTGTTTCTCAGAGCTAGATCTGGCCAGAATTGTTGCACAAAGGACACTGGAGTTTCCTTCTCCCAAAATGTAAATCCTGTATTTGTAATTTGTATGGTGAGTAGGTTTTTGCAATGTCTTCACTCAGGCAAACTGCCTCATCTTGTTTTTATAGAGAGGTAGTTTGATCTCCCTCTTTGACTGTGTCTCAAGACCTGCCTGATGCTTGTAGACTCTGGAGAGGAGGCTCCGCATATTAGAAGGATTTGAAATAAGGATGCTAATACTTGCAAAAACTTCAGTGTAAATACAGTTTGCATGATTATTTCCAAGACCATAATTTTATTCAACATAAAAAACTAATCCACAGGTAATAAAGGGGTTTTAGAGGAAGATGAGGTCCTCAAACTTACTAGATATTGCTTTCAATTAAGTAAATGGCAAGTGCTTTTGCTACCTCTGCTCCTTTTGCTTTATCGTCCTTGTACTGAAAGGGTTTTATCTGAGGAACAGTTGCTTGTATTGGATTCATTTATTAGGAGGATGTTAGTGTAAAATAGCCTTCTTGAAAGTGCAGTAATAGTCTGAGAAAGAAAAAGAAAGATGTGAACCAAGGTAAAACTATGAAGCTGGCAGATCTAAGCCCTCTCTTAACTCAAAAATTTAATATGAATTTTAAATAAAGTTAGCATAAGCTGACATACAGAAGAAAACAGTGGCCTTTTCTTTGATTAGTAATTGTCACAATGCATTTTTGTCATTTTTGTCTCATTAGACGCTGCAGAAGCCTGTGCCACTTTTAATGGATCATTATAGCTGAAGGTTTGGTGGCGAAGAAAAAAGGAAATCTTGCATGGTAAAAGATGATGCAACATGAAAGTATGTCAGAATTTTGTGCTCGGTTTTACAATGAAATATGTAAGCTGCAATCGTTTCACTGCAGGAGTTGCAACTACAGTTATGAGGTTTTTTCTTTAATGAAATCTTTTCCCAATAAATTCAGTCACTAACCTGGCTTAGCTCAAATATTTGCCAGGTAGCGTGTTATATTTACTGTAGATTTGCTTTTTCTTCTGTCTGAGAGACATGCAAGATGTGTTAAAAATTTAGATAAGTTCAATTGAATTTCACCTGCAGAGAAATCATCTGGGTGTTCTCTACTGACACAGACTAGAGTTAATTTGGCTTCTGATGTCTCCTCTAGGCCTCCTGTCCTGCTCAGCTGTGTTCAGCATATATTACGGTGCACAGAAGCATATGCATTCTGATAGCAGCCAGTAGACTCCTGAAGTTTGATATGGCCTTCTCTCTTTTCTGCTGTGGACGTCACAGTCATGAAGCAGAAATAATGAGTGCAGAGGTGTCCAGAGAAAAATAGTAAATGAAATCAATGCCTGAGGTTTTGCAAACACAGCAACAACGCATAAGACAAAATAGTAGCTTGGAGATCAGTGCTAGTCTCCTTATCTCACTCGAACACTGTAGTTCCTTACTAATCAAAATATAAGGTAGAATTCTGCACGGAGACAGAGTGAGCAGATGGAAGTCAGTCCTCTACGCCGCATGGCTTTGCTAATACAACAGTAGCAAAAGTCAACCCTACATTGCAAGTTAACACAGCATCTTTGTCTAAATTAACTCACATTCTAGTACTGTATATTACTCATCACACTTAAAAAGGAGAATAGTCTTTACTGGTCTGTCAGTAGATGGATCTGTAAAAAAATATCTGGAGGCTTCCTTTTGGTGGTTACAGTGCATGCCGGCAAGGTCAACCCTAACTTCCTCTACTGTTAGAGAAAATAAAATTCAGCATCTCACAGTGTTCCTGAGTCTAGTATTACATGGGAGCTTAGAAAGTAGTACAGGGCTCCAATCACATTTTGTTTCCCTTGGATACCCACATAATGCTCCCATATAGCTAGGGCTCAGTAGTCTATTGTGGTTGATTGTGATTCTGTTCCTCTTTTGATCTTTTAAATTTTTTATTCTATTAACCTTCTGCACTTCTGCGTGATAAGTAGGGATTTGCATGGCCCAAAACTGAGCTTAGTCCCTTAAAGAAAGAGATGAGTAGCTATCTATGAGTAAAAATAGATTAGATTACCAGAAAGGAGAAAATACCTGTGTGGTTTCAGAGATAAGCTTGTTGCCAGTAGTAAGAAGGAAGGAAGATAAATTGAGGACATCCATACTTAAGAGAAGCTTGGGATCCCTATATTTTACTTTTCCTGCAAAACTCTGGTGTCAACACCAAGAGCTGCTGGTGTATTGCCTCTTGGGCCATGATTCCTCAGCTCTGAGATGAGTAACAGTGCATGGTCCTACTGGGTGATGTCTGAATTTTGGAAGGAGCCCTTTCCATTCCTGTGGCTTGGAACCTTATGGCACAGCAGAAACCAGCAGGCACCACCCTTTCCCATAACTCCTGTGTACAGGCATTAATAGGAAGTTGTGCTGTTACGGTTAAGTAATATCTTTTCTCCTTGAAATTGGCGTTCAAAGCACTATAAGGATTTGTCAAGGCTGTGTAAGACAGCAGCATGTCTGTCTTCTGCTGAGCACTAAAATGTCCTTTTAACAAAATCCCAGGGCTTAGTTTTCTGACAGTAACTCTAACATTTATTTGTTTATTTGTTTATTGCATTCTGATTTCTTTGAGGGTTGTGCCATTGTCAGAAATAGAACAAATCTGTGGGCTGGCCCCAAATTCCTGCTATCCAGAGAGCACAGGCTCATGCTATACCTGGCCAGCTTGTTGATGGGGTGCAATTTATCTTCTTCAGTTTAGCTTCTTTATTTTCTGGCATGAAATTCCTCTGTGTGGATGTTTTCTTTGTCTCCTTGCCAAATCTGTGGCTAGTTACAATTACACATTTACTGACAAATTAATATTTTCTCTTGGCATCAACCTTATGTTTATTTTGTTTATATATGCAAGACTATTTGCAGCATCTGTGTATTTCTAATCTGTTTATCTTCAGTATACATCCCCTGTCTCAAAGAGATATGAAGAGAATGGAAAGCTAAAATGAAGTAAATTATATTATAAAAGTATATTTTAATATGCATAATGAACCGTAGACTTAATCCTTCATAAGTCTTTTCTATTTAATAAAAATGATAACCCTCTCTCTCTCATTCCCCCCTTTCCGACTGATTAGTCTTTTTTCAAAGAGTTCAAATCTCTTACAAATGAAAAGAAAGAACATTACCACAAGGTAGTCTTGGATAGTTCTTTATAATTATTTTTCTTCCTAATTTTCTTATTTTTATTATTTTCTAACTTCCAGCATTTTCTTTTGCAGGCCCTGGGTGGGAAGTTACATTAAGGATACAATTATTTCATCTCCTTCAATATATAATTGCTTGATACACTGTGAAATAAGTCCCTGAAGCTTCTATGTTTAACTTGTCTTTATTATGCTGCTTCAGTAATAAAAATGAAATAAATAATATGGAAAAGAGATGCTGAATTTCAGTAGGTGGATCTGTTAGATTGTTTCTGAAGGATGCAGGAGAGTATGTGTAATTCCAGACATGCATAGAGGTGTTGCTCTTTAATGACTATTCAGGACAGCTGTTTATTTGTCTTTTTGCCTGGGGTGATATTTTTGTCGTCTTCCATCTTTGCTCCTGAATGTTGAGAGCTTTAAACATCTGCTTCACAGCACCTCAAAAAGGAAGGTGGGATATGGTGATACAAAACTTCACAGTAATGTAACACAAGATCCACATCAGTCTCCCTCTAGGATTTCCTACTGACTTAATCAAAGATGTACAAATTATAAATTGTCTGTTACTGAAGAAAGCCATAGCCCTGGAGTTCTATAAAATATGATACTTAAACTTCCATTTTTTAATCCTTCATGCAATAGCTTTTTCTATATAGAGAGGACAGTCACATATCTGCTTTGAAGACTGAGTAGCCAGAGTGACACCTAAGTGCCACAGAAGAATCTGGGAAAGCCTGGTATGTGTGAAAGTTTAAAAGCCAATCCTGTTCGATGATTTAGTCTGTTTATTCTGTAGAGGAACTCATTCTACATTGGCTGCAGCAGACTTGTGTAAGTACCTGTAAAGTCAAAGAAGGATTGTGTGTCACTCCATGTATATTATTTTAATTTGCAATTGCTTGCTGATTGTACCTGAGGGATACATAAATCCCAGTGGCTTAATACCTGTGTGTGATGGGCTGATGGTTTCCAGGTTCTGGATGGAGCACACAAGGACAGAGCTTCTCCTTCAGAAGATAGCCTTGAAAGAAGTCTCCTCTGCCTAGGCACAGCATCAGCTCTCCCCTGCCACCTTAACAGCTCCATAAAGAGGAATCAGTATCGGCAGTGGGTTAAACAACTGTGTTATGGGAAAGTAAGGAGAATTGACATTACCATAGTCATTTCCAAATTTAGAAGCTATGATTTAGAACTCATATGAGATGTGAAGACATAGCACAATATTTTATGAAAATAATGTGTGAAAAAATGATGTATTTAATAAGTTGAGAGCTTGCTGTTCCCTCTACCTCTGAAAATATTTTTATATATAGCTAAAGACACATCTAATGAAATGTGATTTATGAAGAAAAGTCAGTATCATTATCTCTTTCTTTTTTATATTGTAGTAACATAATTTTCCCTGAAACTAGTTTTATCTTGTATTTGGCATTTTTTAGGTATGCCATAAAATGTCCTCTTTCCTGATTTCTAGCCGTGTGATTATCTAAACTCCCCCACACTTCTGACTGTATTTACAGATAAATGATTGAAATTTCACTGTGATTTATTTATTTTGGTCCATTATTATGAAGTACAATTAATAAAAAGAATATCCCTCCGGACCCAGGTGGCTTCATGGTAAATAATAGACACCATTCAAGCCATATTGCAAGAGAGAATACCTCTGTCCAGGACAGTGTAAACAGACTGGAGAGCAGCAGATAGAAGCCCTACAGCAGGGCAGCTTCGAGTAAGGAACGATGGCCAGATGTCATAAGTCTGCCAGATATTCTAGTTACTGAGTCAGCCTGACCTCTCTGATATGTATTTTTAAGCGGAATTCTCTTTAGAGGGGCAAATGATGTTATAGCATTTTTCAAGGGGAAGAAACTGAAGCAGGGAAAATTAAATACATGCCTGTGATTACCCAACAGAGAAGACTGGAACCTAGTTTTCCTGACCATGATCTTTCTTACATGCTGCATGTACCCTGGGCCTTAGTTTTTATTAGAACGATATGTCTTTTCTTCATTACACCAGTATTTTCCAGATGATTACATACTTCACTGAGATTCAGTTTGCAGACCTTGATAGCCTCCTGAAACCAAAACAAATTTCTTTTGAAAGAGAAAATGACCAATATCTGACAGAGTTGCCCTTACATAATACCCCTTTTCTTTAAACACACTTGTTTCAACTGAAAGATTTTAAGTACCTAAAAGAGTGTGTGTATTTTTCTCTCCATCTTTGATGTACCCAGGAATAACCAAGTCAGTTTTACTCGGATTCATTTTCTTGAGGCTTACTGTTGGATGAAAACTGAATGAAAGACTTTACTGCTTACATTTTTAAAAACCTTTGAATTTTTTTTCCTCATCGCCTGATTATCTGCAATAAATTAATAGGTCTAAATATGATTTTAGAGGTGCCACTAGGAAGGAGCTGATTTTCTGAGGTAAATCTATACTAAATACAGCTTCAAAGATGAATTAATATAAAGGTAAGAAAAATATAGGAAGAAAAATCAGATTAATTATATACATCATATTTTTTTTCTCCTGTCTGTTTTGCTAATATTGTTTCAGAGTCAATATTCAGTAATTACTTCACTGAAAAACACTTTTCATGCTATTTGTCAGAATGTGCAATTAATTACTAATGATGAAATGGCTATAAAATAAAAGAGTATTCCTATTTCATTGCTTGTTTTTGCATTTCCTGCAAGAGGAAATATCACAGATATCCCATTTCAAACTTTAAACATTTTAACCTTTCTTTTGGAAGCTGTTACGCAGAATCAGTATTTCATAGATATCGAAACAACTGATTTCACAGTCAGATCTCTCTCCATTTTCATGTGATTTCTTTTCACTCAGAGATGATTAAAAACATGGAAGTTGGTTCTTTAGTCACCATTTCAGTTACTCCTTATGTAAAGACTTTTTACTACAGAAAACCTTCAACCTGTTAATGCAAATATTCTATTCATAAACACTCTAAAGAGGGGTAATTAATCTCCTAAATTGCTTTTTCCTCAGATCTGTGATGCTGTAACACCAAGCAGATGTGCTATTGTTGGTAGAACACGGGAGAAGAGCCTTGGAATTCAGCTTACATTTCCTCCAACATACCCTCTTTAAAAAAAAACTGAAACAAGTGAGGCTAAACCCCTTAGTAATAAAATCAATGATGAGATGAGTGTTAAAAATGATAAAGTGCAGGATGCCATCTTCCTCCTTTGGCATTGACTGCCTTTTCTAAATATTGAGCTACTGGTAAGACAAGCAGACAAAATGTGAAAGAATATGCTTCTCATGTTTATTCAGCTCTTTCTGAAAAGCTGAAATAAATTTTCAGTACTTTTTTTGCTTATACATTTACTTCCCTTGTTCAGGATTGTTCTAATATGTCACACTTTTATTTTAATTTGATAATGAGTAAGTTTCCTGACAAAAGGTTAGAAATCAAGGTTAACAAGTAACAAATTACTATAAAATCAAAATGTCACAAAGTCTCTACGGAATGCAGCTGCAGACATTGGTTATTCAGGATCAATCTTTCATTAAATTCTGCAAATTATTTGAAGCCTTTCTTTGTCCATGATGAATTGTTCTTTATCGGCTGCCAGAAGATGGAGCTCTTTTAATAAACCATGATGCTGGTATTTGGAAAAAATGCAGAAAAAATTGCATAGAAAAGCTTTAGAAAAACATTAAGTATTATTTCCATTTGTTACTAACTAAGGCTTAGCTAAACACATTTTAAAGCAGGTAAAATTGTATTCTGCTGCAAATCTGAAAACCAGCTTGATACATTAATTATATTTTCAGATTTTCTTCATTTCAGCCTTGTATTTTAAACTCTCTTTTTCTTCCATATTCTGAATTTTCCAAACATGCCTGAATAGGTCAGAAGTTTCTCTTTAGTTAAGACATACGGACTTGCAAGAGTGTAAAGTAAGTAAAAAATTGACTCCAAATTCTTTTTCTGTCTCCCTGGTTTCAGTGGTGGGAGGCTGGAGTGGAAGGCAATGTAGCTGGGCTCTGCAGAGCTTCATGGCTGTCAGACCAAACATCTGTCACTGACACCTTTGACAACTGCTAAGCAGGTGGGCTTCACTTCTGCTGACAATAAGCCACCTCAGACAGGTGACAGTGGAAAGCCGTATAAATGTGCCTGTGAAGGTATCTGTGCACCAGAAAAATCCAGAAATCTTATTAACAGAATTTGTGAAGAAAAGATTGAATCTCTATTCACAGCATTGATTCAGACTTGTTTGATACAAGCTGTGATTCACACTTCTTTAGTGTAAGCTGCAACCACAACAGAGTACAAGCATAAAGTTCAAATTAAGGGGAGGCAGCTATGTAGCTTGGAAAGAATAGTGAAAAAAAATTGTTATTTTATATCCAATTCTATATCTTAGCTTTCCACTTAAAACTGAAATAACTTTTCCATAAGTGTCAAGCCTGGATGGAGGAATCATAAAATACAGATTATGTTACTTTAGGTAATTCTTCCCACTGTTTTTGAGAGTTGATGAATAATATGATGAAGAATTCTCACGTTGACACAGCACTTGAAATGTAGACCTCCAAATGTTGCTTGGTATGACAGGATGGTCTTTTTCATCTATTTTAAGAAAACGTCTTTTGTTTGTACAAAAATTAATCAGTTTGTGTGATCTATCTGTCAGTAGCTCTCACTGACTTTGTCAATCAGCCTGGATTACATTGAAAGTCACTTTAGGTCTGAATTGCAAAGCTGATAATTGTGTGTTTGTAAGAGTGTCTGTATCTCCACCACTCTTCTGATGCAGAGAAATGTTTGCTTCCAGTGGAGATTAATGATATAATGAATGCTTTTGCATTCTAGCCTGCTGTCAGTTACAATACAGCAAGTCCACTTTGTGGATTATTCACTTTGCAAAGCCTTTGCAGTGGTAGACAATAGCAGTTTTGTCTTGCAACACCTTCTCTTTGTATTACGCTTCTCTGGATGTTCTTAGAAGCTAGCACAGCTGTACTGTACATTAGGGGTAAAGGCTGGAGATTCGCTTGGCACCTTTGCTTTCTCTCAAGCCATTGAACAGAGAAAAGTATCTGCTAACATTAAAAACTGGGAACATTCAGAGAAGTCCCAGCATTGAATGCAAAGCTTAGCTACTGTTGCTCCATATTGAATTTTTGGAGTTTATGCACTGCAATTCAAGCCAAAAGTTCTGATAACCCCCCTGAAAGCCACTCTTCAGGTGCACTCCCTCTCATACACCCTGAACCTATATGGTGGGTATGGGTTTGAGCTTTGCTCTGATTAATACTGTTTTCTGGTATTGTGAAAAGAAAGCCCAAACTTGCATTCCAAATTCTGAAATTAATTTAGAAAAATGTCCAGAGGGACATAATTTTTATTTTATTTATTTTTAGGAATTTTTTTTACAATCAGCTTCCAAGATACCCATTACCTTTGGATCTTTCTGTACGTTTCTCTGACGAGCAATGAAAGAATCACCTGTACCACGAAGGAGAATGCTTACTTGACAGTAAATGGCCCTAATGGACACATGCCAGAGGGTTCAGCAAGAATGCATGGTGACATCCATAAATGATGGTGCATAATGATGACAGAGTGAGTGCATATATTATTATCTGAGGCTTTTATTACTTATGGCTTTCATATTTGTGCTGACACATCCTCTTGCCGTGTCTTAAACAATGTTATATCAAACTTGCACAGTGTAGCACCTTACTTCCTTTTGCCCAAAGTAGAAATATCTTGCAGAATGATTGACAGGTGGAGGGATATTTTGGCAGAGATTGCAGTATTGAGCTTTGCTGTAGCACTCTTCTTACGCATGTCTCCCATTTCATGAACGTTGTAATTACCTCTCATAAAAATAAAATCCACCCTTGCATTCAATGTAAGTACTGGATTTTACTATTTTTTTCTTAATTTCCTTTGCTCATTTGAAGAAGTGATAATGCAATTGAAGGCTACTCAAATCCCGAGGGAAATTAAAAGCAGCTTTTGGTACTGAACTTATAAATGGTACTTTTGGATTGAAACTGATGCTTTTCCATCAATTAAATCTGATTTTAGAACTAGCTTTTCTTTCTTACTGATTATGTGAAAGACCATATGTAAGATAAATAAGCAAATTACGCAGCAAGGCTAGGAGGAGGTAGAGAAACAACACATTGCATTTCTAAGTCGTCTTTACATATGCCAGTTATACAGTTGTGACCATAGTGGTAAAAGTGTGCCATCAGCTAAGTGTGCACTGAACTCACTGAAAAGGAGTAATTCTTTTACAGGAATGTTTTTTTTCTGATATAGATGTTCGCAAAGCAGGAATTATGTCACTTTTGCTCATGTAATTATTTCCATTTTCAAGCAAAGTTCTATCCTCAACTGAAGTAGTTAAAACAGCAGCAAATATGCAGGTTAATTAGGATTACTATTTCTCTGTTACAGCGCTGTCCGATGTGACTCAAAATTTTCAGTGAAATTTTTCAGGAGGGAAGTATTTCAGTTGATGATGATCTGTAAGACTTTGTTGAAACTGTAGACAAAATCAAAATAGACGTATTTTTTTAGAGTATATGGGATCCCATGACAAAGGCAGTTGCAGAAAAAATATTTATTCTCATCTTAAGAAAGGACATTGGTTAGAACATGAAATATTAATTTCTCTCAAATATTTAACTCTGACACTCTGGAAGGTGATTTTGTTTTGGCAGACCTCCTTTTACTCTTTTGGAGGAAGGCTTCAAACTAAGGAAACTAGTGAAATAGTTATTTCCTCAAAATCTAGTGGCAAAGGAAGTCCCTAACTAGATAGGTATATAGGTGATATACAAGATAACTAATTTTTCCATTTAGTACATCTTGGGCAAGAATAGAATGAACGTAGGAAGATAGCAGCTGTTTGGGGAAGACATTGTACATCAAGTAATTAATTGTAGATCCTTTTACTATTGTTCAAGGCATTTATAATGTATGTGTCTTGTTCTGACTTGTGGAAGAGATATGCACTGTGTTGCTTTACAATTTGTAATAACCCATAAAAGGCAAAAGCTAGGCTGCCATAAGCCTAGAAGAGTAACCTAGAAAAGGCTCTAAAGGTCTGGGAGGTAGCTTACATTTTTATTACATAATAGGTAACACCATTACAGGTGCATTCCAGGTTGTTTGACGTTTCATTTAATTATACTCACAATTTTACATCCTCTAATTTTGTACCCAAAACATACAACATATCTAGTTAATATTAAAAATAAAATCCCAAAAGATATGAGGAGTCAGAACCTCATTGATTTTTGGGGCTTTTTTGTCGCTATGAGCAGAGATCAGAGCTCAAAGAAGAGTGACTCACGATGTCTGTGCTCATTGCAGCATGACTGACAGTTTGTAAGCAAAGACTGATGTCTATTTGACTGGGAAGTTAGCAGGAAAAAGACCATTTTATTCAGCCAAACTAGGGCTGTATTTTGGAAAAGTTTGCAGCCATTTTTCCAGTATTGGTGAGCACTAATACAGTCTGTACACCCAAACCAACACTTTTCCCCAGTGTAAAAGCACTTAGCATTGATGTCTGTCCTGACTGCACCCTTTTCCTTGACCTTGGCCTTGATATAAAGGCTCCTTACAGCAATGTAAAAACCTTTGACTTTGATGGAATTTGGATCTGATAAAAAGGTTCATTGCTAGGTTTCTTGCAACAAAATGGCTTTTTGGGTCCTTAGTAGCAGATCTATAGATGGATATTGACACTTCTCACCTAATCTTCTATTTTCAAAGAACTTCTTGAATTGCCCAATTTCCAGTAAAACACCTCTAAAAGACTTCAGATTCCTCTTATATTGTGAAGTGCCTTTAGATTTAGTTGCTTAACTTTGAAGTGGAAAACTGCAGCAATCAAAATAGAATTGTTAAAAAATGTTCTGGTTGGTTTCAGCACAAGTCCATTATCTTCCTGCAGAAGATGGGAATATATTTCTTTTATCTTGTTTTTCAGTCTTTTGTTACACAATTATAGACAAACAGACATTGTATTTATTTGATTGTGTTATGTTGTGAACTACTGCAGAAAGAACAGACCAAATTAGAAAAAAAACCAAACCAAGACAACACTTTTCTGCTTCTAAGACTGCAGGTCTGCCTCATTTAGTCAAAATTACACTGGATTTACCATGGACTTTAGCTGGTTTCCTTGAGATCATATTTAGGTGCAAGTAACATGACTTGCTTTCCAGTTCAGCACACTTTTATTTTTTGCTTTTTCTTTTTTTCAGTGTTTCATATTATTGAGCCCTCAGGTAATGAAGCTACTTATATTTGCCAAAGAGAAGATGGATATTCCAGCAGATTTAAGCATTTCAGGAGATAGTCCTAATCTTACAGTGTAATTGTACCTTGATTAATTAGTTTGATTTTCCTGAATTTGATTCTGAACCATGGAAAATCTTTCTATTGTGGAAGATGTGCTGGGTTCTAATACTGTAGAACTGGAAAAAGTCTGCTTTATTCCAACACACTGAGTGGAGGATATTCCCTCTTTTTGGACGATACAAAATGAAAAGGTGAGGCATTCAAGGAGGGAGAATTATCTGAAAACTCAGGAAACCCTGAGTTTCATACAGCTGTAAGCTACAGAAGAAAATGGTGCTTGACTACTGTGCCCGCTGCAGAGTTTTTAGAACACGAGGGCATGTATAATTTAGCAGTGACAGCAGTAATGGCAGGAGAAAGAAATTTACTTCAAAGAAAGAAGGAACAGAGGGAGGGAGATGTTTTAACAAACCTGGGAGCTCTCTCTGGCAACAGTGCCTTACAGGATTCAAATGCAGAATGCCAGACTCTTCTATTGATTGCTGACTGATCTGTACTTTTTTTTCTGTCAAAGTTAGTGTATACTCAGCTTTTAAATTTAAGATCTGCCTTTAACTTTAAAGGAATAAAGTCTTGGATGAATTTTCTCAAACAATTTCTTTTCAAGGAAAAAAAGAAAAGTAACACATACAGAGAATAAAACCTTAATGCATTAATACCTTTTTTTGTCTGTGGAGGTGTAGAACAGACAATTTAACTACCTAGAATCTCCTTTTATCCACATGGCAGTCATCTCCCTGTAAACACCTGATTCCTCCCTCGACAGATGTCTGAACATGCTCTAGGATAGCCTTCCCTTAGCTGCTTTAATCTGCGAGTCAGGTGATGCAGAAGAATATCTAGAGCAAAGAATCACCACCATGGGAGTTTTAATGATCAGTCAGCAGTCGTAAATTAACAAGTCTGAGTGTTGAACAAAAGCAGAAAGCATCACTATTCTGTCTAAGGTGAGATTGGTCTCCTTGCATCCCAAGGGAATCACAGCATTTGCCAGGAATCCCAGAGTCGTCTTAGTTAAAACTCCACTGGTCCTTTGGTGTCCCACATCAGCACCTACAAGAAAAGTTGACTTAATGTTTATTATATCCCATAGATTATTAATGAGAGAAAAAGAAAGAAAAGAAAAAAAAGAAAGAAAAGAAAAGAAAGAAAAGAAAGAAAAGAAAGAAAAGAAAGAAAAGAAAGAAAAGAAAGAAAAAGAAAAGAAAGAGAGAAAGAAAGAGAGAAAAAGAGAGAGAAAAAGAGAGAGAAAAAGAGAGAGAAGGGAGAGAAGGAGAGAGAGAAGGAGAGAGAGAAGGAGAGAGAGAAGGAGAGAGAGAAGGAGAGAGAGAAGGAGAGAGAGAAGGAGAGAGAGAAGGAGAGAGAGAAGGAGAGAGAGAAGGAGAGAGAGAAGGAGAGAGAGAAGGAGAGAGAGAAGGAGAGAGAGAAGGAGAGAGAGAAGGAGAGAGAGAAGGAGAGAGAGAAGGAGAGAGAGAAGGAGAGAGAGAAGGAGAGAGAGAAGGAGAGAGAGAAGGAGAGAGAGAAGGAGAGAGAGAAGGAGAGAGAGAAGGAGAGAGAGAAGGAGAGAGAGAAGGAGAGAGAGAAGGAGAGAGAGAAGGAGAGAGAGAAGGAGAGAGAGAAGGAGAGAGAGAAGGAGAGAGAGAAGGAGAGAGAGAAGGAGAGAGAGAAGGAGAGAGAGAAGGAGAGAGAGAAGGAGAGAGAGAAGGAGAGAGAGAAGGAGAGAGAGAAGGAGAGAGAGAAGGAGAGAGAGAAGGAGAGAGAGAAGGAGAGAGAGAAGGAGAGAGAGAAGGAGAGAGAGAAGGAGAGAGAGAAGGAGAGAGAGAAGGAGAGAGAGAAGGAGAGAGAGAAGGAGAGAGAGAAGGAGAGAGAGAAGGAGAGAGAGAAGGAGAGAGAGAAGGAGAGAGAGAAGGAGAGAGAGAAGGAGAGAGAGAAGGAGAGAGAGAGAGAAAGAAAGAAAGAGAAAGAGAGAAAGAGAGAAAAGAAAGAAAGAGAAAGAAAAAGAGAAAAAAGTTGTTCTAGTTCTCTTGAAGGATTTAATTGCTCTCTTTGCTGAAATGGGAATAATATTATCAAAAACATTTAAATCACTGTAGGATATGCTGAATATGTTGCATATTCATCTTGAACTCATCCGTGAGGTAGCAATAAAAGCTGAGATTCTAGCCTGCGTTCTATTTCAGTCTTTCTTCATAAGGATCAGTTTGCTGGATGAGAATCAGCAGGTTTCTAGATTATTCACTGCACATACTTTGAACAATCCTATTCATTTGAGGACTGTGCTTCCAGAAATAAAGTAATGACCCTATAGATATGATTTGCAAAACAATGGTTAGCCTGAATGGAATTTCCCATCCATTTTAGCATATCTCTTTTACGTGACACTGAGAATCCTGACAATGATGCACTGCCTTACTAAAATAATACCTTTTATGAAAGGTATCAAAACGAGGGGAGGTAATGTTGGGAAACAACATTTCAGCAGGGTGTCCAAGTTTATATTTTTTTCCAGCTATTAATTAAATGAAAGCACTTATTTTGAAACATCCCTGCTAGCCTTACTGAATGTACTAATAATGAAGTAATTTTTGTCTTGAGAAGGCTGTTTTCAACAACTGTGTATTCTTGTTAGCACTAGCAATCTGTTACAAAACAAACCCACATGCAGCTGTGTTTCTGACACTATTTGTGGTTAATATACACTATTTTTTGGTAAGCACTTATAATGTAAAATACTGTTATTATGTAGTAACTATTAAAACTCAGTTGGTACTGGGCTATAAGTTATTTGAGTATGAGAGAATAATTGTATTGACTTTCTAAGTATAAGGAATTATTACCATACCTCAGATGTCTACTAATAAAACTTTTACTAGAAAACTTATATTGTAATTGTATAAATATAAGCTTTGAAAATTTATATTGGTGCTGGTAAGACAGTTCCAGAAACAAAATCTTTAGCTCTTTTGGGTTATTCTATGCAATTTTGCCATGGTTATGCTAGTTGTGTGAGTTGACACAGGCAGGCCCCCAGAACTACCACAAAACCACATCTGAAATGCAAAGAGTGAATTTATTTCATTACCTTGCTAATTGGAGGATCCCAAAGCTTCACCCAGGTGAAGACACACAAGTGGGAATGCTGGCACCATCGTGCTGAACCCATCCTAGCAGTCGGCGAGGCTGCTGTTCACATGCATTTGTTAAAGGCCCGTGTAGCCCACGCTGTGATCTCCCCTGTGCTCTTTTGTGATCTCTGAGCCTTGATCTTCTCTCTCCCGAAACTGGGAGCTCAAGCAGGTCTGTGACAATGCCCCCAAGTCTCTGCAAACACCTAGGTTATCTCTACACAGAAATTCTACTTCTCAGACAGAGGATCAACAGCAAACGGCACAATATATGTGGTTTTCCACACATTTATTCTCCAGGCCTTGGCATTCTCAGCTGCAAGGTCACTTTAGCCAATCAACCATCCTCCTCACCATTCTTCTGCTTCTAACCCTTTCCTCCCAGCACAGTTTATTGCAAAGGAATTTATCATAGAATGCTGAGGAATTAGAAACCAAGTCTCTCCAGTTTGGGCACAAGAATGTCATGTGTGATAGTATCAAATGCTTTGCAGAAGTCCAAGCAGATGATGTCAGTTGCTCTGCCAGATCCACCAATGCTGTGGCCCCATCATAGAATGCCACCAGATTTCTCAGGCACGATTTGCTCTTTGTAAAGCCACGTTGGCTGTTACCAATCAACTTGATAATTTAAATATGATCTTTTATAAAAAGCAACATCAAAAAATAAAATTTTCAAGACATTTAAAAGACATTTTCTGTAATATTTAGAACAGGAAGAAACCAAGGTAAACATAAGTTGTATTGGGTTTGGGGTTGGTTGTTTGTCTTATTTTCCCTTTTGGCTATAAGACTATATTCAGCCTAAAATTTAGATTAAGTTACTTTTTAAAAAAGGATGCTATAAAAATGCATCAATGAGGCAATTTTTTTCATAAAAGTCCTCAGATTTCGATCAGTGCTAGTACTGAAAAATAATCTAGAAATTGGTAATTACTCCTTGTTCTAACATTTAACATTAAGTTTACTGAATGCTTTGTCATAGTCTAATGGGAGCAGTTGGCCAATGAAAAGCTCTAAACTTGTAGCCTTGTGCAGCAGTATTGGCCAGGAGACCTCCATCACCCTGAAACTGGGTTTGGTTTCTGTGTCTGACTTCTGATTTGCTGACCATATTTCCTTATTCTTTGGTGCTTAGCCATAACTCCTTTGTTTGACCCCAAAAGGCTGTGAGATTGAAAAGGCCCTGAAAAATTGATGCTAGTTTACACTTAGTTTTGATGTAGCTAAGAAATACGTAAAAGGGAAACTTTCAGAACGTATATGGAAGACATAGAAAACACCAACACAGTGGGATTTCTCAGGACATTTATTCCTTAAGTAAGAAGCCAGTTCTAGAAAAGGGATGCTTAAATGTTGAGACATTCAAGTCGTGGAGTTTATTGCATACATTCAGTTTCTTTTTAACTTTAATTAGAAAGTTCATGCAAGAGACTGTTTACTTTAAAAGTCGTCACAGAAGTTGTAGGGTTGATGAAAATTATAGCATGGTATCAGAACACCTTATTTTAAATTTTCATTACAAAATATTTAAAAAATAGCAAGCTAAAATTAATTTTAGGATGAAAGCAGTAACAGAGTGCTAGAACAGGTAAGATACCCAAACCCCCTAAATCATTCCTAGGGAATAACTACATCAGCCTTGTTTGTATAAAAGCAGAAGCTACAACAGTACATCAACTCTTCTTAGAGCCTGAGAACTAAAAGGATCTGAGGGATTGTTTATCTATCTATATTTTTTTCCTTGTTTTATAATGCTACTTTTGGACCCAATATATAATGAGGGCAGTGGCTATGAAGTAATGTGATGCATATGTTTCCAGATGACAAAAATTGTTAACAAATTTCCTGGGTTTCCTCCTTATATGGTGTGTATTCCTCCATTGGCTTCAGCTGCACAGTAAAAGAAATTCTAGCTCTTTATTTCTTGCTCTGTTATTATTCTTTCACTCCTTCTGCCTCTGCTCTCACAGTCTCAAAAGAATAGAGTTTTCTTTTGTTCCCTTAAGCATGAAGTCGCAGAAGCAACACTTCAGTAGGGAGAGACTTGTACTGATAGGAAGAAAATTTCAAAAGGTCTGGGAATTTGTCTTTTTGTCACCGAAATCCATGAGAGTTTTATCGTTAACTTCAGGAGGAGTGAATTCAGAAGTGAATGCTTTCAAAAATCCCTCATCAAAAAGTAGCTTTCTTCCTCTTTTGCCTGCATTATTTCTCTTCATCCTTACTTCCAACTCTTTCAATAAATTTCTTTTGAGTGTTATTCAGCACGTACATACCTGTAACTGGAATTTTCAAAATACAAGAAGTATGTGCTGACTTAGTGTATATATTTATACACAAAGTAGTCAATATGGATAGAGCACGCCAAAAGTATATTTTAATAGTGCCTCTCAGAACATAAGAGAACATGACATGATTTAAGAGACTTTAGATGCCCATTTCTATTTTTGCGCTACATCCACTAAATGCATACAGCACTACAGACAAATTTTTAATATTTATATTTAGGTGGAAACTTTTAAAGTGTGAGATTTTTTTTTAAAATCAAGTACTTTATCTGATGGGGTTTTTTTTTCTGAAATGTCATGTTGATTTAAAACTTTCACAGTGGTGTTACACAGATTCTGTTAAATTGTATCCTAAAAAAACCCCAAAACTATTTTGCTTTTGTATTTATTTTCAGATATACAGAGGAATAATATTTTGGAATTAAATGTTTACAGAATGTATCAAGTCAGATGCGATTAATGATTTTCATGCAAGTAACATGAAAATTTCATTTTATTTGGATTTATTTTTATATATATACACATGTGCCTGTTTTCTGTTCATCGCTGTTTATTCTCTGTGTCACATCTCCCACTCCCTGAGATTTCATGTAAGGAAGTTACTTCTGGACACTTTCCCATTTGTTCAGGAAAATGCTGTAGAACTTTTGCATTACATCCTCTCTATGTCACAAGCATAACATCTAATGCTGTCAAAGTCTACATCTGCTGTGTCATATTTGCCAACTCTGCTTAGGTTCTCTAGACATCGATGTTTAGACAGGGGAATCCTACCCAGTTAGTCCACGATGTTCTGTAGTATTTTCAAGGTGATGGAGAGGGCAAGGGTACAGACACACAACAGGATGTAAGAACTCCAGAGGTCTCTTATGGTCATATTGAAGAAAAATTACAGAAAACACTATTTTCCCAGAGTATTTAATTCCTTATTTCTTTTTCTACAAAACTAGTTGGATGAACTTTTCAAGGTGACTTTGCAGTCTAAGTTAATTCACAAATTAGAAATTATGGCTTAAAATAAACGGCCCTGGAGTTTTTTCATTCTATTCTAGAAATAAGTAAATAAGAAAATACATGATCTAAAAAATAGCTCTAGTTGCATTTTTAAGCTCACAGTTCAGAAGAATTTTGCCAATTAAAAAGTATAGGTGTGGATTTACAATGGCCTATTTCTTTTGATATTCTGTATGCAAATAGTGTTACAATTATTATGAATTAAAATATGGTAATAAATATAACTAATTTAGGCTCCTGATCATTTAAAGTATTTGAGCTTTGATGCTTAAACCACCAATGGACTTAGATTCCATGCCTCCAATGTACCCATCAAGAAATCTCATTCTATTGTTTGTATTTTAAAATTTACCTCCATGCAGTGCCAGCTCCCAGGACATTATCCAAACAGCTCATTCAGAGGTCGTTGTATCACCCTTGCTGATTGCTATTCCACATACAGTCTCATTGGTTTTTCAAGGTGACAGTCTTTATTCTTCCTTTCCAGCCTCACCATGTACTTATTGGCTCCATGTTGCTCCAGCCCAAACAGTTACAGAAATTCGGCATGGTAAGGGAAGACAGTTGGAGAGCTGTGCTTTTTAAAAGTAGCTGTTCTACTGCTGCGGGATAGAGATGTTCTGGCCCTTGATATTCCTGGGCAGTGAACAGCTGTATCAGGCTTCCTGGGTGATTGATAGCTCCTTTCAGCTCAGCTGGGTAAAAGGGTGTTATTTGTTAAAGGGCTCTGTCTGTATTTGTGCACTGAACTTTCTGAGGACTGCTGTGACCTCAGATTTTCTGTGGATTTGGAAGAACAGGAAGCTGCAGCTTTGGTTAAATTTTGATTCAGGTCCTTAAACTGAAATTTGTCAGAAAGAAAATTATTTTAAGTAGAATTAAAATTCTGCAGTTTGATTTTGCTTGAACAATGAGTAGCACAAATTCTTATTTCAGATGAAAGCAAAACCATCGCTACATTGAAGTTTCCTGTGTATTTTGAAACTAAGCCAAATAAATACATCTTTAGAAGAAAATCCTGCTTGAAACAACACATCAGTTCCATTGCTTTGCTACATTTCCAGCCTGCAAAGCTACCAGTAAATTTGCAGGAAATTGCATATTCCATGTGGTAGAGTCAACAGAGTTGGGAAAGTCAGGTGGTGTTATTAGAAAAGAGGTTTCAGAAATCACTCTGAAAATCCTGCTATATTTTTTTTCCTTGTGGACTGTAAGTACTCTTGTTATTGTAGTCCCCAGTTAGAGAATCCTTTAGAAAATGATAGAAAGCTCCTTTAGGGAAAAACACTTTTCATATTCCCTCCCTTTCACATCTTCTTATGAGCCAATTGGTCAGGCAATGAACCAATAAATTGGATCTTTAAAACTTTGGGAAGCGTTGGGTGTTCAGTGCTGAGTTGACAGAGAATTTTTTGGTGGGTTTTTTATCATATTTTAGGAAAGTTTCTCAAAATCCAGTATGGAGTCTATGAGAATGGGGAGCAGGGAATCAGAAGAAAATCTAGTTCAGAGTGGCAACGTAGTGTTAGGGAGACCCTCCTCTATCTTCTTGCTCTACACTGGGATCTAGTATTTGAACATATGTTTCCAATATGCAAAGCACGCTCTGAACTCTTTATCATCCTGGTCATTGTAACCATCCAAAAGGCCAGTCTCTCTAGCTTTTGTACATATATTGGGCAATATACTGCCTCCGCAGCAGTGGAGGTCAGGTATCCAGCTTGGAAATGGAAGATTTTCTTTGAATTACAAAAACCCCACAGGTTCAAGATACTACAGTCAAAAGAGGCATCAGGGCATACTGAGGTCAGAGTAAAATGCTCTTATACTAACTCTGAGTGTTCCTCAGGAAGGAGCAGGAAAATAGACAAGTTAAATGGCTGTTTCTGTTATTGCTTAACCCTTTGTATTGTTTAAATTTCAAGCACAGCATAACTGTGAACAGAAAATAATCATACTACTTACCTTGTTTCCAAGTCAGAGGAGGATCTGGATTATGAAACAGACTTGGAAGTCAGTATCTAAGCAAAGCACTGAAATAGGCAAGTAGGAAAATCTCCAGTAACAGGCTGCCATCAAAACGTCTTGTCTCTATTGATTCAGAGACCATCATTAAAAAAAAAAAAGAGTTTGAAAAGAAGATGATGGATTATCAGATAAAGGTACATATCTCTGGGAGCTGTCACCTTACCTGAGGAGGTGTCAGGCCTCACTGCCTGTGGTATACGTATCTGGAGTGAAAAGATAAAGATTTCTTATGTGTCAAATAACCCCCCAAACCACATTGGGAATCAGAAGAGCTGTATGTGCTAAATACTTACACTATGAAACATTAACTGGAAATACAGAGAAGAAACCACAGATTAATTTAATCTTTTTAAAGTTATAATCTATCTTAAATTTGCAAGGATCAAGAATGTAGTTTGCAGAAACTCTTCCAGGCTGCTGTATTACAAAGTGTTTTACTTCACTAAGTATGTGAATGAGAACTGCATGTGCATAAAAAGGTCATAAAGGAGCATAGAAATTTCCATCCCATCTAATTTAGCTTGCGTAAAGACAAATTGTAACCCGATATATATGCATTTATATACACATATGGAAATATATACGCATTCATATACTTGTGTGTATATATGTATACACACATATACATATCTCCAAGCAGGTATTTGTTGCATCTTGTATGAGTACCTAGAGCATATCCTTTCCTGAGCAGAAAACCCAAAAGAATCCTGCTACTGCTGTGTACTGTCTTGGAAGTTCTAGTCTCTGAAGAATCTTCGTGTAAGTTCCCAAGAGACTTTGACAAGACATATTTTCTATGTCACCTTATAGAAGATTTTTTTTACATTATAGAGATTAGAAAGCCTGGATGCCTGGAATTAGAGGAAAAACAAGAGAAATAGCAGTCATCAGATGGTCAATAGATCTGTTTCCTTTATTAGAGGACTAGAGAGAAAATGGACAGCTTTTAGATAGATGTAGCAATTAGGATTTGTACTTCAGTCTATAAGTAAGCCACTTAAAAGTTGGCTTTAAGAGAAAATTATTCTTTATTTTGTTATGAAAATCCCCTCAAAACTTGGAAGACATGATTTTGTCATTTAATAAATTGCTGTGCAACTAATCAAACCAGCCTCCCAACCCACAAACCAATAAAAGCAAACTACTCTGGTACTACTTTCTGCACAGCAGAAATCTGACAGTACCATTTCTCGTGCACACAAAAATAGAGGGCTGTTGTGCTTAGCTATGAGGGGGAGATTTCTGGTGGAAAGTAAGTGTGAGTAATGGCATTTTTCCTTCCAGCTACCGCACTTATGAGATGAGACGGTGAGAAGTATCTTTGTGTGATTCCTCTTCCTCCTCTCTCTGGAAGGGCTATACACATAAAATCCTTCACTTGCATTTTTGTGCAACAGTTTTCTCCAGGGAGCGTGAAATTTCCTTTGTTTTGCCCCTGGAGAATATTCTTTGCCATTCTCTTCAGACAATTATTGATATGCAATTTTAAAATATTTTCAAATATTTAATACCATGGAATAAGAATGACAAAATTTTTACCCTTTACTGTAAGCCTGCATTGTATCATTGCTCTTTGCTCTCCCTAGCTAAATTAATTTGCTCAATGCTTTGATTCCAAATATTCTCTGGGTATTCTGGGTTTATTTTGAGCACAGTAAATATTTGACTATGAGCCTTAATGCTCCAGTAATATAAAGACTGTTAATATTCTTTCTTTTTTTTCTGATAATATTTATATTTTTTTTTTGCAGCAGCAGCAGCCATGATAGCTGAGCATGTATTGACAGGAAAGTCCTTTTGAAACAAAGCTATTGCTGAAACAGGAACCAATCACTATATTACTACTGGTATGAAGGAGGAAAATAGCCTGTTAGGTCATTTTCTTAGATAATTGCTCTGTATTTGGAAGGATTCACATAACCAAATCCTTGAATGTGGCTCTGAAATGTGTTAGATGAATGGGAAGAATTGACTAATATTGACTAATATTACAAACACTGCATGTGATAAGGGAATCAAATCCTAGTGTTAGGAATGTGGCCCAACCTATTTCTCCATAAATGAGATATTCTGTGCAAAAGTGAGCTGGGCAGCCTGTCATAACAAGCTCCAGCTCCCTGATTTTAAAAACTGTAAATTGGGTAGCACCGTATATTGCTCTTCGCTCATCCACTTCAGGCAGCTAATATCTTAATCATCAGATCAGAATCTGGAGTAGAGCTGCACAGGCAATGCTCCATTAGCTGCAGTCGTATGCCATTCAGCTCTCTACCATCTGTTTCAATGATCTGTTAAATGGGCAAAATTAAGCCCATTCTCCACTGATCCACCCAGACTCTAAAATCTAATCCAGCACAGTTTTTTTTATAATCGGCAGAGACTCATCCACAAAGTTCTTACTGAAGACATTCATGCCTTCTAACCTTTAGTGTGAAGAATCCAAAGCAAAGCCACAGGCAGCTCTTTTCTCTTTAAGAAGAATCTTTTGGCTCTGTGTTCTCCTTTTTTCATATTCGGTACCATTGTAATATCACAACTTACTGTCTAGATAACCAGGATAACCATGTTCATCTTTCTTCAGTTTTTGAGTACTTTATAATCTTAAAGACAGACGAATTCCAAGCGAAGGAACACACGTGTCGCACAATATTAATAAACATTAAAGTTGATGCAAATAAAGTCTCAATGGTAGGAACAGGAGGCTACAGACATAAGACATCTGAATTCAGATTATTTTGTTTTTATTATTGCCAGAAGGGTTCCTTTCCTTACCCATTACTTATTTTTTTTGGTTATCTTTTAAAACACTTTTGTAGTGAGTGAGTCACTTGAATACTTCTGGAAAGGAAGCACAAAAGTGTGTTTTGACACAAGCTGAATTTTTATGAGAGGATGTATTTTTAAAAATTCCACAAGTTGTTGAGCAAGTTCCAGTGAAGGGATACTTTGAAATATAATGTTTCTGTCAATATACCAAGTGTAGAATGACGGTTCTGACCACTAAAGTCATTCAGCAAATTCTGGAAACCTTTTTGGCAGAGATCTGCCACTCACATGTTGTAAAGCAGGCAGAAGTCTGATTTAGCTGGGAACCTGATGATGCTCTACGAGAGAAAGGAAGCCCATGGGGATGGCACAGCTGCAATCTCTGCTCCGAATGTAGCATTCAGAATATGTTCAAGGAAAAGATAAAATGCCTGGGTTGCTCAGCCGGTTCCTGTTACCATGACAACTCTGGAGAGCAGTAATTTAGATCAGCCTTAGGGCTACTCTTTCAGCTCTAGTAGAGGAAGGGACATAAGACCACTTACAGGTGGTGGAGAAAGCAGTGCTAATGATATGTATGTGTGAATCCATTGTGTCAGCTAAATAAAATACTGAGGTTGCTGTCATATTCCTTTAGACAGATGGCAGCAATTGTCAGTGTATCCGTGCAAAAGAAGAGCCTGAATCAATAAGAAAGGAGAGGGGTCGGCTTAATTCCCTGAACCAGACATGTACCAAAACACTATGTCTGCACTCTGTCCAGTGCCTTCCTGCTCCTCCTTCCGGGCCTTCAGAGGTCACACCTTCACAGGTGTTCCTGTGCACCTTGCTAACTTCCCTCATAAGAGCTGGCAGCGGCAACAGCAGGCTGCTGGAACTGAACCTACTCCTTCTCATGTCATACCCTTGGCTGCTTCTATGAGGCACTCGTCAGGCTGCTCCCTTGCTCCAGCTTTGCTGTCTATAGCAACTCTTAGGAAATGCTCCAGGCTCTGCAAACAAATTGCAAAAAATTTTCTACAACTTATGAGTTTGTAGAAGTCACAGTTTCCTTATTTAGTGCTGCTCAAGTGTTCCCCTTTTGATGTGGAGAAGCTTATTCTGCAGAACCAAGTATTTTTTATCTCATTCACCTCTGCCTCCACGTCACTTCTGTCTCCTGACCTCTTCATACATGCCATGTGAAACCTGCAGCAAAGTACAGCTGATTTCCATTGAATGAACAAAGACACTTTTACTTCAGTCATGGTACAAATCACAGCCAGCGATGGCTCACACTCTTAACATGTTCTTTTCCATGACATATAATATACAAGAAATAAGACTTTAATTGTTTCACAGACTTGACTTACTGTATTCATAAATGCACCTTTAACACCTCGGTAAGGGAAACGCAGCTGACGGGGCCATGTAAACAAGAAGCATATCCAGAGTGTTAATGCAGGCCAATCTTTTCTTCTCCTTTAGCAAGTAAAGACTTTGGGGACCTGAATGCACAACATTTGTCTCATTATGCCTAGCATGCTGTTGCTCTGCTTTTTCACAATGGCAAGGTAACCTGCTGACACAGCTTGCCAAACTCCTGCCTCCCTCAGTAGATATATAAGCCAGGCTGATGCAAATGGGCTGTTGAATTGTGTTCTGTTGGCAGCCTTCCCACACCAAAGATGAAGAGCAGCAACTTTGATTTGCAGGGCCTCTTCGCGTTTACTTCTTTTGTGGGTCAGGATATTTTGTTTAAGAAACAAATACACAGAGCTGAGAATTTAAGCTCTGATTAATTATTCTGCAGTGAAAAACCTTTTGCCTGTGTTAAAGCTAACATTTCTCTGGCAAAACAAGGTACACAAAGATATTCCTGAATTCAGCATGTCTAAATATGAAACAAAATTGGGTGGTTGAGAATTTTCAAGTGTATGGCTAAAACCTGCAGAACAAAATTTTAGTTTGAAGAAAACCAAAGGACGTTCTTAAAATGTACATATTGACATTGAGTATTAATTTGAATATATTCACATTGTTAATATAAATATTCCCCAAAGTGTTGAATTTAGTTAGAAATCTTTGATGTAGTTTATTTTCCTTTTCTGTTTAATCTTTAGATCTGTTAAGGTTGATCAAGTAGAGAGTAATGCCTACAATTTATTTTTTTGAATGCCTACAATTTAGTTTTTAAATGGAGCTCAACCTTTAATTTGAATAATTTTGACCTTTTTTCTATTTAAATAATCCAACTTCTGGTTAAACATTGCATTCATAATTTATTGCCTTTTCCCAATATTTGTGGCAAGAAAAGAGACATGTAAAATCCAAAACTCTGGACTGTTTTGGATTTTCTACCATCATTTTTCACTTGGAAAGGGGAGTGTGAAAAGCTGCATTTCTAGAGAATGTGACTATATTTGATGGGAAAGGATTGCATGTGAGTTGTTTTCTTTTATTTATCACATAGTTATACCCTGGTGTAATGTATTTCTGCATAATATAACATGGAAGATAATAATAGTTTTGGAAGATAATCACCAGTTTTGCATCCTTGTGGCACCTGATTCATGTCAAATCATGCTCAGCAACAGTAGTACCTGAGATCAGGTTGGGATGACCACAAGAGCAAAGGCACACTGGCATATTTCAAGAACCCTAAGCGCAGATCTAGCTATCAGGCTTAAGTACTTTCAATGAGCTCTATAATGTATTTGAAGTATTTTTAGACTATGTTTACTGTATTTAATTCCCCAATCCAAATGAGCTGATCCTCACTAGGGTAATTGCTTCTCCTAATCTGTGCTGATCAGTTTTTCTGCCTGCAGTGCTGGAATTAGGGTAATATCATCCTAGTCCTGGTTCTAAATGCAGCCTTACTGGAGATGATAACCTTAACATTTTCCTTACCAGTCTCAAACAGGAGGCAAGAAAGTGTCTGTACCAAACACCCAAGAGCTTTAGCTGTGTTATCTTCCTGTGTATTTCTGCAGACTATCAAATACTGCAGATAAACTTTTCCTTACCCAAAATGCTCCCATTTCTCTTAAAGCATAAATACTAGTAAGTACTAGCCAGCTTTCCTATGAAACTATTATCCTTCTGCCTTTCTGTCCCAGTCTCCCTTCCTCTCCTCCCTGTCCAGACTAAGCAGACAGTTTAGACACTGAACTCAAGACAGCAGCTGAAATCCCAGCCTTACACAGGCACCACATCTACAACTTGATTTTTAATGATAGAGGGAGAGAAGAGCTCCCATTCCTCCCGTTCTTTGACGCTGATTTTGGTCGGTGTACTTGCCCACACTAACTCATCCCAGCCACCACTTTTCTCCCTCAGACGCCGTCAGGGCCATACATTTTTACGCTTTTAATTGTCGATGCAATACACACAGTTAGGCACAACTCAATTAGGATCCCACCTCCAGTCCTTCAGCTGACTGGCATGTGTCATCCCCTGACTCACCATTGCAGACACCTTATCTTTTGAACCAAAAGGCTTGTATTTTTACTAGCACGCAGAAGCATCAAATGTCAAATAAGTTCCATATCACCCAGTAACTACTGGCCATGTACTAAGATATCAGGGCAAAGGGAACTTTAAAATACTTACCACAATGCTCAGAGACTGTTAAATCTCCACTGCATTCCTTTAGAGACTGCTTTTTACATTGCTGCATGTAGAACCAATAACCTATAGTTCTTTGAAACGGAAAAATCTAAGAATTTATGTAGGTGCTGTACCGGACCTAAAAAAGCTTTCTACTATGAGATGCTCAAAGTAGAGGTCACTTTGCCTAATACAGATTTTATCCTGAAGTTCCAGTATCATAGTTGGCAGATTTGGCCAGGCTGATTTTCCTGTAAGGGCATATTAGAAAGTCTCATGTAATAATAGTTACCTGCTGGTTTTATGACATGAAGAATTCGAGCTGCGTAGAGATAGGATTTCCAAACCTGATCACTTGACTGTGCTACTACTACATAATTATATTCGCAGATCTCTGAAACCTCCCTCCCAAGCTGTCAGGATGAATGGGCAGATGGCAGAGAGGGGGTGACAGGTCAGATGAGCGGGTAAGGCCATATCTCTACCTTTCAGTTAGGATCCAGTGACAGCTGGGCCCCGGTGGAATGACTCCTTCCCCTCCTGAGTATGAGGAGCAGCTAGCTGCTGGACTGACCAGCTGGTTCCAGCACACTCGGTCACAGAGCAGGCACTGCATTGCACAGGATCTGCTTGGGCAAGTCTCCCTCGGCAACTTGACAGATCTGGATTCTGCTGCTGCCCCTTTGTAGCTCCAAGTGAACCCACTGCTTGCTAATTTATTTATACCAGGTTGTTTGGACGAGAAGTTGACTGGACCATTAGTGTCAACTATGTTAGAAGACAGCAGAAGTGGAAGAGTTTTGCTGGCAGATTTGGGACACATGAGAGAGCACTTTGAGGCTAAGAAACTGCAGATATTTCAGATAACTCAATCCTCTTCTTATGGTAAATATAGACATGAATTCTATGTAGCAAATTTTAAAAAATAATATTAAGAACTGATTATAAAGTTACAACTATTAGTAGATAAGCAAGACAACTTTCAATTTTTCATCTGCCTTACGACACTATGTTTATTGTTCTGTTCTTCCTTTTTAAAGAAGTTATTAGGCTTCCTCCCTTCCCTTCCTCCTCCCCATCTCTCCCCTTACTTTCTCCAGAGTTAGTATTGGAATCAAGAGGCTTCTAGAGACATGCTGTGATATAGCATCTTTCCCTCCAGATACTGAAAATTTAGGCTACTAGGTTTTTCAAAAGAAAAGCAATACTTTCAGGTTACTGGCATCCTACCACTGGCCCATATGTTTTCTGTTTTGTTTTATATTATTTATTGAAGTCATGGTTAGTAAAAAGCCTTGTTTGAAGAATTCTGATCAGTAAAGTGTATAAATGAGTCATCAGACAGGAAAAGCTTAAAGAGATTTTTTTTTCTATACTATATGTGAGGAATTACTTGCATCCATGAGGCTGTGATAAACTTACATCCTGTGTTCTTTCAAATATGATAGTGATGAACATTATGGCCTGATGACTAAATATAGGTTTCCAGAAGGAGAGCACATGTGACAGCCTGAGATGCATGTATCTGAAGAATTATTACCCAGTATGTTAACTATGAGTAGAAGAATATGAATGGGGTAATAAAGCTGCATTTGATCGCAAAAACAAAATCAGAAAGAACTTTAAACTTGCTTATTAGATCAGGGTGGCCATTGTGTTGGTGAAAACTTACACGACAGGTGGAATGTATTTTGATTATCCTTAATTAAACATGTTCGACACCAAACCTTTGGCTACTGGTCACTGGCAGAAAAGATGTAAACACAGAAACTTCTAACTTGCTTTCGAATTCACGTACATGAAGCAAGGTCTGTTATCAATTGCAGAGAGCAAGTTACTCTTCTATGAAATTTTAAAATTAGCAAAATTCATATTTTTTTTAAATTATGAAAGATGTGTAGCCTTAGCAACAAAAATTTTCAATTTTTCTAATGTTTAGAGACTAGAGCTCCGCACACCTGCCTTGGAGGGTCTGAGTAAAGGCTTGGCACCTCTTTAGAAACAAAGCAATACTTGAGAACTCTAAAACTCTAAAGTCTCTAAAATTGATGTCTAGATTTTAGATGGATCCCATTGAGTCTTTAATGCTCAAAGTATTGTAAGTCAATGTAAAATTTTATACACAATTTATTTTTACCCTGACCCACATAAATCACATTTAGGAATAACTTTTGCCATTCAGGTCTTCACATCTTTTCTATGCAATGAAAGGGGCAATGCACAAAGAGGATGACACTGATTCTACATAAGGCACAGAGCAGTCATAAAATATCAGTTCTTTCTTTCCTAGACAGAAAAGGTCTGGATTTGAACAGTCTGATTAGATCTAAATATCTATTTTATTACTAGCCTTCTAAGACAAACGGGCACAAATTTTTTTCTTTCTGTAAAAACAACCAAATCCCTGAGTGTTGGAAGGAATTAAATTCCCATGTATAACTCTCTTCTCAATCAAATTTTTATTTAAGATCTTGAAAATTCTGCCTTTATAAATTACAATAGAAGATGGCTTTCAAATTATTTACCGTTTGTCAGAAGGTCTTTGAACTACCTAGTTGATAGAAAATGGCATCCCTTTTATGTAGAAAGCTTGCATATGAAATCAGATGGGAAAATATGGAATTACTTAACACTTCTATTTTTTCTTGGATGAACCCATCTGCCAATACAGCTACTTCTGCACGTGATGTATTAACACCGCAAATCAAACCAAGATAGTAAGAAGAAAGAGACATAGCAAGAATAAAAAAATTGCAATGTGCTGCTGAAAAAATATTGTTTTCTGTTTCCCAGATGAAAAACCTTAATTTTTTCATGGGCGGTGCTTCTGATGGTTCTGAAATCGTTGAGCTTTCTATCACCACTGAAAGAACTGTTCCAACCTGCTAACTCTACCCTGCTTCTATAGATTTAAATGGGATACAAAAGACTTTCTTTAAACTTTATCTTACGTTGCTTACTTGAGGATTTCACCAACCATCCTCCACTGTTGTGGTTTCACCTAAAACAGTGCATCCACACTCCTCAGGATTTCTTAATCAATATATGACAATCATTTGAGTTTTGGCCTCCAAAACATCCACACTATACCTCCATTACTTACACATTTCTTAATACTCCATTACACTATTAGGAGATACTTCATTAACTTAATCCTCTATAGCCCACTGTATGGAAAATTCATGGAGATGTAGAGAGAAATTAAAATCCTATGTTTTATAAAATCTTCATGGAACCTGAACTTCACTGTGGAAATTCATGTTGTAGAGCCACATCTATTAAATCTTTTAAAAACCCAGTGGATTTATCTTACCTTCTTTTTCATTCTATTGCTATTCCATACAGAGATCTCTGGTTAGATCTTTGTTTACATAACAGGTTGTCTCATGGGTGCTGTTTCCCATCAATGCCAACATCAGAGAGAAATTCCATGATTTCTCACTTGCATAACAACCAGTCCAGGATTATTGGAAACTGATAAGGCAAGGCCAGTGACAATTACTAGTTACCAGTCTAATTTCACATGTCTTTTCTTTAATTATCCTTTTTTTTTTTAATTTTTGAGAAAGGCAATAAGCTCAATTGGCTTTTACCTTTCCTTTCAAGTCATCTTTTTGCATTTTTATTTTCCATGTTTTTTCAAAGCCCTTCCAATAAGAACACTCCAAATCTCTTATTGACAAACCTAAGGGATATAGTTTCTAGTTTAGATTATGTCTTTTATGCTTTTTTAGTCTTTAAAGAACAAGTACATATAATTGCTTAATTAATGTTCTTGGGCTTGTGTTCTTTGCCATTATTTGGATCCTCATTGATGTGTTTGTTTAATAGGGCAAGAATATGGCAGAATCAGTCCTTTGTTGCTTGTATTTTTCTGCATTTCAATAAGAAGCAAGAGTAATGTAGGAGTGTAGTAAGAACAAAGAACAGGAAACAGTGTATTCCTTTGTCCAGGAATCAAAATCTTGCAGACAGTTTGTGACCTGAGCAGCTCTATTTCCTCTAAGATCTATGCCATCTGGTGTCTCTCTGGTTTTCTCTGAGCTTTCCAAATGTCGCTCATCTAGTTCCATCAACTGTGGTCACAACCCTTCAGTTTACAGCTTCTCCTTAACTTTCTTCTTTTTCACATATCTCCAAGAAGTGCAACAGATATTAAATGTAGTGTCTTCCAGATTTTTAGTCATTTAACATCTCAAGGAGGCATTGATGAATTCTTTCATGAGACCTAGATGGAAAATGGCTAAAAGTTTGTATGCTTTAACAAGGTCTGTCTTTCTGATAGATCAAAGGCATCTTTACTAGCACAAATGCTTCCAGCACACTTGCATATTGTCCCAATTAATATTATTATATAAACCTCTGCAAAATTCCTAGGAGTGGGAGGTTTAGAAACTGCTGGGTTATTTTTGGAGATTATTTATAAAAGACTGTTATCCACATTCTGTGAGACAAGCCACACAAATGGGACATTCTGAAAAGTAAATAATAGAAAATATAACCTCACTTCTTTGTACTGTATCAATTTTTGTTTTGCAAAAGCTTTCTTTCTGCTTTTTAGTGAAAGAAAATAATGGGAAAAGTACTTTATATTGTTAAGAAAATCTTGGTTATGACTTCAATGTGAAATGAGGGTGTGAAATTAAACAAGAAATGAATGGAGATGTTAATTCAACTCCTTGATTTGGGCAATTTCACTGAAAGAAGAAAATATTGATAGATTTCTCTGCATGATTTCCTTCAAATAGCAGTACATGAACTTTCATAATCACCAATACATTTATATTCATCTATTGTACAGTTTTGTGAGTCAATTGGTCAATAGTGGATTTATGCACAATAAAATATGTATGAAAGGATTATGAGCTATAGAAGGACTGGAGCTTTCGGTTCAGGACAAAGGCAAAGTTAAAATCTTCTGGAACATTTAGAAAGTAAAGAACTAGATAGATGGTAGGAGGAGCAGGTTGCAGCAATTATACCCCAGCTAAACCATGACATGCCCTGGTCCTTGCTAAGTCTACCAGATGTCCTAAGGAGTCACATCTTTCCTGCAGAGGAGGGGTGTTGAGAAGATATCTGCTGTCGTGCCAAAGAGAAAAGAGCTGGCTTATAATGACGTTGATGACTTCTCCCGAAAGATAACTGCTCCTAAAGCTCTGTTTTGGTGTGGGAAGGTGGCCTGCCTTGTCTTTCTCATGCAGTACTACCAGTTTGCATTGATTTATTTCAGCTTTGATTTTTGATCTAAATCAACAGTGTGAGCTAGATTTCTTTGTATGGGCAGGAAAGGGTTCACTGCCACTTGCCTCTGTACAGTGGAATAATGGGCTGTCTGGGAGACGCCTCCTCAAAAGAGTTAGCTGAACAATATATTAGTGAAGCCAGCCTTACAGTAATGCTTTATAGAGCACTTTATAGTTCTTGTTGATTCTCAGCTGAGGCTTGCTGCAGGCTTAGTTATTGCTCAAGCATATTTTAGAATGAATAAAGGCTGATTGAATGGCATCATAATCAATATCTGAAGTGTAAAATAGCTACCCTGGTCCATTGTATTACAGTCCTGCAGCACTATTGCAGAGAACTTTTAGGCTCTCTGCCAGATTCAATCGAGTACCATAACTAAGTGGTCCTGTATTTTGAGATAAAACTCAAAATGCTGTTTCTCTCCATATCCTCACCCGGTATTTTAATTTTTTCTTCAAAAATATTTTATTGTTCTTTCCTTCATTGCAAGTCTTGTGACTTAACCTAAAAAACCAGTCATCAAATTGTATGTTTTTACAACAGAATTATTCTGAAGTCCTCACCAAACTAATGCCAGCAGGCACTTTATGTGTTAAGGCATAGTAAGATTGCCCTTGGCATGTAATACATTTAGGTCATACCAGAGGATGGTGATTGTCTCTTGGATTCAGCTGGCTTTAATGACGTTATTTTTCAAATGCATGAAATTCTGACAGGCAATGGGCAGAAACTGATACACAGGAAGTTCCACCTGAATATGAGGAAGAACCTCTCTGCTGTGTGGGTGACTGTGCCCAGGAACAGGTTGCCCAGAGAGGCTGTGGAGTCTCCCTCACTGGAGATATTCAAGAACCAGCTGGACACAATCCTGTGCCACGTGCTCGGGGATGACCCTGCCTGAGCAGGGAGGTTGGACCCAGATGACACACTGTGGTCTCTTCCAAACTTAACAATTTTGTAATCCTGAGATTCTGTGAAATTTAACAAGAGTTTTCACAGTTAGCCCAACTGCTCCCCTTAAAACTAGCTGATATGTTGACAGTGACCTGGAAGAGGTGATTTGGAGATCCCAACTTAGAGACTAGGCAAAACGCTTAGCTGTAAGTTTTTGATCCTATATAAGAACTAAAAAATTGAATATTTTCTTAATACTTAAAATGTTCATTTATATGTTACTTGTCAAAATATCAGAGCAAAATCTGTTATTTCTGTTCAGATATTTCCCATTCAAATAAATTATAAGGTGCAGTCTTGGTGTGAAAGAGTTTTGATTATGTTGCCTAGTAACAAAAGGGAAAAAAAAGAAAAATAGCAAAAAACAGAACTTTGGAGCTGGTAAAATGAACAATATTTACACCAATGGAATAAGTATTCTTGCTCCCTTGGTGATGAGTGTAAGTTTATCACAGTAGCACATTTACAATGCTTACTGTTTGAAATGCTGGCTAAATCTGTGTGAAAAACTCGTCTACGTCCACTCATATCGTAGGAGCAGAAAGATGTAATCTGTGGTCTTTTCTATTGCAGAGCCCCACTCCGTTTTCTTCACCATCTTGTGAATATTCCAAAGGCAGCTCCCTTTGGTTTAAAGAGTGCCGCCTGTGAAAGCTGAGTACTATATCTATCTCTGCTTTGCAGTCTCTGGCAGTCTTACATTTTTATCATTGCGGTTATAGAATATTTTTACAGAACAACATTTTTTTGTTAGTGTCACCTAGTACACTAACTCGTTGCATATATATGTAATACATTTTTCATCAGATTGTCACAGAATTTCAATAATTTAATATAGTTCAAAAATAGAGTTCACTTTAGGATGCATTCATAAGCATACATAAATCTTTTTGCATAATGAATATTGCTAAACTTATTATCGATGGCTTATGTAATCATTGTTGAGCTAAAAATTTTGCTATTTGCCTGTCCACAAACTGGGTATTTTCAAAACCAGTGTGCATTCACTAAAACTGACAGCTTCTCTCTGATAAATCATGTCTGCTGACTGTCAGCAGTGCAAGCAATAAAATCACTCAACAGCAATCACACAACACCTTTGCTCCTATTTGGATGGGGACAAGGTCTGCCCTGGTACCCCAGACCCAATCCTATATGTAGATGCATGTGGAAAAGACCCTCTGGGTAATAGGATGCCTCAAAAATGTCATCTTGCAGCAAATAAACGTGATTGTATGTTCAGAAGAGAAGTTTTAATATTGTGAACTAAATTGATTTTTAGGGCTAGCAATGGGAAAATTTGTTCAAATTGAGTTTGAAAATACACTGCAAAATACGTGGTCATCAAATGTCAAAAATAATTGACTTCAGCTTCTCTAATTTTAGGGTGGAAGGGTGAGTGTTGGTAAGAACAGGCAAAGAAATTAGGATTCTCTTTCATATGCAGGAACATACATTGTTTTGCAAAAATAACAAGAGTGGCATTTAAGAGGAGTTATAACAATAATAACTTTTGAAGGGTATGTTCAGCTAATAACTCGTAGGCAGGAGAGGAAGGGGGAGGAGCGCATGGAGATGTAAGTTATACAAACATATATATGTGTTTGTGTTTCTAGTGTATGGTAGAGAGAGGACAGTGAGAGAGAGGGACAAGTGACACATGGAATTCAGGGAGCATGTGACTGAGACTGAGGGGAAAAGTAAGGAGAAAAAAAACCCCATCTATCTCATTGCCAGTCAACTCTGAGTAACTAGGAAAGAATTACATTTCCCCACAGCATAACCAATATAGTCCACCAAGAAAGCTAAATGTTCTTTGCAGGCTTTAAAAAGAAAAAAAGATATTATTATTTTAGAGCCAAAATGTTCTCCTGCGTGTTCTCTGATGGATCAGACACACAGTACTTCTAAAAGTGCTTCACACAGGCAGGGGACCCTGATGAAGAACCATGATATGCTAGAACATTCTCAGCGAATAGCAGCTTACAAAAGTGTCCTACTTATAGCAAGGAACATTATTCTTTTCATAAACTAGATTTACCTGAGAAAACGGTGGTTTGTCAGAATCTGAAGCTTGGGATTTTTTCAGGAAAGTGCAGGGGGTTTATGAAAACTTAGCAGAGAGACTATTCTCAGATCAAGATCTGTACTAAGGTCACTTCTACGATCTAGAGGAGGCCTGGCAGTTGGAGCCCTTCCCACTGTATCTTGTGCAGTCTCTGGCCATACACAGTGGTGTGGGGATGCTAACAGCCCAGGGTGTTGTCATCCTCATGGTGATAGTGTTTCCAGCTCTTTTTATTTTTATTTATCACTGTTTGAAGAATGTGATCAGAGATTAGATTTGAAACATCTACATTCTTTGGAAGGTGTTTCTTTGGGTGCAGGAATCCTTTGCACAAGGCACAGCTGCAAAGATGGGGCCTTGTGAGGTGGCACCTTAAAAAAAGACAGGTGTCAACCATCAAGGCAATAATGCTGATGAACATTTTGCATAGGAGAAGCACAACCTCAATATGTCTATGTATATATTATTGCATATATATACATACATGGCTTTTAATATATATCTTTATATACAAAACAGCTTCTAAGGGTTGGCCATTAAGTTGCAATATATAACTAATATAACAGACAACTTGAAATCTGTGCATCAACATTATAAAGGGCAATAAATCACCAAATTTATGAGATTAAAAACTATTTTCCTTTGATTATTTTTTGTGATATTTTCCCTGGTATTAGAACAGTTGCATAGGGAATAAATGCATGTGATACTCTGGGTCAATTTTTGTATGTGCTGAGTTTTAATAATTTTTCCTACTGTATACTCGATGCAAAGCAATAGGAAAGATGCTGGAAACAAGCCTAAGGCATTCTTTTTGGCAGATTGTTGTCCTTTGCTTGCTAAAATTTAGTTGACAATCTTGGCTAGATTTGTAAGGCATAATGTGAGCCTGTTTCCTTTTAAGATACACAAATCAAAGGTCCTACAGTGGCCAAATATTCTATGTTTGCTTTAAATACTTCATTACAGAACCATTAATGTCTAAAATCTCTTGAATGTGGAATTGGTTTTACGTGCAGCTAACAGCGGCTTAATAGAGAATAATGAATAAGTCACTGATACAAAAGTGAAAGGGGAAAAAAACCCTAAAAAGGTAGTTCCCACTAAAACCAGAAAAAGCATTAAAAGGAAAACATTTTCTGGTACACTTGTAACTTCCTTTAGCTGGATTTGAACTGCTATGCAGATGTGATCCTTCGCATACCTTGCACTCCCTCTGTGCAACTGGAGGGACCTGACATGTGATCCCCGTCTGGTTTTCTTACAGGGTGAGAATCAGAAAAAAAAGCATGCAGTCATCTCTTCTTCCCATATGAGGTCTGAAAACAGTTTACTGGTGGACTTGGCAGTGTTAGGCGTAGAGTTGGACTCAATGGGTCTTTTCCAAGTCAAATTATTCTTTGATTTTATGGTTGTTGTGTGCATCCAAACTGCTGCACCCATTTTCATAAGGCTGCTTGAACTCTTTTCAGTCTTTCTGTTGTGCAAGCACCCTTGGCAGTGTGCGTGGCTCGCTTCATGAGGTATTGAACGTACCTGAGAAATCTTGGTAAAAAAAAAACTTGTATTTTTGTTAAGAGCAGCATAAGGAAGGATTTTGCTGGGTGGTAAAATGAAAAAAAGAGTTTGTTTAAAAATTTCTGAGACTTTTAAAATTAGTGTTTAAAGTGTGTTTCGTTTCCATGTAATACAATAAAGTACTTTCCTGATAATTCACAAATTTCTAGTGTGGTAAGTGATAAACACATACCTTTTGATGCTAAGGTCAGAAAGCCAAAAGTTCTTCTGGATCAGACACATAAAAGGAACAGTCTAAATACCTTAAAAATGGTGTGCACCAGATCATTCTGGGGGGAAGGGGTTTAAAGGGGTTCACACTCATGTTTTACAAGAATAGTTTAATTTCTCTTTATCTGTAAAATACTAATTCAGTTTAGTGACCTCTTCCACGGACTGAATTTTTTATCATTGGACAGGATTAAGTACAGATTTGGATTTCGGATAGAAGTACCAGAGAATAAATGTTTTCTTCTGAGTATGATCTAGGTTTTGGGGCACTTGCTCACAATATGGCAAAGACAATACTAGTCCCTGCTGTACGGTATTCACTTAAATGTTTGTATCTTGATTTCCCACCTCTCAGATAATTTCAGATATTTGTGGGTTGTTGACTATTCTAAGGTAATTTTTCCAATTCCTCCTCTTACGAGTACAAATTTAGAAGCAGTAAAAAAATGTGTAGAATAGAATCACTCTAAGAGAGGAGGCTGCAAGAGCCCTTTATCTCTGAGCTCTGAAATCTTTGTAGACATAATATTCAAGTGGCATGTGGATTCCTCATGAACGGGTAGAGTTAAGGTTCTGCATTTTTTATTTTGAAAAACAGCTTTTAAGATCCTAGCTTTGCTCCTGTGAAAAAATCTAGGATGGATTGTATGCATGGATGAATGGCAATTTTGTATACTTTGTGTGTCAGGAGTCAAACTAAGTTCCCAGTTTCACTTAAGTTTAAAGGTTTATTGACTGTTAATTTTTGGGATAATTTTTGCTTTACATTTTAAATACAATTCTGATTTGTCTCCAAGGCAATAACACTTATTCAGAACATTTCAAGGTATTCTAGTTTCCACTGTTTTGTTACATTCTTATGTATGACTAGACATTTTTTCCTTATTCTTGATATCACTAAAGACTGTTTGTTGAAATTGTCTACGGATTCTGTATAAAATATATATCATCAGACATTTTATGCTACTTTGTTTACTTTTCTTAGAAAGGAAATAAAAACTTAGACTTTTTCAACCTATACGGTTACAGAAAGGTTTTTTAAAGTATTGGCAGTCTCCTTTCTCTTGGAGAAAACACCCAGGTGGAAAAATAAGTCCTGTGATAGATCAATTTTTGTTTTTATCCTTGTCTTCAATCAAAATAGTTGACTATAATAAAAAAGTATGGAAGTTAGAAATAAGTTAGAGTAATTAATTAGTTTTTACAGTAGCTAATATAAAAAAAAAAAACTTATTCTTTAACTTTTCTTGATTCCTGTGTAAGCAACAAAAGGACATGGATATCAGTCAAGAAAATTCAGGAAATGGACATCTCTGCACTGTTTCTTTAAATGATATCTTAATTCCCAGCCTTATAATCAAAGTTCCTTAGAAGTGTTTTTTTCAAAGAAGCAAAAACCCTGCAACTGCCCAAAGAAAGCAAAATAGTTCACAGAATCACAGCGTGTGCTGGGTTGGAAGCGACCCACACAGATGCCCTGCACAGCATCATCCCCAAGGGTCACACCATGTGCCTGAGAGCACTGTCCAAACACTTCTTGAACTCTGTCAGGCTGGGGCTGTGACCACTTCCCTGGAGAGCAGCAGATCCTGCACAGTTTCGTGGCCAGTTGGAAATTAAACATTCTCACAGTCATGGTCCTCCAGCTCAGGACCCTGAGACCTCTGTGGTCCGTCATCCCTGCTGAAGACAGAGACAAGAATGCGCTAAACAGCTCTGCCTTGTCCCTGTCCCTGGTTGTGAGGTGACCATCCTTGTCCTGCAATGGGCTGATGTTATTTTTACACTGCCTATTGCCATTAATGTATTTGAAAAATTCTTTTTACGGTCCCCCACGTTTCTGTCCAGCATCAATTCCAGCTGAGCTTTGGCCACATAAATTTTCTTCCTGCAGTGGCAAGCAGTATCTCTGTATTCTTCTCATGTCACCTGATCTTGCTTCCACTGGACATATACCTTTGTTTTTTGGGTTATTTCCAAGGGAAGAATCTTGCTCAGCTAAGCAGGCCTTCTGCCTTGCCTGCTTGACTAGCAACATCTGGGAATTTCTGTTCCTGAGCTCTTAGGAGGTGATGCTTAAAAAGTGATCAGCACTGATGGACCTCAGGACCTGCAAAAATATTTTTCACAAGTCCTTACTAATTCCATGAGCAGCCTGAGGCCTGTTTTCCTCATGTCCGGAGCTGAGGTTTTGCTGGCACTATTTCTCCTGTCAACAGATATTTTAAACTCTATTGTTCTTCTTATCAGGGTCTGGGACACATTTTTTTAACTACAGACGTTTATCTGTGAATTTCAAAGGCTGAAATAAGAAAGAGAGCTAAATTATCAATAAATGGTGAATAAATGGTGGTAGGGTCCTATTGTTTATAATATTTATGCCAAATATCGAGGTAAGGCTTGTCTTGTAGTCTAACATATATTTATTATGTTTAATTATTAATTATAAAAGTATAAAATATTATACATAAATTTAATAAAATTTATAATAATTAAACATTTTAAATATTTAATTTATTATTATAGTCACACCTCTAAAGTGCTTAGCACCAGTCATTTACTGACACTTTATTGCCAAATTATGAAAGTCGTATTACCGACAATTTTATTGGATCATTTGTGAACTGCTTTTCAGGATATATAATTATGTAAACAGAGTATTTCTTTTCAGAAAATTTTTTATTCTGCCATTCATTTGAGGAGTAAGCCATTTAACATCTCTCTTTGTAGTTTTTTATCACAGTGAGACACTAGCAGTCAGAAAGTAAATGACAGAAAAAAATGCCTGTGAACTAGATTTAAGAAGTAAGAATAATAAATCAAATTCAGATTTCTTTTTTTTTCGTTCTTCTTCATGCATTTATCCTTAAAGCATAAACATTTGTGGTGTGTTTTGTGAAGCAATTGGTTTAAGATGAGATACTTGAATTATAGACAACACAAAATGGCTTTACAAATACCTTTATTTAGAACTCAGCTATCATTAATGCTTTCATACAGAAAGTCTGAATTATTCTCTAGGGGGAGGATATAGTTTCTTTGAGAAGAGGATTTTATAAATTGTGCTTTGTTCGCACTTGGCAATCATCAAGGCAGGAAAGGCAGGGTAAGCAATGCAGGTATTTTAAGTGTTAGTACTCCCTGTACTCCCCGTAATAAGAGCTTGCAGAGAAAAAAGTCCATTGAAGAATGTCATGCCAAACTTGATAAGAAATCCTCTAGCAACTAATGCCTTGTGAGTTCAGAAACAAAGACATGATTTCATAAGAAGTTTTCAAACGTTAGGTAAAAACAGAAGTATTCTAGAGAAATCTTGTTGATTGTAAGAGTCCAGGATATCTCCAACAATTCCCCAGACTGTACTTGTAAGTATGGCAAAAATCTCTGTCCATATCTTTCACTTAGTCAGGTCAGTGTCCCTGGATGAGAACCCTGTTTTGGTTAATGCTTGATTCCTCCTGGCCATGTGGGCTTTTTGTTTTCTTGAACGCAGAGGTTCATTTTACTTGGTGGTAATTATTGCTAATGCTCTGCTAAGGTGAACAAATGGAAATACGTCTCTCACTGTATGTGAGTGCTATGTTAGAGGCACATTGCAGGAGGAAGTACTGAATCCGTTTGCATCTTTAAGTGAATTGTCCTTTTCGAAAGTTTAATTTCTTCTTTGCCTTTAGATGGAGACAACCATTTGTGGCAAATATCATTGGAAGTCTATAATTAGGTTAGCAAGTGCCAGTTAATCTGAAGGGTTTGGTGCGCCTGGATATTTTTCAATATGTTTTTCTTTCGCTTTCTTCCATGTTCAGTCTTTTATCCCTAGGAACCAACTTTCCTGTTCCCTCCCACAAGGAGAGCTGTTTCCTAGCAGTGAAAGGTCATTGAACTTTCTTCTGCTCACATTTTAGAGTTGACTCTTTCATTGAACTCTTTCCCATTTTACCTTACAGGCTTGCTAGTGCATCAGAGGAGGAGCATTCTTTCTTTTTCCAAAGTACAGGGAAACATTCTGGGATGACAAGATCTGTTGAGATGGAAATCCATCTTAAAACAAACAAACACTCTCTCCTGAAGCATAGTCACAACCTTTGCTTCTCCAAAGGTTGTTTCTGGTCAGCTTTTCACTCTTTTTACTTCCTGGCTTTTATTATGAATGATATGTTTGGGCTAAAATCTTTAGAACATGAAAAATGGTGCTATCCAACCCAGTAGTTGCCTTGGGCAGATGGAAAACAAGATATTGTTTAGGGATATTACACAAACTTTGACATTTTCTGTGATCCGTTTCCATCAGACTATACTACCCAGGCAAGGAAATAGCAATTAGGGATGACAACAGGCACAATTCTGCCTAATCTCGTTGGTAGTTTTTTAAAGACTTGTGTGTGAATTTTTTGAATCCCATCTGAGGAAACCGAAGGTATCTGCCTCCTGTGGCAAAAAACTTCAGGAATTCATTAACCTCAGAGTAAACCTTTTTTTAGAGATTATCTAGTAATTTAAAAGAGAATGCAGTTGGGGAGCCAGGAGTGACAGGTGATCCCCAGGGCCCCAGGGAGCAGGGCAGCTGCAGGAAGCCCCAGCTCCATCTCCAGGTGAGTCTGTGGTGAGGGGCTGATGGCCTTGGATACTAAAATGGGTCCTGGCCAGGCCAGGCTAGTCACGAAGCCTTGCGTGCTTTACTTTAAAAAAAAAAAAAAGCAGTTTAGATTCATTTTTTTTCAGGTTTGTGAATCTTTTTGGTTTGATTAGGTAGATCTAATCCCTTTTTAAATAATGATTCAGAATCTTTGTATAATGAATTTGTTTCAAAGGCAAACTAATGAAAAATTATCAGAAAATACTCTTTTAAAATTTTTTTTTCAGCAGAATTTGTGGTGTGTACATTGAGTACTTTGATATTTGCTGATGCTTACTTATCCAATTCAGACTGGTTCCTCTGTACAACAGGCAGGTATTTTTTGCACAAAATTGCATTTTGTGTTGGTATTTTAAATAGTTAGGCATCTTCAAATGAGACAATAAAATGAACAAACCTCTGAGTGGCTAGATATTTCTTTCATTGCTCAAGGCTGGCATTCCTGAAATAACCCTATTAAAGTTAGTGAGAGAATTCTACACTTAAAGCAGTGAAACCTGGCCTTCTGCAGTAATAGAAGCTGATGGAAGAAGAAGAGAAGTAGTTAGCTGTGTTGTGCCTGCTAAATTTATACTTCTGGCTGGTGTACTTTGTTAAAGTCCTAATTCTCTAAGATAAGTCCTAAACTCAGATGTAGCATATCCAATTCTTAAAATCTGAATCTGACAATCCTATTTGAAGCTCTTTGTGGGGCTCTTGTTCAGCCAAAAAAGAGATACCAATAGGATTTAAAACAGCACATAAAATCTTAATGAATAAGTGCTTATTCATCAAAGTGCCAGTTAAATCACTAAACTTGAAAAAGACTCACAAGAACTGCAAAACAGAATTTATTCTTCCATTCCCTCATTTTGAGCAAATCCGTGGATATATCTGTTTTATTTGCTGCACCTCTCATCTCTTTAAAACTTATGTTACATAGATAGGAGAACTGAATGCCTGTGAAGATAATATTACACATTTTTTGTCAATTCTTAATTTGATAAATTGAAAAGGAGAGATATTTTATTGCCCACTGGATTTTCTTACCAATCCTTTGTTGATAGCCTCAATTCATTCAGTCTGTCTGCAGAAATCTTCTGTGGCTTTGCTTTTGTGTCCACTGTGTTCAACAGCAGAAAAAAAGACATTTAAGCAGTACTGGTTATTTCCAATCAGATTTCTGAAATCTTTAGTGTTGCTTGTTGCAAGAATGTTACCAGTATTGCAGTCAGCAATGAAAGAGAGAAAAATATTGCAAAGTATGCTTTAGAGGTTTACATATTCAGACTTTTGCATATAAAACACAATTAATATTATATAGAAGATAAATACGAAGCTAACTTGATAACCATAGTAAAGGTTATAAAGCATTGTATCCTTCTGCAAACCAAACTCAAATTCCATGCAACAAATACCAGCTCATTTATGTTATCACAGCTGCACTGAGAGCAACAAAGCCCTGATTTTCACTAGTAGTCCAAGACCATGTGTAACTGGGTTTTTTCCTATCTCCCATTTTCATATGTATAAAGACATTTTTTTCCTTTTCCAATAAAAACAGCATAGTATTGGTCCTCAAAACATCTGTTCAGTGACTGTATTTGCCGTTTCTTTTCCAAATGCTTTGTGGTTTTTAAAATATTGCTGTGTACTTGTATGTTGTGCTCTAAATTTGTATCATCATCAGATAATGTGAAGTTAGTTACGAAGTACATTCAGATTCTTTAGTTTGATTGGTACTGCCTACAAAAAGATATAGCCATCTCATTCGTAGATCCAGAACTGCACAGCATGGAAACATGAAATGCTTCCATTCCTTTAAACAAAATATTCTAGTACAACAGCATGCCATATCACAGCCAATTTCTATGCACTCCGCAGTGGCTCCCATGCATGGGCAGAAAGGGAAAAGTAAATGAGAGAATCTGGTTAGAAACAATTTTGTGGCTAGTCACTGGGTTGGTCTACAGGAAACTCTGATATAGTGCTGGCTCGGAAATTAGATGGGAGGTGAGAACAGTTGACTCATATTTTTTTAATTAGTTTACAGGTCAGTTAGCTTATTAGAATTAAAGAATCTTACTGGTTATATCTAGATTTTAAAAATTTCTTTCTTGCGCATCTTCATCTGAAAGGTATGGAGGTGTCATTCACAGATCACTTCTTAGATGATGCACAGAATTTTTCTTACACAAAATTCAAGTCTCCAAAGCTGTTTCTTCTGATACATGCTGAAGAGTCAATTTTTTACAGCATAGTTGATATAGTCTTTTCACTTTCATATGTGACTTAGTAATAACCTAAAAAAGGTCAGATTTTTCTGACTTTCTGTGTATTTGCTATAGAAAAAAAACCTTTTTTTTTTTTTTTGGCATTTAGCTGAAGAGTTTAATATTGCTATTTCTGATTAAAAAAGGAGACACACGTACTTCTGTGTGTCCTTCAATAGCTCTTCTGTAACTAAGGCTTGGAACCTAATTTTGCATTTTGCTGTGTATTCTTTTCACTTTCAAGTGCAGAGAAATAGTCATTCTTTCTACATTAGTTTTGAAAATTTGCCATTCACATATAATGCCTGGAAATCACTTTCATTTCAAAATTATTTTCTTCAGCTATTCTTAAGGTACTAATGTAAGAGAAAAGTATCTGAAAGAAAAAGCAAAATGAGAATTGCGGTCTAGTTTGGCTGCTGCAGGGAAATGCAGACTATATCCCTTGTCCCCTAGGTCCAGAGTAACCCTGCCAGAAGAGATTCTCTTAGAGGCACAGACTAGAATTGAAGTAAGCAGTGCCTCCCTTAAATGGAATCTCAGTCTGCTTCGGAGAAGAAAGTTTGCTTTCTGCAACCTCCCATCAAGCTACAATAATTTGCCAAGACACACTTCTGCAATTGAGAAAGCCATTGCAGACCTTGGAAGATGAATTTGGTTGTGTTTGAAGACAGTTGGTCACTAAAGGCAGAGTCATAGACTTCAGAAAAGGGCTGACTTAGCTGTTTAAAAAATGACTGGTGAAATTGAGATACCAATTGCAATTCATTAATTCCTCAGCTAAGTGCTTTTGGAACACAGGGATCATCACTCTCATTAGGTATGTGTTTGTATTTAAATCTCCTTAGCCACTTACAGTTTTGCTTCTGGATCTTCTGGATCTCCCTGGCTTGGCACTGATCTCTTCCTTAAGGGGCTCACCTGCTTCAGACTCCTCATGACCCTGATCCAGTAGGAGTGTTCAGAAAAGATCTGTCACTGAAGACACTCTGGTTTCTCAGTTTTTATTTTTTTTTCTTTGAGCATAACTATCATAAAAGATTCTAGTTGTGGAAAAACACTTCAGTTGTCACATATCATCATTAGTAAAGAAACGTCTGGGCCGATGCTTTTGCCACTCAGCACAATTTAATTAATAAAATTGTACTTGTAAATGGCTGTACTTGTACATGCATGTATTGTCTGGAGCCTTCTTACCCGAAGAATTCCATTTGATTTGTTATTTACCCTAGCCCTGCTTAGGTGACACAGTTTAGGTGAAGAACAGCTTGCACAGCCTGGGGGTATGTGAGCTCTGTAGCTGCCCCATTTGGGCAGAGTCCGTATCAGCAGAGTCTGCTAAGCTGCTGCTGCTGCTGCTTTGTGGTCTCTCCTACAGCTGGAGTAAAACTGCTGCTGGTTCTGGTCTGACCTGATCTCGAGTGTATTCCAGTTTTTCTGCCACAGTAGAAGCTGCCTGTGTACAACCTGCCTGTAGAAATGTCAAAGAGGAAAAGAGATCCCATCTGCCTCAAAAGAATAGCAAAATGTTCTTTGTCTGCAACATTTTTAATTGCTGTTGAATCAATACCAAGGGTCAGAAAACATTATATTTAGTACATAGCCTGATTTTGTAACCCTGTTGTAATGGTAATTCTCTGAACTTTGGATTCTTACTTTTATTTCTGTAATTTTCCCTGAACAATCTTTGGGTTAAGGAAAGAAGTAAACCAAACTAAACCAAGAATTTTTCCACAAACTAAAGTGCACACTATTTTAGTCTTGGGATTAACCATTTTATTTAGTTTACTGCAGCTAGAGGAATGCTCTATGGCTTATAACAGCTTTCTCAGTACTCAGGCATTTTTAGGAAGATATTCGAAGAATAAAACAAACAAACAAACAAACCCCAAAAAAAACAACAAAAAAAACCAGCCTGAGAATGGATTACTGCATTTAGCTTTATATCATGATGCTGAAATAAAACCTTAAGGACATATTGATGGTTTTGTGGAAAAATCAGAGTAAATAAATTTCATTTGGTAAGGGATTTACTTCCAGGACTTTTAGGGCAGATCTTAGTAAAAATGGTGTGTGATGGCTATTGATAAAATCTGCTTTTCATAACAGCCATTTATTTAATTCCATTTAATTCCAGTTCTTTCATTCAACATATTTCAAAGTAAACAATTCCATGCTGTCCAATGCTAAGAAAGAAACAAGCTTCTGATGACTATATTTCACATGGTTAATATTTAATACAGTAAAATATATTGAAATGATATGAATTTTTAAAACTCCTGAGGTCCTTTCAAGTTGAAAAAAATGTTCCCAGATAAGAAAAAAACCCTCTGTCTACTAAGTCTATGAGCAGAGATCAAGCATTATTTTGATTATGAGCAAAATAGATCTACTTTCCAGGGTCACTTCAGGTATACAGGTATATAGGAAAGATAGACCATAGCTTCAATTGTAATTCCCCGAGATTTATCCTTTCCTAATACATCTTTCCTCTTCTCTATTTTGTTTCTTTAGCAGGGTGTGATTTTTGTACTGATCTGAAATTTCACTTAGGAGGGTACCATAAACATCATCATTCATTCAATTTAAATAGTGTTGGTCAAAGAGCTTTTTAGGGATACAATTTCCTGTCAAAGAAAGGCAGTTTTGTTGGAAAATTATGTTTTTCTTAAAGTCCACTAATTCTCCCAAAATAGCAAAAGGAATTTGTGAAACATTTTTTTTTCTATAAAGATCTTATTATTTCTAATTTTTTTGTCTCTTTATACTTTTGAAATACAGAATGTTACTTCCTTTCTTTTACAAGAAACCCACATAAAATAACACTCAATACAAACTACAATGACAGTATAAGCTGATTTAGAAAACAGGCATAAAAAATTACAGTACTAAAAAGGTGACAAAATCACACACTTAGAAACCGCACTTTTAAAAATATTAAATGTAACACATCAGAAGCGACAGTGTTGGAATCTACCTAACAGAACACAAGAAACTAGATGAACATCCTCAAAATCAAATGCCAAAATTTCAGAAGTTCCCATATGGCTGGATTCAAGTCACTTACTACTATACATGTGCGTGACATTCAAAGCTGAAAGAAATTTGTGAAGATCTGTCAAGATCAATGGTGTTATGGTGTTTTCATTACTGCAGAATTGTCCTTACGTGGTGATCAAAAGGAAGTTAAAGTCATCTTTCAGTAGGCACACTCCACATACCAGCAAGACATTCTCAATTTGGCTGCACTCTTGGACATAATTATATATTTATGCATCTATACTATCAAAATAAAGATCTAAAAATAACAAGATGGAGTCATCATTTCAGTCAAGTTTATGGGAAGATCTACCAATCTAATATTTTCAATCTGATATTCTCAGTATTTAATATTTTTCAGGCATCGGGAGACAGATGCTGCAATAATTAAAAATATAAAACCATGTTCTGAATTTATCATCACAAGTCATACCCTAAGTGATTCATGTTTCTGAAGTCTCAGTGATATTTAATAGAACTTAGAAAGGGTTGCAATCAAGATGTATACTTAATCCATATTTTTTAATCATGTTAATGTGGACTGACAGGACAACAAGCAGGACATTTTAACAAAGAAATAGAAATTGGACTTATTTGAAATCATATGCACTTATTCTCTGCATTTTTCCTAATAAAAGAGGCAGAAGTTATGTTGTTATGGCTCATTCCTTTATCTCAACTACAGTCAGTTTCAAAAGGAACATGAATTAAATGCCTCTGTCTTCAAAAGAAAATCTTTTTTTCTCAGTTTGTGCCTCTCTTTATGCATGAGTGAAAATACATAGATGGAGATAATTCCTTGTACGTCACTTTAGATGGCAGAGAAAGTTGTTAGAACTTCAACATAGTCGTAGTCATGCAGGATTCAGCCTCAGATTTGCAGGTGTCTGTATTTCATTTGTTTATCTGTGTATCACTACCTAATACTCCACTATAATCCATGGTGATCTAGTGTATAAAGTCTGTGAAGTCAGGATGAGATTGAGATGGAAAACCAGCTATTTGGTGAACTCTAGGGACCATTAACTGTACTGACTTGGTGTCTGCTGACTGTGATGACCATCTAGCTCAAATGCAGACACGCTGTGGACACTGTCTTCTAGGTTTGAAACTAAATTACAACTGGATTCTACAGCAATTTTTAATCTGGTGGTGCATGTTTAACCTTAGATGTTGTACTAGTCTTGTGTATGCCACTTTACAACTTAATTAAGAGAATAACATTTCCTTTAGTAACAACCTTTAGTTCTTGCTGGGATCTCATTAATCTATTCTGGAAGAAGAAATCTATTTTTTATTATTTCTACAGATCCTCTGCTTCTTCATGTCTACACCTATGACTAACATTCATATTTTTCTTTAGCAACCTGCCATCTCAAAGTCAACAGTAAAACCCAGACAACTTAGTTATACCTAAAAAAAAAAATTATGGAGTTTTTTGAATCTGATGTAAAGAGAAAAAAAATAACTGTGGAAGATATTCCTGAGGATCTGAAAGTTAGTATACACCAATTCCACACTAATTTCTGTAACTGATCAATCCCTAAGCAACTTCCTGTAAAAAAATTATACTTCTAATTAATCAGACTGTCTTTTATTCCTGCTGCTGTTGAAGTATCTTTCTTGTGACTAATTTGGCTGCATTCTGAAGATTTGCTATGCTCTCAACCACTACAGATGGCTACATGTTCAGCTATTTGAGATCCTCCACTGATTTCTGTTTTCTGCCTTCTGACAAAAAAAAAAATCTCTCTTTTTAACATCAACTGAAGTGTAGAATAGATGAAGCTTAACTAGGCAAATGCTGATACGTAAATCATAGTTCAACAATTTCTCTTGGAAGAAAATATTAGCATAGTAATGTAATGAATGTTAATATCATTAACATATTAACGTAGTTAACATAAGAATCTGTGGAATGGATGAGCCCCTTAGTAGATCACAGATCATGACAAATTGTGTTTTCACAGAATTTCGAGGAGAATGAGTGACACTTAGCATGTTCAAAATGTATGTTTATCTACCGTGCACTCATCTGCCATCAGAAACTTTGGTACATACTAAAGGAAACAAAGTAATATCTCATCACAGGGATGTGCATCTCTATCAGAACCCAAATTTGTAATACTCATTATGTCTATGAATAATGAGCAAGCTCCAAGGCATTTACCAACCAAATAATTCCTCCTTTTGCTGGTAAAGATAATGCAATAGATAACTTAAATAAAAAAAAAATTACAGCACAGAATATTTTTGAATAATATCTTAAATGGGTTATTATATAGTTGCAAGTCTTTAGCAAATAATATAGTGATAAGAAAATTTCGTGGCACATTAGCAGTAACCAAGGTAAATCTGTTCAAGAAAGTCCATTAACAAAGCCGATCCATAAGAGTAGAATCTTCTTCAATCGTGATCCATTCATGGTGAAGAGAAAGCACTCTTTTGGTCATCTGATTAAGGTTGTTGATTAAGTTTAAAAATGGCAAGAACGTGTACTGAATCATCATACATGTGTTTTTCCGATAAGAGCAATACTAGAAGCATCAAGATATCACTTTGTAAAGTGCATAAACAAGACAAAACTTCTCACTAAGGAGCAAAATATCTTATTAAAAGTTCTTGGAATACAGCATCCATCACCTGTTACTGAATCTCAGATCAACTTGGTCTAAACAGTGGTGACAGGGAGAATAAAAATCTAGAATCTAAACATGTCATTAACATCATTGCAATGGAAGAAGAAGAACATAAGATTATATTGTGAAAATCTGCTTCTTAATTAAAATCTTAAAACATCAATTTCACCTATACCAAAAAGAGGACAAGATGGACTTTGTCTACTAAATATTGTATTTCTTCTTAGAGAAGTTAATAAAGAAGGCATTTGAGATAATTCTTCATGGAAATAATCTAATTTTCTGCATGAGAATATATAAAAGAATCCCAAAAGAAGAATGTAATTTCACAGAAAATACGTAAGTCTGAGCAACAGTTGACTTCAGTTATGTTTACCCATCTCACAGTATCAAACATATGGATTATTCAGCTGTTCCAGCATCCAGAACTCAAATTAGTGTATGGTATTGTTAATTAATTCCAAATGAATGCTCAGTAGAGAACTGCTTTTACAAAGAAAGAAGTGATACAGTCATGCAACTCGATATTTTGCTCTTAAGCACATGAGCACATATCTCTCTCTTTATAAAATAAAGAATGAAATAGTTGAGAACATCTACATGATATGTTTTCATACATTCCTCACTGAAAATAAATGAGAAATGAGGCAAATATGAAGAAATGGTGGAGTCTGAAAAGGTAGCAGAGTTTTGGGATTCATGAAAAAAATAAACATCACTGATACCTTCCTGCAGTTGACCCTTACTGATTTCTGCATTCATGAACCAACTGGCCATGTCTTCACATGCAGTTTTCTCTTCATGGGGTATTAGGAAAATTTTCATTAGTCTTGAAGAATTTTCATGTTAGCTATTAAATAGTTTATATATTTATAAAAAAGATTCCTGCAAGTTGGGAGTCATTGGTTCCCTGCAGAGGCTATGCTTTGATGCTTCAAAAGTGCAGTTTGACCTTCCATCCACTGTGGCCACCGGTTCATTATTCCCAGTTTATATACAGCAATATAAATTGTTCTGTGCGTAAGACTCCTGAGATTTCTCTTTTAACAGCTGAAAGATCTTTCTCTCCTTGTTCAGATTGTACATAGCCTGGACTATTGACCTTGTTAAAAACTCGTGGTCCCACTATATTTGTCACAAACATACCTGCGAAATTGACTTCAGGATTTGAATTTTGGAACAACAAAGTAGGCAAAACCAGTTTGGGACATATTTAATGGTAATGGAACTAAACCTAGGTAATGAAAATATTTAAAGAGTCAGGGGAAATATCTTAACATTGAGGTTTATTAGATCCTGGAATAGCTTCCTAAAGTGATCATGCTCACAGAATACTCATTTTAGAAATTTAGTGCAAATACAGGGGCATGCAGGGGGAGTATCCCAGAACTGGGACTTCATCATATTTTGAGAGGCAATACCATTTAAACAATCAGACAGATTTATTGTGAGATCCATGTTTAAATAATAGGCTAATAGTAATAGGTTGTCTAACATACACTGACTTCATTATCTTTGGGTCTTATTGTTCACATATACAAAATAGGAAAGTATCCAAATTAATCTGCAGTTTTGTCTAAGCTACCAGATAAGAACAATGACCCAAAAAGTGTCTGAGTATGCCCTGGAATTAATAAGTATGTCAGCAGATATTTGTAAAGTTTCTTTGTGTACCTCACCACTGACCTCCATTAGCATTGCCATTTTAGTCCAGTGTCAGCCCAAATATTGACAAATTCTACAGCACTTTTGACATTTCACTGTTTCGCTGGCAAAGTGGCCAGAAAAATAAAACTGATATCACTAATAATCTACCTCCATTTAAATATTTTTAAACACAGTTTTTATAAGACAGAACGTGTTAAAAAATGCACATGGATTAATTAATTAAATTTTCTGTCTTTTCCAAGATAGAGAGTTATTTGTTCTAAATATAGATTTAGATATAGAACTGACATTAACAATTTGTATTCTCCCCGTATTCATGCTAAACAATATCCATTGTATGAAATAGCATGCAATTTTTCATCTTACATACTGAATTTGTGACATGCCTGCATAGCAAAGGGAAACTCCCTCTATATTCTCAGCAGTACCTAGCGTGAAAATAATACTCAGCCTCAGCCTCTTTTTACTGAGGTTAGAATATTACTGTGTGTCAAGGAAATGACACATAGACATATAAATTAAAATAAAAAGCCACTGAGATAATAAAATACAATAAAAAAAATCTTTGTGGTGTTTGTTCTAAAGAGCCTAATTCATTACACAAAATTTTAATTGCGTATACACAAATCATTCTTTATTGGAATTCTCCTCAATCTTTATCTGTAAATGCAGAAAAAGTGAGTATTTTCAGAACAAATATTTCTATAAAAAAAGGAAAAAAAAAATGATTGATCTGCTCTTGGAAAAAAAATGTAAAATGCTTTTATCACTTAATATTTTTGAATCTTTTTGTGGTTTTGTTTCCTCTCCTAGATCATTTGAAGAAACAATTGTTATTTCTATCTTATCCTCTCTTTTCATAGAATTATAGAATATGCTGAGTTGGAAGGGACCCATCGGGATCATTGAGCCCACATCCCAGGCCCTGCACAGGACACCATGTGTCTTAGAGTGTTGCCCGAAGGCTTCTTAAACTCTGTCAGGCTTGGTGCTGTGGCCACTTGCCTGGGGAGCCTGTTCCAGTGTCCAAACACCCTCTGGGTGAAGAACCTTTTCGTAATATCCAGCCTAAGCCTCCCCTGGTCACTGTCCTGTCACTGGTCACAAGAGAGAAGAGATCAGTGTGTGCCCCTTCGCTTCCCCTTGTGAGGATGCTGAAGACCACGATGACTCCCCTCAGTCTCTTGTCTATGCTGAACAAGCCGAGTGACCTCAGCTGCTCCTCATAACGCTCCCTTTCCAGACCCTTCACCTTTCTCATGGCCTCCTTTGGACACTTTCTGACAGCTTAATGTCCTTTTTATATGGAGGCACCCAAAACTGCCCCCAGCACTCGAGGTGAGGCTGCCCCAGTGCACAGCAGAGCGGGACAGTCCCCTCCCTCACGCTGCTGGCGATGCTGTGCCTGATGCACCCCAGGACACGGGTGGCCCTCCCGGCTGCCAGGGCACTGCTGGCTCAGATTCAACTTGCCATTGACCAGGACCTCTAGGTCCCTTTTCACTGTGCTGCTTTTCAGCCTCTCATTCCACAATCTATATAGATAATGGGAGCTGCTCCTTCCCTCCCTCTCCCTTTTTCCTCTTCCCTTCCCCATCCTTCCTTCCTTCATCCCTCCCTTCCATTATTAAATTAAAGTAATGAAAGAAAAATAAGGCAGAACATTTTTGAAAAATTTCAGTGAGCTACAAAGCAAACCTGTTAATTTTGAATGTATCTAGATGCAGTATTTTTGCACAAGACTGAATGATACAACGTACAGATGACACCACTTCTCTAAAGGGAAGATTGCAAAATAAGAAATTATAAAGATAGCAAAGCAGGCCTGTGATGTCAGTAAAGAAAGGAAGTAATGTCGTGGAAGGCTGCAGCCTGATATCAAATAAAAAAGAAGTACATATTTTAAGTAGCAATTCCCTGTCTTCTGGACAAGCATCTCATCTTCCTTGATAAGTATTTTAAAACACATTTACTCTGACAGGCACATCTAACTAGAAGCCTAAAACAATCTGATTTCCAGCCTCCGAGCTCTTATAAATGCTGCTGCTGAACAGTAGCTGCTGCCTATTTTCTAATTTGCAGACTGCACACATTTGTTTTTCTGGTCATAGCAAGGAATCAACCGACACTGACATTTACAGAAAAACTCAGCTGTGGCAGCCAGCATTTATGTTTGGCTCCACAGCTGGCACTGCAGTCTGTCAGTCCACAGGTCATTGTATCTACAAGGTCATTAATCTGTACATGACATTCTTCTAAATTCAGGTTTTGAGAATTTTTTTTTTCCTGTTCATGGTCATTCTCAATTTTAAATAGCAATGCACTACTATATACATTTTTACTGGCTTGGATCCATACTCAACGAAAAGACTAGAGTTAATCAACTTAAAACTGTCAGCCTGGAACAACTGTGGTTGAATGCACTGGTAAGGGAGAGAAGGTAGGGCAACAATCTTTTGATACAGATTTAAATATGCAAAAAGAATTTGAAAATTGTGTGGAAAGAACTACCTAGGGAAAATGGAAATTTTGGAATCCAGCTGAAGTTCACGTTTAGTTCCACTTTTTGACATAAATTAGGTCTTGGTAATAATTGCTTAATAAATTATTTTGATTTTTTTTTTAATTTTTCCTTCTGTTTCAGCCTACAATAACTAAAACAAACGAACAAAAATGTTAGAAAGAAAGCACTGTAAAGTTTTTTCTCACACCAGTCACAAAATGAAGTTTTTAAAAGAGTGTTAAGAATGAACTACTGAGAGTGAGAAAGTTCAAGCACCAGACAGCATCTGATTAGATGTTTCCAAAGAGGAATTGAGTTTCACAAACAGGATTTTGCAGGATCAGGTAGTTTTTTATCACATCTTTAAGCTGTCCTGGAAAAGCCTCTTCTATCTGAGGGAGCAGGCTCAGTCAGGAAAGAACTAGTTTGAAAGAATGTATATGAACCGAGTGCCATTTCTAGCTCAATATCTTCTGTAATATATAAATATATGGCTACCTTTAAAATTTAAGTGAGTTTTTCTCACTGACTGCGCTAGAGCTCAGACAAACAAAAATGCAACCTATGCATTTAACCATGAGCTTATTTTGTACAGATTTTCATCCAAAGCAACTACACTTTCATAGAGTGTCATTCATTCCCTAAGGCTCTTCTGCAATTATTTGTCCTTGGTTTATGTGGTAAACAGACTATGTGCCTGACTAGGAAGCTGGATAAAATTACTACCAGACAGGTTTCTAAAAGGCTTTGAGAAGCAGAGCAAAATCAGAAATTTTTCTTTAAATATTAGAAAAAGATATGGATTGCAAATATGCAGCATGGACTAAAACCGAGACGGTGGATATTTTTAGATTAATTTACTGGAGTATCTATATATGAGTATATATCTTTTATCAGAGAACTTAAGGAGTGAAAAGGCATTAGATGAAAATAATATTTTCTATGCCAAATTAAAATCTAGACTAAAATCCAGTTACAGCGGATTTCAGCAACATGGATCAGTGTCGTGTTCTGAAGAAAATATAAAAATACTGTTAAATAAATGACTGTTTGGGTACAAGGGTGTTGTTAATTTAAAAATATTTTAAAAAACCGAAAAAACCCTGGAAATTTGACAGTATATGTGCCAGTATGAAACTGGGTGCATAAGTGTGTCTGTGTGTGTGTCTGCAGTGGCATACTGAAAAGTCTGCTTTTGGTGTCTTTTTTTGCAGAATTGTCCTCGGGGCATTAATCTTACCTTCTTAAAGCCTGATCTTGGACATTGTTTACATTTAAAAGCCTAAGTGAGGGTTTGTATTTGGGTATTCTCAGTGTTCCCAGACTTAGATAAAACCAACAGGAGTCAAAGACTCTAAAAGAGTCCTCTCATAAAGACCTCTAATAAAGTAGGGTGCTGAATACAGATTTTGTGATATTACCAGTTTACATAGCCTTTGAAATGTTTTGATCTTTTCCTGATTGTAGATCCTGCCGGTTTAATATCTATTTATGTATCTCTACCAGCCTGGGGCATCTCATTTGCTTCCCACCTAATAAAGTTCTGTTCTTTATAATTGTATCAGGGTCCACAACTTTGTGAAATCATGTAACAAAAACACTTGAGAAATTTTATTGACAATTTATTAGTAAAGACAGCATATATATTTGAACAGCTCAAAATGTTTACTCCAGTGACTGAATTAATGCTTGATTTCTGCTTAATTTGCAATTCCATCATACGCTGCATGATATTGCCTTTCACTGCATGTTTACATTTAAGTTTAATTTGTGCATTTCCTAAAACAAAGCTTTTCTTTCATTTAGAAAGCAGGAAAAAAACCAGTAAGTTTCTTTTTCAAGTTAAGAAGTCTATTAAAGAGGCAAAGCTGGAATAACAATGTTCTACTATTTCTCTCTGTGGCTAAATAATGCAATAACAAGAAAAAACTGCAAACAATTATTTCAAAGGGATTTTTAAGGTAAGAAGTCCTGACACAAATGTATCCTTTAAAAAAGAATGTAATTCTGACAGCATTATTTGGCTAGGAATCAACAATAACATCATCTTTTACTATATCAAGGTGTAGACCCTTAATGATTTTAACTTGAGTGGGAGTTTTTCACATAAATATGCTTATGACTCAGTTCTGGTTTCTTTTTAAGCTTATGGTAAGAACTGTAACAATTCCAACAAATACAATTCTACTACTTTGTGATTATCACATATTTTGGGTCTTTATTTGATGCAGGCTTATGCAGAAAAGTAATGCAGATATCATATTTCAGCCTGAACACAAGAACTGTAATATTTCTTAGTTTAAGGAATATGGCCCTTCTCACACTACTTAAGGAAGAAAAGGTGAAGCTTAATTGATTAAAACAGTTCTGATCTCCTTAATATGAAATCTTTTCCAGAATCTTCTTCATCCTAAGGCTTGCCATCCTAAGGCAATCTGAAAGAAATGTCTTGTTGCAGAAAGCCAAGGCGGATTGAAAAAAAACCACCACATTATTTCCCCTGCTAGTCTGGGGCAGAGAACTGCTTAGTGGTTTCAAGCTGTCTGCACATCCAGTCAGACTCAAAGATTTTCTAGAAGTGAGTCCCTGCAGTGTGCTGGCTGACTCTTAGTAGCCAATGGTTAAATGGTTAAATACTGTTTGCTGAAGTACTTCAGACATCAGACCCTGAGGTGCCTCAGCTTTAGCACTGTTTCTTTCCCAGCACTATCTTACCTTTAAAGCATGACAGGCCTGTGAACTACAGTGATATTAATTCTCAGTTTTGGTCTATGGGGTTGGTTTTGTTTTATATCTTCCCTGCTCCTAATTCACCAAATCTATGGTTTGCTACTGCCACATAAACAGTAAGGCCATGGTATTACACATCCAGCTGTAGCCCTGGCTGAATTTAGCCCAGAGAACCTGAAGTCAGTTCTTGCACTTTGACCAATAACTTCATCATACTTTGTTTTATTGTGATGGAAGCCTTCTTTCTGATACAGAAATGGATCCTTAATTCTATTTCTAAGAAGCCTGCATTGTCCAAGAAAGAATTATTGCCTAGAAGAAAAGAAAAAAAAAAAAAAGAAGAAAAGAAAGAAATAAAAGAAAAAAAGTGGTGAAGACAAGTGCAGCAGAGTCCCGTTTTGCTAGTGGAATGTTGCAAAACAGCCTATACCTCCCAGATCATAAAACTCCTTTTAAACATATTGTTTGTTTGTTTGTTTAGGGTAAAGTCTTTTTGTTTAGAGAAAAGTGACATTTTCTTTAAAGTACTCTTATCCACATGTTTGGTTTTCTCAGTATAAGCTGGTGAGAAGATGTATGAAAAATGTCTATTGAGCAGCAGGGCTTCAGAACTTCTGTTCAGTTATACCGAACGTTGCCAAATCTAGTCATGACTGTGCTGTGTAGTTGGCACCACATTCAACATTTATTCTCCACCTGCTCTGATGGCATTCATTACTTACAGAAATCTACACAAAGAACATGTGAAGAATCTGAGACAGAAAAACAGAAAAATAATTCTATGTAGTTTTTATCTGAGTCTGGAAACAAATAATTCAAAGATTTATAGATTTGCTTTTGTGCATGTGTGCTATATGTTTGCGCCCATTCAGGGCTAAACTGTAATATTTAATGTGCACATATTGTCACACTGTACACAAATTTCAAATTTTTGAAATGATACAGCATAATCAAAAGCTTTCATCTTGTTCCTAAAACATACTGAAAGGGTTGGTGCCAAGTTAAGATCAAGAGCCTGTTGAGTCTATTTTTCATTTTTACTTGTGTCTCAGCTTTTGAAAAGCAAGTTGTGCCTGATTTCTTTTTACCTTTTTTTATTGGCAACTGGTAAAACAGCCAGGCTGCTAGAAAAGGAAACAAGCTCTTCCTGTGATCCTCTGAGGCAGGAAAAAAGGTCTTGGTTTAGCTCTTCTTTTAAAACTCCCCAGTGTGAGAATGCACAAGGAGGTCCTAGAAAGGTTCTGAGCCACCATGACTTCAGGTAGTTAAGATAAAACAATACATGTGTGTGAATATCAGAACATTTAGAAGCTGCCATGCCGGGTCAGCTCAGAGATGCTTTTAGTCAAGTACGCTGTTCCAGAAAGGATTTGTCCAGGATACTTTATGAAAAGTATATGAAAAATCCCCCAAATGGTGATCACCATTCTAAATCCCATCAATTGCTTGCTAACGGACTGGAGGTTGGTGATGTAAGTATCTGTCTACTACCAAAAGTACTGAATCACACAAGCATCACATTGCATTTGTACTTTCACATGCCCTGACACAGGTATTAGACGATGATATTTCTTGATCATAAGGATATGAGGCAGTCTTGAGCTGATAAAACAGCCTGATGTTGTTTAAAATCAGTCTTTAACGATGTGTATAACTTTTTTCAAAATTTTCCATTTTTAAATGGAGCAACTATTTTCAGTTAATGTGTATTTCTGATTATATTAAACAAATGGTTATTCACTCTTTAGGAAGCAGCTGCGATATGGTGCAGTTAAACTAATAAAAGATGTGTGAATCCCCAGTAATCAGAACACAAAATACATAAGAATGAATATCCACGAATGGAAGATTGATATTTCCCTCTGCAGAATCACTGCTTGAACATCTTTGCTTGATCTGTCTTCTTTTTTTAATAGATAGGGGAAAAGATTTTTTAAAAAATATTTATAATGTTGCTATTTATTATTATGTTGTTTATCTTCAATTTGACCATTTGAGGCCAGAGTTTCCCCTGGTTAAATACCCCAAGGCTAAAAGAAAACTTTAAAGTACTTTTCAGATTGCTGCCCTTATTGTTTTGCATAGTTGCTACATTAGGAGAACCTAAAATTCCTATCCCATTTCTGTTTCACAGGTATAAGATAAGACACAGAAATTTTTTAAGTGTCCAGAAGATCAGTGAAATATTTTCCTCTACATTACAAATAGACAGAAATTACTTCCAGTTTATTTGCCAGAGCAGAGCAGAGCAGAGAGGGCTATTCTGTCACCGAGTTTGTCCCAGCTCAGGCTGCTAGAAGGCCCAGCTTGCATTGACTCAGTTACCTGTGAACTTATGTGAATCATGGAGTAGGGCCAGACATTTAACATATTTACTACTGTATTATAATTTCACAATGTTTCACTATGCATCATATATCATTATATGGACTTCTTGGTTTTGGTGTAATATTATTTTAAAGATGCAAGAGTATAATTTTTCAGACTTAGTGAAAAGCCATGTCCATGCATACACAAACTTTGGACGGAAAACTAAACTTGTTATAGTAATAATCAGCGTTGTTATGGATGAATAAATAAAGAACTATTGAATCCTTAAAGACACAAAGCTGTTTGTGCTGGTTTTTTTTGAGGGAGAATGTATTGCTCTATTTTGTTAGAACTATCACATGATAGTTTTATAGAGCAATTATAATACAACACAAGCAATGTTTCGATGAGAGTGCAACAATGAACATCACTTCTTTCACTAGTTTTGAAATGAGAACTCTTTTTGCCATTCTATTTGCATTTCATGTGTGTAATACATCTAAAGTAATCTGAATTTACAACATGCATTTATCACAAACTAAAAAAGATGAGCTAATGTCTAAGCTTTACATTTTATACTTTCTCAATATGTCAAGCAATAATCATACTCTCCACACAGAGCTGGATTATGAGTCAGTAGCTAATTCAAGGACTAGATATTGTTTATCAATACCTGCACAAGAAATGAAAACCGTAAATTTCATGTTCTTGGTCTCTTTTTATCATTTTCTGTTCCTTTGGAAACATTCATCCTTTAATTCCCTTTAAAATCAAAATACCCTTTTCTCTTTGCGTTTTCCAAAGTGAGGCAGAAACATAACAGATTACTCTACAGGAAAGAAACACACAGCTGCTAACCTCAATTCCTTACATAGACTTCCCTATAATTTATTTCATGACAGTTTGCATCACAGCAGTTTACATGGTAACAGACATCCATTGCTAAAGATGTTTCTATTTAAGAAAAATGGTATTTTATAAGTCTTCTCTGAAAAAAATATACTTCGTTGTTTACTTTGTGTGTTTTCTGGTTTTCCTTCACTTCTTGCAGAACTTGGATGACAGGTCCATTAGCTGCCCAATGCTGTATTAAATCTGAAATATAACCCCTATTCATAATTTAGGGACTTCAGTAATAGGCAATGAAAAGTATGTCAGAAATTATGACATGACATTTAAGAATGTATATTTTTTTCCTTACAGCTGTCTCGGTTTAATTACAAAAAAAAAAGAAAGTTTATCACTTTCAGCCTCACTGACGCAATCTGTGTGATTGACTGTGTGTGTGGATGTGGTGATCTTCCTGCAAGACCCCAAAGAATTTTTGCAGTCCAGGCGTTTTCACAGTATTTGCTTCTCTAGAGCTGTATGTAGAGCTATGTATTAACTTGAGGGAAAACACTAAGACAGGTATTTAGGGTTGATAATTTACTTAGCTTATTTAAAACTCATTTCAGTTCATATGTAATGGCTGTAAAAAGACATGGTTCACTGTTTTTCATTGCATTTACAAAAATACAAAAATACGTTTTACAAAAATATAGGCATTAGAGATCTTACAGGAAGAATCTCACCATCATTTTGCAGAGGATCTCTGCCTCCTGCTTGTCAGGGCCCTGAGGGCGCTTAATGGCTTTATGGTCCTTGTATCTTCCTGGTCTCCTGCCCAAGGCCAGGGGTCAATTCCAAACCCCTGGGGCTGTCGGTCCCTGCCCGGGGCCCCACAGCAGGGAGTCTTCAGCTCCTTACAGCCCTGCCCTGCCTGGCTATGGCTGCACCAAGTCAGGCCCACCCACACAGGGTGACAGCTTTGCCTGGGGGTTTGGTCTGTCCCTGTCCCCGGGGAGGTGCAGGCTGGGGCTGCCCCAATGTCCCCAGCTGCCCTGTTCCTGGCTGGGATGTGGGATGGGCCCTGGCAGCTGAGACCTGCCCGGCCCGATGCCATGGGGACCGTGCTCTGCTCCCACTTCCCAGAGAGCAGCAGGTTTGCCTGGCACCACGGCACTGCCCCTACAGTGAGGTTTCCTATGGAACATCTGGAGCCCATTTCCTATTAGTTCACTTGGTCAGAGCATGGTGCCAATAGCATCAGGGTCCTGGGTTCAATCCCTGTATGGGCGATTAACTTAATAGTTGGACTTGATGATCCTTCTGGGCCCCTTCCAACTCGGAAACTGTGATTCTATATAACATAGCATCACCATGATGGCTGGGGGCTGACTTAAATCTGACCAAAGCACCATCACAGCACCAATCTGCCGTGTGATGTTGACTCTCCTGGGACCAGTGTAGCTGCTTTCCACATGTGTTGGTAGCACCAGGCTGCATGCTCTGGTTCTTCCAGAGGAACCTTAAACTGGGATAGCCGTTATGTAAACAACCTTTTAAATTTAATATTTTTTTTTAATGCAATTTGCAGTCAACTCTCCTGTAGAAATGATTTCAAGTGATGTAAAAAGCGACTCTTTGGTTCATAAACAACTATCTGAATGAGTGCCTGGGTCTTCCGTGAATTAGGTGCCCAATCCACCTATGTGAATTTTCACATATGCTAAAAGAGTTACTTAATGGGATATGCATCTGCATTCTCTTTACAAATAAACAACTTAGAGAGTTTTGTTTTGTAAAGGCTCTCTCCCTACTCCCCATCCCCTTGATAACTGCTTTACCATCATGTTTTTTCTTTATCTTGTCTGTAGGAATTTGATTCTGTTTCCCCCACAAAATGGCTAGTGACATTTGGAATGGCTGCTAGTATCACACTTGGCCTTCAGCTGCAGGTTCAGACAGGAGTATACCTACCAAAGATCCTTTGTTCTATCTGCCAACCCAAAGCTAATGGATCAGATGAACTAAAATGTTCCAGTTTACAGCACTTGGCCACAGAAAGACAACTAAATAAATTCAGACCATTCTATCTTGTCTTATCTTTTCTTTCTTTTTCTTTGCTTCTATTAAGACTCTCTCTACTGCAAGCACATTTTGAGATTAAGATAATTATACACCTTTACACATGAGCAAGATTTGGAATCCCATTACAGACAATTCAACCATGGATCTTTGAAAGCAATTCAGCTGATTGGCTGCTAAAGATACCTAGCCTTTGCCATTTGATGTCATTTACCTGTTTTGAAAATGTCTGTGACATTTCTTTGCTGTTTTGTCAACAATCACAAGCTTTTAATATCAAGTAATGCACAAGAGCATTTTACTTGATTACCGTATGTAGAAATCAGAATAACAAGACACTGTACTTTAACCCAGATGATGATTATTTGTGTGTTGCCGACCTCAACAGCCAGGCCTGCTCTATTCTACTCTAACTGGGTAGATTCTTGCAGTGTTTTTCAGACTTCAGATACAATTTTGTTTCTTCATATGCTTATCTTGTATTGGGTTTTTTTCTCCAGAAAACAATATCAGCAACATCCAATACACTTTATTTAATTTTGTCATGAAGGAACTCAAGGAGAATATATCTACATTTATGCTTCAATTTCTTCCCAGAGAAGTTCTTAGTCTGCCACATTTTTTCTTCTGTTTGACACAATATCAATTGTGCTTATTTTACATTTTGTCATGTTTAACTCTTTGTATAGTTGTATGCCATGCACAGTACTAGAGTATCTGATTGTCTCTTCAACTCTTAGTCTAACTAGGGGAGAGCTAAGAAAGAAGGAGAGGAAATGCAATACTTGACAAACACATTGGAGCAAGGCACAATCCATATACACAAAACTACTGCAGGCTCAAAGAAAGAGTTGTTTCTCTTACAATCCTTCATCTTAAGTAAGTCCTGTCTTATATCTGTCAGCCAGCTGCATATCTTGCACACTGCAGTATCCACACTGTGTTTAAAACTGGGTCTTACCTCAGGCATCTGTTTTAGGGAGAACTGAATAATAAGTACTTTGAATCATGATGTGAATCTCACTACTGGTGTTTATTCCTAAGAACTGCATCTGTCTTTCTCTTTGCAAACAGCCTAAAAAGCTGGTGATAGTGGTTGGTGATAGAATATTAGTAGCTAGAAATTCTGAGCATGCAAGTATCTGTTTGTTTTCAGACAAAATAAATTAAAAAAACATGAGATGTTATCTTGTTACCCTCCAATACTGTCTGCAAAGTTCTGACTGAATTTGAAGGATTTCACCTACACTCCCTGGGCTGACAGTCATACAGACAGCATCTTAGTTCTGTCAGCAGCTAAGACCTCTAAACACAGCAAGGGAGAAATAGGGCACAAGTAGGTAATAGCAAAACTAATACCAGACACTCCATTTTCCTTATTTTTCTTGGTCATTATGTAACAGACAAAATACTATTTTCAAAAGTAAGAAAGACTAAGCAGAAAGAAGTTACCTGAAACTATGCAGAAAATGATGCATTTAGTAGAACCAAAAATCTTTAGTGAGCTACTTTTACTTTTTTATTGTACTTGTCACCATGGCAGCTAAATGTCTGTAGCAGAAAGTGGGATGTCTTAGATGTATTAGATAACGGATCCTCACAAATTCTAGCCATACTAAAAAAAAAAAAAAGAAAAGACTCCTTTCCTGTAAACCCGTTGTCCTAGAAAGGTAGAGAGTTCTTGAATTTTTTAAAAGTAGAATGAATACCAATGTGTAGATTTTGAGTAAAAAAGATGCAGGGAAACTTTATCACTTCTCTGAAGTGCAATAAAGCCTGAATTTTCCCCTATTCTTTTCAGAGGGCTTCTAGATATCTGCTTGAGACCCCTACGTAAAACACTCTCCTCTGAAGTGACCTGTAGAAATGAAGACGTAGTGAAATAGATTTTGAGATACTCATCAAGAAGGAAAAAAGAATACTTCCATCTTTTGGCAAAGTAATTTGTAACTGCAGCTAAAATCAGCCTGATTTAACTATTTCAACTTCTGCCAAACAATTTCGCAACTAGCAGCTGAATTTCAACAATTACTTCACAAAATATTTTTTATTTTGCATTTGAATCACATTATCAATTTCACATTTATTTGAAAACAAAAATGTTTTTTAGCAACAATTGTCTTCAAAACTCCATATTTTTTCTCTGGAAAGCTGATTTCAAGAACCCCACAATTTTTTTTCTCTAATATCCTCACTGTAGAAACAATTAATTTGTACAGATAATGAAAAACTGTTGGTTTCCAGCCATGCTCCAAATTTTTCCAGTAAAGGATTCCAAAAGGTATTTTTTTTTCTGTTGTCTGCAGTAAAATGTCATACCCAGGGAGCAGAAATGTTTAATATGCTGCATGAATGAATGCAATTTGAAACTCATCCCTTCTTCTGAGCACCCAGTTGTCTCAGTTAAAGACAATTTCAGGGGTGGACACTCCAAAAGGAGTTACCTCCCCTCTTAGTTTTAACCATTCCTCTTTCACCAATAAGGAGAGACATATGAGAGAATATATAAGTGAAAAAATAACAGTTTACTAAAAAATGGACCAGCAATACTCAAAATAACAGTAAATAATCACTAGATACAAAGGTGCTGAATCCTGTGGACTGCCCAGGAACAAAGAAAAGAAATGGTGGAGAAGCCCCTATATGGTGAGGCTTGTAAAAGACTGCATGATCGGAAGGACAAAGCCAACACGGTGGAGAAGCCCCTCTCACTCAACCTTCCCTTGGAGAAAAAACAGGAAGGTGGGACCGTACGAAGAAGTTCTGGTAGCAGACAGGGGGTGCCGGTGCTTTCCAGAGCAGCTCCAAACCTGCGGTGTCAATTTCTCTTCTCTCGGGAGGCCTGGACCCAGCTGGTGCCAGCGCTGCAGCTCTGCGTTGCTGCTGCGTTGTGGGGGGAAAGAACACGGACTCGCCAGGCACTGGAACCTGCAACCCTGGCCCCGACGACTCGGCTCCAGAGATGGGGTTTGCCTCCAGCAATCAAGGCCAAAAATGGTGTTTCAAAGCCCAGGGGAAAAAAAAAAAATGGAAAGCAGAGCTTCTGCCTTGCACTGCCTCAGCTTCTCAGTAGCTCAGCAAGAACAAAAGAGAAAAGCAAGAACGCAGAGGCTCTGCGTGAGCGTCCTCCAGCTCTCAAAGGGACCCTGGCATGCCCCACCTCACTAACCCAGTGCCTCACTAACCCTCACTAACCCCAACTCCAGTCCTGGCACTCAGGTCTAAACCAGGCAGTAACAGTGTTGGGCAGGTTGGCACAGCACAGATATGGAATACAACACACATTTTTTGGGTTACCCAGGATGCTAGCCTGTAACTGAAGCTAGAGATTGAAGTAATTACTACAAGTATGTGTTACAGACTCTAATAGACAAGTGGCCTCATAAATACCTCTGTAAAATAAATATCCTAGATGAACTGATAGTAGAAGGTATAACTCCTTATGAGAAACTGAAGTCTGGGAATAAACTTGGATTTTTAATGCCTGGACGAGCAGAAGTGGGAAAAAGCAGAAAGCTGACAGGCACTTTGAGAATAAAATGAGCCGGTTAACTACCATCAGTAGCTAATATAGTCAAAGTACATTTCCTTCTGTACAATGAGTTGTACAGGTTTCTGAAAAATGACATTTCTACTCCTGCACCTCCTTTTTTTTTTTTGTTTCATTGGGTAAAATAGACCCACTGAGATAAAAGTAGAAGTAAAAAGGAATGCTTTTATCTAATGGAAACACCCCCTCCACACACACACGCATGTATTTTATCAGTGCAAAGAATTCATTCTTCCTTTCAGGTCAGTTTTTTTGTCTCAGTATATCTCCATGGTAGAATAAGAAGAGAAGTATTTTGTCCTCAAATCCACCAGAATACGATGGGTGTTCGTGACTGTCAGGTAAATAACGTTGCAGAAAATATTTGATCACATACTTCTTAGAGCAGAGTTGATTTGCATTGTCCTAAAGTATAGGCATAGGGAATTCATGTCTTTGCATAGTACCCGGTATAGTCATGCCTATTTCACCTTTGCAAATTATTTTCTACGGCCCTTTGTATTTCAGGAAATGTGCACTCTGTTTTTGTCTGAGTAATAACCAAAGGATAATGAATCCAAGACACACTTCAGTAAAGTGAGAAGGTGTAAATGGAATAGCTTCAACAATGGTAGGGAGTTTTGCTCAGATTTTCAAATAAAAGCTACATATCTATTTATCTCAAGGGCAGCTCCTTAGGGAATAACAGTGGAATCCAGAAATTTTCTGTGGGCTGGGAGATGCCTATAATGGTGTTCTAGCTATATCAAACACAGTCAGGGAAAACTTAAAATATGAAAGCAAAATTTTTTTTTTGTTAATTGATATGTTTTATCCTATACCTCGTTTCCTGATCGTTTTTATCACTTTCTTTCAATTCAGATGTATCCATTTATCCTTCTTTCCTCCATTATTGTCTTTTCCCAATGAACCTCTTTTTATAATTAATTAATCGTAAGACAAGAAGGTGGCTTGTCTAGAGTTTCTGCAACAGGGACTGGTCCAAGCTCAGAGTGTAAACCTGTGCTACGATGGGCTGCAAAATTATAGCTGAAATTTGTAACACAGAATGAACCCAGAAAGGGCTCCTCTCTTGTGCTAGTTTTGGCCAGGGTGGAGTTAATTTTCTTCAAAGTGCCTGGTATGGGGCTGTGTTTTGGATTTTTACTGAACAACAGGTTGATAATACAGAGATCTTTTTGTTATTGCTGAAGAGGGTTTGCACAGAGCCAGGGTCTTTTCTGCTTTTTGTACTGCCAGGCAAGGAAATTGGGGATGCTTGGAAGGCTGGGAGGAGACACAGCTGGGACAGGTGACCCAAACTGACCCAAGGGATATTCCAGACCATAAGGCATCATGCTCAGTATATGAAGTGGGAGGAAGAAGGAGGAAGGAGGGGCGTTTGGAGTGATGGCATTTGCCTTCCCAAATTGTTTGTTACCCGTGATGGGGCTTTGCCGTCCTGGGAAAGGCCAATCACCTGCCTGCCCATGGGGAGCGGTGAATAAATTCCTTGTTTTGCTTTGCTTGTGTGCATGACTTTTGCTTTACCTTTTATACTGTCTTTACATGAACCCATGAGTTCTCTGCCTTTTACCCTTTTAATTCTCTGCCCAGTCCTACTGATGGGGGAGTGGGTGGGCTGCTGTGTGGGGCTTGGCTGCTGGCTGGGGTTAAAACACAACAACACAAACAAAAAAAAGAAGCAAATAAAACCAAAATGGCTTTAAGTACCTGAATATGACTGCCAATATAACACTTAAATGTTATCAAAATTCTTAGCCACAACCAATTTTTGAAGCATTTTTGTGTTTGTTAGGCTTCTAACACTAAAAAAATTTTAAACCGTGTCTCTGGGGTAGATGTATGAGGTTATGTATGTAGCAGCATCAAACAGTTCAGAGGAAATAGAGTGGTCATTGCTCTCCCACCTTGCTTCTTTGTAAGGTTTAATCAAGTGTGTGCTGACTATCTAACCTGCAGCTAGAAGGAGAGAAGCCATGTAATATCTAAGATTAGTATGAGTACAGTGATTGATGTGGCAGCAGAACAAAATCATATTCTTCCGCCACCTGACTTATCACACAATCATAGGTCTCGTTCCTGGTTACCTATGCAAGAGAAGAGGACATTAACAACCTTGCCCGTGCTGATCCAGTGTGTTCTTTGCCCACAAAGTTGAAGTATTCATCAGTGCATGAGCTGAGCTGCCAGACATGAACTCTGAGAGCCATGAACCCACAAGTCAAAAGGCTACTGTCTGTTTCTCTGGGATTATCTTAAAAGATAATAAATAAATAAAAAGTCTAAACTTTGATTTTCAATTATATCATGTTAATTTCAATGAGAATTCACTGCAGTCTCTAGAGGTGTACTTCTATATGCTATCTGCTAAACTTTTCACCTTGCTCGTGGGATTTAGCAGCCTAAATTCTTCTGAGGAACAGTTTTTACTCTTTTTGCGCTTACCAATGAAAGATGATTTTGCAGCAATGTAAATTGCAAGCACTTATGAAGGTATTAAGAAATTAGTTTAATATTTAATTTATTTTTTTCATTGTTGGTTCTAGTTTTTTGGGTTTTATTTATTGATTCAATAAACACAACCTCTGTGTCTGAGTCAGCAATATAAATTATATTAATTCTATTACTTTAAGAAAAAGAAAGAAAATGAAATCATATTTAATTAAAGCCAAGATAACTTTACTCATATTCATATGTAGTTAAGGTGTTACGTTTGTATTGGCAGACAGAAAATATCTGGTCCTAAAATGAAAGAGAACTGACATCACAGCTAGTATATTTTCAACAACGGAATGTTTGTGCAAAAGAAAGTATTTAGAAGAACTGATGTTTTCTATGACTTGCTGTACTAATGAAGCATACTCAAAAAAATACAAGTCAGAAAATGCTGACAGCACTCATAGTGCCTTATTTGTCTTTATGTTACACTTTGCATTCTGGTCTTGTGTACCAGCCTTCATATATGCTTCTTTTAATGTGATACCTACCTACTACTTTAATATCTTTTTAAATAATGTTTTCGAAGTTATACCTACAAGACTAAATCAAAACAATATTTTTCTACAGGTCTGGATTTAGTCTAAAAAAATGCAACAAAAAACTTTATTTTATGGTGTCAGTTTAAAGCATTTTGATCATTATAGGAAGTATTTTTTTAGCAACTGTCTGAGTTTTATGAGCATTTTTTACAGCACCTTTCTTATTATTTCCTGTTCCTCTGTGGGTATCAGGTCTTCCTAAAAGTTTATTAAATGCAGCGCATTACAGAAAAAGAAAATGTTAGAGAAGGAGAAACCCAGTGCTGTAGTAACACCTCAATAACTAGTTGTATATTTCTATGTCTCAGTGAAAACAGTCAGGAAAAACAAGAACTGTTTCTTCTACTAATTTTAACTTTTATAGTGGTTTAGAAATTCTATCTTGACACCAAGTAGACAAAGGACAGGTAAGCAAAATTTAAGCTATCTATGTAGAAGCACAATTTTACCAAGAAAAATTGATATAAAGAAAGAGAAGAGGTCCTCTAAAACAGAGCTTTTTGTAAAAATTTGCTAGACTTATTTCTCAGGCCAGCAGTGAGTTTCTGATAATGAAACCACCCTTTCTTTTTCTTCCTTCTCAAAAAATGATGTTTCATGCCATCTTTATTGATTTGATAATAAGAATACATGAAGTCTATGCAACTCTGATGTCTCTTAACCCAAAAATAAGTCTTATAACAGCAATGTGGATAAGGGCAAATTAAGATTCTCGGAATCCTGGTAACAGCAAGATGAGATTGATTTATGCCAAACTGATTCAGAGTCACTAAGGGTTTTACAAGATCTGTCTTTCTGACACTTCTATTATTCTGTACTTTAAAAACATTTCCTGCTTTTTTTTGTGCAGCTGTTGTGCATTTATTTTCTGTGAACAAAACAATGCTGGGGCTGCATGATGATTAGTTTACTGAACTGTCGCTTCTGGTCACATGTGATTCAAGATACTGCTCATAAAATAGTAATACATTAGTTCAGAAGAAATTGCTCAAACTTTATGACAATGGAATCAAACTCAGGAAAGAGCAGAAGGATATAGAGGGGCTTTAATTCTGTCTGTTGTAGCAGTTGTCTGAAGCGAGAAGTCCTCTACCAGCCTGAATCTTTTTGCTAAAAAAGAATTTTCTTGACACAGGCTTCAAAATTTCACTCTGGTGAAGTACAAAGCACTTTAACTATTCTAGTTCAGTATACGCAGAAAATGGCAACCTGTTAGACCTGACAGTAATTTGTTTAATATATATACTGAAGTGTAATTTTTTTGTTGTTATTGAATAGTCTGCTACAATACCAAGTATCAAAAAATGCCTACTCTGTTGGCCGCTGCTTTCTTAAGCTGAAAAATCAATGATGGCATGTCGAAAAATCAATTTTTGGAGCATATTCCTCTACTTCCAGTTTCTTTCTCTCTCAGTCATATGTTTCCTCTGGTTGCCATCAAAACTCCAAATAACAAAAATGTTTAGTGCTCATCATTTGTGACAGAAGACACAAAACAAAACCAAATTCCTGAACTAATTCCGGCTGCAAAGCTCTTGGGTATTTGTGCAGTGAATTGTCAGGAGGAATAGTTTATATGATCTCAGCATTTGTTGAGCAACTGATAGCTGTCTGAAATTTTAAGTAACTGAGTATGCATAAGCTTCCTGACAAGGCTGCTATTCAGTGACAAGTTTTTCAGTGAGAATTTCAGACACTTCATGTAGACTGGAATTATGTTTTCTTGAGTCAGCAAGCTTGAAGAATCACCTTACAAGGGCAGTGCTCATTCCAAGCTTTAGTTCCTGGGCTTTGGCTCAAACACTTCAGGAAACCTTTTAATGAAGGCTATTAAGTAACAGGGCAACTTGTATTTCTGTGTGGTTCCTATTGTAATTTTGGGAGATTTATTCATGTGATATTAAATCACTGTAAGATCATATCCCAAAAATGCCCCAGCCGTGAAAGCTATCCCAAGAAAATCCTCTGTCATGTGACAAGCCCCACTAGGATTATCAGTTATTTTGACTTCACACACACTGATTTTTACAGAATAATTTTTTGTAAGTTTTTGCTTAAATGAGTTCAAACAGTGGAAGCATCAACTTGCTCCATATAGTCTACTCAGTGAATATGTCTGAGCTTAATTATAACCTCATCTATCCATGACTAAATGTCATTGAAACCAGTGATCTCTTTGGGAATTCATTAAGATCAGTGACTTAGTGAAAACGTTGAATTAGTATGTTTAAGAAATAGAAGACTCTAAGGTAACCCTTTGATTTCCCACCTGAAAATTATGCTGAAACTTTTGACCAACATTTCTAACATCAATCTCTAAAACTGAAGAACTATCCTGACTGCTGAGACATACAGTTAGAAGGTTATAGTATTTGGATTCTATTCTGAGCTCTGACATTTAGTTGCCTGATGATTTTAAAGAAGATATTTGAGCCTCAAATTTTCAAAATGCTCTAGTTGTTTTGCTAAATCTTAAGTACTAAGTTAAAACTTATATACTTTCTTTTATTTTCAGAAGAATTCCACTGATTTCCTTAAGTGTTGTGTGGGTGTATCACTTCTCAAATCAACCTCAACAGATATGCCTGTGGTTTTTGAGGAAAATCCCAACACTACCCTCAAAATCAATTTCTCTGACTGACTAGACAGTACATTTGGTAGCATGACTCAAGGTCCAGCTAGAGACCAATGCCTGGAGTGAAGAGGACTTCGTGTGAAAAAACAGCCAGAAATGTCCTATGGCATTTGGTGGCTTGGTGCACTGCCATGGTACAGTGTAGGCTGCCTGCAATGGGCTTTTCTGGAGGCAATAATGAAGGCTGTCTGTGAAGTCCTTGTGTTTTCACAAGACAGATGGATTGGAAATCTGTTACCCATCTCATAGGTGCTGAGACAGTACAGGCAAGGAGACTGAGGTTGGAGACGTTAAATTCAAAATCGATGTCCTCAGTATTTGCAGTCCATATCTATTTCATGTCTCACTCTTCTTACTCGTCAAATAAGAATTATTCTGAACTCAGGAGGGCATAAAGAGCTTAAATGCATTAATGCTCTTGCTTCAGTATTAATAAGCTTGTTTTCACTCTTGTACATACTCAGTTTTTCCAGCATGAATTTTGCATCAATTATTTGATTTGTTCATACAAATGCATTGCTTTGTCTGAACAAAAGAATGTGCATGAGAATTAGAGTTAAGATGTAGTCCTAGTTCTAGATTATTTAAAAGGTATAAACAAGAACTAAACCATGATCTATCCCTGTAATGGACTGAGTAATGGTGAATAATACCGGATAAGGCAGACACTGGTGAGTAAAGAGAAGCAAAACTCTGCAGTTCAGTATATATCCTTGCAGAAAGTCTTGCATACTGCTTATTTCAGATGGTTACTTTGAAACCATAACCAGGCTTCACATAACCATCTTGTGATCTGAATATCGGTCAGATAAGTAATGACATCCTTTACAGTCAATCAAGAAACATGCTGCAGTGAATTTGTATGTATACTGTTTATAAAGGAAGCTATGTTTTAAACATTTTGAATTCTAACTGCTGGACAGTTAGACTTACCTTGTTACTGCTTGACTATGAATAAGTTATTTATTATCAAACTATTCGTATAAAGATAACTGTCTGAAAAATCCAAGGATGATTCAAAATTTGTAGGTAGACAAGTCTCAGTGTCCGTGGCCGCTGGAGGAGGTGAACTTTCAGGTGAATCACAGGTCAGTAGACAAGCCAAGAGCCAGTCAGTTTTTGACATCTCTGGTATCTTTGGAGACCTGGCAAGAGCCTGTGTGAGAGGCATTCATGGGAGGACCCAGCATACGTGTCTGAGGAATCTCTGTAACGTGGAATGGAAAGTGGAATGTGTACAAAATTTTCTGCATTTAGTGTATTTATTGCATTTATTCCATGTATGTCTCCCAAAACAGATTAGACAGCCATATATGACTTAGCTCTGTAATGTTCGCAAAGTAAAGTTAGTTTTCCTTCAGAAAACAAGCAGAATGTAGCTGGTGATAGGACTAATACATTGTCTTTTCTTGCACTGCCCACCGCATTTGGAAAACAAGTACAAGATGCTCTATTTATTTATGCAGATAAAATCAGATCGCTGATTTTAAAATTCCCTGACTCAAGAAAAGCAGTGTATATCATCCCCTTTTTATCTTTATCCATCACTATGAAAAAGTAGACTTCTTTGGAAAATTAAGATTCATAATGATGATGACTGTGCCTGTGTTGTTCTGTTATAAATGTTCACTTTCATATTTCTCATCTCATCAGTAATCATTTAATTTCCTCTGGAAATACACATTACCACTCTACAGTGATTGTATATTATTTTTCTACCAAGCAATGTGTGAAACTTAATGTCTCAAGACAATAAAATTGTATTTGCTCAAGGTGAGTTCACGTATATCAGAAGAGGGACAGAAACGGAGTGAAAACAAACAATGTGGGCATTTTAAATACAATATAAAACCAAAATAAGATACCAAACGTGTGGATGTAGCTTTTGCACTAACACTTTTGTTTGCAGATGAATAACCAATTTAGAGGGAACTGAACAGGCTACTAGAAAAATGACAACTAGAATTCTATTTCAATAGACATTACAGGCAGCTTGCCCCTTGAAGGTTGTATCACTTGTCATAAAAGACTACTTGGGAAGCTGAAGTAGTTCTCATTTAGGGCTTTGTTGCATTCTTCCCTCAGGGGTGTGGTAAAACAAGGACTGCAAGTAAAAGGAGGTTGTTCAACATTGCCCTTATTCTTGATAGTCTCCACAACTGGATTGTCTCTGTGACTAACTACTCATTCTTAATTGATAGGTCTTAATAAGAGTTGAGAACACTGCTGACACCAGTGTTTGCTCACTGTGGCCTTGGGTTTCAACAGGAGTTCAGGCAGTCTTTTGCACAGACGTGTCTCTTCTCACCAGTCTCCTGAACTACCTGCCACCTCAGCTAGAAATGTTATTGTATACAGAGGAGGAAGGGCCCTACATGGTACCACTGTTGTGTTCTCCACACACATTGGATCCATCAATCCTAACTTCAAAGCAATATTGTTGCTAAAAGAGAGGCTGAACACTGAACCACAAACACCAGGGTTCTGGATTCACCCAAAGTGCATTTTGCCCTCCAGCATGTTACAACTTCAGAAAGTTTGTCTACCTTACGTTTTCATTCTTAGCTATAGGGGGAGCTTGTTCTTGCTTTCTAATGGAATGATTTTGTGAATTCTTTTTTCTGGTTTATATAGCTTCTTTCTCCTGGTTAAAAGTTTTCTATACGTCCTTTTATGTTTGGGTGTTTTCCAAAATCAGAATCCCCTGCAAAAAGGCCAAACTTCAGAAGGCAAATATATTTCTGCTTGATCAGATTAGGAAGTTTGATTTACGATGTAGTATTCAGAGACTGATGTATAGAATACTTTCTGTATATAGAGACATACACACACTGTTATATAATTAATATGTAGAAAAGTTCTAAAAAGTGAAAGTGAAATAAGAATCCTGATTGAAGCAAGATGGCAAAATTTGTTGTCTTTTTTTTTTTTTTTCCTAAATGCAAGAACTCCTTAGAAATTTTCCTTAAGCTTTAGAAGAGTCTTCTGAAGGGTTTGTGGGGTTTTCTTTACATGAGGTAAAACAGAGGGGTAATGCATTACAGAGGATTTACTCATATCACAAGGCATTTCAGAGGAAGATAGAATAATCAAACCTTGATATCACCTCTGCTTAATCTGAATATTTAGTAACTTAAAATTCTGTATTTGAATAGTAGTCAGCAAATTGCATGTAGATTTATTTTTCCTCTCTCTTGAAAATTGGACTAATATAATTGTAAACTGTTGTAGATTAATCAAGTTTGATGGAATTGCCTGAGTACATGACCCAGTGAAGGTATCTAATCACCTACATATAGATAAAGCAAAGGTAGAGTTTGTAAAACTGGTATCAAATTTTATTGGATTTTGCACAATCAGATATCATTTATATGTACAAAAACCAGAATTATCTTTTAGCAAAAAGAACAGTTGTCTGATTTTTAATCTTGTTAATGTGGAGCCTTACTGGTCTTGTAACAGCCCAGAAGAGAACACGTAAACCTCTAAAAGTCTGCTACAAGGTGAAAACCCTGGCAGTAATAAAAAAAATTAAATAAATAATAAAAATATATAAATAAATAAATAATAAAAAATAGATGTTAACAAAGAATTAAAATGAAAATAACTTACATCAAAAACACTGAAAGAGCTATTCTAAATTAATAAGAGTTGAATTAAGAAGCTATTTAAAGTTTTGGTAGTTTCTTTGTTTTCTAAATTCACCAGTACAGGAATATATTTTTTCTCTCCTGCTGATATTTGTTGTGTGTGTATTGGAAGGGCTCTGAAGGAGTTTAGAGAAAGTTTGGAAATGTTACATGGCAGAAGTCAGCAGCATCTCATTTCCTCCCAGACTCTAGGGGTGAGAGTAAGTTTCACATGTCTTGTTTAGTGTATGGGTAGAGATGCTAAAAATCTTTGGTTTGTGGTAGCAGATCAGCTCCTTTAGCCAGCAAAGCATCAATGTTTTCTGATACTAGTTCCAGGTAATTCTATGTTCCCTGTCCTTGAGGAACAGAGCAGCTGAAGCTATTGGAAGGAGAAGGAGGGGTGGAGGACTGATAGGATGACTACACAAAAGCAGACAGAAAAAAAACTTTTCAGAAAGCAGCGAATTAAGTCACAAGGAACATGGGGAGAAGTAAAAAGTTTAGTAATTATTCTGGAATGTCAGAATCACTAATGTAGATAAAGAAAGCCTGTTAAATGCCAGAGGTGAGAAAAAGGATTATTTACATTAAACATACTGTCTCAGCATAAAATCTTAGCTCTGCAGCACACCAGTCCTGCTAGATTAAAATTTTAAATTAAAACAGAAAGAAAATTTCTTCCTCTTAGGTACTCATTTTATGAGTTAATTAAATTTTTATAAATAATTGAGAAAAGCAAAAGCACTGTCATTCTATGGAAAATGTTGGAAGTAGGAGCACCATGGTAGATGCTATCTCTAATGCAGGGGGTAAAATATGGTCAAAGGGTGGTGACAGCTGGGAGATTACACTGGGAAATTATCGCTGTGTACTTTCATAGAAAAGCTGCTTTACTCTTATTATATACTTTTCCACGTTCTTTTAGACCTTCACATGTATTTTTGTATTTATTTTATAGGAAAGGGTATATTATTGTAGAATTTATTTGGCTTCTCTAATTCACTTATCTATACCAAAGACACAAAGTTGAGAGATGTGACTAACATAGAATTTTTGGCTTTCATTTTTTTCTTCATGCTTTGTAGAGGCTGTCATGCAACACCTACAAAATAGCAGCCCTCAAAATAACAAAGCCTACCTGAATGTAAAATTCCACATGTTCAAAAGGAATTCAGAAGTAAAACTCAGATCTGTTATAGCCAAGCCAGTGTAGAGAAAGAGCCACATGGTGTAAAAAGCCTGGGACTTCTGTGGGTTAGGGCTGTCACCAGAGGATCAGATATGAGCAGAACGCTGCAGCAGGGCAGGGTCTGTCCTGTGGTTCTCCTAGGCAGAAAATGACCATAAACTGGAGAGCACCTCAGGTTGCTTAAATGTGCGGTAGTGATGAACTCTGTGTCCTATCCAGAAAGGTCTCTGAGCTTTGGTTTCTGTTGCAGGTTTGTGTCATGGAGTTCTCGATGTTTTTTTTGTTCACCACTTACCATTAATGATGCACTGCCTTTGCAAGTGCCTAGTTACATATCCATCCACAGTTATGTTAAAAAAGTTGATGATATTTGGAATGGAGAAGAAGGCAAAAATGTCAAAGCTTTGTTCCAAAACTCAGTGTCACAGCCCACTCTGCATCACTGCTGAGAGACCAGTTCCTTCCCCTCCAACACCCTCTCAGTTCAGAGGACATCAGCGCCAGCACCGGCGGAGTCCAGCGGGCCGCAGGAGGAAGCAGCGGGTGGCAGAACTGACTCCTCACATGCCAGCACTTCTCATCTGCGCCTAGAACTGCTCTGTGAGCTCCCACCTTCCCGGGAGGGTTTGCCGCCATCCTTTCCCCTTGCCTCCCAGACCGTGCGGTCGCCTTCAAAGGCTGCCGTCTTGGAGGGAGGGTCAGGCGCCGTTTTCCCTTTGTCTCCCCGCACGCGGTCGGCAGCGGGGGCCGCCGCCCTGGAAAGGGTGTTTCTGCCGTTTTGGGAGCCTCTTTCTTCTGAGTTTGTGAGATTTAACAATTTTTTGTCTCCCGATTATTTACTGTTGTTTTTTGCCTGTTGCAGCTTTTCTTGTTAGTAAACTGTTATTTTATCACTTGTATGTACTCATGTTCTGTTTCCCCTTATTGGTGGAAGGGATTGGTTAAAACATAGCGAGAGAACTCATTTTAGAGTGTTCTCCTTTAAACTGTCTTAAGCCAAGGCCCCAACCCATGTAGGGTCTAAGAGTTTCCAGAATAGATGTTCAGGTGAAATGAGAAATATTTTGAAGATTTTTGGCTGTTTGCTAGTTCACAAGAGATGGTCACTTCAGATAAACCCATCAGGCTGTCTTAGATGTTGATTTTCACTGTCTGAATTGCTCTGCTTTATTGGATCTGTGCTGGCTGTTTAATATTGCCTTATTATACCAGAATGGTAATGCAGTTTGTGCCTTTTTTTTTTTTTTTTGAACCATTTCAGTTAGCATTTTAAACACTCTGTTTTCACAGATGGTTTAATCTTGTAAAAGCAATTATGTTTTTACTGTATGGTTCTGTTGACAATCTGCTTGTTGTCAAGGACCACAGAGGGTGAATGCTACTTATTTTTCACTACTTTGGAATCCAGATTTTTTCACTTTTTTTTCCTACATCGTTTGCAAATCCTCAATTAAATTTTCTTGGTGAGCCTTCAGTGATCACTCTATGTATAATTTAAAGTATGCACTTGTGTTGTTAAGCTTGTTTGGCATTTTTGAATGGAGGACTATTTGTTATATTTTGCTATATTCAAGCGTGACTGGAACAGACCTGTTGCCACAAACTTTTGGGAATGAGTCAGTAATGCTTTAAGGTATGCGTAGATATTTATCCAAGAGAGCCTAAAAGTTATGCTGGAATGAAAATGTCTGTTTGGAATTTAAATAAATGGAACTTGCTCATTTAAGCACCATCTTTCTCTGCAAGGTAGTCCAATCTTGCTATGAATAACATTAAATAAGAGTTGTTCTCAGTCCTGAGAATTTTCGCCACCATGCCTAAAGAAGAAGCTAACCTTAAATCAATATTGTCATGCACAGAGTAGTGCTCTGATGTTCAAAACTGTTAATTCCCTGGAAAACCAGTCTGCTTTTAAGTGCTAACATATAGATTTTTTTGCAGCTTTCAAGACAGCTTTAAGCACTTTAACAAATGGCCTTTATTTACATATTGCTGAATTCTGAATACTGTTCAGAAGTGTTTACTTCTTTGCAATTTGCAGGTGACATGGGACAGATTTTCACATTCTCAAGAAAAAAAAAGGGAAGATTTATCTACCTTACACAGTGTTGCCTAACCTAATTAGGCAACTTAATGTATGGCCAGTCATCTCTTTTAGAAGAGTTTCTTTTCTGAGTCTAAAGGGACCAGAGTATTGCATGATAATTTGTAACATAACTTTTTGGCACAACAAAAAATGAACAAAAGACAAACTCGTTTTGCTTCAGCTGCTTTACATGCTTCAATAAATTAACTATGAATATGTGATATACAGATCAAAATTAAATATCACTGTAGAAATTATGTTGCTTTCTTGGCAATGGCTAATGCCTACAAAAGACAAAGCATTGAGCACTGGTGCATGCAGCTTTCACATCTTCAAGCCAAGCCAATTTTCTTGCATTGTCTTGAAAAATAAGCTTATGAGTTGCAATTTTCTAGATTAAAAAATGAGACTATTCCTTGCCATGCTTGCAAGCAAATGTAATAGCTCCTACAAATCCAAATGTAGAAAGGATTGTCTCTGTTAATCACATACTGGACTCAAAGTTGCTGCCTTTTTAAATTCAGAGATTATTTGATAACGAATTTTAAAATTTGCAGCAGCCCCAGCTCAGTTTCCAAGTGGTCCAAGAAGTAATGTATTTCTCCAGCAGATGGGCAGTTCTATTCCATTTCTTTCCTACCCTCCTTCTTTTTTGTGTAGAGCTTTTCACAGTACAATCTTTTCTTAAAACCATACAGCTCATTTCTTGTATATTCTTTAAAAGACAAAAGACATTATTTACAAATTAACGCTAAAAAAATTATGTTTCTCAAATAAAATTGTCTTACATTGTGTGCTAATTATTATAATTTCCATCACTTCTGCTGTGATTTCTTTACCAAATCATAGTAATTAAATTAAAGGCAAACAGTGCTTGAAGTTGTTGTACATTTTTTCTTTGTATTTTTTTATCACTCTTCCTGAAAGTTATATTGGGATTGCAGGTGACTGGAATTAATTCTGCAAAAACAGAAGTGAGAGTAAATAAAGATCCTTGTATCTTTGAGAACTGCAAAGACTTTATGTAGCCAGAATTCCTCCCATGAAAATGTACACTGTGGAGCTGAACACTATCAGTTAAAAAAATGAAACATGAAAGTTGGCACCCAGATTCTAAATGATATTGCACTCTCCTACACCGTTAAAAAAAAGTAGAACAATCCTCTCCTATTGATATATAAAGTGCATGTATGAAATGCAGAGAGAATAATGAGCCTTTTGTTAGTGACTTGGATGCATCTGTTTGGGGGAGTTGTATCATTGGTTATAGCTGCACGTGGCAGAAATTGACTAAAGGCCATGGGAGTTCTTTTATGGTTTTGACAGTTAGGAATCTGCTCCATTATATCAAAATTTAGTCGTGACTGATAATCTCTTCTTGTTACCAAAGCTTCCAGTTCTCGCAGTGAAAAAATATTCTCTTAACAGAGAAAGATTTCTACAGCGAAATTTAGAAATCACTAAGGCTTTTTACATGGGAGGTAAACAAGGAATATTTTTCAAGCATGGAATTCAGCAAGCCAGTGGCCTAATATTTCCTGAGGGGAAGTAAAAGTCTGTACTAGCCATTGGTCTCTAGTTCTACTCTACCTAGTAAAGTCAGGTATTCATCTGAAATTACCAAAGCTAAAGAACTTACCATATTTTTCAGCTACTATTTCTCTAAGTAGGAGGACAAGGATATTTTGGCTGTACTTCTTCATGTCTAAAGATTTAGAAAATTCTTTCTTCTGCTTCTTATAGGTTTGCACAGAAAACTTTTCTGGCAGTGGTCAGTGACCCATAAGATGTTCTTCTGTCCATTACCTGAGGCCTGAGCTGTAAAAGAACATGCCTTGAGTGCTAAGAAAGTATGCAGGTCTTCATTTGTCTGCATGCCACTACTGCTGGCTGACAATCTGTTGCCATTGAACATAACCCCAGTGAATGCAAGACCATGTGAACCAGTATATGCATACAAATGTTAAGATAATATGAATCTGTCAGATGTCTGATAAGATAATATGAATCTGTCAGATGTCTGAATTCAAGATCCCAGGTTTATGTTCAGATGGAAAAAAACCCCAAAACCCACAAAGTAAGGCTTCTACAGGAATAAAAGTTATTTCTGACATTGCTATGTCATTTGTGTATATACTTTTACAGTGTGTGACATGACCCAAAGTCACATTGGTCTTTAAACCTCAAAATCATTGAGTATAAACATTAATTAGATAGGCGATGGTGAATGCATGTTAAATTAAGTAGAGAATTTATGCACAGAGACATATTAACAGCCATATATATCATGAAGTGCTAATGAATCATTTAGTAAGATTTAACCCCAAGTTTAGGTACATAAGTTCTGTTACATACACATCTTAATTTAAAATAGATCAAATTATGCTGTCAAATATGCACAGGTGAAAGTGACAGGTGGTGTTTCATTGTTGTCTTATAAGATTGCTGACAAGTTAAGGGAGTACTGCTTGGCTGGATGAGTTTTAGATGAAAGATCAATAGACGGCAAGTCAAAAGTTTATCTTTACTTGCAAATAATTTCTAAAAACCCCATTAAACAGCTTTTGACAAACAATTTTTTGTCCATTTCACGCTGGGCTGTATGAAGGTTGTACTATGTGAGAGACTGCAATGCTAAAGGGTTAATGGCTCACACAATTGGCCGTTTGCAAAAGCATCAGGTGAATTGCCAAGGGCAGATTTGCAGCCCCCAGCCAGAGGGCGGAAGGAGGAGAGCTTGTGTGTGTGTGTGTGTGGGGTAGAATCTCTGTCCCACATAAGACAGGGGCTTAGCAGCAGGTTGGGTTTTGAGCCAGATGAAGGAAAAGGCCCATAAGAGATTCTGCTATGTGGGACAATGCTTCTTATTTTGCCAATGTCCTCCCTTACACAACTGGCTCAGGTGTAAAACTCCTGTCCAGGACATTCACACGCAGGCCTCAAGGTATTCATTCCTTCTGTTGGGCCATAACTGGCTCAACTACACTGGTGTGAGAAGCAGCTGTCATGTCCTAGAAGGGATCTTAAGCATCGAAAAAACCCCAAAGTACCCCCAAACTCTTACTGGGGCCTTCCACCAGAGCACTGTGCATGATCCACAGTGCTGCAAAGTGTTGCATCAGACCTGGGCACTCCCCCTGAACCTGGATGTATAATAACTCATTGAACTCAATGTTTTGTGGGCTTCTCCCGCCCCTGATGGATCAAAACTGCGACCATCACTTCAACCAAGCAACAATCGAGTCTCGCTGCTGGATCCACAGGTGGCAATATCTATCCTCTCTACTGTCTACTCTTATCCTTTCCCCTTCTTTCTTTCTTTTCCTTGTATCTTTTCTTAAGTGATATTTTTATACTTTGATATTGTTATATTACTTTAGATAATAACCAAAACAGCTACATCCTTACTTTCCATTGCAATCAAATTTTTTAAAAAATGAATCCTAAATACACACACACACACACACACACACACACACACATACACACACATGTGTATATATATATTTATAAATACTCGTCATTCAGTGTCCTTTCACTCTGGTCCACCCCAAGAGATCTATTAACAAGAACATTAGTTACCCTTGCCTTCAGGGGCGGGTTGTAACATACTAGTAAGCAGCAAATAAAGCAATCATTCAGACAGCATGTTTCTGTCACCAGTGAATTTATAACACCTTTAGCTAGTGTCCAACAGTCCTGGAACAGATCAAGAATTTAATAACTGGATGAATATCTGAAATTGGATATTGTATGAAATAAACTAAATGTGGCTAATTATAACTGAATTTACAAATATGTCATTTTTAACACTCTTTTGACTCAGACTTTTACAATTATTTGTTCCCAACATTGAAAAATATTTGCTTTTCTATCTTAATAAAGGTCTATCTTAATAAAATACAAGAGAAAAAAATCCTGATTAAATTTAGAGCACCTTTATATAGTTGAGATTCTTTAGAATGGGGGATGTTATCTGCTGTTCAAGTCTCATGAGGAATTTTACATCTTTCTCATGGACCTTCTTCTGATGATTTAGAATGGTATCATTGAATATCCACTTTGCTCTGGTTAAAGCCACGTCATGGACATAATATCTTGGCTTCTGATTGGTTCACTGGAGTGTTGGATGGTTTAAGGATGTAATTCAAATTTTCACATCTGGAGAGGAAAGCATTTATGCAAAAAAACCTTCTATGAAATAAAGAGAAAAGCTGTATGAACTGCTAGAGGAGGAGACAAGGCTTATAACCTTTCCCATGAGCCAGTCATTATTTGCAGTTAGCCATGGGGTACATTTGGCAAAGCTCCCTAAGTCTCCATTTTCACGTTGAAGTGAATACAAACAAGCCTTTTAATGGTTTCCTCTGGAGCCACTGTAACACAGGTTTAGCTGTAACGTAAAAAGAAATCATGCATGGACAACACAATGGATTAATCATTAGAACTCTGTATCATGCTATGGAAGTTATCTCTTTCTCTTTGCTCTGCATTGCAAACTTAAGTATAGTAAGATGACTGTTCATAATGTGGCACTATAAGACTTTCAAGGTTCCTTTGGAAAATCTATTCAGTTATTTACAATGGCAAGAAGGAAATGTGCAGGCTTGAAATTTAGTACTTCAGAGTTTCTCTATTACCAAGAGAAGAAGTTTCTCTCAAAAAGAGAGGACTCATAAGAAGACTTCTGGTGATATTCTGCAAAGATTGGACTACACCATATGCTGTTCAATTTCTTTATCAAATTTTTGAAAGTAAACTTAAAATCACTACTAATATGGACATGCCTTGTGATCATGGCAGCAGAATAATTTAGAATCTTTTTGACTGGATGAATGAATGCAGCATATAAAAAAAGAGAACACTGAAATGCTGCAAAATATAGGTAGATTGTATTTAGAAGCCAGAAAAGAAATTAAGGATACCAGATGACCATATCTGGAAATTGGTGACTCTAATGAAGAATGTAGTCTCAGTTCCCAATATGATGTTGTGGTAGAAGAGAGAATTCAGATTTTTGAGTGATAGAAAGAGGTTTAAAAGGGAAGATGTATAAAGATGATTTTATCTGACTGCAGTATTTTTCTGATACTGGAAGACTGTGGGAATTTCTAGTATTCTCAATTTTAATGTAAATTTTAAAAACTGAAGAAGAATCAAAAAAATTCATAAAATGGTTTAAAAAGTTGGATACTCTTGAAACTTAAATAGCTTGATTTTACAATATATCAAAAAGAAGATGGAATTATTATTCTTTTACAATTTTTGTGTATCTATCTTCATAGATGGAAAATGTCAGTTACTATATTTGCAAAGCCATAATAAGAACCAGTGACTGGATCATGAAAACAGACACATTTGAATTTGAAAATTAAATGATCCTCTTTAATTGAAAAGGTAATTAAGCCCTGGAACCAAGTGTCAAATGAATTGGTAGAGTATCCATCTCTTAGTATCTTGGGTTTGAGAATGAGTGATATATAGAATGATATGCTTTACTCAAATGCAAGTTAGGCTGTAATTAGAACATAAATCATCAGGCTCAGTACAAAGATAACTGGATGAAATGCAGTACCAGCCAAAAATAAGAGGTCACGGTAGTTATCTAATTGTCTTTCCTGGCCTTAATTTCTAAGAAACTGTTAGATACTGCAATGGGTCAGATTCCCAGCTGTCAAAAATTAGAAATAGAGCTCCTCATTTGAGCTGTTTCTGGAATATTAATAAAATAATTTTTTCTCTTGTTAAATAGACTGAGCACATTACTACAGCTACCACTGATAAACAGTTCACTGGAAATCTCTTCAGGTTTTGAGTGTAATGATAAATTTGTTTTCAGTTAGGGTTAATGTGCTGATGCGGCATTCGGTTTTGCTGCCAGTTATTGAAACAAGGGATACTATACTTTTGCAACATTCTTACACTTAAGTAGCATGGACATGTCATGAAGAGTCTACCTCGAGTCTATTTGTTTCTCTCTTTTTCTAAAATACCTTCTTGAATAGAACCTGCCTGACTAAATGTATTTGACATTAGTCACTCAAGAAGAAGTCACTTAGAAGAAATGAAACTGAATGAGACCACGTCATTAAGTCAAATATCAGCTCTAGTCCCTCTGAAATTTTTCGTGGTGCTTGTAATCTGTGCCCATACCTCTAACTGTTTTTTAAAAAGTCAAATGCATAGGAGACAAACTTGAAAGCCAAAGATCTTTGTCTAATTTCAGTAACAGACTGTAATTAATGTTGCTTAAGAAGGAATATTGGCTTTATAGCCAGAGCGGGAACCAAGTAGGCTTAGTGGGCTTTAATTCATGTCTCACTCACACTGTTTTCTTGGCATCTAATCATAAAGCTGTAGAGAAGCAAAAGTTTGGCTCCAGTGATACAGGTAGGTTAAAGGAAGTTTTATGTAATTTGATCTAAAAGAAGCAGCTATGTATTCAATTCCTTAATAAAGGATCCGTCCCAACTGTGAGATATGGATTGAAGATTTTAAAGATTAAATTATGTTTCATAATCTGCAGAGTTGTACATAAAGCCTGGCAGACTCTAATGGAAGCTCTGTTCATTGAAGGGACTCTAGAGGATCATCTCCCTCCAGCAAAGGAGACTACACAAAAACTAAAAGAGGAGCAGGTCATATAAATGACTGAACTCCTTCTCTGAGAGGATGAAAATCATATTCTTGTCATCCAGCATACTCACCTTACACTGAGCTCAAATTCAGGTCTATTCTCAAGTATAGACTTACTTCCCATTTGCCTTAGACACAAATTTGAGAATAGCCATCAAGAGCCTATCGTTTTACAGTGGGGATAAACCACATATTTGATGCTTATTTTGCAACCATCTGCATCCACTGCCCTTCCAAGAAGGCTACCAGTTTTGCCTGTGGCGGGAACAGTAGGGATCTGAAGGCTTCCTGAGTGGACTTCTTCAGACTGGGGTGGACCTGGCAGCTGAAAGTAGTGGCAAACTATGGGAAGCACTTGGTATGTCAGGCTGTTAGGGAATACAACAAATGCTGGGTCTGCTACAGGGTGAATATCACACAACTGATGTCTTCTTTTAAAGTAATATAAAAAGTGCTCTGATGTATTAATATGTCAGGAGAGAACTAGATGCAAAAACAATCAGACTCATTTGTCCTAAATCAAAGCAAATCAACTTTGTAACATCTAAATCTATGTTGAAATTTATTTTCAGAGAATCCAAAACCTAAACCACTTTCTGTTTTTCACAGACGTTTTGGGAGAAAGATGTATGTAGGAGTTTCACACAGTCTTTAAGGAAGAACCAAGTTCCTTCCACCTTGGCAAGAGTTTCAAAAATTATGGATTTGCTTGATGTTAGAGTGAAATGTGTGAGGTATAAGAAAACCAAAACTGAATGATAGTGCTGGAGAAAATCTCACTTCAACTGAAATTACCTACTTTGCCAGAATTCTGACTATGACCACTGCTTCTATAAGAATAATTGATGGACTACACAAAAGAAATTGTTGACCTTATTCCAGTTTGTATTAAACATACACACAAAGCTCTGCCAAGCTGGCACCTTTATAGACACTTTCAAAGATAAGGTCAAGAGATGAAAGTGCAGACATTGAATTATCCAAAGCAAATATCTAAAGGCATATGCTCAGACAAGTGGCAAACCATTGAGTACAGCAACTTGCCTGAAGCAAAAAAATATCCCAGGAAAACTAGTCTTCCAGATCTCAGTCAAAAGCAGTGAAAAATTTTTATCTAGTCAGGAATGGTAATGGAATTGGATGCTGTTTGCTTAGCAAAGATTTAGATTACTGTTGGCAAGATAGAAGTGTTACACTTCTGTCATTTTCTTCAAAGGAAACTGGGCTTTTCAGCTATTTTTGAAATACAATTTGTGGGTTAGAAACAATAAAAAATATAGGGAAGAAGCTCTTGGCCACTGCTGAGAAGGGCCCTAAACAAATCAGCTATCTAGAAATAAGATGTATTTCTATAGTTAACATTATTGCTGAGACAACAACAATAAGCTTTTAAAGTCAGTTGAGAGGAATGTTACATAAGTGTAAGTGCTGCATGCTGTGTGTAGTCAGCAAAGGAACCGAATAGGGAAATATTCCATAAAAGTAATTTGAATGATAACCCTCAGATGGGCTAAGGAAGCAGTGATACAAATCCTCAGAGCCCAATTTTCACCTTAGGAATAATTTCTACTTTTCAATATTTTGTTGTTTTTATTCTGGTTGGTCTCTGAAAAACAAAAAAAAACAAAAACAAAAACAAAAAAAAGCCCCCCAAGACCCCCCCCAGAACATTAAAAATCACCTTAGGCTTTTAAAAACAGGAGCAACATTATTTTCATTAAAAAACCCTTAAATTATCATATCAACTGTAACACATATATAAATCAGAATAATCCAATTCGACTTAAATCTGAAATAGGAAACCACAAAAGCCTCTGTTTTGACCTTATCAAAGTTCTTCCTTTCCCTCAAGTGTTTTACTGCCATAAAAATTTATTAAAATTGACATGTTCTTGCAGAATATGTAGATTTTGACAAAACAGGCTTTTTTTCTAGGTGAAAGGAAAGGTCACAGGATGATTTTGTAAAGTGTTAGTGAGGAGTACTGTGCCTTGTATACAACGCATGTATCTTCAGGTACTCAATGCCAAATGATTACAAGGAATCCTGGATATAACAAAGTGCTTCTCACTGTAAGTAAAAGTCAGGTTCACGACCACCTGAGGAATCTGAATGTACATAAGTCTATTGGACATCACGAGATGCGTCCCAGAATCCTGAGGGAATTGGCTGTGTGTAGTTGCCAAATCACTCTCCATGATATTTGAAAAGCCATGTCAGCCAGGCACAGCCCCTGCTGAGAAGGGACAGGTGGATGCTGGTGGACGGGGTTGCTGGTGGATGAGAGGCCAGCCATGACCCAGTAACGTGCTCTTGCAGCCTGTAAAGCCAACTGCATCCTGGGCTGCATCAAAAGCAGCACAGCCAGCAGGGCAAGGACGGGGATTCTGCCCCTCTGCTCTGCTCTGCTCTGCTCTGCTCTGCTCTGCTCTGGTGACACCCCACCTGCAGTGCTGCACCCAGCTCTGGGGTCCCCAGCACAGGAAGGACATCGACCTGTTGGACCGAGTCCAGAGGAGGCCACCAAGATATTTAGAAGGATGGAGCACCTCTGCTCTGAGGAAAGGTTGAGAGAACTGGGATTGTTTGGCCTGGAGAAAGGAAGGCTTGAGGGTAACCTAATTGCAGTCTTCCAGTACCTGAAGGGAGCTTATAGGAAAGACAGAGGGAGACTTTGTCCAAGAGCATGTAGTGACAGGACAACACGGAATGGCTTCAAACTGAAGGACAGTAGGTTTAAATTATGTATAAGGGAGAGATTCTTTACTGTGAGGGTGGAGAGGCACTGGAACACATTTCCCAAAGAAGCTGTGGATGCCCCATCCCTGGAAGTGTTCAAGGCCGGGTTGGATGCGGCTCTGAGCAACCTGGTCTAGTGGAAGGTGTCCCTGCCCACGGGAGGGGGATTGGAACTATTTGATTTTTAAGGTCTCTTCCAACCCAAGCCATTCTGAGACCCTATGATACAAAAGGATCCTAGTATCCTTTGGTGCTGTGTGCCCTACTCATATGGTGACAGGACAGAGGGCAATGAAGCCACAGCCTTATGTTTTTAATCCATTCTTTCCAGCTTTCCACCTTTCTTGCTGCAACAGTTGACACTAATGTGACTCAGATGCTTCATCCTCAATCTTTGCCTTCCTTTCAAAGAAAGGGGGCTAACATCTTGGGAGTTTTATTCTCTAAAACATTACAGTTGGCAAAGTTTTCCTTCCTAATTTGGACTGTAAAACATGTTTGCCCAACTAAATCCAGCCACGTGGAGTCACCTAACTTTTGTGTATAGCAACATTATTTTTTTCCCGTGACGGTAGGGCATTAGCCTCATTGTAATAAAATATTTCCTTTTTCTCTTTCACTTATTATTAAATGAACTTTGAATGCTTAGAATCAGTTATCCACTTAGTGCTCCTTCAATCCTTATTTCAAATCAAACTTAGTCGACAATGAATTGGCTTTTTCTTACATATTATTGCTAAAAGTATCAGAGACCATAGTGCCCAAAACCAGTTCCTGAACAATTCACTGTGAGAACATATATGCAATATTGGTTCAAAATTGCATTTTCTCATTTATTATAATAGCTAGTACAGATTTAATATACTTAAATTTTGTATTGGCTTATATGTTGTGTGGAACTAAGTAAACCTGCAGAAATACCTAAACATATTAACACAATACTGTGACATTTATGATTTATTTTGCTTTTCAAAATTGGATTCCCTTAATAGCTGAACAGAGAGTTTCCAATTTGAGCACATAACTCATGTTTATTATTTAAATATACTGTTCTATTATCTGAACTAAATAAAATAAGAGCTTCTCATCAGGACAAAAAAAACCCTCAGGAGACTTCCAAGTCTTCATTCTTAATGCCAAAATAAGTTGTGGACCCAGACAGCCTAAATTTTTGTAACAGAATCACTCCCATTTACCCCCTCCCTCCTCATAGTGAGAGGACACACTGTGAACTGAATAGATCTAAACAGAGTGATACATTGGCGATGAAAATTGGTGAATAATTGCAGAGCACTGATGCTATTATCTCTTATAGGATACTAGCAAAAGCTTTCAGGTTCACAGCATTTTTTCTGAGCAAAAGGTTCTGTCTTTTTCAGAAAGTGCTATGGGGCTTTTTGAGATATAATTATGTCTCATCATTCACTATTCTAGGGAGAAAACTCTAGCATACTAAAATCTGAGTGGTATCTCTGTAACCTTTATCATATTGGTTCTGTTGAATAATTTCTCTTACATTTTGCCAAGGAAATACATTATGATTTGATATCTCGTGCGAGAGTAACGGAGACAGAAGTAAGTATTTTAGTATTGTTAAAGTATTTGGGTAACCAAATAGTATTTTAAAAATTAGGTAAATTTTTGGTTGGGTAACCAGTAAGAGATGGTGAAAGGGATGATACTGGTCTGTAACGATACTTACAAATAATTAAAATAATACTTTTTAATAGCACTTTTTTCCTTATGAATATATTCTCACATTCTTTACAATATCACATGTAAGGAATTGCTTTTAATTTTGTTCTGAAAATAATTTAATATTTATAAAGGGTCACAGTGCAACCAGATAAACCAGATGAACTAAGTAAAGGATTGGCCACCTCTTCAGCAGCCTACAGGATGCAAAGAGCTTTTCAGGAAGAACAACAATACTATCACATTTTTTCTTGCATCAGGATGGTTACTTAGCAGAAATCTTTGCAAATTTTCCCACTGACTTCTGAAAATCCTTATCTAAGAAGCTTTACTTTTTACTGTAATTGGTGGAAATTTTGCATATGTAATTAACTGACCTATTGTGTCACTGAATTGCATTTGGAAAAGATTATGTAAGTTGACACTTTTTCATTCTGATCACTCATTTTCTATAACCTGTGGTTTTCTTCTCGTTGTTTTAAATGTTGAAAAAGTTATTCGTGAGTAGTGTTACATTGATCAGCTCTGGAAATGAGATTCCCCTGTCTCAGATACTTGTGTTGATGGGCCTTACTCTGCAGGTTGTGTGCAGTGTGGAATTAGTCCAAACAAGGACGTGCATAGGAGGCACGAAGCACAGCTGAAGAATGACATCAAACCAAGTTGACAGTTGTTTTTTTTCACATACGTATATATTCAGTAGCTTTTCTGCTGTGTATTAGTTGTACAAATATATCAGGTACTAACCTATACAGAACACCACTCCAGCATTTCTTCGCTCATAAGCCTCTATGATTCATGTCACCTACAAAAAGAAGCTAAGGAATCATAAATTTATAGCTGGGATTTGAGCCAAGGCAAAAACAGAAGGCTTAGCTGATGAGAATAAGGATTTAGGATTCTTGTCCAACAATAATTAATTATGAGTTTCTTTTAGTTCAGCAGGCAGTGGATTAGGACCTGTCAGACAGAAGGAAATTATTTTAACTCTGCCAGTCATTGGCAGAATCTTAATAAGGAGTTTTCACAATAAAGAAAAAACTTTGAATCATCATTCAAGAGAAAAGCATCACAGACGAAGATTAGCTGTTTGCCTGTTATCTTCTGGGTGCCAACTTCTAACAGGAAAGCACTGTATATTTTCATAAAGAAATTTGTGGCCTAAGTTACTTTAAATCAGTCACTTTTACTGCCTTCAGACTTACCGTGAATGAAGACAAATTAAAAACCAGAATAAGCAGAGAAAAATGACTGATGAGACAAATGAAGTTTATCTTCTTATAAATCTGTGTCCTGAAGTTAGATTTTCTGAAAATATGTGAGCTCTGGACTAAAGCTTGTACTGTGTGTAGAATGTTCCCAAACGTGTTTTGTGGTGTGGATTCTGTGGTATCCACTAAGAACCCTGGAAGTGTTCAAGGCCATGTTGGATGAGGTTTTCAGCAGCTTGCTCTAGTGAAAATTGTTCCCTGCCCATGGCAGGGGGGTTGGAACTGGATGACCTGTAAGGTCCCTTCCAAACCAAACCATTCTATGACATCAACCACCAAATTCAGATAAACTGTCACATAATTCCGGATCATAATATTTCTAGTTAATCAAAATTGCCTGTATTGCAGAATATGCATCCTTGAAATATATCCAACTAGATAGTAACAGAATTGGGCTTAGATTGGTGCCATGTGTCTGATTTATGGACCAGATGCTAAGATAATAAGACAGCGAAGTAAACATATCTATCAAAAATTATAAAGCCTTTTCTACGCTATTGATATTTTTTTCAATATGTTTTGAAAATAAAATATTTCATAATGGCAACACTAGAAAGCACTCCTTTCATTCTAACAAAAGGCCCGCAGAAAAGATAGGCACAAACTTTACTAGTGTTCTTGGCAACCCACCATTCCACTTGTATTCTGAAGCAGATTTAATTTAAATTAAATAGAAATAAAAATTATTTACCATTGCACTCTAATGACTGTAATTTTCACACAAGCTGTTACTTACAGACAGTAACTTACTTACTTACAGTGTGCTGCACATTGTAATAATATCTTTCCTGTTTTTCTGTCTAGAGGGAAAAGTCTTGCTGCATACATTTTTAATCACTAGACAGAAAACTCTGGACTCCAGTGGAAAGATTAATACAAAAGTAAAACAGAAAAATCAATTTTTTCTGTTATGATGGAGTTTATAGCTTTTCAACTGGCTCATCCAGCAATACTTACATTTAACAAAATGATACTACTTTGTGTTCTCTTATCCAAGGGTACTTAATTCTGCCAGGATATCTGTATTAACCATTTAACTCACCAAGTAGCTATTATCCTGCTCATTTAGTGTTGTAGCCAAAATATCTCCATTAAAAATGCAAGTAGCTAAACTCTTCAGTGCCAGATGGTTTACAAATTGGTTTCATCACAGAGTAACGGATGTCATCACACTCACAATTTGTTAGTATTACAAATCCCCCTCCTCCTGTGAACTTAGAGTTCTCTAATTTAATCTCCAACTTAGCAACTGGTATGTATTAAAACCTATTATCAAATAAAAATGCACTAATTAGCAGAATATTAGCATTTCCTCGTTGACAGCAAGTAAATACCCAACTTGAGAGTCAGTAGAGGGATCAGCTGGAAACAGATGCACAGTGAAAATCAGACTGGCTTTGACAGTGCAATTTTAGGGCATGTTAGGTGAATAACTCCAAAGTGGCTTCGTTTAGCTTCTCACCAAACACTGCAAACTTTTGTTTGCTAGGTAGGAGCATGCAACTATTCATGCCAAATGAACGAATATAAATCACAGCCTACCCTATGCCATGAAAATTCCTTCCTGAAAAAGATTTATCACTTAGTCCTCATGTTCTTGTACATTACAATTTCAGTAAATTACTTGAGGGAATTTCAAGACTAATGCATGATAACAGCACAAGTTTTATCTTTAGGAAACAGCTAAATGTAATTTTGTGTCATCTTCTATTTGACTGAGAAAACTTAACTGTGAAGACTTCAAAATAGTTAAAGAGTTTTCTGGCTTTAAAAGTTTATTCCAAAATCCTAAATGTATCTTAGGCTGCAAATGGTTTTCACACAGTCAGATGGGTAAATGATACACCTTCAATATTCTCAATTAGCATTTATATATCTGCCTGCTTTGAATGAAAAAGAGGAAAAATACTTTAATATCTTCTCATAAAATAACTGAAGTAAAAGACAGGAAATGATGGGGTTTTTTTCCTACCAGCATGTCTGGGAGCAGAACATTTCTTATTTTGTTCCCTAGTAGAAGTGGCCCTTTCATAAAACATATTTTCTCCATCTAACTCAGGTGTTCTAGGTTCACTAAGCTCTTCCTTTCAGTGGGACCTGGAGAGGATCTTAGGTCTTAAAGGAAAGTTAATTTGATTTATTTCAGAATCTAGGTGTCTCCTCTCTTCCCATGACTGCATGTGTGACCGCCATCCATGGTTAGCTTTCTCAACCAACTTGATCCATCTTTTGCTCTACACTTGTCTCCTCTCACACATATAATCCACAAGTATTTATCTTTTGCCCTTTTGTCACGGTTTTGCAACATCTATTCCCTTATTTGTCATTTCTAATGTGATTATGAAAGTAATCTTGGCTTTATAATGTCATTACTGATACAGCTAATTTGGATTTTATTCATTTAAAGGACCTTAATACTGCACTTTGGATTTGATAGCTTGACTTCGGCTATTTCTCACTAACTCCCTTTCAATCACCTGAGAAATCCAGCCCTTCCCCATGGCACTATCTGTAACTTTTAACAACTTTTCACTTTCTTTTTTATTACATGCAATTTATTCTGTTTTCATTCACTATTTATATTCTGTTCAGTTAGCTAAACCTCAGGCCAGGGCCCAGTCCTTTGTTTGCATACAGAAAACTTAAAGGATAAGCGAGATCCTATGTAATAGTCACAGTTTTAGAATTTTGGTATATGACTTTCATCTGCCTGTAAATAACATTTTCTACCCCCTGCTTGAATTCTTTTCATTGCTCTGCAGTACCTTTTAGCAACTTGGTATCTGATGTATCTATCTGATATACATAATTCCCTATGACTGTAATTTGTAAGGATGTCGTTATTCTGAAACATTTTTTGTTAAATACTGTTGTGATTGGTGAAATAATTTTGTCCACATTTGTGCCAGCTCTTTATTGAATGACTCTTAGAAGATAACGCATAAGCAGAAAACAGATCTCTCTTTGTTTCTTTCTGGATGTGTATTCCCAAATGTTTACGCAGTCAGGCAGCACAGTTTAACACTTCTGCAGCCCCAAAACTGTTTATTCCAATAGTCAAATGGCAATGGAAAAAAGGTTGTCCTGCATGCCTTTATGGTACAGTGATTATTGAAAGATCAACATCCTTTGGACACGGAGGCCTCAGAAATAAGGCTCCCTGTTCTTAAGGTGCTCTTACTACCGTGCTTTTGTAAGAAAGGTTTACTCTAGGTGCATTTGCTGTGTATCTCTGATGAAGTTCTCTATGTTCTGAAAAGTAAGATGTACAGATATATATTGTGAAGCATTCAGCTCAGTGTACGGTTACTTATCCCAAAGATTACTGAATCACACAAAAAAAGTTGTCCATAGGATCTGAAAGTGGATGAGGTACAAAGTTTCTCCTTCAGAGGCACCCTCTCTCTTTTTACTGAATGGGGATCAATTCCATCATTCCAAGTCATCTAGAAAAGACCTATTTGATAAACATTATAATGGTCAATTTAGAAGTGTAGAGAAAGCCATTTCAACTTTCCTCCAGTACCATAACACACTGAGAGAGGCTTTCCTGTGCCTGGCTTTCAGTGCTCCATGATACATATGTCAAAATATGCTACATAGTTGAAAAGCATAAAAACGAGGACCCACATGGCAAAGAATTGAGATCAAAAGTATGTTGTAAGTCTCATTTAGTTTTAGAACTGAGTTACTTCAGAACTTCATGCATTAGCTTTGTGATTACAGAGTTCATTGGGAAAGATTCTCCAGAAAACAGGCAAAGCTGCATTTCCCCTTTCTGTGGACCATGATTTACTTTGTATTAAAAAAAAAAAAAAAAAAAAGAGAGAGAGAGAGAAAGAAAAAGGAAAAACAAAAAAGAGAAAAAGAAAAAAGAAAGAAAAAAGAAAACAGAAAATGAAAAAAAGTTCACTAGGACAGACAGAATCTGTTGACTAAAGACATAAGTGGCAAAAGCCACCAGCAGGGAATGAAAAAATCTACATTCTAATTTTTGATACAGGGAGAGATTATGGATTTTACATTACACATTGTAAACAGAGTACTGCACCGTTTTTGAAGCTGTCTTACTCACAGCTGAGTACTCTGATCATTAGGCCATAAATCAATGTGAACATGACCATTTTCCTTAACAATTTTATTCTCCACTTCACTGAGGAATTTAAATATGTGATTAATTTTAAATCCAAAACATGTAACATTAAAGTTGTGCTTTGTTTGAATAACATTTTTTGTTGTGCTTCATTTCATTCATGGCCAAAGGCTTTTTTCTTGCCATTAGTGGTTTTTTAAAATTTTTATTAGTGAAAATGTTTGCACCTGTGTTGCATCTGTTTCTAATGGGGTCAGTTGTTTCACTCTGCTGTACCTTTTGTCTCTTTGGATTATCTTCTAACACCTTTCTCTATTTGTATTCTAATACCTTTCTATTTTACTCCTGAAGTAGCTTCAATGAAAACTGGTACACAAGCTGTCCCAGAAAGAATGTTCGATGATCATATGAAAAATAGCCCAAAGAATTGCTAAATAAAAGAAATGTTTGCCTTTTTAAGATGAATATTTGGGTGTTATTGGAATAGTTTCTGTTTTCTTATTTATCTAAATCTTCTGATGGTAGGTATTTTGCTTCTTAAGTGTATGACTTTATTTCATGAGTAACCTTTATATTTTTCAACCTGCAAAATTCTAATATTAGCAATTTCAAAGTCTTTTCCCGACTTGGATCCTTTCCTCTTTGATGTCTCTTTATGAATATGTGATAAAATTAAACATTGCTTAATGAATGGAGTTTCACTATGAAAGAAGAATAGCTGATTCAGTGCCCAATGGCAGTATATAGACTTTTTGTTACACGGCAAAAATATATTAATTTTTCAAACCCATTTAGAGAAGAGTTATTTCGCTATTCAGTTCTGTTTTCTTGTAGCCAAAGTTACAGACATTAAATAGTTTTACTTGGTTTTATTTGTGGTTTGAACATGTAAACATATCAAAGCCAGGTGATACAAGACTTCCTGTGACATTTTGCCAGTCTAAATCACTCAGATCACTTGCCTTTCTGATTCCAGATGAGTTAAACCGAACACAGGTCAGTCTCTTAGTACAGAATTTTTTGGTTATCGGTTTTCATCATGTTCTGTCTCAGTCTTGTTACTTATTTATTGATTAGCCCTCTCTCCAAGTGAGACTAAGGCCACAGATCTGATACATTTTAGGAAGTGAAAGTCATTCCTTAATACTATTAAAGTCCCAAACCAAGTTGGTTTTTCATGCTTGCCCTGCTAAACCATTTTTCATCAATTTTGACAGTTTCTTCTTCCAGTGAATAGGACTTGTTTTCATTCTATTTTCTTCCTGTGTATTATGCAGAATCTTCAACAAAGATTAATAAAAACATCATGAATTTTTTCTGTACTTCTGGAACACCGCAGTAGTGGAGTGCATCTGTAATGATCTATAAGATCGTTACACACCCCCACATGGAAGTGAAGTTGTCTGTTTTCTTTTCAGACATTTTTCAGGAACTGATAGTACCAAAACAAACTTCTAGTCTTTGTTCACTTGAGCTCTGACAGAAGGCCATGTGCTTCTTTATGATGGCAGATTTTGCTAGTGATGGCCAAACACAGAAACTGAGGAAGAAGATATGAGCTGGATACCTCCAAGTCTCCAGTAAAGCTGAACAGAAAACAAATTTCTTATTCTGAAAAAAAGATTTTCAGAGTTGCAAAAGAACTTGCGCTATGCTTACGGGTGAAGACACAGGCTGTGGAATAATGGGTGAAAACATACAGGGTAATTCCTTCTCTCATGTAGCTAACATTTACACGAGAGAACTGCAGATTGTATATCAGAATCAGCATCTCTAGCAATGAAGGATCATTGTTCCTGTGTTTATGGCTTTCTGCACTTCTTTATCTGAAAGAAAAATCCCTTGTTTTCTTTTATGGCACCTGATATGTTCACTCAAGAAAATCTTTTGTTTAAATGTTCTGATATTTTCTAAGTTTAAAAAAGAAATCGACTTAAATACCACGAAGTGGAAAAAATATGTCCTTGATGATGATTCACAGCTTTGTTCCTGTGAAATTATCTAAATGTGCACATGCACAGCAGAAGGCAAAAATCTGAAGATGGGAAGATAATTTTCAATCAACAAAAAGATTTTTAAATTTGCGAAAGAGGTTTTGTGTTTTCTCCTTTGGGTAAACAGGGAAAACATCTCAAAGTAGGTGAAGATTCTGAATATAAATATTAGAAATGCATCAAAGGAAGAAGGTTTGGGTAATGGGTTATAACAAAAACTCTAGGGACGAGAAATTGTCTGTTTTCCTGTAATATTTGCCACCTAAGCAAAACAAGCGCCAATTTTATCACACTGAAGGAAATATCTTTCATCATATTAAAGACCTATGAGCTGTTTTTTTGGCACTGGTAAACAATCAAAGAGTAGTTTGGGCTTCTGTAAGCTCATAGTTTCTCATTAAAAATGTAAATAAATTACTTCCCTTGAAGTAAGGAAAGAAGATCAATGTTCACACATAGTTGGTACAGCAACATTTGCTTATGCAGACTAATGAAATATTTTAAATGAGAGTAAGAAAAGCTTATGTCAGTATGTAAGTACACACTGAAGACTTGCGGGATCTATGACCTAACCTGATCAATGCAACTCTTTTTGAAACCAAAATAACCACAAAAACGCAAGTGCTGAGTAAAAGTGTATATGATGCCATGATTATACAGGCTTTGCTGTATTTCTCTTAGTTAATCAGTCTATTGTCATGTTTTAGAAATTTCTATGCAATTTATTTTATCCTTAGCCAGTGCTTTAGCTCTGAATTTTCAGTGTTTATTACCTGGCATTGTAATCACTTTGTGCTCTCACATCGTGAAGTCTGAAATAACTGAAATCAGTAGGTAAAGAAAAATAAGGAAATGCCCAGACTTTTCTAATGTTATTTTCTGTAGCATGCATTTAGAAATTATCCACTCCTCTCTGTTTCCACTGAAAAGCTTATCTATATTTCTGTTTGGCTGTTTACACTTCTTCCTTTCTATCTTCTTTTACTTTGAGCTATTATTAATACTACCACAAAATAGCTTACTGTGTCAATAGCCTTGACCAAGCCCTACTCCTTAGACTTATTTTTTGTTCTCCTTTTTCCCTCTGTGAACGGAAAGTTCACATTCTTACTCTCACACTGGCATTTACCTAATTTTTGGTTCCTCTCATTTCTGTCTTTCCCAGCTAGCACGATTTTTCTTCCATTGCAGAACTTCTTCTCATGCCTCTTTTGTGAAGTGTCTTACAGATACCTGTACTTACTTCTTCAACACAGGTCCATGTACCCCCATCTCAGTGCCTTTCAAGTATTCTTTTCAAAGTCTTTATTCCAGGACTCCTCACAGGAGAAATGGTAGGGAGAAAGAAAAGCAGGAGGAATATAGAGAGACAAGCATTCATCATGAACAATTATTGTCACTTTTAACAAAGAGTTGCCTGACTTTCTTTACCTTTTGCAATAAGATGACTAATTTTAGGCAAAGGGGAGAAATAAATATGAGATGGGAAAATAGCAGATTTCCTGTAAATACTAATAAAAAGCTCAGTGGAAATTACAAAATGGGTAGTAGGCGTTGTACTGGGTTTGATTACAAGTTCGAATTCTTGCTCACATTTCCATATTACTGCTAAAATTATAAAGACCTATATGTAAGTATTTCATCCTGACATCCCTTTAAAGACTGCAGAGCTCTTAGCACACTGTGGTATTTTAGACAGATTGGCATATGCTCTGTTCATTTTCAACCTGCAGCTGTGCTTGGAGATTGTGCCTGAGCTTTGGTTTGGTTTAGACTTTAGACTCTTTCACTGCTGAGGCACTGCAGGATAAATATACAGGTTAGACTTGTTAGAAGAGGAGGACAAAAGAGACATTGGAGGAACGCATTTTGTGAAATGGGTATTGATTTGGCAATAACCTGTTTTAATTGCATGGTAGAAGGAAAATGAACACAATTACTGTTCTGTGGGTAAAGAAATGCCTTTTTTTATGTTTAGAAACAATTCCTAACTCAGAAAAAAAATTATAAAATTTTATGAGGAGCTCTTCAAGGGATTTAAATGCAAATTAACCCTGACGTATTCTACATATGTTTCATGCCACATAACAAAATCTACCATTAGAGAAAAATAAAATACACTAAAAAGAGCTGCTTCAGCCTTCAAAACTAGTTAATCAGGTATCACAACAGTGGAGATTAATCAAAGATTCCTTAATTGCTAGTTAACTGGACTTTATGTTTTGAAATATATTGTCTTACTCAGTTGTAGTAAGCTGATTGAGAAAAAAAGACTGCTCTGGTTTAGCAGAATAGAGATTTCTTAAATGAGGTTAAAGTGAGATGTTAAAAAAAAAAAAATCTGTTGGCTGTGGTTTCAGTAGAAGGTAATTTACTGCATTTCTTTCTTTTCCATTCTCTTTTCTTCTTTTATCCTGAAAGTTCACACCAGCAGGGTTGCTGTGCAGATACAGAATAAGGTAATTGGTCTAAATTATGGTTCTTCAGTGCTTCTTAAAAGCTGCTTTGCAACCAAACACACCACAATACCAGCAAATATTAGCATGTGTTTCAGAGCTAAACAGTGATTACAGCTCTGAAAATTAGAACTGACTCACTCAGTTTGGGCTTAGGTGCTGGATAGCTAAGCAGGGCCTTTTCTGCAGCAGTTCTTTTGGATATGATGTGGTGTCTTTTAGATATTGCTGTTTATTTTGGGTTATGATGTGTTTTGAGAGAGCTGCACCACTGCCTTTTTCCTTCTTCTGTTATGGGATTTTGCTCACTGTGAGACTAGAAAGATGGAAACCCAAATTCAGTGGTGAAATATGGTTAAATTGCACATATAAATGCACCTTGTTAAATTTTGGCCTTCCCTCTAATACGTAGGGGCTGTGGGCTCAGCAAAGTATCCAAGGGAGTTTTGTGGCATCATTTCTTTCCCCTTTTCCTATTTAATTAAAAAAAAAAAAGCCTAATTTATAGTCAATGTGGACTACCACAACAGCTCTATAATTCATGCAAAATGAACTTCTGCTACAGTGGTTTCTTTGAAAGCTATCTTGCAATAATTGTTCAAATTGCTTTTGTGTAGGAATAATGTGGAAATTTTACCATTGTGTTTTAATAGCTTTAATACAGGGAAGGCAGCAAACCCAATTAATTGCATATATTTTGTAACTGTTACTATTAATGTAATTTTTACTGTAGAACTGCACACAAAAGGAGTGTAACACATAGCAGTGATACACATCACTTGGGTATCACTTTGGAGAACATCTATTTCCTTCCCATCTAAGTGCTGTAGCCTGTTAGGATTCTTTAAATATTTCTCCCCCTAAACTCTTTTTAATCATAAGATCTACAGTACTGGTTTTTCCTTAAAAAAAAAAAAAACCCTCAAAACACTTCGTACTCAAAAGCAACGTCAATTGGTTTTCTTCACAGTTTACTAAATCCTTGAACTTTTCCAAGTTACACTTTTGGAACTCAGACATGTGCTAGAATGCAACAGCTACAGTTAAAATATACAAAATTCGTGCCTGTATCAACATTTCCTACTGGCTAACTAAGCAGCCCCACTACAGAATATGCATTTTCCTGAGGAACTGGAAACTGAAATCATTGTAAGGTTGATAATTTGAGAGCTTCAATTTCCTTTATGAATGTGTACCTGAAACTGTGAAGGGTTTATACAAACTATGAATATGGTAACAAGCACATCCAAATGACATCCAGTTTATGCTGGAGAACTAAAAATATGGGCATAAACAAAAAGAAAAGGTTCTGGCTAGGGCTTCTGTTACGAATTGCCCCAAAGGTAAGGGTAGCTGAGATTCTTGTTAATGGATCCCTTGGGGGCAGATTAAAGTGAAACTACACTGAATGACCAGTGTTTATAAATATATGTATCTGTAGCAGGTTTATTTTTTAAAAAATTTGATTGCAACAGAAAGGAGTTATGTAGCCGTTTTGGTTATTATCTGTAGAAATGAAACAGTGTGTCCAAAGTGATGGTCACTATCCTTATCCCTTGCCGGAGGGTGAAGCCCATGACACACGAAATTCAACGGGTAAATTACGCTCAGGTACCTCCGCTTGGTGGGGGAGTTTTACACTGTGTGATGTAAGGCGCCAGAAATTAGTCTGGGAGCACTTTGGGGGATTTTTGTTGCTCTATGGCCGCTTCTAAGACATGCCAGTGTAGTTCAGCAAGTTATGCCCCATCAGAAGGGGCATGAAGAGTTTCAGGCCTGTTTGTGAATACGAACGTCCCAATACCTTCCCCAGGATATGGGGGTGGGGGATGTTTCCCTGTGAGCCAGTTGCGTAAGGGAGGACATCGGCATGATACAAAGCACCACCGCACCTGTCAGGATCTGCTACTTATCAGCCTTTTCCCTTATCTGGCTCAAAACTGCAGCTTGCTGCTAAACAAATGTTGGTTTGTTCTGGTTATCCTGTGGTGGGTGCTCAACCCCTCTGCACCTGGGCTATTCCTATGCAGATCAGATTTTTTGCCACCACACATCCAATAACTCTTCCTCCCCCACTTCTGCTGGGGGATGCAAACCTGGCCTCAGCAAAGCACCTGTTGCTCTGGCAAGTGGCCGATTATTTGAGTCACTGACCTTCAGCATTTCAGTCTCTCACCATTTCTAATTGGGTTGTGCTGAGGAAGAAGATGGAAAAATACATTATTTGATTTTTTTAAGTTTTCCTCCTTAAACAAATCAAGAATCTAGTTAGTAAATATTCGCCCATTAAGTTGTACAAAATTGTTAAAAACAGGCATTAACCTTCTAGAATGAGAAGCACTGCTTATAGACAGCTGGATCTAGTGAGTAGATGTCTGCTCTCGATTTCTAAGGAAAGCAAGAGAAATTTTTAGCCCTTTATACTTCCCAGGGTGAATGTGGAAGTACCTTGTGAGCTCATACACAATTTCCTGGTTATACTCAACCCAAATTAAAATGCAGAAATTAAGGAAATTAAGTAGCTCTTAGAAATATTGCGTTTGTCAAAATATTGTTCATTCAGGGTTTCTTATTTATCTTAAATATCACTCCAGTTTAATGATGGTCAAAAGTAGTTTGAAAGTAAATTGCATATGGCTCAAACACCTCTAAGATATTTTCAAAATTCTTATGCAGACAACATTCTCTCTTGTCTCAATTTCCTAATCTTTTTTTTCTAATCATACTGACCAGTCCAGAAGCAATCAATTATCAGTATGTGGAAGCATCCTAGAAATCTAATATATGTTACTAGATTCTTGGTTTTTTAAGCTTATTTATACTGCATAACAATGTGAGAATTTTTGTAAATACACCAATGTATTGGCTGAGTACATTTAATATTTTGTGTAGAAATAAAACAGAGCCCACTAGCTGATCTAATGCACTTTGCCTTATGGAAAAGGCATTTTCTGTTTATAGAGACAAATTAAAATGCTAAGGCTATTTCAGAAAGCAAGAAGAACTTGCCTTCAAATTTTTCATTTATGAGGATCCAGAAAAAAATATGAAAATTTTGGGGAAAAAATTGAAATAAATAAATATAAATATAAATATAAATATAATTAAATTCAGAGGAAAAGGATCTTATTTTACAGTAACATCCTTTAACAAGTGCTTTTTCCAAGGCACAATAACAAGTGCATGTGTCTTATCTAATGAGTGTTTGATTATTTTATTTTTAAACCAAAGAATTAATAAATTTCCTTTGTGTTCAAGTTTTAGCAGATCAGTATTTTAATGTGGAAAATTATTTCATTGCAAAATTCGTGGATAACTAACTGCAAAAAACTTTTATCATATTTGAAGAAAATCGTTTGCTATATGGGGACAATCTACCCCTCCTTTCTGGCAGTTCCAAAAGAAGTATATGGAAGAAAATTTCTGGCTGTTTTTTTATTCCTAACTTTGTGTTTATTGTTGAGATTTCTTTTCTACTTATTTTCTTCTTTATTTTACTTATGGATGCTACTCTTCTATAAATTAATCTGAGGTTTTCAAGAGAGAAATTCTAGGAGGAAGACAAATATGTGGGTTGAGAAATGAAGTCAGAGCAGTAATTGAAATCAGTCAAGCAGCTCAGATCCTAAGATTACTGCACAATTCACAATGAAATAATAAAAATATTCTTAGAACTTTAAGGAGATATACATTTTTAGTGCTGTGATGCACTGCGTGGAAGCAAGACATGTAAATGTAGCACAAAAAGGGACATAGCAATACTTTATTTAAGTTTCAGCAAAATGGTGACTATGAAAATAAAATGCTGAAATGAATATACAGAATTTTCTTCTTCGTGAGCTCTGAATCAAGTTCATTCTGCACTGTAAAATTTCAGAGTATCTTTTGACTTGAAAAAATAAACTGTTACTTCATTGTACATAATGAAGAAGGGGAGACATAATGAAGAAAATAAGATTATTTGCTTTTCACCCTGTTGATTTTTGGGAATTGCACTTTGAAATATGTTTCTGAAAATCCATTGGAACTGGATCATGTCCTTAATTTTCACTTCCAAATCCCTGACCCATGATTTTCAGAGCAGTAGGTTCTTCCCCAGCTGTCAAACATAGCTGAAGTCTAGCATTTCCAGTTATAAAATCTGTGATCAGTGGAGTCTGTCACCGAGAGCTGAGGACAGCTGTACAGCCAAGTCATTAACCAGTGACAAGGGTAAGGCAGCAATCTGCTGCTCCTGCTAGGCATGCACAGTACACATCTTGCCTGCTGCTCTATTACTTTCCCAATGACTCCTTATGTGCTTTCTTCCCATACTTTATTGATAGGATCCTCTGAATTCTCATGTTTGTTTTCATGACTAGAGCTTTAACCCCTCTTCCCCTCCGCTCTTTTATAGTCTGCTATGCAAGACTGCACTAGACATTTTTCCACCTGTATTTTCTGACTCTACTCTGCATTTTCTAGAATCCTCAGTCCCGTTTTCACTCAATTTCTTTTTGGGCTCTTTGCCTTTTGAATTTGGGACCCTGGATCACTTTATTACAAAATTCTCTAGGTCTTCCTCCTATAAGAAGTCATGTATTTTTTTCCTTCTCCCTTTCCTAAGATGTCTCATTCTCCCAGTCCTGGAAAAAACTCTTCATTTCTTCTGCTTCTTCTTACCTCCTTCCCTTTCAGGATCTGTCATGGGCTCTATGAGAACTTCATTTTCCCTATTCTAGTACTCTTTAGGTAGAGAGTTGTTTAGGATATCAGTGTCTTAAATTTCATTGAGAGAATAATGGGCCATTAGAAAACTCTATGACCTACTGGGAAATACAAGTATCCCTGCTAGGATGCAAAATCCTTAGCAACCATGTCCATTTCTGATTTTTTTCTACAGTCCTTCAAAACCACGCATCACTTGTTTCTCCACTGTTTTGGAGTGCTCCTTCACTGACCATTAAACACCCTGCTCTGCTAAACATTGACAATAATCTATTCTTTTCTGTTCTTCACCCTTTTCTTCACCCTTTTTTCTTTAAGTTGATAATGTTTTTCATTGCAACAATAATGGTGCAGTTACCTTGGACAATGCAGAAACAGTTGTCTACAATAAAATATTCATGCGTTACACTGGTGTTAGTGTGCCAACACTGTGCCAACAAAGCAGCATCCCACTTCACTTTGTTCTGTATTTGTGCACAACTTAAGTAAAAGCACTAATTTTATGCTCAGTTGCAGAATTTTTCTTAAAAAGCTTTCATACATTAGTGCTTTCACTGTTTCTGGAGATACAGACCCCCCACATTTCTCAGCCATGGAAGATCATCAACTTCTATTAACAGAATATTTTTGACAAGTAGAAAACACCGAGCGAGCTTGTTTGCATACTAGAAGTATGGCAGAGCTAGTCTTGGGTATCACAGCTCCCTGTTAGGGATATATACCTAACTTATCATCATCTTATGTCTTTCATTAGAGCTCTCTGTGCTTTGGTTATGTATCTGAGGAACAACTGTGGTCATCACCATTGCAATTCCATGCAACCGTACTCACGTCCATAGTTTGGGGTTTTTTCCTTTCAGTGCTCCAACCTGTGACTGAGAGATCAACCCTCACCTTACTTTCTGTGTTCTCTGTCGTGATCATTGGCATAGACACCAGGCTGCATGGGGCTTTGAGCAATCTGGTCGGTCTAGTGGAAAATGTCCCTGCCCATGGCAGAGGCTTGGGACTAGATGGTCTTTAAGGTCCCTTCCAGCCCAAACCATTCTGTGATTCTACAATAGCGCATAATAAAAAGCCCACCACATCTATGGACCTATTTTGACTAGGTAAGATTAAAGCCAAAACATAGTAAAATCTAATTTAAAAAAGCTTTCAAATTAATTCTATTTCTTTTTTCACCACAGGTCTTCTGTAATTAAAATTGTATTATACTTGATACCCTGATTACTTTACAGTTCTATTTTTCTCCAAATATTGCTGCAAACTTCTACAGGCAATAAGATCTTGGAGAACAAAAAGACCCTCCTAAAGCACTTAAAAAAACCCACAACAAGCCATCTTGGCTATTAAAACACCATTACCCAATATTCTGTCATTAAGACATAGTTTAAATCCCTGTTTCTTTCCATCAGAACAGGAGCTGTAAGCACTGTGTCTGATGGAAAAACAAGATGTGGGTGTTTTGGTGAGCTGTGTTTGTGGGAGTTACATATCGAGTAGTTTTCTGATTTTTAGAACATTATTTTAAGGCTGAAGAGTTCACCCAACATATGCTTAACTTGAAATATAGCCATCACATTTTCTCAAACTTTCTTGCTTTTACTACAGAAGCTTTAAAAGTATAGGAGCTTCAAATAACTTTTTTTTTCCCTTTTGCAACATTCCTCATTCCTTCAACACGGGAGATGAATTTACTTTCTGCCTCACAAGTTTTCTCACATTTGAAATGTTCCCATCTGTCACACATGAATTTTTTCTGAAGATTAACTTCTTCCTTTTCTTTCTATCTTTCATATGCCTCCTCTCTCTTAAACAGGAAAATATTGAATTGTTTTCTTTTGAAAATCCTGCTTTAGCTATTCCTGCTGTTCTATTGTTGAATTATAGATAGCTTATGGATCTTTTTCAGCATCACCATAGGCCATTATTTTGTTTCATCTCACATGCTAAATGGCATAGAGATTTATTACTGTACTTACTAACTCCTCACTTGTTGATATGGAGTATTTGGGTGGTAGATCTCAAGGGGCAGTGTGTGTACAGCATTCACTGGAAGCAGATATCACATTCAAAATTAATTTAGTGATCATGATAAAATTAACATATTTGATTTATATGGGTAATTGAGAAATATAGTTTGCAATGAAGTAAATTTTATGTCTTTTTGTTTGCCCTTCCAGATTTTATATTGTTGTCATTTTTAGACTAGAAATGCAATTTAGCTATTGAGTATCTTAGTAACTACACGTCATCCAGAACTTTAGGTGAACAGGATTATTTATTTACCCTACTTTAATGGACATACCCCTTTGTCTGTTTAAAAAGAAATTTCAGTATTGTTTATGGATCCTTCATGTTTATGTTACTATCAAATGTTGCATATTATATAGCTATGTCTTGAATGTTCTCATCTTTGAATAACAGATGATCATTTTAAAATGAATAAAGTAATTCCAAAGACAAGGGCTTTTTCTTTAAACTTCATGCATTGAAAATAGTAAGGGGTTAAACTGCATGTTTTTCAGTCTTAAGCATGACCTGTGCTTTATCATTTAGTTCTTATAAGGTGTCATCTCATGAAACTGTGTATTTTATTTGATTAAGGCCTTACAGCAGTATTCACTAAAACTTTCTGATTTAAGGGAAAAATCTGTTAGTCTTCTGATTGATGAGTCTCCTTTTCAAAATACTAGCAGACAGTTTAGCTAGAAAAAATCCCTTTTAAAATCTAGTGTACAGTCTCACGAGGAATAACCTTGGACAATAACAATATCTTCTGAAATTATGCCACAGTAAGCCATGCAATTCAATAGTTTGTATATTTAAAAAGTTATGTGTTGATAACTTTTGCCTAAGGTTGTAAGATTTTGCATATGTTAACAAGACTCAGTTGTGAATCCCTGTCTAATAATAACAGTCTTTGACACTTGTCGAGTCTTGTTCTACAATGCTTGCTATGTATGCTAACATTACAGTGGAATTTGCATGATTCTTTAGTATTGTTATGCATCCTTGTTAGGTGACTTTGCAGATATATCAAATTGGCAGCAACAGTGTTTTGAAATTCTTTGCTCATTTCGAAAATGTTTGTGGCAATGTTTTTACTGGGCAGAAAAACTATTTATGCAAAGATCAAAATTCCAATTTTATCTATGTATGAATATAATTTGTTTCCATTTTACCTGAGAACACTTTACGTGCATTTTATTTCTAGTATGATATTATTTTGAACAGAAGTCTGACACTGATGTCTGGGATTTTGGCCATCATTTGTATAAAGATGTTCAGAGACCATGCACAAGACAGACTGAGACCTGCAGCTATGGTCTCTGTCACACAAATATTATAAGTTGCCCAGTCTGACTATTTCAGGTAACAGTAATCTCATGAATCCAGATGGAAACAACATGCTAATAGCTTTTGGGGCTGATCACTGTGACAGGTTTGCTAGTTTTTGTATGAATGTTGTGAAACAGCCTGAGGTTCTTATTATGATCCTTCTGCCTCTTTTGAAACCACAGGCATTTAATGATGAGACTAGATGCAGTTGTTATGAGTTTTGACATAATTTTGGGAGCTGTGTGACTTATTTATCTTCAGAAGTATTTTAAAAAGACTATAGTTGAGCTGCATTTTGTAAGTCATCTGAATCATATTAGAGTTTATGTATTTTGTATGTTATGTTGTCACTTTCACAAGATAATGGCTTTTTTTTTAATATTATGTTTAGAGAGGCTATTAGAGTCATGGTCATTTCTACTGATTTTTTAAGGTAGCTCACTTAACGTAAGTTATGTAATACCAATTCCACACACAGTGGCCAGAAGATATTTCTAATAACATAAAGGTGACCTTGTAGCTCTGTATTGGGCATCACAAATCGAGATCATTATGGGAAAGCCAGGGAATATTTCTGTGGTTTTATGGTGAATTCTGCTTATTCAACAAGCATGGTAATTCAGCCAAAGAGGATCTTATTTTTAAGAATCACATTCCTGCTTAAGCTTCACCAAGTAAAGTCCATTTCCACTAGATATGTTTTTCTGTGGCACAGAATATTTACCTTTCCTGACCAAAAAATACAAACAGGCAGTGACTTTTACAAGTGAATATCACTGCCTGGGGCCAAGTGGGCTCACTGATGACATGGCTTCCCATTAAGTTTTCAGAACAAACAGGAGGCATTCCATGAGCTCAGATCTATAATTCAGAAATACCTTTGAGCTTAACAGTGGTACGATATCTTTACAAGCAAATTTTCTACTATGGGCTGCAGACCTTTTGGTCAATAGAGATTAAATAGAATTGGACAGAGCAGCTAAAAAATAAGAGAGTTTTTTCATTATCAACTGCTTATCATTGATGCTGTAGGGCTGAGAGAAATTTTGGAATTTCTTGATCTTGAAATCCAGCCATGATGGACAGAACAGAGATATTTTAGAAAGTTTTAAAAGCTTTGAGGGGATTTTTTTAATAAACATCTTATACTATTTTTGATTGTCAATTGCTCCCAAGAGCAGTCAGATAGTATGCCAGATTAATTGAATGAAATTTCACTCACCAATTTAGCTTTTTTTGACTAAGATCTTTATATTTGCTGATGAAATACATTTTATGCCATTCTAGTGTAGTATCTCAAGAGTCAAGGTTCATCTTTAAATAATTTTCCAGAGAGAAGTGATATATATTTCTACCTTACAGTACCTCATGCCTGAAGCACTGAAAGGAGCAGGGCAATGAAAGAGATTAGTTTCTGAAGTTTTCTTTTGGAAGAAAACTTCCCACTTCTGAAAGGCAATTGAGTCTTTTTTGGTGGTCATTAGCAGGCCCTCTCCTTTTTAAAAGACACACAAAGAATATATCCTTGTGTGGTTAAAGTACTGGATTCTGCAGAGCATGGGGATAAGTGGACTGACTGCTGCACTGTATCTTGAGGAAGACTGACTTTTTTGGTGACTACAATTAGGTTTGAAAGACAGCAGAAAATTGAGAAATGTCAGCATTTGGTCCTTCTGCCATTCACAATTTCATTAATGTAAGACCAGAAAGTCAAAGCAAGAATTGGCTATTCCTGAGTAATTTCACTAACCACAGAGTTCTAGAGTCATGTTCCTCTTATTCCATCTCCTAATGTCCCTATGGCTCTTCTTCCCACAGCTGCAGGATTATTTTTATTTACTGTAAAGGGGAGAAAGGGGAATACACAGGATTATGAATTCTTCTTTACCTTACATGCAAAACCGTCTCATTGGTTTTGTCATCTTTATCAACCATCATTAAACTATTTTACAACAGAAAAACTAAATGTCCAACATCAGACCTATAGTAAGACATTTTGGTTCCAGGGTAATCTCATTTTTCCTTTTGAGTCATTTAAGCTGCTTCTGTGTTCTTCTGACTGTGCTGACCTGACCTGCAGCCTCTTTGTCTCAGTGGCAACGAGAGCTGGGAACTTAAAGTTCTTTCTACATCCAGCTGGAATTCACCACAAGCTGATGCTTGTATGGTCATGCCTCCTCTGCTCTCCATATTGTAATCGGTTTTGGAAAGCCATCTTTCAGATGTATCTGTGAGAGGACATTAATGGTAGCTTCCAGTGGTTGCTATCAGGAAGGTAAATCCCATATCAATTAATAATTTTTGTGCTTAGTTATAGTGACAGTATGCTTGAGTACCTGGCATTATCTGAAGACATAATATCGAAAAAGGGCCGTGATTGAGTAAAAACCCTTCTAGCTATTAGTATGTGGGAGTAGAATATTGATCAAATAAATGGAGTAATGTTCTGGCAACCTTGAAGAGTGGCATAATAGAGAAGGGAATGTAAGTAGGGGGGCAGAGATAGCTAAAGAAATATTTATAACACAAACATAAAACATTTAAGTTCTTTTTCTATATTTTTTTTACCCATTGTGCTGTTAAATTAAAGCACAACCTACTTGGATTTGTGCAGCTCTCCATACTTTAATATTTAGAAGATGCACAGCGTTAATGCAATAAAAGATTAATTTAAGACGATAATTTTAATATTAAACTGACACATGAGATACTGTTGCTTTTATTACGTTTGCCAGTATTTACTTCTGAGATAGAATTTACAGACTCAAGTTAGTAACAAATCAAAACAAAATTGAATTAAAAATTTTAGAAATAAAATGCTATGAATCTTATTAATAATGTTGAGTTTAGCTCTTACTTTGAAGCTGCTTATGATATTTTTTCCAATTTTATAGGGAACTAATGGAGTGAGTTTCACTTATTCTATAGAAAAACAGATTTCTATTTTCAAGCACTAATTTCCATATGAGATCACAACTCTGTTAAACTTTCAGAAAAGTCTACTTGCCACCTGAGAAACGAACTGGGTTATTCTGCATAAGCAAGATTTAGAATTTTCCTATATATGGTGTTGACAGTGCTTTAGTAAATATAAAATCATGTTATTAAGATGAATTAATTATGAATAATAAGTGATAACTAGCCTGAGATCTCCAGTTTTCAAGGAAACAGATCACGGGAAATTTCTCACAGGAGAAAAAAAATTGTCTGATTTTTTGACATATGGGAATCAAGAATTTTACACTCTAGGAAAAATGTCTTTAAAGAGCTGCCAGCTCTCTGGTAAATTTCAGTGCTACCAATCATTCATAACTGTTCTGAATAAGCGAAAAATAAATAAAAAACATCAACTCTCAAAATTTTTTTCAACTCCAGAGAATTCTGAAAATGTTACAAAATCAATATACTATTTCAGACTAAACCCCAGGCTACCTTCGGTCATATCAAATTCAAGGTTTGTCTGTATAGTTTGCAGATGATTTTTGGAGCTTTTATTAATTTTACATAAGGTTTCTCTCCTGAATTCTGACTGCATTGCTTAGTAACACACAGATACCCTCCATTAATGTTTGTCAGTTTTGGTAGCCTCCTATGATATGATGAATGTAACTCACTGAAAAAGTGTTAATTTCCTGGAGATTTCCAGTTGAAGACATGAAGTGTTGGTGAGATAATTTAAAACAAATCACATTAACTGAAGTTCTGTATTAATAGAATTTTCTAGGTGTTTGCAACATTGGACTTTCAAAATTATGATTAATATATACTATTGTGGCCAAAGAAATAGGAAGTTATTTTTATCAGATATATGTTGGTGATAAAATTAGTAATGCAACATGTTGAAAGATATATACTGCCTTCCAGAACACTAAATAAACAGCTTCTGGATTCGTTTGGAGATATTTCAGGGAAAAGCTCTGGAGTCTGTGTGAAGTCAGAGTGCACAGATTCTGTAGGGTTGTTTATCCCAACTGGAGAAAAAAATGTGAGGGTGAAGTTTTACAGTCACACCAGCAAACAGTCTTTTCTTAAAATACTCATTGGTATTCTGCCTCCAACAGTGTTTTTAGATTTTGCAGTAACTTCTGTACAGACCATAATGCTCGAAGCCCAGTCTTGCCTATCAGCCAGAGCTGCCTTCAAGGAACAGGCAGAAAAATGGCAGCATTTTCACTGAAGTAGCATTTCCTGGGCAGTTCCCAGAATTTATAACTGATTCCACATGCCCTAGGGCAATTGAGGACAGGGAAACTGGATGGAGTGAGCTGTTGAAAGGAAAGAAGAAAGAAACCTCCATTCAGAGTCTCTGTCATCCCTGTTTCTTCCTCATGTCCTGTTATCTGCACTGACACCTCTCTGTCCTCTCCTATCCTACTCCCATTTTTCTGTCCCAAACTTAGTAGGGCCAGGATATAGGAAATGAGCTCCCCTGAATGGATTTCAACCACAGACAGCTGCTTCTCTTTCCTGTGATGTATAACTGCAGTGAAATAAAAATCTCAGCCTCCTCTACACTCAAACTGTGAAAGAATTTTAACAGGCTTCTCATGAATTCAGTTTTAAGAAGTGAAGTCCAGTTTTTGCTAGCCCATGGTCTGCATAGTTAAGATGAATAAGAATTTATTAGAAACCTGCTGAAGAGAACAATATACAAGTAGTTCACATCCGTGCTGCACACAGAACAGACAACACTAATACAAAAGGCTAATTAACAATTCGGTATCATGTAATTAAAAATACGGACAGTTGTAAAAGTTTACTGCCTGATGCTTGCTCAGTCACTGCTGAAATTTTTGATACAGAAAGAAAACAAAAAAAAATTGAAAAGAACATGGAGTTGATTTTGTTTTTGAACCCAATTTTACACAGATGAATAAAGGTATTTGGAAGCAGTCTTCTGATCTATGAGATTATACTTCCTCTTAACCTGGCTATTGGAATTCTTTTTGCACTACTGCCCTTAACACGACCTCCAAGGTTCTATCAAGCACATGCTGAAATTTATTTTAATCATTACAACATAATATGGTACAGGGGAGAACATTTTGATGAACTGTGGATAATTCTTCTTTGTTCCCATGAAAGAATGTGATAGTCTGCTTCATTTAATGCACTCTGCTTTTCCATAACAGTCTTTTTAAGGAATGTAATTAAGATTAGTGACTAGCTTTTCCCGAGGAACAAAAAGTAAAATGAACATACATTTACAGAAAGAAGCAACAAAAAAGGATTTTATTGCCTGGTCTTTTTCTAATTGCAACATTTTATGGGTTTTTATGTCTTAATATATTGCGTGCTTTCTGTTTCTTCATCATTAACCATTTTAGCATCTTGCCACAGCAATAGCTGTTATGGAAAATGGTAGCATAAGTACTAAAATAAGTACTACTTTTTTTAGGTCTGAAACAAAGATAAAGATATAAGTAAAATTAAAAAAATCCCTTGGGTCCACCCTAAAGCTTTTCTTTCTTACCTGTACTTCAAATCTAGAGATTTCACTAGGTATAAACAACAACAGTCTTATGAGTAAGAAGCTTTTTAAAGAGTTGAGTTCCAGGTGAGTCATAGCTCTGAATCATACCAAAATATAGTATCAAATAGCTTTCCTCCTACAAAATACACTGGAACTAAAGGAAAAAAAAATAAAAAAAGAACTAAAGAAAGAAAATCAATCGTCTCATTTCACTGTATTTGCATATGAGGAAAACATTAGTATCCTATTATAGTCTTCCTCCCTGTGAGCCTGTAAAAAACCCATAAATTAGATTACTGCTTTTCATCTATGTTAGCAGAAGGCCGAAGGAAAATAGATAAAGAGGAATCCTTAGAGAAAATTTTGGTTTCTCTCCTGAGTATTTAAGGGAAATTCTCCCCAAACAGCTGTTAGCTGGGAGGAAGCCCAAAGATCAAATAGAAACCCAAAGATAAAATTTAAGGAGCTGCTTAATGTCACAGGGATGCTGGGACATCTAAATATCTCAGATGTGCTTAAAAAAACCCACACAGGCCACATGAAAAGAGCTCTCAGTTCTGACAGAAAATATGGGAATTAGATCCACTAAGAGTTCAATTCTGCCTCCATTACTTAGTGCACAATTAACACACTAACACAGTTAACATCCTGTGCTGTGGGATAATTCTTGAACACTTGTGATCACACCTAGTGTCTTTTAAAACGATTTAAAAAATGCTAAGTAATATATGCAGCAATTTCTTTTCTTTTTGTTATATAAGGATATTGCCTCTGTCCAAAAAAAAAAAAAAAAGAAACAGTGATTCTACATAAATGGGGAGATTAAACCAAAAAATTTAAAGCATGAATTGTCTTGTCATATCTTCTTTCAACAGATTTGTACAAAAACTACTGATATTTGCTAATATACTGTTGATTTCCTAAAGACAAAATAGGTTTTAGGACAAGAGAAACATATTTTGTTCTATGAGCAAGTCTATGTAATACGAATAAAAAAGAGATGAAGTCCTTGGAAACTGGATTAAAGGTTACCAAAAATTTTAAATTTATCTGGTTGGTATTATATACCTTCTAAAATAAAGATCAATTTTTTCTTGGATCTAAACTCTCCAATACCAGAACCATCATTTTTTAATTTGTAAGCTAATATTCTCATTATGGAAAAGTTATTTGCTTCAGAGAGTAAGATTTGGAGACCATTTTTGGATGCTTGAACTGATATTAATATGTATTGTTCTCAATATTACCATTAGTGTTGCTCTAAATAAGGGCTAATATAACTAACACCAGACTATTAAAAGCCAAATGAGTTGTTAGAAGACAATGTGTACTACTCCCTGTTGATATTTCTGACTCATTATTTCCTTCTCCTTGAACTCATTGGCAGTGTGGTGAACAAGCCAAAGGAATGGAGAAAAAGTTTGATTTTATTTTATATTTTTATTTCATTGTTTAAAATAGTGGAATTATTTATGCATAAAAGGTTTTCCCAAAAATTTGTCCCAAACCAGGACACGATGGCAGTTTAACATTGCATATAACTGACTGTAACTGGAAGCTGCTGTCGACAGTAGGATCCGTGTGATCACATCTCAGCACAGGATACCAACTGATGTCCATTATACTCAACATATCGAATTCAGCTTTTTGCCCAGAACTCTCTCTACACATCAGTGATGCTGTGTGGAGTTAAAAACAGCACTGCAGGGCTCCTTTCAAGGGCCAGATGAGTCCATTACATCCATTTTAGCTATTGTTTACAAGAACAAGTGATCTGTGGAAAGTATTGCTCAGAGCTGGTGTTTGAGGCGAAATTTTTTGACAAAACCAGTCAAATTTTAATGAGATGAATGTATTTAACTGAACTTAATGAGAACAGGTAAAAACAACTGAAGTCAGAGGTACATTTTTTTACATGGTAATCAGGAACAAATCGTGTCCAAAATTATCTCGATCCTGTCAGGTCGTCAAAGAAATTGATTTAAGTCCACCAGAAGATGGAGGAAAAGTCATCTTCAAGGTTTAAAATTTCCTCATTTCTCCAAGTAGGAAGAAAGAAATGAATGTAATTTTACTCTTGCTTGGCTACCTCACAGAACAAGAAATGAGAGATTTTAGTGATCAATAATGAGGTAGAAAGACAGACTGCTGAAATTATAGGAAATATTTCCTACCTCACCCGGAGTATCTGAAAGTGAGGGTTAGGCCTAAAGAGTTGATCGATTATGTCCACCTTCCTGCCATGTCAAAAACCTTCATAGCAATCTGACAGAGGTATCTGATGAAAATGTCTGTAAAGACAGCAGAGTGGAGCAAGTGTACTCGATAAATGGTTTGAAATTTGTCTGTCTTGCCATGTCTATTTGCTAGTTCTGTAGCAATATGTGATTTGCAGAAATCATAAGTACCTTATAGAATTGCATATCATTTTCAAATTATCTAAACTACTAGAAAGAATAACAACTGCAACACATAAGTGTCTTAGAATCTTCTGAAAAAGTTGTATTACTCATCCTCGGGGTTTTTGTTATTGACCACTTACCTTTTAATAGACTTTTTCATTTAAGTATGTTTGCTTTGTCGTTTAAGTATGACTAAGCATTCTTCAAAGGCATGTAGCAATCTTCTTTATTAAACATTGTTCAAATGACAGAAAGACAGCTTTTCTGTAGAAAGACAGCTGCCAATCTCAGGGAACTTTTTGTTTTTGTTTTTGTTTGGTTTGGTGTTTTGTTTTTTGTTTTTCATACTTCTACCATTAAAAATGAAAAAAATACCATTTTTTGACATTTTCAAGTATTTTACCTTTCCCTTTTGGGAAGTATGTTGTTTTTTACTACTAAAACCTTACAGACTTCTAAGTATATATGATCTTCTGCTTTTTTAGCTAAAGACATCTGATACAACATTTTGTATGCTGCATTGGAAACACAATAGAAAGAAAAAAATTATTAAAAAAACAGGAAAGAAAATCAGTTGATACACACATGCATCATTCACATGATGCATACATTCAACCCTCAAGAGTGTAACCTTTTAAAATCTTTTTTCCCAAGGAACTGTGTTGGAAGAAGAAGGCTTTGAAGTTCTTCTAGAGAGGTTACTCCATCCTCTTTTTCTCTGAGAGGTAATAACATTTGTGGGTAGATATGAAACTGAAGCCATCTTTTTGTAACTGTGACTCTTGCAGGCAGGACTCACTGAATCCATGACAGACTACAAGATGCTTGAGGATGTAGATCATATATGTTCATAGGGAGAAAAAAAAGTTGAAAGCCATGCCTGGGTTAACAAATGCAATTTCAAATACATAATCATTTCAGCTGGCACTTACTAAAGTATTCACAAAAAGGGAAGTTGAGACTTTTTTTAAACACTCTTCCTGAAGGCTTCAATGAAAAACTTTTTTTTTTTAAATTACTTACCAGACATAATGATTTGACAACTTGAGAGCCTTCAGTTTCCATGAAATTTTATCCCAAATACTAGTTTGACACTTCCCTAAAGTTCTTTGAATGTGATCTGAATGCAATTGCATTTAATGAAAGTCTCGTAATAATGTTGAGTTTGAGTCACTGCCAGACCTACTTGTTTTAATGTAAACAAAAGCAGGTGATTTCTTCACCATCATTTGCTGGGAGACATTAAGGCCTTGATTCCATAAAGTATTGAAAGACATAAGCTCGAGATCTTAAGCCATGTTAAACAAGAAAGGAGACCTGCATGATTAAAATCAATTACATGCTTAAATGCTTTTCAGGATCAGAGCCAGCAAGGTTAGCACTCAGCATCATACTACAGATAACTAATTTTGTATTGCCTTTATATGTCTTGTATTTTCCTACAAGACGCATCTGGCTGTTCTTTATTTCTCACTCTGATGAAGCTTAGCAAGTAATTGAGGCCTCTTTCCAGGTCATTCAAGAGCTTACGTATTTTTGTATGGTTAGTCACAACAGCATTTTTTTTTTTTTCTGAGCTGACATCAGAAGCTCCCTCCTCGCCAGAATAGCTTCTTTTTCCTTTGCCTTCCCTCTCCTCCCCCTCCTTATATCTCGTTGCTGGTTAGAACAAATAGACTTAACTGTTAGTACTGAATTTAATGCATCAAGTTATGCTATATAACTTGAAAGTACCTGATTTTTTTTGCAAAAAAGCTGCATCTACTTTTGCGAAAATACATATTTTCAGTGTATGGTAGGTCTATTATTAAATTTAAGAGAATTCTTTCTATTGCACAGTTTTCTATTCCTGTCTACAAAAAATTTATTTCTGCATTTCTCTCTTTAGCTCATTGCTTGCTTCTAACGGCATTGATATATTTTAAAACCTTTATTTGAATTAAATAGCAAATCACTGTCTTCTGGAGTAAATGCTGCTTAGTATGGGAATATTCTTAGAATATGAATAATATACCTCAGACTTGTTGAAGTTTGGGTTTCTAATATAAACTAGCTTTCTAAACTTCTTTTGTAATAATTTTATAAGTGGTGTTCCACTACTGTGTAATTAATTTCACCTTTTTTTTGGACTATGTGATAGCTTTCAGACTATATGCTAGATTCTCATAAGTATAATCACATCTAAGGTCTTAAATATATCTAATTTATTCCCCGAATCTCACTTTCTGAAGTGACCTCTATTGAATAGCAATCATTCTGTTTTCTAAATATCCTCACAGTCTTGTAAGAAATGAGGTTTGAAACATTTTTCCCCTTCTAGTTTTTGGTTTTCTTCGGGTCACATGCTAGGGCTTCTTCCCTTCAAAAGCACTCAAATTCTAGTGAAATAAAATAATTATTTACATAGCAGTGGTCTTATTTTCCATATGCTAATCATTCTAATTTCTCCAGGAATTATGTCTAGACCTAACTTTTTTTCTGACAAGGCTGCTTTCTTTCTCATTTATGGTATCTCAAATTGCTCAGCGTTTCACTAGACATGCACTGTTTCAATTTACAATATGTGTCTCAGACCACAGTGCAGCCTGGGAGGGGGAAGGGGATGCACCACCACAGTACAATACAGCAAAATTCTTGAGAACTTTGAGAAAATTCACCTGATAAATTCCTTCAGTACAACCAGTGTACTAATAAGTACTTTTTGAGACTGAGAAGTTAAATCACAAGAGTTATTATATAGCATTAAAATGTAATTGTATGTATGATTTGATGCTCCCCTGTATATAGTCTTGAGTGTATATGTAAATCTATTACTTTACTTATTTATTGTAACTCTATTACTTAAATCTATTACTATTTCTATGTGATCTATCAAATCACATAGTTATATGTTATTCCATATTTTGTAGCACTTTTTGTGAAATACTTATTATAACACTTTACATATTATATATTTAAGTATCTTCCTGGCATAAATATACTAAGTATTTAACCAAGTATTTTATTTTCAGTTTCTTCTCACTATGGAATAAGACAGTCATGTTCACCTGACAATGACAAGAAATGACAGTTAAACCATTTTGAAACATGAACAAGACATTTCCTGTACTTGCAAATTTAGCCTCAAACTGTCTGGTCTTCTTTTTTCAGCGTATTAGATTACATGATGTCTATTTTGCTGCCCACCATCTCCTTAAAGAATGTTCTGCTTTATTGGTCTACAAATTTGTTATTTCCTCCTACTGAATACTTTTATCTGAGTATATTTTTTCTCTGGCACATCAGCTTGAATTTACAATGACTGAATGAATCTCTGTTACCAGCAGACATCTTAGAATTAAAAACTCTCCTGTCACTTTGTTGACTTTTTTTCTTTGTCCTAATATCTGTAATGCCTCCCACTTTGGCGCTGTTTTAGAATTGAGCCTGTGTTCACTTGGCTTCTAATTCAGATAATTAATTTAAAAATTAACTTATGTCAAATATAAAGAAGATACTCAAAGATCACTGAAATCAGAGAGCATTTTCCTTCCCGAGTTATGCCATTGGGCATTGTGCCTTTTATTTTTCAGTGTCTTCGCTTTTGAATTTCCTGAGCATTTTTTTGGATAAAACTAAAATACAAATGGTGAAGTAACCAAAGGCAGTCATCAAGGTTATTTATGTAGGTTTGAGCCACAGAATCAGGACGTCTGTCACAATTAAAGTAATGATGAGGTTTTGGGTTACATTCTTAAGATAATTACCTATACAGATACCCAAAATAGAATAGAGAAAATGTCCTAGGGATATGCCAGAGTTTAACCCCAGCCAGCAGCAAAGCTCCAGGCAGCTGCTCTCTCATTCCACCATCAGTGGGAACAGGGAGAGAAGTGGAAAGGTAAAAGCTAGAGAACTCATGGGTTGAGATAAAGACAACTTAATAGAGAAAAAAAAAGCTGGACACAAAAGCAAAACAAACCATGGAATTCATTCACTGCTTCCTATGGGCAGGCAGGTGTTCAGCCATCCCCAGGAGAACAGAGCTCCGTCATGGGTGACGGTGACTTGATTTCATGAGAAGAATCTCTGATCACCTCATGAGATAAGGCAGAGGGCTTTGCATGGAAGGAGTGATAAGTATCCCTTGAATAAGTATCCCTTGATATCATATCTTCATCCAAGGTTTCTCTTGACTGAGAAATCCCAGAATATATGAGAAGAATCAGCTTACTCCTATAGCAGAAATTAATAGTAATGAATTAGGGCTTGTTGTAGGTGCTCTTCATGCAGATACAGAGAGGTTACTGATAAGAGAGCTAGAATGGTCCAACAGAATTGGGAACAGGAGGAGTCTTGCTGAAGAAATTCATGCTGTATTTGACTGCAAGTGCATATCCTTAGCACTTTTCTGCCACTGTGATAGTGATTTATCACCTGTGCACAATATTGTGTGCAAATTCAGTGGCATCAGAACATGTTGACAAAATTGTCAGTCTGGCCCAGCTGAAAAAACTTTCCAGGAAAACTCACTCACTTGAGTATATTTGTATTGCACTTCATAGCAGCCTGAGTGAACTGCAGACCAAAACCCAATCAGTGCAGCCACAGGACGTTCTGTGTTCTCCAGGGCTCGTGAGACCCTGACTGCCTGAACACAGCACCTCAGCCTGTGAGGGCTGTCTGGCAGCTGTCCCTGAGATGGTGTGTGGACACATACAGAGCACGCAAGCTCTGGAAATGGCCGCTCAGAGTAGTGCAGTAATCATGGACAATAATAGTTGGAAATTACAATTAATAATGGGCAGCTATGGGGACACAACTAGCCAGGCTAGTCCAGATCATCCCATGGGCATGGAAGCGTAAAACTGAGTGGTTGGGTAGTGTTGAGCAGCAGGTGATACATATGCCATGGCAAGACAGAAACAAAGTTTCATAGAAGTGTGCATAAAAGAGATATTTTTACAATAACACTGCAATTGTTACAAAGGAAAAGCTATCTGAATAGTGTTCAGAGTAACTTAGCAACACTTTCCCTCATCTTTGCTCTATTTCTTCAATATAATATTTCCTTAAAGAAATACTTTTACTTAAACTTTCTCATATGGGCTCTGTTACCATCCCTAACTGAAGCCATCTGTCATTTAGCTCATCTGCTCTTACTGATGAAATTGACCCCAGAAGTAACATCTGAAGTCTCTTAAATTTTGGGGCATATGGCATCTAAATCCAATTTGTACAGCTCAAAGCAATCACTACTGGTATCTCATCTGAGTTATTTATTGCCCAAATACCTTGTATTTGTACATATATACTTAAGTCCACGAATACTTCCTTTGAAAAAAATCTTATCCACCTTATTCCCTTAAGGCATTCTCTTTCTTATTTATCATCACTTTGCCCTTGGAGACATCTATGTGTCTAAGAACCAAGGACTCTTCAAGCTACCTTAATGTAAATGTGTAGCACTGTGAAATTCAAAAATTATTTCCAGCCTTAACTCTGAAATTACTTTGGTTTTGTCAAGACCCATAAAAGAATCCAAAGACAAATTTTATGATTTAATATTATAATGATATCAAAATTATTTGACTTTTTTTGGCATGACTCTTCTTAAATTGTCCTATCTTAAAACACATTTAAACAATAGATTGGTCCCAAAGGCGTTTTAAATCTTTGGGTTATCTACTTCAGGTAAAAATTAAAACACACTATTATGTGTCTACCAAATAGAGTGCAGTGCTTCAGGCATTCCAGCTTGTTGGAAAGTGATACAAACAATATCTGTTTTGTAAGTGCCTTTTTTAATGGAGTGCCAAATAGTGTATGTAAATGTTAACATAAAGGAATATAAGGCATATGGAGAATTATAAAAAAAACATACACGCAAGTTCGTAATAGCTATTTCTGCAAAGGATTTGCTCTTAGAACTGGGAAATGGTAATCCCCCATATTTTTTCTCCTCCTTTGTGTTTAGTTTTGCTTCTTTTCAGAACCACTAAATTTTTCAGTCTTATTTTTGAGATGGTTATCCTTCTCATATAATCATATTGCAATTTTATCATTTTGGGGTGTCAGTGGGTGCTTTATTTCTTTTCTTGGCTGGAAAAATTATCCTCCTGTCCCCTGCAGCCAACTATGATAATTTCCAGTGAATGCAGTAATGAGGGAAGAACTGATTAAATGTAGGCTCACCTCCTGTTAAATTCAGCCAACAAACTGCCTGTCAGTACCTACAGAGTTTTTCAAGAGTTTTTTCCAAAAGGTAAAGGAACATATTCTGATCAGGTTGTTGTTGGGTTTTTTTCCTGGTGTTTTGTGGTTTGGTTTTTTTTTTTTTTTTCCATTTCTGCCAGGAATAGATACATTAATAGACAAGCACAGCCTTGCTAAATGGCACAGTTGGGTTTGGACGTAGGATTGTGTCATTGGTAGCAGGACTCTACCAGCAAAGTATGCTTCCCTGGTCATCTACTCTACCAAATTTACCCTGTTTGGGAAGCCAGCTACTCTTTATAAAAAGATGCTGCAATGCTTATTCTCAGTTTTTACAATCCTTTAGCACTAGAGGAACCATATGTCATAATGTTAAAGAAATAGTAGAATTAATATGTTATACTGTGCAGAAAAATTATAAAAAAGATAGGAAATATTAGCTTATACAAGCAGCCATTTCCTCTGTGCCCATGGTATAAATTCTTCTCTCTTCTGTATTGTTTAGAAAAGAAATCCGGAAAAGTCTGGAAAACCTAGACCAGAAATAAGACTAGCAGTGTTAAAATGCAATGAACAAACAGGATAAATTCTCTGGTAGAAAAATTAGTACCTCTAAATATATTGCAGTGTCCGTGGAGCTACCTAGCTAATGGTTCTGCCCAGGGAATGTCAATACTGCAACAAATAAAACCAGCCTAACCTTTCTGCATAATTCTTGATCCCATTCATCAAATTTAAGTGAATAAAATTTGATTCAGAAGAATGTTCCCAAATAGAAGAGTTTCTGTCACCATAATTAGAGAACAATCATGGCAGAACCTTTCTCAGGAATATTTGCATGAATAGTCCTTTGTACTTTTTCCAAGATGGAACAACAATCAAAGGATTGCTGTGAACATGTATTTACACATAACTTTTCTAATATTCTGTAACCTTCTGCATGACTCTCCAGGGACTTTACACAGGATCCATCTTCATGCAAAAAACACATCCACTTTTCTTGGCAGAAGCCATCCTTGAGAAGTTGCAACATGATATTTCACTTTGGCCCTTGTTGAGAAGCTGCACATAGCACTGGCACAGCGCTGACCCTTTTGGCAAGTCTTTGTTAGTCATTCCTCATGGATGACAACATGAAAATCAGATGAGAGAGTTTATATACGGGTAGGTAGCTATGGATACATATGCGTACATATATAGCAGTGTATATGTATATTTAAACATTCACATATCAATGTGTATCTACTTGCGCACATATAAATTCTAAATAGCATAGATATAGTAATTACTACACTGACTTTTTTTTTTTGCTAAAATTAAAGCAAATTGACATCTAAAGTTTAGCAGCTTGAAGTGACAGATCTTAAGATTTTGAGAAAAGACTAGATAAATCATAAATGAATTTGTTCCCCTAATTTGAATTTTGGAGTTGCAGTTTCTTTTGAAAGAAAGATATCTTGGTAAGACTACCAAAAATACCAGCAGTACCAGCATTGAAATATTGCTAGTAGAACAATTGGATTGCTTGTTTAGCTTAACAAAATAGTGACAATAAAAAGGATTTCTCTATATAAATACAGCAGGTAGGTAAACTCCAGGGAAGCAAAAGCGGTATATAATCTAAAAAAGATGGCACATGAACACATGTACAAATATGTACCCAGAATACTTATGGGCTGAAAATTTTAAGAAAATGTATAAGTTTTGGAGGAATGTGATATTCCAAAAGAAAAAAGAGGGGAAATAAACCTTACCAGTCTTGAAAAGTAATCTTATATTGGTCTGTAGAAAAAGTTTCTATAATTTGGTCGCATGAAATAGAAGAAAACTAGAACTTTATGACACAGAATATCCTTTCCACACCTGATTCCAGAAGGTTTTTTTCTATTTCCATTCTTTTTAATATTGTAATAACTCTCACTGTATGAACAAACAGATGAACAAATCTGTAATGTCTTAGTAAAGATTAGCATTCCTATGGAAATGCTGGAAAGTGTCTCTCTCTGGCTAAAATTATTTCCTGCTCCTAGTGGCACCTCCCTGTGTTACGTACTCATACTGGAAGCTTACTGGGTAAACAACGCTTTCCAAAGGAACCTACCTGCAGTACCAATTAGTTCTGCTTGTGTTCTTTGAAGCTTGTCGTGCCTTTAAGGACTGACTTTGGTAGCCTCATGCTTCAAACACGACAGTTTTGTGGTAAGGTTTGCTCTCTCCCATTATACAGAAGCGTCACTCTCCAATATGGATGTGTTGTTAATGTTTGTATAGTTATACTGTTAGGAGTGTAGAAACATATTTTGCTTAATTACTTTCCCACAATGGGTTTGAAAATTATACTCAAATTCTGCCATTTATGCTGCACTTAGCAGTGCTATGGATAATGAAGCAGAAACTAAAAAATTATCTGTAAAACAAACAAATAAACAAACACGGGGATGAAAAATGAAATAGCAGAGAGAATGGAAAAACAATGTTACTTAGAGAGGGATAAGAGTGCAAATGAAATGAATTAAAAGACAGCTGCAGTATTTTAGGCTTAAATTTTGCTATCTTGGTGTTTTGGAAGATATGGTTAAAATCTCTCCTAGTGTTCCCTTTAGAATAAAAGTACTCTTCTTCAAGCATAGCACACCTAAATTTTCAGATTTTTAAGGCTTGTAATTTTAAAATTATCAACAAACCCTTTATGTGTGTCTCTATGTGCTTTTTAAAATTCTCGTGGCTCTGAGTGTTCTCTTTCGTGAGTACAATTTGTAACATCCTGAGGTTTGAAACTGTATCCTCAAACACCAGCAAAGTGGCATACAGGCATGTAAAACCTGCCTCACCTAGGTTGCAGAAACAAAAGAAAAGGTCAGCTTTCTCAGCCTTGCTGTGTCTGGTTCACGTGGCACTTCTGATCTTTTGTGTTCTGTGTCAGAAGAACAGATTGCTTGTTCTGGGCATAGTAATGCCTCTTTAGGATGTTTCTGTGAGCGACTGAGCCTCCTTTCAGAACCATCCCTTTGTTCCCTTTTCTGTCTTGTAATTCCTGAAGTGGAAAAAATTCTGTGAATGCTTGCAGCCAAGACATTTCTGCTGATGATTTAAATGCTGCTGAAGAGAAGGACTATTACAAAGCAATATGTATGCTCATGGAGCGTGACTGGTGTAGGATCAAACTCTGAAGATTGTGTGTGGGTGTTCTGCTGGGGACGTGTATTGCTCCAGGTTATATACATACAGAAGCACATCACAGCACCTCTTATTCTGTCTGGATAAGGATGACAGGCAGATGCAGCCCTCAGACTTCATGTCTGATACTTAAACTGTATATTTAATGAGGAGGTCTCTTTTCATTTGAATAACATTGGCTCACACAGGCAAGACTTACATTTAATGTTAGACTTACTTCAATTGACAAAAGAGCAAAAGGTACCAGGGATCTTTGGGAAACCTAAACTTGTACAGGAAGACTGGTAAGCTCTGTGACCCTTTTTTCAATGTCAGCGAGAAGGAGATGCATACAAAAGGAGATGGTTTGATTATAAAGGACACAGAATAGATGCATGAAAAAAGAGCCCAAATGTTACAGTTAAATTAAGCCACACACATGCACAGACAAACCAAAATATTTGGCATGGCATTTTAAGGCAGACAGACCATATGGCGTCCTTAGCAATGCACAATGCCTTTTGCTGTGTCCCACTTAGGGCAAAGGGAACTGTTGTAGTCCTGGGTGTGCCAGATGTCTTGTCAGTCAGCCAGTTTCACATTTAACAGTGTTCTCTGCCTAAACCTGACATAAACACAGTGGCAGTGCTCACTGAGTAGCCAGCTCCCTACTCTGAGGGAAAATACCATTAGAACAGCACATATGAAATGACAGGCAACCATAGATCATTCTTAGTGGACAAGGTTCCCTTGAAGAAAAACTACCATTTTGTAATTACAGGCAAAAAATAAAGACTAACCCTCAAAGCACTGAAAAGGAGAGAAACAGATAGGACAAGTATATTAATATTTTGGCCTATTTACCAGTGCATTTAATGGTGCATTTCTCAAGTGCTGTGGCCACTTGCTGGGATTTGTAGTGCCGGAATAAATTAATCTACCTAAGAAAAGGCATTGCAGGTGAGCAGGATGACAGCTCTGGTTCTAAGGGCTGTTGTGGGTGGTATAACACCCCTGCAATGATCTTCACTCCTTATGAACCTTCTCTGCAAGATCACTAGTACTGATCATTAGTTTTGGAAGGATCATTGTCTAAACAGAGAAATGTCAAACATCTGCAGAAGTTTTGCCTTTCACTACTTCAGTAATCAAGCCTCTGCCTTCCAAGATGACAACACATATGCATTGAAAACAAAGAAAAGTCAAACCTCATTCACTAAGTAGTCTGGTAGTTTTCAGGAGGAAATTCACATATATTTCAAGTTTCTAGTGCTTTCTATGTTTATATTGAGCTAGTACAGTCAGTACAAATGGAAAAAATGGCTTAAGGAGACCCGCTTTCTTTAAAATTATAGCCACAGTTACAGTTACAGACAGACACACCATATTTACCTCTTTCACTGAAGGCATCAGTTATGCTCAGATTTGCTGGATAAATATAATCATTAATTTTTTAAACGTAAGACATTACAGCTCAAAACTTGGTGTTCTGAAAGTTTTACACCCTGAATGATGTGAATGAATCTGTAGATTGAAGCACACATTAGTTTCTGAGCATTCTGGTTAAAGAAGTGACTGAGAAAGAGTGAGGAAATAGTACATTTTCAAAGCAATTCATAAATCAAGGGAAACATTTTTTTTTCCTTCTGTTCTCAACTTTTTAGTGAGATTTGCCCTTCATCCTGTTCTGAGAAGAGATGAGAGACCAAATAAAAATTTCACATTTGTCCTTTTGCTACTCATAACAAGTTCTCATTCAAGGTTTTCCATCTCTTCATTTACCTAGATGGTGAACAGAAAATGCAGAATATTACTTTGTGTCTTTTCAAGTGGTATGTTGCATTTTGTTAAAGAAAATATTTTCAGATTTGCCATGCCAAGTATCTCCTTCAGCGTTTAGGTTCTCTTTGGTAGAAAATTTTTTAAAATCTAATAAAAATCTAATTTTTTCTGAAGCTAATTAAAAATATGTTTGTCTACTATATGTAAGAGTACCTTTCTACCTACTTGCAGCATTATTATTAATCTTCCCTTCTGAAGTCCCCATGTAGGATAATGTTTCTACTGAGGGTAGTCAAACAGTCCAAGAAGTTACTTAGAGAGGCTGTGAAATCTGTGTCCCTGGACATAACCCAACCTTGGCTGGGCATGGTTCTGAGCAATCTTATCCAACTGGCCTTACCTTGAGCAGGGTGTTGAGATAGGTGACCTCTACAGGTGTCTCCAAGGTAAATTTTATCGTTCTGTGTTTTATTCCTTTCATGTAACTAAATATCAGTTAGTGTAATGTCATTTGAATACAACTTCATGCTTTAATTTTCAGGCATATCTGCCACTTAATATGCTGAATACTCTACATGTCTCTGTGTATGTATATACATCTGTCTGTCTGTCTATAACATACAAAAGAATTGGCATGATACTGGAAAACATTACATTTATATCTTTATAGGTAAATAACATTTGTCTATGACATATTGATCCTTAAAATTCTTTAAGCTGAATTCTTAGTTGATTCAAAAGTTTGTTAAATTAGTTTTCCCAGACTTGGAAAACCTCACTTCAAACTCTGAAATTTGAAAATTAATCTGAGAACATGAAAATGGATTCTTTGTATGATTTTTGTTTTGTCAAGTACATAAAGAAAATAAGTCAAGTCAAAGCAGTGTCATGTCCGTTATCTTCCATGAGTACCGCCCATCGTGCTGCACAGTTATGCTGAAACAGAGTGACATAATGCAGAACAGTTGTGGAGTTTAAAATTACATGTTTTGCATGCATGCTACAAAAGTCACCTTGATTTTTTATCTCTCCTATGCAATCATACTACCACTAATAAAGTGGAGGGGTTGTCATTTGTGCAAACTGGGAAGCACATCATGTACAATGTGCTTCACTGAGCCACTGAATAAGTAGATGCCGTGGTATCTGATTTAAATGCGATAGTGTTTGCAAGTACGGTTTTTAAGGTATAACTTGTTTATCTTTATTAATCAACTGGATAATTCCTCTTATTTGTTACTGTAAAGCTACTGTTTCAGGAGCACTTCAAAGAGAAAGATGAAATGTAATGCTGTGGTGTAATGTAAGGGAGAAATAAACCCAAGGAATGTTCATCACTATTCAGATTGTGATTGAGCTCCTCTGAAAGTAATAGAGACTAGTTTAACTCAGACTGGAGATCTGAAAACTATATCTTGTTCTGAAAAAATATAAATACATATAAATAAAATTAATAAAATACACTTTTTAAAATAAAAACAATTAATTTCTAAACAATAATAAAAATAGAGTAATCATATGGCACTACAATATAATACAATACTGTAAAAAAATAACAAATAATAACAAATAAATAAATAAATAGAAACTTATAGATAGAATTCAGCTGGTACCCTTCACAAAAGGGTCAAATCAATTTCCAGCAGGGCAATTTACTATCCCAAAAAGGGAGTCTTTTAGCTACCTAAAACCCATTGTGGGAATAGGACATTGCCACGTATGTTTTGTGCTCTCCTCACAGAGAAGTAAATCTGGTAATTGGCATTTTTTGGATAAAACAGCATATGGTGAAATACCGACACCTTGAAAACAGTGATGAATTACTGCATAGACTATTGGGAAGAAATGATTAGAGCTGTTTTGAGGGAGAAATAAAGAGTGGAAAGGGAGATCTGAACATAAGCATTTTCTTTATGTGTGGGAATTTCTGGTACAATTTTCATTTCTCAGACCTTGATAATGTACTTCCCTTTGGAGAATGGCATTAGGAATTCATATGCAAAATAGCTGCCTCAGAATCTCTACATCCTTTTTCTTCAATATATTTTCATGCGGTGGCTGTATCAGGAAAGCTGCTGTAACAAATAATATAAGAAAGATGTCAGAAATCTGGGAAACTTTGAATTATGTCCTCTTAAAAGGAGAAAATAATTAATCCTTTTATTTCTTACGTAATATTCATTAAGTAATACAAACAAAAAGTTGTGTATGACTTTCCATAGTTAGATATAAATTTAACTTTCTCCTTTTACTTTGAAAGTGAGTTTTCTACCTCTTCCTCCTGAAATATTGCTTTGCCAATCAAGAACTGAAATCTTCATTATGGGGCACATATTTTTAGATGTTTTTGTTGCCAGTGCTTACAGGAATTAGGAAAATAAAATGGTGTCTAGTAAGATGGAAGTTATTAAAATGCGTAAAATTAATGTGTTTTACCAGCTGACAAAACCTGACCCAAAAGTCATTTCAGTGGGAACTCCAGTTGTGCAAATAGCTTCATCCTCTCTCAGTGCTCCTTATTAATCCATGTAGATGTCCCACTGCTCATCATATCAGTTGCTGTGATGTGCTGTGCTATGACTATGCTTGTAAACAAAATGGGCTTGGACCTACTCTTTGACCTTCAGAAAAATATACGATTGTATACAATTTGCTGAGAGTGGCCTCAATTATACTCCCTGTTGGAGACAGTCTCTGGGTTGTGGCTGAGCAACATCTGGGAGAGCACTAATTGGCACAGTTTGGAAACACGCCAGACTCCAACAGCTAATGTAAATGATTATGTGCAGTGCTGGGGACCAAGAATAGAGCTGTTTACTTTATTAATGTCACTGCAACACCTGCGCCTCCTGACAGACGTCTGAATTCTTCTACATACCTCGTTTGTGTGTATAGATTGTTGTGATGAATCCCCTACCCATTCAGTAATGATTAACACACAAAGCCTCATGGAAGATCTGCAGCCTAATACTTGGTGTCCTATATCTGAAATGCTCATAGGGTTATAGTGTTCCCTGGTAAGCACAGGAAGGAGCTCATTTTCATTTGATCCTCAGGCAGAGTGTTTTAAATGACAATTATTTAATCGTGATGTTTCTTGAAATTATTTATCTTTTGTCTATGGCGAAGGTGGGTAAGATCACATATAGCTGGATAGCTGTGTATCACTACATCAGTTCCGTATCTGAAACACCCATAAACCTAGCATTATCCACCAGCAAACCATGTTCCCAAGCACCACGTTTAAGCATCTTTGAAGTACTTCCAGGGATGGTCACTCAACTACTTTCCTGGGCTGCCCCTTTCAATGCTTGACGACCCTTTCCATGAAGACATTTTTCCCAGAATCCATTCTAAGCCTTTGCTGATCATCTTGAAGTCATTTTCCCTCATGCTGGCAATTGTTACTTGGGAGAAGAGATCAATGTCCACTTTACTACAACCTCCTTTCAGGCAGTTGTAGACAGTGATGAGCCCCGCACCCCGAGCATCCTTTTCTCCCAGCTAAATAATCCCAGTTCCCTCAGCTGCTCCTCATAAGACTTTGGCTCCAAATGCTTCACCAACTCCTTTACCTTTTTCTGGACATGCTCCAACATCTCAATGTGTTTCTTGTTTTGAGGACCCCAAAACTGAACACAGAATTCAAAACATGGCCTACCAGTGCCGAGTAGAGGGGGACAACCACTGCCCTAGTCCCGCTGGCCACGCTATTGCTGGTACAAATGAGATGCCATCGGCCTTCTTGGCCACCTGGGTTATGTTCAGCTGATTGTGGACCCCAAGTCTTTTTCCACCAGGCAGCTTTCGAGCCACTCTGCCCCAAAGCCTATAGGGGTTGTTGTGACCTAACTGCAGAACCTCAATATAGGAAGTGAACCCTTCCAGCAGCCTGTATAAACTTGCTGTATATATCTGTCAATGGTATCTGTATTTTCTCAGAGAAAATGCAGAAACATCAGTGAGCCCAGTTCAGATGATGACCTCAACTCAAATTAAAACCTGGCATACATTAAAAACCTACATAGAAGTGGGGTTTTTGTAATAAGCAATTACATCAACATTAGCGCTATTCATGTGCTGAAGAGATAGAAGCTAGTTTCGAGCATTCTGACAGTGTTTCCTTTTCACAGACGGTGATACAAATACAAGTTTAATAAGCTAGCATGGTAGGCCTACATATATCTGTATAACTACAGTCAGGTATAAAGGAAAAGGAATTAGAATACTAACAGGATTTGGATTTCATCTGCTTTTGACCAGTAAGACTAGACAACAGATGAGAAATGCACAAGACTGAAGGGCATCTTCATGAAGATCTTTGGGGAAAGATGCAGGTCTCAACATTTTAGAGCTCCATTAGTTTTCAACAAGAGATCTAGGGCAGGAAGAAGTTCTGAGTGAAATCCTTTGAAAGAAAACATTACAATATCTTTAGCTCATCTACAATTAAAAAAAAAAAAAGAAAACTTAAAGAACAATTTTTGTACGTTTGCTAGAAATAGGTGAAAAAGTAGTTGACCCATGAGTTTTCTTACCTCCGTAGTAGTCAAGCTGCAATGGACACTGAGAAAACAACTTTGCTGTATTTAAAGACTGTGCTTATTCTTTTTCCTTCAGCAAAAACCGTGTGCAAGAGATGTCTCAAGAAGACAGAAGTTCTTCAAAGATTGCATAGTATCAATTGATCACTGCCATATCATAAAATCCAAGCCTTTATGTCAGTTCCTAAAAAATGCTTCCTACAGTGCTGTTAAATAGTCTCTGTGAAGCACAAGTATGACTTACAGAGAAGACTTAATGGCTGTATGCTTTGTTGCACATAACACCGTTGCATGGGCTCCTGCCTTTTCAGTCACTACTATCTGAATCCTCACTATGCACAAGGTGGTAGGAAAAACAAGATTTAATCTAATGCTGATAAGAACTCTCAAGCTTTGTGTTAGTTGAAAGAGATTAATTTCTCCTTTAATAAAAAGCTACATTTGCAGGACATAAATTTCATTGTCCATTCATGGAAATGTTTATTTTTGTTCCAGAAAAGACCTCTGAAGAGGTGAGAAGAGACTGGAGATAATTGAACCACTCAATATTTGGGTGCAGGTCTAGGAACACATTTGAAACCACTAATGCATAGAGATTGGTTTCTTAGTACTCTGAGTACAGGGAGCATAAGAACTAAAAATAATAGAAACATGGCAGATTAATTATTCAGATTCTGAAGTGTGTATAAATATTGTTCCTCCCTGAATATTTGCAGTTTACCTTGAAATCTAATGATCTCTCTACTCTCTGGTGCCCAGTGACAGGACTCAGGTGAGTGGCCTGAAGTTGTGCCTGGTTTAGGTTGGATATTAGAGAAGGTTTTTCACCCAGAGGGTGTTTGGGCACTGGAACAGGCTCCCCAGGGAAGTGGTCACAGCACCAGCCTGACAGAGTTCCAGAAGTGTTTGGACAATGCTCTTGGGCACATGGTGTGACTCTTGGGGGTGGTGCTATGCAGGGCCAGGAGCTGGACTGGATGGTGCTTGAGGGTCCCTCACTTCCAGCTCAGCATGTTCTCTGATTCTGTGAATCTGTGATTCAGCAATGCACTTAACAGCACGTTCACCTCAGTGATTAAGTATGTGTAGGTTCATGTGCCATATAGAGTACAACATATGCACACTCCATGCTATTAATTCTTTTCTATATTACCAAGATTTGTGTAACATAATTTCAGGCATCAAAAATTAGATTCTTAGTTCAAGGCTCCAAATTCAATGGAGGAAAGTCAATACATGTTGTAAAAAATGATTTACTCCATCTTAGTACAGACACAGAGAGATGGTATCTGTCTCTCTGTTGACTACAGCTAAAGGCTACCTTAAACTGTGCACCTATATAACTAAACACTCTATTAGGCCATGTTCTAATCACAGAGCTTGATTCTTTTCGACTAGACAGTGGCTAATAAGTAATGTTCAAGCTCGCTGAAATTAATCTAGCTTTAAAGTACACGAAAACTGTATCACAGGAGAAGTTTTGGGGAGAAGTTTTTATTTTCATAAACACTTTGAAACACATCAGGTCAGAGTCTTTGCTGGTGTAAATCAGTGGAATTGAATTCACTGCCAACCTCACTATTTACACCAGCTGAATCTCTATCCCACAGTTTTTACTAATGAGACATCTTTATTTATATGCACGGTAATTGCAACTAGAGCACAATTCTGGAAAGTCTTCTACGCATGACATTGCCAATGAACCCAAAATCATCTCTGTATGAGTAAGGCTTCCTGTATGTGAGGCTTAATTACTATTTTAACTAATCTATTTATTTTTAATTACTGCATAATTTTTGTAAGGACAAATAATATTGGGAACAAGCATGTTGCCATTTGTTTTCACAGCTGATTTTTCTCCAGATAGCAATCAAAATATATTTGGATGGAAATGGAAAAAAAATTATATAGCTTAATACTTTCTAGGTACAGCTGGCCATGCAGAGATATTAATATATCTTATTGAAGCTGCTACACCAGGGTTAATCTGATAAAGCTCTGAAGATGAGCATGCTGTTTATCCTGTTGACACAAGGCATTAAGTCTGTCACCACATCCCGCTCTTGCCAGATACGTGGGAGCTATTGTTGAGGCTCGGACTAGCAGTAAGGAAGACATCACTAAAGGACCTAGCTGTGCTAGTCAGACGAGCAAGAGACTAACCTAAAGAAAGGAAATTAAGTAAAGATAATACGCTAATCAGAAGGAGGAGTTTCCATTCCCTGAGGAAAAAAATCAGCGACTGATTTTCCCCCCTTCCTCCTTTCTTTCCTAAGGGTTGTGGCTGTAAATGCCAGCACAAACATAAGCATAATTTGAAACCACAAGAAGAGTTGATTAAATGAGAAGTGGTGCTAAATAGTGCCTGTGATTATTCATAGAATATCTAGTGATCTTCAGAACACAACAATTTGGCAAGTATTTGGCTGATATTTGTTACCGTATGATGCTTAAATCTCATCTTTGAGTCCCATGGAAAAATTCATTAACACTGAAAGATGCCTGTTCTGGAAAGACTCAAAGAAAACAAAGATTTCTTTCTGACTCTTTACTACCATTTTTTACAAATTTACACTTAATATTTTCACAGAATTAGCTAAGTTTTAACTAAGTTTAACTTAGTTAAACTTTGGGATTTATATTAGTACTTATATTTGTCCTTTATGAGTAATGACCAAGCACAACATTTGGATGGTATGACCATATTCCCATGTGAAGTCTGTGGGAAATTTTTTCCCATTGGCTTCAGTGCTGAAGGATCCAGCATATAGAATTCATAATAAGTTCATAACAGTGATGTCTAGGTTTTGAACCTGTCTTAGAGAATGACTGATTATCATTGTTCAAAGTAAAACAACAAAATGCTTTCTTGAATAATTCTTCCAACTTCAATAATAATTCCTAATCTTTTCTGATTAATTTAAATTTATGATTATCAACCTGAATACATATTACATATATATATATATTTTTCTTTTTTTTTTTTTCACCAACATAAAGCAGATGCAAAATAAATTTAGATAGAGGTAAAATAAAAGTATTAATTGAGTGGAAAAATTAACTGTAATGCAACTAACTTCAGTGATAGGGAAGGCCATGAAGTGGTGCAATGCCTACATAATGGCACAGAATTAAGTAATGACCAACTAAGGCTGTGTGTCAAATCTCACTGTAGGTATTTTTATGATTTATGCAAACAGCCATTTACTTTTATTCTCATTAGGATTTTCCTTCCATGGTAGATTTTGGAAGAAATTTACAAAATTTAATCATATGGAGTATAAAATAGCTCTTCCTGTAAGCAAATTTAAGAACCTTCTCTGTCAGCTTCACTGGATGTAATACAAGGAGAAAGGTTGATGCCAGAATATATCTTATCTACAACGTGAGTTGTTTTGTTTATTCTGTCAAGTTCTTTGTCTAAGCTAATCATTAAGTCTTTTTTGTCTCTTGTCATGCTTCAATCTCTTAGTGCATCTTGACATTGTCTCATTACTGTAGACAGTCATCATCACTGTATAAAATGAACTCAAATTTGTAGTTTAGGTAGTGCTTAAGCAGCCCTTCTGGTTACACAACATCTGAGGTCTGCTGCCAGTCACCAGTGGGACTTGCTCATGGACTGAATTCTTTCTCCAGCTGGTGGGAGTGTGAAGGGAGTAAATTATAGAAAGCTCACATTTAGGCCAAATTGCTGTTCTGTTTGTTTGGGGCTGAAGTGCAGAACAATGTGCCATGCAATGAGTCTCAGTCCAACAGGAAGAGGCAGAAATCAATAAAGATTTTTTGGATGCTTTATGTTCGGTGGACACATGTTTCTTTGGAGATCTCAGAGTCACAACTATCCATCGACTAGAAAGCAGACTAGTGCATTAACTCAAAATCAAGTCTGCAGCAGCAATGGAGATTAAGTCAGTGGATGTGTTGGATGAGTGAAATCCCATGTCATGCTTTATTCTTCTCATTCTTGCTGGTATCTTCCTGAAGGTTAAGGTTCCTGACCATCACCTACTGAAGCCTATGCAGCACCACTGTACTGTGCAAGGAAAGATATTACTAAGAATAAATTAAATTTCTGTGGAGCCAAGGCTCTACTAATGATTAAGGTGCACCACATAAACCACTGGACAATTAAAATCCACAAACAAATTGTCTTAAAGTGGCATTAAATTAAAATTAGATAGCATACAAATACCAAGTCATTTTATTCTATTAGATAACCTGAAGTTACAAATAAAGGTGAACTATCTAATTAAATAGAGGTTTTATTCAGTTTTGAAAGTTGGGAAAGAAAAGATGCAGTTGGATAAACATTTTAATCCTGCAAATACAAGGCTGATAACAATGACATTTAGTTTGCTTTTTATTTTGTCTTGTAGATGGCTTGGTTCCTCTCCATTGATTTCAAAGGGACCATGAGTGATCCAGTGTTAAAGACAGAAAATATGAGAATATAATTTCAGGAAAAAATCCATCTATTTTTCATCTTTTTTCAACATTTTCCTTAAAATATATTGTCTGATTGAAGCATATAAATATTCAAAATAAAAGCCATATTTTCTGCTGGAGAAAAGTCATATTGCTCCATGGATGTAGGCAGAAGATCAGGTAGCCAGAGTGATCTCCCTGACCATTTTGTTATTTTGAACTTCATGTGTTGTTTTCCTCATAACTGGCCAAATCCTTGAGTCACGCTTGTTATAAAGATTTTCATGACAGCAGTGTCCAGGAGCCTCAAATTAAATCTAAGATCAATTGTGAAGGGCAGTATATAAGATAATAAAAAACAGTCCTCAGGTTCTTGTATATCAATTTAAATTGGACAATTGAAATGAACGAGGCCAGGATAAAATGGGAAACAAATAAAGAACGACCTTAGGCACAAATTACTCCCATCTCACTTTAGGTGTTTAATTAGGATAGCATCATTTATTTGCCTAGAGGTACCTTTATACTCCAGAGAGAGAAGGAGAAAGAGAGAGGGAGGGAGAGAGGAATTCCACAGGGGTAAGTGATCCCATTCAAGAATGAGGGAATGGTTCCTTCTTTAGGATGCCCTTAACTGCTTCTGAGCATGTCTATTACTTTATCTTTTGGACCAGCACCTATTTACAGCAAGGACAATAGTAATCCCTGGCTAACCACACACCTGAATTTCTTTTATATGAAAGAACCAGGTATCTGATAGGCAAATTTTGTTCTGGTTTCTTCTGATGCATGGATATCTAACCGGGCAGGGTGCACACCCGGAGGTGGTGGGTGACATGGCAAGGTGGAATAGAAGCAAGGTGAAATGAATTAGAACTTAGGCTCCATGTGAATAAAAATAGATTTTATGTTTTCCTCTAATTTTTTATAAAGCCCTTTTTGTACTATCTGCACCACAACCAATACTGACTTAATGAACCTGAAGTTGCATTATTTTTCCTATTGTTGCCTTGTCACCCCAAAGTTTCTTCATTTAAGAGACAAACATATAGAAATGAAAAAAACCAAAAAGGTGAGGGAACACATGTAATGTATGAATGAGCTCTGTACATCTTAGTGAAGTGACGATGCAAAGATGCATTATTACTGACGGTAACCCCAAAATAAGAAAAAAAACACCTCCACCTTCAAGAAATTAAGATACGCCTGTTTAATTCCTTTGAAAATGTTAATAATAGAACACTTGGTAAAAATGGATAGGTCTATGGAGCTCATGTACTCTAGATTGGCACAAAATTGGCAGCAAATAGTACAATGCAAACAGAATATTTATGATTTAACAATTTGAAAAATAACATGGAGATTGAATTTTTTCTGTAAATGATCCTTTTTATTCTATATTGAGGAACTATGTGTTTACTCTGTAAGAAAGTAAAGTTGTACCTCAGACACTTGATTTTAGTACAGATTTTGTGAGCTAAAACAAAGAAATGGGAGGGAGGGAGATTAAAAGTAAAAGAAAGTCCATTTGTCTGTAAATTATTAAATACAGATGGGAAACTCCTGCACCAAAACAGATGGCCTGCAAGTACAAAAAAATTAGCATATAGACAGTCATAACTGAATTCAATTAAATGGGAGTCTAGATATTAATTAGGATTTAAAAGCAATATCATAAGCAGAAAAAATTGCTTATTTCTAGAGCATACGGAAGTCTCATTACAGGGGAGGATCTTCTGACATTTACATTGGAATTTCACATACTAATAATTTTATGAGTCATATGAAGCTTTACAGTGGAGAGTACCATATTTTGTGCATGCTTTGCATGGAGGTCAGTTCCAGTCTACTACCTCAGAGTGGGAATTGGCCTAAGAGATGAAGTAACAAAGATTTTTCTTTTCCCTAGATACTACCTAGTTTTTCAAATATATTTCTAAGGTTATTTTGAGTTCTCTGGTAAATATTCTAAAATACAAATGTATTTCCAAAAATAAATATATTTTCTGTCCAAAAAAGAGTTGCCTCTCTGAACAGAAGGGCAATGGCAATCATATCCTATTACATTTTGAGATTACTTCCGTTCTGCAGAGAATGTGACAGTCTGAAAAAACCTCTATGAAGAATGTAGAGACTTAGTCTAGGGACAAGAACAAGCAGTTGTGCTTCTGCAGATTAACTTGGAAATGGGAAATAATTTTTACAAGAGCAGAAATGTAAGACTAAATTCCAAAGCAGAAGTTAAGTTTTGCCTTTATAAGTTTCCTGTAGTTATTTAAGTCGAATTAAGACTTCTTTACTTAACTTTTCACGATCATTCTGTACTAGAAGTTGTAACCCCAGGATGCTGTAGTACATTATCATTGCTTACAGATTTCCATAAGCTTTTTGCCTCCTCTGTTGAGGCTTGTCAGGTCTGCTCTGCATGACCTTTGTTTTCCTGGACTTAGCTGTGAGAACAATCTAATCAACCAGGTGTCTCTATCTAAAATCTTTTGGTTGCTTTTGTTTGTTTCTATGTTTTTTGTTTGTTTTTGTTTCTTGTTTGGTTTTGGTTTTGGTTTTGGTTTTGGTTTTGGTTTTGGTTTTGGTTTTGGTTTTGGTTTAAATCCTTGTGTGGTGACAAATGTAGTTTTATGTATTAGACATTTTACATATATTTAGCTAACCAAGTGAAACGTTTTTGCTGCCCTTTTATGTAAACAGATATGAGTAAAAGAACAGTGCTGGAGCTGAATACCTGTTTCCATTTCTTGAGCCTTTCACACTCCCACTCTTGGTCCTTAATACAGAGACAATACAGAGGTCTTTCCCAGAGTGACTTGTTTTCTCTCTCTATTTCTTCTGAGCAAAACCAAATTTATTTGATTATTTAACTAAGTATATTCTTAATCAAGCCATGTTTTGTGAGATTCAAACAGACTATTTGTAACTGATTTTACTTCTTTTACAGGCCCAAATAGACCCACTGTATCCATACTCTATATTTATTTTTATTTCCAATTTTTTTATATTTGTTTAAAAAATCTGTTGGAGGAGCAGGTGTCAATGTGGAGTTTGCAGTAGGCAAAGTAGGGCAACATGCTCTACCCTGGATTTGCATGAAAGCTAAGCCAGGAAAAAAAGTGTGGTCTTTGCTGAGTTTGAGTGACATGTGAAAGGCACTAGTGAAAAGAAGGAGAATCCTTCTTTATATATCTGCAGTCTTTGTATATATATACATATATATATATGTATGTGTGTGTGTGTGTATTTATATATATATAAAGAAAATTTGAAAATAGAATATAAAATAAATGTCTGGGAACATCGGTTTGGCCATATTTTTACCAATATGGGACAAAAATAGACCATATTTTTACATTTCACATAAGCCTTTCCTCAGATTACATTGCTTACCAGGACATGCTACTTTGCAGCAGTTGTAGTGCAGTTATCAGAAACTGCTGCCCGTATTTATCTATTTGTTTGAGCTAATGTTTCTCTGTACACGAGCCATAAAGTAGAAAAATTTGCCTGTATTTCTTCATCAGCAAGTATGGAAGTCAATAGAATATCAATACATAATTCTTTAAAACATATTTTTATTTATGATTTACAGATAATAAAAGCCTGTGAAAATTCCAATAGGAAGGAAATGAGAAAAAAAATGCATCTATGGAAAAGAGGAATGTCTTTTAAGATCGTATTCAATTTGATATATTGTGCACACATGGTCTTAATATCTCCTAAATGTTCTTAATATCTCCTAAATGCCAAAAAAGAAGACTAACATTATCTTCCTATTTTTTTGTGGGGTTTTTTTTGCTTCTTCTCTGCAGGACATCTCTTTTAGAATACTTAGCAATTATCACCTTTGAAATTATGATTTAGGTATGGTTATATATATTTTTTTTAATCACATATTTTTATGCTGTCTTTTTTGCTGTCTTTTCTTTTGGCCACACTCTTTCTAAAATTACCTTTAGTTTGCTGTGAATTGCATTCTAACCTGAACTGTCTGAGCCCATTTGAATTAATTTCTATATTCTTTTGAAATGGGACTCTTTCCTTTCAGAAAACATCTTAATACATTTAAAGACCTTGCTTGAATACAGTAATTTTGATAGTAAAAAGATGTAATATGAATTGGAAAAGAAATGGACCATGAAATTCTAGGGAGGGGCAAAAATGACATTAGTATTTTTCTTTAAAAATAAGAAAATGTATTAGTTTTCACTATTTTTTTGCCACCTCAGGAGATTTATACTATTTTTATATAAAAAAGGCCAACATTTAGTTTTTAATAAGTGTCTGGGCAGTTTTACAGCCCAGGTTGAAATATTAATGCATTGAAATGTTAATTTATCGCAGCTGTAGAACACAGATAGATGGTGTTTTCTCAAGCTAAACTATGCCTATTATAAAAGGTTGACTTAGCAGTAGGGAACTATGAGGTCAAGAAAACTTCCAGATATATTTGCTTGTATTCTCTGATTTTATTTTTACATTCATATAAGTAGGAAATTCAATAAAAACCATGGGTCAGCAAGTAAATAGTTAAAATATTTAAGTAGTAGTCAGCACATCCTCCCACCTGAGATAAGAAGGTCATAAATAAAGAAAAATAAACTTGGAACTGTAGATTACCCTGAGTAATTACAAGAAAGGAATGAAGACCACCAAGATACACACAGATAAACCAAACAACGGACTCAATAAAGTTGGGCAACATTTTGGAATCTCTATTACTTGGATGTAGTGCTTTCTATGTTTAATTGATTATGTCTTTTGCCAGCCTGATATTAGTTAGCGTTCTTTGAAGATGAAAGGCATGGACAGAGTAACGCTATCAGCACTACCTTAACGCTACAAACCTACCCTGGAAGGAGTTACATTTTCTTACACAATTTACAGCTTATGTCAAAAGCAACAGGAAACTGTTGTTTTTATTCAGAAGTCAAGCATTTCTCAACACAAGGGACCGCATTCCCAATGAACTCTGGTAAAAAGTTTTCGAATAAAGCCTGAGGAGCACAATATTATATGTGCAGTATGAGAGAGTCAGTATAGACGCAGAGATGACAGGGAGGCTGCCATGAGGTGGAAGCTGCAGAATACAATGATAGTCTCCTCATGAGTTTTCTCATCAGATGCTGAAATAAGCCACCTCCTCACAGACATCACTGCATGACTTATTGCACTCACAGCAGCCCTTCCTCATCGAAAGGGTTGCCTCCATTCTGCTCCTATTTCCGTCGAGCAGGTGTCTCCTTTTATTTCCTTTTTGTCAATCTCCCTTTCTTTATGCTCCTCCAGCGCATTGGGAGAAGAATGGCGAGGCAAGGCACGAGAGATTTAGCCCAGCAGACGCAGTCTATTTTTTATTCCTGTTCTAAGAAAATTTTACCCAAGAACATGTGGCTTTAACACAAAGGTTTAGTATAAAGTCAAATGGCAAATAGGGGGAAAAGAAAGAAGAGGTGCTATGTGGCTGGGAGGAGATATGGGAGATGGGGGGCTCTGAGGGACATTGACAGAAATTTAGGAGGCCTCAGGACAAAGATGAAATTTCAGGAGTTCGTTTCTCGAACCGGAATCTCAAGCTGGTTGAACCCTTCCTTCACATTTGGGATATGATTATGTGTTGGATGATTTCAAGAATGAAGAAGTTTAATTGAATGGCCTGAGGAGGTAAGCATAAGTGCTTTTTGCTTTCATAAAGTTTTTCTGTTTCATGAAAACAAGATCAGTTTCAGATCAAAGAAGCTTCAGACACATCAGGCTGAAAACAGAGGACTAAAACTGAGCAACACAATGGGGATCAGTTGTCATGGTTTTGGGGCTATTAACTGATATTGCCATGTGAGAATGGAGCAGAAATAGGCAGCTTTTTAATGGTGCATTTTGATGCCTGGATATAAGCCTCAGCAGGGTACGTGCTCTGAGGGTTACTCCTGGGTTTCCAAGTGCTGGCCATTGATGCTTTAGTCAGACAGCTGTAGTGGACTAGGATACTGAGTCCGGGTTTTTTACAAATGAATAAATTACCTGTGTTTTTTTCAAAAAGTATCAGCTGTAGAGAATTAAAATATTAAATAGAATTTTATCTGTGTTTTAGGTTGTTTTTTTGTTTTGTTTTGTTTTGTTTTTTACCAGAAGGACGAAAAACAGTTCATTTCTCTAACCAAGCCAGAATGGATTCAACTAAAATCTGCAATAAATTTCAAAAGGAAGATTAAGACCTTTGTACTCTGCGGTATTATAACAGTATCATAAGCACAATGTAGACAAATTGTTTTGTTAAGTTGCCATAGGTTTTTCAGTGAGAGACTTGGTAGAAATCTGGAGCTTAAAGATTCTGGAAGGATCAGAAAGGAGAAAAAAATTGGTTTTATTCTGCATTTTAAAGAAGTTTATTCTTAAATTAGTACTTTTTATATTTCTGCTCATTTTCTTATATAGTTATCATTATCAGTAGTATAATATCCCATGTCTGTAACATGTATCTGTAATTCAAAAACAAGTTTAATTTCATTATAATGAAGTTTAAAAATAGATTTTTATACAGTAGAACTTTGTAAAGACAAGTTAACAAAATAGAAGATGATGATGATGGTGATGATGATGACTATTATTATTACTGGCTAATTGCCATATTTTGGCATAAATATATTTACATTTTCTCAGAAAAAAAAAATGGTGTATTTTTAGTCAAATGGAAAAAAAATAGAAAGTTTGAGTTTGGGTTTTTCTTGTTTCTTATTTTTTAGGGTGTATTTAATGTTGTTTTTCTAGTTATACTACTGCTTTTAATGTCATTCTGTCTTATATTTACATGAAGATGAAAGTAATGTAAACGCTTAAAGTGGTGTATTGCTGATACAAGTGTTACTTATGGGTATACTGACATTATCTTGAAAACGTGTCAGTTTTCAATGACTGCCAGAACACGAAAATCCTGCAGTTCTGGGACAGGTCATATTTCAGAGAGAGAATGCAGTATCATAGTCTGTACTGACACAGAGATCATTATCAGCTACGGCTCCCACTCCCTGCTTGGGCACCGGGGGAACATGCATTTCATGTGAAGATGGGAAGTACTTGAGCACAGTTGAGATGTATCTTTTTATCCCACAGTCAGATTAAAAGACTTTTCTTCCAAGGTAAAGTGCGTTATTTCGGCACAAAAGTTTTCTGTTTTGCAGAACTTGCTTTTAGGCAGTTGTTGCAGACATGAGATGTCAAAACAGCAGAATGTTGATGGGTTTGCACTGTCAGAGGCAAAGGTACTAGAATTTTGTATGAGCTTATGATGCTTCAAAGGTAAATGATGTTGCCTTCCTCATGGGTACCATATTTTATTTCGTGCACCCATAGTGCTTCACAAGGATGGGTGGCAGCCAAGGCAGTGCTTCACGAAAGGTTTTGAAAGTTTTCTCTGTTCAACTTTACATCTGAAATATAAATAAATTTTCCTTCAAGTATCTGATCTATATGGTGTGCCCATTTTTTAAATTTATTTTTCGAGTGAAACGGTTTTGCAAAATTTATGTGGATATCAGTCCTGTTTGTAATGTATAATCTGCTTGAATTGCCATAAAAACTATTCTTTCATAAATGATGAGCTAGGCAGAGAGAAAACAATGCACCCCATTGTCTTGGAAAAAGAGCTAATTTCATCTGTTTTCTATCTAATGGTTTGAACTGCATCATTGTTTTTCTTTACAGTGCTTTGAAACATCAACCCTAACAATGCTCCTGTGGAGAGAAGTAGAATAAAATTATATGGGCCAAAGCCTCTGAATTTTCAGTCTACTGTAGCATATTATGTAGCAATGTTTACAGGTAGATACCAGTTTGTGTTTTCTTTGATGCAAATTTTAAATGCCATCAGTTGAATTGTGTACATTATGCTGTCTTTTTATTTGATTCTATCATACCATTTAAATGTTCAATATAAATACTTGTTTGAAAAAATAAGCCTAAAACAAAGTTAAACATTAAAAAAAAATATCAAAGAAAGTTAAGATTAGTGAAACCAAAAGAAAACTAATTTCTTCATATTATGCCCATACTGACCAAGTTCACTAAATGAATCAAGAATTCAGGACAGATCCAAACATCAATCTGACACTAGTAATACAGTGATGAAATTTAGACAAGTACTCGTGTTGGTATTCACAGAATGAGTTGTCCAAAATGCTCTCTACTAATGGACTAGTTCTAGCTAGAACTATAGCAATGTTCAAGAAAGCTGTGAAAAACACCTGCAGAATCTCATATGCAGAAGATTTGGAAGATACTTTGAAGAGAAGTCAGAGATTTTGCCTATTTGGTAAGGTGAAGAGAGGAGAAGAGAAAATAACTCTCTAGGTTAATTTAATAGACATTTGTAGGAGATTTTATTACCTTGACTGATCTTATACTCCATGTGCAGAAGGACTGTAGTAGTTGCTGTACAATAATATTAATTTAAAAAACACTTGTCAGAGCTGATGAGGACTTGATATCTAGCTGAGGGTAAATTGGCTTCATGGTCAGTGATGGAGCTCACAATCAATTTACACCAGGCAGTAAGTTGTTGACTGGGTTATTCTAAAGAGTCGCATATGGCTGTGGGCTGAGGAGTCAGGACTGCTCTCTGGCTCCTAATAAAACTTCCTGAGAGAGTTTTGGTGACTGTGTTATTCCTTGAGCATTTAGAAGTTTCCTTGAGCAGTTAAGAATGGAGAAAATCCTTAGCATCATGTAAGTGGAGTAACTGAAATTTGCCAGAAGCCTGTATCATTGGAATGACCCATCTTTTTTCTTTTTTTTTTCTTTTTATTTTTTCTTTTTTTTTGGAAACATGATGGTATGAGAACAAGGTAAAAGAGAAATGTGATATAAAACAGAATAATGAAGTGAGCATGCACAAAATCCGATTAAATCGCCCTTCTGAAGAATTGACAGAATAAGAAATAGATGAACAGAGTCTCCCAAATGAACAGGATAAAAAAAAAAAAAACAAACCAGAAAAAAACCCCAAAATGTTAGGTGACTGGCTATAACAAAGCATGGTATTCCATAATATTACGAAAAAATGACATGATCTGTAGATATGGGATTATGGAGTCTGAAAAGTCCTGAGTGAGATAAATGTGGGAGCTCATTGCTCTCAGAGACATAATTTTAAATTTTCTTCATCTCAGGAAGACATTTGGTTACACTCTGCTACCTTCCATTGGTTACAGGCACTGCTCATGCTTTCAAGGTTATAGCAAGGAAGGTTAGAAATAAATCTGTGTTTTATTTTTGGTTTTAATGAATACTGAAGTGCTAGAGTCCCTGCTGGCTGTGAGAAGTACTTTCTATGCAAAAAATGTAACCATGGAATAAAGTGGCTCCTGTATTAATTTATTGCCTCACACGTTTCTTCATCTACATATTCTCCATTTCAGAACCACTACGAGTTGAAAGATGACTTCTGAGGGATTTTCAGTAAGGTCTCACTACCATTAACAAGTAGCAACAACTAAGTAAAATAATGCAAAGTACACTCAAAATTAACTGAAGTGATAAGATTGGCTGTATGACTCTGAGTGTGCAGATTTTTATTGCTTGAAATGATGACATTCTCCCAGAGGTTATTAGGGTCATCCGCTTTGCTTTCTAAGATGATGCAAATGGAGAGAATCAGCCTGCATGTCACCATCACACAGTATGCTCTCATACACAGGCTAGTGACCAGCTGGTTTCAGCTGTAGTACAGGACCCCTCCTCTTCATCTTAAGTACCAGCAGAATAATACAACGCTATTTACCGCTAAGTTCAAAAGCAAGGCTTTCTGTATTACTGGACACTTGTGAAGGACACTTGAATAAATCAAAGAACATATGAAGAGTAATACAAATAAGATTCAACTCAAAATATCTGCAGTGAGATAATTTATACAGGGTGTAGCTAAATGTTTCTCATCTTGTTGTTAATAATTGTATGGTTTTGATCATACAAAGGTGTTCTTGAAACTGTTTCTGGGATGGTACTGATAAATAACAAAAAAACTCCAACAGTTTAGAAGTTCTGAATTTTAAAATATGTACATTTTTTTCCTTACTTATCGAGATAGTTGGAAGCAAATGAACTAAATTCTTGCAAAAAAGCAAACAAAATGCTCTTACCTTTTACACCAATATTACAGATGAAGGATATGTAAAGTGCATATATATAGATTTAAATATATTCCTGATTTTGTTCAGAGATTACATACTTTTTCTGGTTTGTCCAGCTTCAAATTGCAAATTTTTGTATCTTCTGCTTAGCTAGTGCAAAAATCAGAAGAACTTCCTTCCATTTAAAACAAAGCATGTCTGTTTTGATTCAGAAATTGATAGTCTGTGCAAAATTTGGCTGTACATTGATTTTATGATGTTTAACTTAGAATGAAATGTGTTATCAAAAATGTATAGCCAGCCAGTCTCCCGAATATTCTATCAGATCCATTTATTTCTAGTTTTTTGCCAGTCAATGACAGGTGCGTGGTACATACCAATTATATCTTACTTTAGTCACACACTAAGGCATTATTATTTCACAGCTTTTGAGCTTGTCAGTGCAAGCTGATTACTTCTAATTTTCCTTTTATAGGACAGACTCTATAGTAGTTTCTTTTTAAAGTATAGAAGTACTAAATTAATTCTGTGCTGTTGTCAGAGACTGGAAAAGGTGATCTGACACATTGAAGCATCTTGGAGGCTCGGAATGTGCGGTAGTGGGTGGGTCAGGCCTTGCTCTGGTGAGGTTGTGCCTTGCCCCCCGTGCCCCCCAGCTCCACAGTCGGTCAGTCATGGCACACTGTAGGCAGCCCCCCAGTGTCACCTAACCCAGTCCCTAGGTGTGGCTGTTGAGATGGTCACGACACACACACACCAATTGCTCTGAGCAAAAAGCTCTCGTTTAATACTACGTAGCCTCTTTTATACAATTTCTTAGCATACGCGTTATATGTTCATTTGCTATTGGCTAACTACAGCACATTATTGTTGGTTGCCTGTAACTAACAAGCATTCTTGCTACATATCAGCCTGTTAAAAACTCCCTTTTGCAGGTGTTCATCCTTATTCTGTTGTTTATGCTTTGTGCTTCTGTTGATATTACAATTCCCAAGGGAAAAAACCAAATTCTCAAGGATACACAGTGATTGTGCCCAAGTCAAAATCTCTGAGACTTTCAGACCAGCTGTCGGTTCCCACATCTAAGTGACTGAGAGAACAAAGGTTTCACCTGGGAAGAAGTCCCAGGATGGGCGAAAAATGTTTAAGAAGGTTCACTACGAGGCAAGCATCTTGTGCTTTAACCCTACCTTCATCTTGGAGTTTTATGTTGCTGGAACCCAACGCAGGAGTTGGTAGCTATGTCTGTTTTTCCATATCTTTCCCATCTTTCTGTTTTTCTCCCTTTCTTCTTCTTCTTGTAACTCTCTTCTCACGGAATGTAGCATCAAATGGATTATGAGGTTTTCTATGTTCAGTTGGCCAAGTCTATGCTGTGATAAGTGATTTTGTGTTGTATTTACACTTTTGTCAATGTTCCTTAATTTTCTACAGTTCGCCACTAAACTTTTGTGTGGTTTTTACCTCTTGAGAATATATGGTTGGTATCTTCTCCTTTTCATCTACCTAGAGCAAAAGAATCTTGGTTTAGCCTGAGGTTTGAGTGACCAGGGTGTAACAGCTGTTCTACTCCATCCTTTGCATTTCCTTTACAAGGCTGCACCATTTTTAAGAGTTCCTTCCTTGGAGAACTATAAATTGCAGTGGTCCTCACTGGATGATCATGGAGTCAAGTGGCTCTGGTAACGACTGTCACTCACCATACTTCAAAGGAAACATGCCAAAGCACAGTTTTGTACAAAAATTTGCAGCACTCCTGAGCTGGAAGAGATACTAGCAGAGTTCTTCCAACCGTTATGTGTATTTTATAACTCATAATGATTTAGAGAACAAAAATTGCAAATCTGCATGTATGGAGAGCTGTTAGATGTTCTCTAAACAGCAGTAAACAGAGGGTTAAAGCCACAATGGACACAAGGTTTTAAAAAATGTTTTACACATCTGTTGTTTTTTGCTGTGGAAAGAAAATTTAATCCTGCAATTTCCATGTTAAAAGGATCTGTCAGTTCATTACATGGAACAATGTATAGTGGTTTTCTGGAGACTGAAACCAGTGCAACAGGACTCTGATTGTTCATGGAGGCTCAGATGAAATTTTAGTTCTGTGTCAGAAGTGGAACTCAGAAGTCAAAGAAAGAACATAGGGAACATTTTATTTAAAACTATCTTATTTGAAAACTTAATTGTCTCAAAAAGCAAAGCAATGAAAAAACTGATAGTGTCTACTACTGCTAGTCAAAGTATAGAGTAGAAATAGAGGTCTAATAAAAACGTTTCTGTGGAAAATATGTCTAAAAAATTTATTTCCTTTTTAGGGCATGCAATGCATTCCTGCTTCTGAAAAGCCTGATGACATTGATAGCAAAAATATACCAACTATACTTTCAGAAATAAAGGAAAATAAAGACTAGTTTTATACTTGGCATTAATAGAATCTTTTAACAGCTTTTTGTAGTATTTAAATTTTAATTGGAGATCTCGAATAGAAAATTTCTTTGTTTCTTCAATTTCTCTCTCATCATCTTGACTCACACAAACTTTTTTCTCATGGTAAGGTATCTGAAAGAAGATCTTAAGAAATCATTTTGTGACATAGTCTCCACGACCAAATTCTATAAGTCTGAAAGCAAAACAAAAATAAGTGGGTCTTCAGATTTGATTTATACTGAAAACCACAAACAAGCCATGATGCCTCTAGACACACTGCCTTAGAGAAAAGGTCAGTGGATGATACATTTCTGTGTATCCTGAAACTGATAATACGAGAGGGCAGGAGAAACTGATTGGCAAAGTTAAAAATTAGAAAATATTTTATATATCAGCATGCAGTTGTGAGGGTATGACCTAAAATCTGATACACAGACAGAAAAAAAAAAAAAAAAAGAGAGAACTAGAATTTTAGAAGGATTTAAGTTTCCCTATCTTTTTTATAAAATATGATGTGTGTATAAAATAAGAGAGACAAACAACTCCATTTCTTGAAAGAATTAGTAGTGGCTAACTCAGTCAAAAGCAAGGAAGAACAAGGGGAAAAAACTTCAATTTATAATTCCTAAAATATTTTCTTGTCTTGACAGCAGAATTTCTATATCAAAATTTCATGTAAGGACCTTTAAATTTTGCTATCTTGAAATTTAGTAAAGCTGTACAATAATAAAAATTAAAATGATCAAAAAGCTTTACAACAAGAATGCAGCAGAGTAAAGTGGCAGAATGGAGTTCTGAAAATTAAAGGCATCTTAGTATTCACCTGGACTGGGCTTCTTATCAAGGCTGGAGGCTACTTAATGAGGAATAGAATACTTGTTTATTGTTTTAGTTGTATGTAGTTCTCAATAAACCATTTCTTTTTCACATTATTTTAACAGACAGATGAAACTGAAAGGAGATATTATGACTGATATTTATTACTGCACTGTCATAGCCTCCTGTGAATTTTGATTCATCCTCCTGTGATTTTGATTCATCCTGAGTGTGTGCTTTGAGATCTCAAAGGGATCAGTTTTAGGGAGAGAGGGACACAAATGTCTGTAGTCCTTCCTTGTGTAATACTGTGATCAAAACCTGGATTAGAGCCAAGAGTATATAAAATGACATTTTAAGGAAGCAAATGGGAAATTCTTCAGTCATTCCTTTACTGTCTAACCCTAAAGAAGGAAAGATGTTCAGTTATTACATTGACTAGTTGCTGCATTATCTCTGCTATACTCAAGGAAGTTTAATGACAAATGACAGGAAAATCAATATGGTGCTGTACAATTGTATTTTTGTAGAGAGAGGAAGTCATACTTGTTTTTCTAAAACAGTCTGGAAGCTATGTTCAAAATAAATAATTTTGACATTTTTAGTCATTGTTAAAATATCCTGCATGCATAGGTCCTGCGTAGCAATCTCTGATGATTAAAATTGCTTCCTTTTTTCTATGGAATCCATGCCTCATTCATTACATAGGATAAAGTAAAGTCTATGGATGAAACAAGGTTGTACAGGACAGGGGCCTAGCATCTTTCCTGACATAAGATGGCAGGAAATAGACTGGAAGAAGAATTCTGGAAAGCAAGAAAACTGCTCTGGCAGACAAGAGTCATCTGATGATTTGGACTCTCTAATGCCCCATGTCAAACCACTTCTGTTCCGTTCTGTTTTATGAAATTTCCTTGTAATCTGGGTAAGTCTAGAATTTTTTTGCCTGTGTGTTCATCAAAAGTACATTCTTTCATTTCATTGTAAAATCTGGAGCATTTTAAGAATAAATATTTTGAAGGCTGTGTGTCCTCTGAACTATTAGGACATAAACATCTTAAATTGAATAACTAATGGTAATTACAGCAATGACTCTATGCTCCAGTGATTGTAACACCATCGCCTCACACCAAAGGTGACAGACAAAATCAATACTGATCATTCAAAAAATACATAGTACCAAATATGTAAGCTTTACGAAAAGCTTACGAAAAGTTAATAATTCTGTTCTAATAGCAGGTCGTAGCTAGTACAGCTCTAAAAAATAAAACTAGATGTTAAGCAGTTGCATATTCTGTGCTGATTCTGTAAGTATCCATCATTTTGTACTAAGGTAGTTTTACAAGAAAAAGTATATTATGCTATATACAATGTAATAACAACATAATAATATATATATGTAACATATAATACATATTTAATTAAAACTGAAACATAAAATTTATAACAAATAAGTGGAATTTAAGTAGCACAGGGAAACTTGGTTTAGGTAGTTTTATGCCAGTATAAGACTTGAAGTGTTCCTAAGAGATATACACTAAAATGTCAGTGAAGTCGCTGGGGAAAAAGCAATTATATCGATCTCATACAACAACAACAACAACAACAACAACAACAACAAGGAGCATAATTATGGCAGCACTCTGCAGTACTGTCTGTCTTTCTTTAACTACCTTGGAATCTGTAGTCTGAGTCTTTGTCTTATCACGAGTGTAATTTGTGAATTAATGTGCTGCATGTTTTATTCTGATAACTTAATCCATTTTACGGATTTTAGTTGTTTGAAGACAAAAGAAACAGTTTTGCTGGATTGATTCTCAGAAAGTTTAAGCCAAGACTTATTCATAATGTTTCCAACTACTTGTATATCAAAAGAACAAAAAGAGTTTATTTCTGCTGAAATAAAGGAAATAGTAATTGCTGACCCTCCATACCTCATTGCAGTACTACTTTTGTGGTTGGTTTCATCCTGAAATTCAGAAGAAATAATGTGGTTTTGCTAATATGAAGGGGGGAAAAGGAAGCAGGCCAGAAATTGTAGTTGGAATGAAGTTTGCCTTATTTATGGAGAAATTATTTTGACTTCACAGTAGGATCTTACATGAATAAGGCAAGATTGAGATCAGAGTTAAAACAAATTAGGATTTCCGATCAATTAGTATTGGACGGATGAATGCATTATAGGGCAAATAGAAGACTCCTGAAATGTCCCGTGATCCACAACACTACATCACTCAGTGTGAAATTCCCCTCCCCAGGGAACGTACCCGGGAGAATATAAACCTGACTGAATAAAAACCCAACAGATTTGGTGTTCCGAGGATTTCTCCCACCACTTCTTTGGAACTTCCCCAGCCACCCAATGGATCTGGTCTGTGACTACCACCTCAACCCAGACTGCACAAGTCTCATTGCGGTGCCTACAGGTGGTGAGATCTTCACACTCTTGTCCTTTCTCTTTCCTTCTTTTCCCTTGGGCATGTCCTTGGCTGATGTTGTTTTGCTTTCACACTGCAATGCTTTCACGTTGTTGTTACTACAGATAATAATATCAAAATGGCTACATACCCATTTCCCTTTGTAACCAAGTTATTCTGTAATAAACCCTACATAAGTCATGAGTATATTCACAAACACCGATCATTCAGTGTCATTCCACTGTAAGCCATCCCAAGGGAATCTAGTGACAAGAACCTGTGTTACCCGTGCCTTCTGTGTGGGGTTGTAGCAACTTACCTGTTTTAATTCTGAATAATTATCTAAAAAAGATACATTGGAAGTGATATTTTATGAAGGATTAGCAAATGGATTTCTGCATTGTGAAGGAGGCCAAAATAATTTCTAAAACTTACACAAATGTCACTTCAGACCAGAAACCCAAAATTTGGAGCATATTGAAATTCTTCACAGGTCTGTGGTAGCTTTTGGATGGAATATTTCACTCAGAAAGTGAGAGACGGCTTAAGAGGTACTTGAGAAGGGACAAACTAATATTGTAGCAGTGACCAGTAGGATCACTTTCTTTCTTATCTAACTTGATTATTTTCTGAATAAACATATGAGAGAACCCAAGCAAAGGGAAAACAACGTAACTGTTTACTTGTGCTTTCTTATGACGTTTCCAGGGCAGTCTGGTTTTGTTCCAAGCCAAGTGCTTTTTATGAAAGGTATTTTCTCGTGGGCAGAAAACAGATTTGGTACTAAAAGCAAAAACTAAACTCCAAACAAGTAAATGTCATATACACATCGGTGTTTTTTTATTATTTTTAAATATGCCAGTTGCAAGTTCAAATGTGTCTTTCATATCACAGTTCTCTGGCTCTGGAGAATACCTCTGAACAGCTTTTGTTACTGTTAAGACTCTGGTGGAATATAAGCACTAGGCCACTTTCAGTAAGGTCACATCAGGTATATTTTTACACTTTATCACTTTTTTCTGAATGTTTAAAAACATTTTCAGAGGAACACACTAGAAGAGGCTGGGTTTCTACATGGAACCCACTTTAGTCTCTTCTGTGATCCTTATCATTTTTTTCAAAGGCATTCCCAGGAGAAGGCTGAATCTTTGCAGTTATAGTACACAATTAATTACTAATTCTTTAACTGTCATCAAAGAGAGAGATTCCATATGTGCTCTTTGTCCAGTACCTGCAATCTTTTTTTCTAACTAAGTGAGTGTGGCATTGCTCTACCATCTTTTTTTTGATATACAGAGAGGGGAAAAAAAATTCCTATAGCACTGGTGAGGGTTTCTGTTCCAGGGCACTCGGCAGAAGGGGGCAGGGACTGTTCCCTTTTTCTTTTGAGTTACTTTCCTAATACTTTTTAGGATAGTTTGCAAGGGTTTCGTATCAAAAATTGAATATAAAAAGAAGAAAATGTATTAAAAATTCAATTAATCTAGGCTGTTTACTTTAACATTGAAGAAGATGCAAAGGAAGAAAAAGTGTAGCGTCAGAGGTCTGCTAGCTGATCTATAGCAGCTGCTATCAGATCCAAGACTTTGCTGAACATATGATTCCCTTTGGACAAGCCTGTCCTTACACAGTCCCTGGAAAGGTCTCAATACTGTGAAAATTTTTTTAAGGTTTAGCATTTCTTAATTAACTGGCTTTGTTCATTTTAATTCACATTTTGATTTTATCCACAGTTTAATACATGTGACTGGCTATCCCAGAAAATGAAAACAGAAAATTTGGATGATGCAGCTATAAATAATTTTTGGGATCAGTTAAAGTTGAAGAAGGAAGGAAATTTTCCTATGCTTATATAAAGTAATTTTGCTGACACCTTTCACTCTTTGGGCCATTCACAGATGAGATCTTGTTAACAATTCTTTCATATTCTCACATGCAGCTGATAGAGATACACACTGAACTGTTACACGTCACTGTCTGCAAGACTAGGCAGCTCTAGGCACAGGAAAAAAGTCCTCGTCTAGGGTATCAGATTGCTGAGAGGCAAAGCGCCACACCGCTTCAGGACTACCCTACCTAGGATTGCATCCAGGAGAAGAAACAGTTTTCTTGGAAGTGATGCTGCAGCAGTGGGTACAAGAGGCAGAACAAGGTGGTGTCAGTTGAAATTATTTGCTGCTGCCCACTTTCTCCACTGACTTGTCTTCCCACGCCATCTTTGCTCCTCATCCCTTCCCTTGTAGTCTACTTCTAGCTTCCCATTTGGTGTAAGAAAAAGTCTATTTGTCTATGCATCTGAATATCCTTGAGCTGTTTTTGTTCATGACTGCAAGTCTCATTGATTTAATTTTTGATTGTTTTTGGAGCGTGCTTATTTACAGTTCGAGCTTTGTTCAGGTTCAATTGCTGCAATGAAGTTACTGGAGGAATGAAAATAACTTTGAGTGGCTTTCTAATTTCTTTGCTAAGTAAGAAACTGCTATTGAAGTCTGCACGTAATTTACTTTTCATGTTCCATAGCATCTGTGCATCTTTTTCTTCTGCAGCTGCAATAGATTAACTAAATTTCAATGGTCAGTGAAGTAAGATTTTTTCAGTATGTATATACTTTAATATATATATATATATAGTTACTTTTTATTTTGTTCAGAAAGTTCTCTGTCATCTAACCACTCTCTCCCCAGGTGTTCTGTGCTCTGCCATAATACTGGTAAAGAGGACTGAGATCCATTTTTAAATCCGATTGTATTTTTAGCACTGCTGTTTCACTTACAAAGAAAAGTTAAAGAAAAAAATAAACCAACAAAATTTTTTAATAAATAAAAATATTTACTCCCCCCAAAAAATGGATTAAAAGTACAAATCTTCAGATCTTAACAGAGAATTTCGTAGGATAACTGCTGACAGAAAATGATATGCATTATTTGAAAAACTGTTTTAGAACTTCACTTTTCTTACAGAATTTTTTCCTCTATCTAAGAAGAATCTTCATGCATGTGGTAAATAGTTTTTTACAGTCATTACAGCCATGAAGGATATCTTATTCTATAATAAAAAAATAGTTTATTTTTCTAGCATATACAACCAAATTTCCCATAAAAATAAAAGGTAAAATTACTGACCAGTGAGAAGAATTTTATAGGAGTAAAATAGTGTTTTATTGTATTATGCTGAACATGTTTGTACTTAGTAAAACATAGAAGCTTTTCTCAATTACAGGAGATTTTCAAGACTTCAGAATGTTTTGTTTTCAGCATAAGAAATAATGACTACAGTTCTGACTTCCCATAAATAAATCTGAAATGAAGAAATGAAGCTGTTTGTCTGGAATACTTAAAAGGCTTTAACTTGCCTCACAACAGAAAAAACGTTTTTTAAAATAAACAAATCCTCCAGTATATATCTGGATTTGTTTAAAAGACATGAATAAAGAATATTTTTCAATTTTTTCTTTCAAAATTTAAGTCAAGAATTTAATGGAAATAGACTTTCTTCTGAGAAAATTTTATTAACAGTAAAGCATTTCTACCATAAGGAGAAGCTGCTAACAGCAGGAGCAGACACATAATGCTTGCAGGGATCTCTATTGTGATTGTAATGAATGTATTTCTCGGCAGATGTACAGAAATCCTTATACTTGTGCTTCTCTTTCTTAGCATAGCCCATTTCTCTTTGCTGTCTTCTTCTACATGGCATGTTGGGGAGGATTGCTATTGCAGATCTGAAGAACTAGTGCAAGATGGACTGGAAAATGAGAAATACACTAAGTAATCTTTGATTCCTGTTATTCTGCTGGGGAAAATGAGTGTTCCAGTACTCAATTAATTTCTGGTTAATTTTCCGATACTGACAGTTATTTTTAGTTCAAATAAAAACCACCTTTTTTTGTTTTGTTTTACTGTTTTATTCCTGTTAAACACTTATGCATATAGCAGACTTACTCATAGGGCAAACTTGAAAACAGTGTTTCTGTGATCAACATAGCTGGAGAAATGTTCTGTGTTTTCCCAAATGCTTATACAATTATCATGGACTCCCAGAATTTTTTCTTCAATGATTCAGTATTAATGTCATCTAGACTTCTTCTGCTTCTACTTTCTTTTGAAATAAGAAATGCATTGAAGTCCAATAGTCAGAGTCTATGACTTGGTATCTTAAATCTCAGAAGACTTTTTCATCTGGTAGCAAATTTTCTTCCAAGGCTCAATTTAAATACCTCCTGCCTGGCGTAGGCGTATTGATGCGGAATTGCTAGGTGGAAATTTCAGGGAGGAATACCACAATAAATCAGTGTCACATATCATAGAATAGCGGAATCATCAAGGCTGAAAAAGAGCTTTAAGATCACAGAGTCCAACCATTAACCCATCACTGACAAGTTCACCACCAAACCATGTCTATAAGCATTATATCTACACATCTTTTAAATACCTCCAGGGATGGTGACTCAACCATTCCCCTGGAAAGCCTGTTCCAATGCTTGACAACCCTTTCCATGAAGAAATTTTTCCTATTATCCGTTCTTAATCTCCCCTAGCACAACCTGAGCCTGCTTCCTCTTGTCCTGTCATTTCTTACTTGGGAGAAGAGACAAACCCTCACTTGCCTACAGTCTTCTTTCAGGTAGTTGTGGACAGCTCCAACAAGAGCTAACAACCCCAGCTCTCTCAGACGCTTCTCATAGTACTTGCTTAGAACTTGACCATTCATCAGCTTTGTTGCCCTTGTCTGGACAAATTCCAGTACCTCAATGTCCTCCTTGTTCTCACATTTGTAACTTCCACTCAACTGACACCTCTGCAGTTAGCCAGAACTGCTGGTAAATTGTGGAGAGTGGCTTGGAGACCAGTGACCACGAGTGGATCCTGTCTGGCTGCATAGATTTGTCTGTGTTGAAGTGGTGCAGTAGGTCTCTCACCATTTCTCTTGGATCACTGGGGTTTCATTCCGCTCCCCATTCATCTTCCAACTCAGTGGGATGCGTACCCTGAGAAAATGTTGACTTTTAAATACTGAGGCAAAGAAGTCATGAAGCACCTCAGCCTTTTGCTTATCCTTTCTCAATGTTTCTCCCCACATCCAATAAAGAATGGAGATTCTCCTTAGCCCTCTTTTTGCTATTCATGTATTTATAGAAATATTTTTATTGTCTTTTACAACAATAGCCAGATTAACTTCTAGTTGGGCTTTGGCCCTTTTAATTTTCTTCATGCACAACCTCACATCATCCTTGTAGTCCTCCTGAATCACTTATCTGCCCCTTTTTTTTTAAAGTCCATTATCTCCCCCTGCTGTGTGAAGTTCCAGACAAAGCTCTGTTCACCCAGGCCAGTCATCTTCTCCAATGCAGAGTCTTTTGGCACATGGGGATGTCCTGCACCTTTGAGATTTACTTCTTTAAGCACATTGAGCCATCCTGGACCCATCTGCCCTTCAGGACTCCATATATGCTATAATATAATCTCTTTGCTCCTTTCGAGAAGAATAAAGTACACAACCAAGGCGGCGTTTTATTTTGTTTTATTGTAATTTCTATAAAGTGCTTTTGTGCAAAATTATTTTCTGTTGGATAATACTATCATACAAGCTATCTAGACGTAAACATATATGCGAATCCTGCTACATTTCTAAAACTAGGTTATGAGATCAGAGTAAAATTGAATTCTTATTCTTTAGCATTGGCATCAGCTTCATATTCCATAAAATAAATCAGAATCTGGCAACTTGTCTAAAACATAAATGTACAATAGAATACTAATGTCAATTATTTTTCTCCTGAGAATATGTTTTCAGGCATTGAATATAGTTATATTTATGTATATGCACACAACTATATACACTTTTATAGCTGGACAAGAATGCTATAAAGTAACTTAATTTTTCGTTTCTTATCACTAACAGAGGAATAATGTGGTTTTGACTTTTCTGTCTTATCATGAAAGACGTGATGGAATTATTGCAATTATAAAGGCAATTTGGCAAAGAAAAACATCGGAAAAAGCAGATGAAATTCTAGGCTATATCATTCAAGCTATTTCCAGTAGACAAATGGAGATGTGATTGAATTGTGATTGTGCAAGCTTCAGTTGGAATATATATTCTTTCGAGCAAAACAAAAATGACATCAACTGCAAGGGAAATTACTATATTAGTAGCACTGGAAAACTTATCAAATGAAAAGAAACTGAAAAAAACTTTGGCTCATCTAGCCTGCCAAAAGCAATGTTCTCTCCAAAACCATGAAGGGAAATACCAAGACATCAGAAATTCTGAACAGTGGTATTGGTTATTAGAAATATTATCCTCAAACTGGAAAAAAAAAAAGTAAATATGATAGCCTGAAAGTTAGAAAAAATGGTTCTAACCCCTAGAAGAGTAAAACTTCACCATATCAGTCCAACAACAGGAGGGAAAATTAAAACTCTCTGCAGTACTTAGCTTCATAAATGTACATTTATATAACATGGTTTTCTGTCATAATAGGTACCTATGAACAGCAATGCAGGAGGCCAATTAAATTCTGTGCCCTATGTTCCAAATGGGAAACTGCGAAAAAGTGTATCTATTATTGCCTGTTACAGCCCATCAGCTACAGGTTCATAAAAATATGCCTCTCCGAAGAGACATGCTGTAGTATGGAATGACAAGTTTGTACTGCAGTTTTGAGCAGTGGGAGTGAACTTCACAGTACTTGAAAGAAATTAGGCATATTTGAAGAAAAGGAAAAGAAATTGATCCAGGATAAAAATCTGTTAAAATCTGTTTGTATGGTATAAAATTAACACTAGTTAGTACAGAGATTCTCTAGCATTTTCCAAAATCAGCTATACTGATCTGAGCTAGTTCAAATTTTCTATTAAATAATTTCAATATACTTTCTAAAACACATTAAGTAAATTATCACGCATGAATCTATCATGCTTTTGTCAAAAAGAAAATATTGGTTAAATGTTATTTTTTTAGTTCAATTTTTTTGCATATTTTTACTACCAAGTCCTTACATCTTTGCAATCTTCAGTCAAGAGCAGATAAAGTGTTATCTCCCACTTCAACCATTTTTGCTCTTTAACTCTTTCATTGTATATGAAGAGGGAATCTATCAACCACAGCCTATATCTAGAAATCAGTTTTTTTCAGGGTGAAAACATCTAACTTTTTTACATGAAAATTAAAGAAAATTAATCTTCTATCTCAATATGACTTCTATTTATTGGAAGATTTGGAACTGACAAAGGAGAAAAATTACTATCAGTCAGAAGGCGAGGAATATTTCTAATGTTGGCTGTAAACACTTGTTTTCATTCTGGGTTTAGGAACTGACTAAACAATCTGACATATGCCAAAAAAGCACGAAGGGCATGAGCAATGCACATGTTAACTTCTACAGAATATGGAAAATTTTAAAGTTTTTAAATAGACTTTTCATTTTAACATTTGTTTTTAAAGCTTAAAAACCAAAGTACTGAAGTTTGTGTCAAACAAAAGCATTTGTTCAATAGTGATAAACAATTGCTCATTATTAAAGGAAATGCTCCATGTGTCAAAAAGGGTAGCAGTTTTTCTTACGTAATTTTGCACAACTTAAACATAAAATTTTCTGGTATGGTGAACAAAAATGAGAGTTATTTATTTACATATGCAAAACGAAAACCAGCATGGCAAGATACACTTACTAGATATTCACAGCAGGTTTTTATACTATGAGAACATATCGTACCCTGTACTTCTGTGCTATATTGAACTATATGAATTGCAGATTATGTCCAGCTGCAAAACAGAAAGTGGTTAATAGACAGATTTTATGCTGATGGTACAAACTTCCAAGGTGATTGTTTTTAAACAACATTTAACTCACGTTAAACGTATGTTCTAAGCTTCCACATTTATCTACATGTGCTATTTTTCTATAATGCACTTGGTGGAGATACTAAAGAGAAGCATCGTTGTTACTGTTTTAGATATATTTCTGCTCTGTCTTATGCAAAATACTATTTTTAACAAGAACAATGCTATCTGTACATCATACAGTTACCAAAAGTTAAGACATCTTATGTCTTAACAGTAGATTCAGCTTTGTAAATGTCTCAGTGATTTCCTTTCTCAGTTAGGAATAGGATCTATCTCATGATCAGCTCTGAAAATGTATAAGGCGATCATAGTTTTTTTCCCTTTTGCTGTAAAGGCGAATTATGTACTTTACTAGAACTAAAGCTTATACAGCTGTGATTTCTTCTACTTATTCCCTGCTGGTTATCTTAGTACTTTCTGCTCTGCTCTCTCAGCCCTATGCATATCTGGTTGCGTCATGTTTGCTAAAGGTGGTAGTATCACCTCTGAGAGTTATCTAGGTTGTGCTCAGAATGAGATAGTATATATTAAACCAAAAATTATTCAGAACAGGGTGAATTCCTTTATGTCTATCTCCAAACCAACCACAGCTTTCCTTGCTCTTTAGTTAAAAAAAAAAAAAAAAAAATGTAAGGGTCATAAAATTTATCACTACACGAAGAATCTTCAGAGACGTAATACATAGAGTCAGGGGAAACACGCATTTATTAGTGCCACCAGATGAAGAATACCTGCTCAGAGAATATTAGAAAACGCTGAGTAGCCAGAAGTAATTAGCACCCTCTAAATAATTGCCAGATGTCCACAGGAAGAGTACTTCACCTAGTTTTGGGCCTCCCAGTAAAATAGAGACATTCTCCTATGAAGTCAGGCTGAGGGAGTTGGTGTTATTCAGTCTGGAAAAGAGAAGGCTCTGGGGAAACTTTATTGTGGCTTTTAACTATTTAAAGGGGGCTTATATGAAAGACAGAAAAAGACTTTTTACCAGTGCCTGTAGTGACAGGACAGAGAATAATTGTTTTAAACTAAGAGAGAGGAGATTTAAATCGAAAATTCTTTACTATGAGGAGGGTGAAGCACTGGAATAGGTTGTCCAGAGAAGCTGTGGGTATCACATCGTTGTAAGTGTTCAAGGTTAGGTTAGACGGGGCTTTGAGCAGCCTGGTTCTCTTTGTTAACTCAGTCTCTGATTCTTACAGGCTTTCAACTTGCTCATGGCTACTCTTCAGAGGCAAATTTTCACTTTCAGTTAACCTCTTGATGGACCTCTCCACCTCTCCCTCCTTCCCTGTGTCTTCTGAACAGTCTATAGCCATTGATAGTTGTACTCCAGTCACGGGACTCATCTCACCGAGTTTAGGTAATGCCAACAAGGTCATAACTTTTTAGCAACATAGTGGCTTCCAATTCCTCCAGTCTGTTGCCCGTGCTGAGTACATTGGTGTAAAGGCTCCTCAGCTGGGCTGTTTTCTGTGTCACCTTCATAGAGGAATACCTCTTAATTCTTTTGAGATATATCTCTGGTGTTTCCTGTTGACTTCTGTTACCTCAGGAATCCCTGGGTCATCTCCATAAGCCTGTGAGTATTCTCTGGTATGGCCAATACAGGTCAGAGTCACAGGCAGAGGACTCTGGCTAGCACCCAGTCCCCTCCAGCTTTGCATCTCATCCTACAGCTTTCCAAGGGCCAGCCTGAAATTGTTCCTCTCATATAAACTAGCATATAGTTTAAAGTTCTGCCAATGAGCCCCGCTAGTTCCTGAGCAAAGACTCTCCTCTCTTCCTGAGAAAGGTGAGTCTCATCTGATGCCAGTAAGCCTGGTGCTCCATAGGCCATTCATTCCATTGCCAAAACCTGCAACATTTTGACGGTGACAGCAGTCATGGATCCAGGCGTTAATAGACTCAGCCCATCTGTTTCTTCCAGTGTTTCTACCTTCAGCTGGAAGTATAGAGGAAAATATAACTTGTGCCCCAGATTCCATTATCAAATATCCCAAGCCCCTGAAGTCCTTTTTGATTGCCCTTGGACTACTCGTAGGCTCTTCATCAACTCCTACGTGAAAGGTCAGTAGCTGGTAGTAGCCTGGGGGCCACACCAAGCTGAGAAGTTTCCTGGTGACATCCTTAACTCGTGCCCCACGGAAGCAGCAGATCTCCCAGTGGGTTGGGCACGGTTGTCATACAGGGCCCTCTGTTAAGGTGTCTCTGCCCACAGCAGGGGGCTGAAACAGGATGATCTTTGAAGGTTTCTTCCAACCCAAACCATTCTATGATTCTGTGATCAGTGGGAGAAAGTTCAGCACAAAACCACAGTGATGTTCGAGTGCTGAAACTCTTGCCCTCTGAGGGGGGCATGAGGAAGTTGAGCTGCTTCAGCTTGGAGTAAAGATGACTTCTGGTAGACCAGACAACAGCCTACCAGAATCTATTTGAAGGTTATCAAGGAGATTGAGCCAGCATCTTCTCAGTGAGGCATGGCAGAAAGATTTTAGTCCACCAGCAGAAGGCAATGTCATTTCTATTGTTCTATCTTTCCTTTTTCGCAGTCTCAGGCTGACTCCTCTGTACTGTTGGCTGAATACAATTGTCCTTTATTGCATACAGTTTTAAACTAGCAGAGAAGTAAAATTCTTGTCTTCTGTTCTTTGAAGATAGTAGATAAGTGAAAGACAAGTTATTTAGTGCTCTGAGAAATAGAAGATTTTAACGTACGTTGAACCATGTATGTTAAACATGTGAAACTAGTCCAGAAAATGGAATACAAATACTTCAGTAATCATATATGTTAACAAGAAGGTATGCCTCAATAGGCCCTTGTAACTGGATTTTTTTCTATTCTAAATGCTTCATGCCCTAGCATACTCCATCAATGTAGTCTGCCTGGAAAATGAAATACATATTAATAGAATTGACTATTAATAGTGACTGCTTTTAGTAAAAGTTTACTGACATTAAATAAAAGAAATTCCTAATTGGATTGAATCAACCACATCTGGTTGCACACTTCGCTGTCCACTTAGCATTTATAACTAATGACAGGAATGTTTTAAGGGCTTGAATACTCAGCTTGAATTAATACATGATCTGATCCCTAATTACTAATCAAGAAATAAAGAATTTATTCTGTAAAATATTTATGGTCTAAAAAATCTAGTTGCTCTAGGCAATCTAGCTTAGGACAAAAATGTAATGGTGAGTTTTTTCAAACACATGGAGCAGAAAGAAAGTAGATTAGAAAATAACAAGATCTACTGTTGTGTTTGGGTTTGGTTATTTCTTAAAGTTGATTCCCTGAATCTGCAAGATTCAAGAGATCAACAAGAAGCTGGTGCTGACAACTTATTCAGAGCAGCAGATACAAATACAGTATATCCTAAACCGTGTACTTTTGTTAAAGCTACCCTATAAAATTATTATTATTTTATCCTTCAAGCAAGTTATATGAGAATATTAGGATGAACATTATTACAGTGTTATCACACTGAGAATTTTGACTATCCAATAATTTAATAGCATCTACTGAAGCACAAAGCAGTAGGTAAAGAATTTTCAGTCAATTTAAATCTGAAAACTGAATGTTTCTCTGAACATAAAATAAAATAAAATCAGGTAGATTAGCATTATTTTAAATAACAACTAAAACTAACAAACAAAAATATGAGGGTTTCCGGAATAAAGAATATACAAAGAAATAGAAACTTCAGGAGAACACATTCAGTGCTGGCATTGCTGTGAGAACATTAAAATTAATATTCTTATAATTAGAAATTTGAAAAAGGGTCTTTGTATCATCATTAGAATCACTGGACTATAGTACTCAGTCAAATTATTTAAGGGAAAGATTGACTCGAAGTTCTAATGTTAATTTAAAGAAATGAAATTTTTTAAAGGCTTAGTAACTTTGGACAAGCTTACCTTTGTTCATGGTCAAGAGTATTTTTGTGTGAGGGATGACAAGTAGGAGGAAAAAACGTATTCTAATTTAACTGACAATGGGAAAGAGATTATTAGTATTTCAAATCAAAAACAACAGTCATAAAGATGTTAACAACAAGGAATATTTTCTGATTAGCTATTAAACTGTCTCCACCCTGCTCCAATATACTGTTTGAAATTATCTTAAAGAACTTCTGGTCAAAAGCAGCTAAAGCAAACCAATTCTGAGAAGAAATTATGTGTCTTGTCAGATATGGCAAAGGTGCAGCTTCTATATTTCTTGTATTTGTAGTCAAATACTGGAAATATCTGAGTTAGCTGACAACAGAATAATAGCGACAATGCCCCTTCTGTGTCTCAACATCAATTTTTTTCCCCTTGTCCCATATGAAGTAAGATAGCTGTGAAACTGTAAACTGCAGAGAGGCTGCTCAGGCCAAGCCAGGACAGCAGTCAGGTTTTTCTCTGCCTTAGTAGCACACCTTCTGCAGTCAGATTTATCTAGTTCTGAATATTTGTGTATGAGCTGAAATTACACTTTGAGCTGGCATTGTACCATAATCCTAAATAGATTAGCCAAGTTGTTGAACAAGTTGCACTTGTAATTTGCACCACTTAACCAGTGTCTCCTTCAGAGTGAGATCACTCTGTGACAATAGGGCTGAAATTCAGGCTGCACCTCAAAGCACTGATGTGTAGGTGTCCACAGACAGGAATATGTATGGTACCCAAGTGAGCCATGACAGTCGATACATCACCAACCAAATGGAGCCAAGAGGTTTCAGCTGACCAGATGCAGGTGTCACCAATAGGTACCTGCACACAATAGAATAACTCTTTCCAGTATGTGAAGGCAGCCTTCAAATACAGGGAAGCCAGAGAGGGACTCTTAGTTTGGAACTCTTAGTTTGGAACTCTAGACATAGGACAAGAAATAATGGGTACAAAATAAGGGAGAGGAAATTTAGGCTGGGTGTTAGAAAGGAATTCTTTACTGTGAAGGTGGTGAGAAACTGGAATGGGTTTCCCAGGGAGGTTGTGAATGCACCAACCCTGGTAGTGCTCAAAGCCAGTTAGCACAAGGCCTCGAGCAACCTGGTTTGGTGGAGTCTATCCCTGCCCATGCCAGTGAGATTGGGACTAGATAATCTCTAAGGTCTGTTCCAATCCTTAATATTCTATGATCCTAATATTTTGGAAACTGAGTCTACTGAATTCCACTAACCCCAGTCCTGATATCATCCACATGAACATAAACCAGTTAAACATCATTGCAACAAAGGAAGGAAAATGATCCTTTTACCGTAAGGTCTAGACCCACCCTATTTTAGGCAACCATATCACATGAAGCTATTCTTAACCTGGGCAGACTCTTTTGACTCCTTTCCTTACTTTTCCCATTATTTCTTATAGGACCATAATTTTTGCTTGTCTGTTATGTTCACTTTGTTATGGTCCATGGAGATAAAAATTATTCTTTTTTTTTTTTTTTTTAATGCTACTAATAACAGACAATGTTAAAATAGCTGCTACTTTTTGAGTTTTGAAAGAAAGATATGTTTTTCAGAGAGGGAGTTACTTCTTAATACCTTTTGTAGTTATTTGTCTGCTTCAATGTTTTTGCTTTAACACTTTAAAAACCACTCTATACTTATACAAACTTTGACTGAAATTTTGCATTTTGAGGGCTATAGAATCCATTCTGTCTTGATGGTGGCTCATTAACAAATTCCAGACACCAATTTGTAGTTTGATCATTTAATATTTCTTAATTATATTTTGGTTAAAATAATTTAAAAAAAAATCCATTTAGCATCAGGTCTGAAGAAAAGTTCCTTAGGTTCACAAAACTTTAAAAGAATACAAGATAGAAAAATAAATCCCATTATATCTAAGTCATAGGAATTTATTTGTTTAAAAAGCTTCCTAGGTTTACAAATTCAGAGGAAGTATATGCATTTAAATTAACAACACTGAAATAGGACCATCACTTGAAGGCAATATCTGAATAGGAAAATAAAAACAAAAAATCCTGGGTTTGATAGACAGACAAAGGAATAAATGAAGGTACAGATAAATAATGATCAATTTGAGTTGCTGAAACCCAGCCTCATTTCCCTGTGTATGCTAAAGCTGGAGGAAGGTATAAGCTTTTTTCAGTGCGTGGTTTGATTTTGCTTCCCTACTTTGCTTTCTTGGCATACTGCTTTACAGTAATATAGCTAGTCATTAATAACATAAAGCATGCTTTACAAGTGGTTTTCTTGCAATGTAGACATTTATAAAAGAATTACAGATGGGAAAGTGTACCTAATGGGATTTCTTCTTCATTATAACATTATCCCAATCTTAGCATTTTGCAATCACATCATTATGATTGTAGAACACATGGGAAAATCAAGTGTAGCTGTTATGATAGCAATCTTTACTAACACTACCTTGTTCAAACAAAAATTGATGGATTGTCTCACTACGTAAGATACACCTTTATGGAAACATTTAGTGTAGTAAATTATTAGACAGAATTTCTCCTTACTACATGTGCAATTTGATAAAAAATATATTCAGTAGAGGTAGCTGCTAACTGAGACTCCATTACCTCACAGCTGCTGTTGAATTTAACATTTCAGGTTTGGTAGTAGCAAAATCTTCTGGATATGAATAAATCTGTCATGGTGCCAGCTCTTCCTCTTTGTCCTGTGGATTTATATTATACCCATGCAATCTCAAGCCTCTACAGCTACTATGATCAGTCCTGTAGAAAACAGAATCAAGCATATTGGCACTCAGATATCTATGAATCTAATGTCTCTTTACTGGTATATGTAGTTTTCTACCTGCTTCCTTTGTCCTCTCTACCTAGCAGTACTGGAATATCCAGCTTTTGATGAGCTGAGACAAAATGAAATGCTTTCTCTACTTTCCTTTTTTTTGTCATTGTTTTCCATATCTTTCAAATAAAAAGCAGTCTGGTAAAGCCTGATTACAAGTAGCTTTTAAGAGTCTGAATTCACATTAACATAATGCCTGGAAAATCACAATGTTCCTTGAAAATGTGAGATTTTAATACCATTCACTGTCTGAGGGTAGCCAGAAAGAGGTATGGATTTTCCATAGGCTTAGAAACCTTTATGGTCACTTAATCTTCTCTGTAAGGGTTATCTGGCTGCCGTGAAGTAAGTGTATCTTGATAACATGTTTCTGTGTCCAATACATGATGGAGAGGATCTAATCTTCCATACCTGTAGAGGAAGAATTGAATTTCAGAATTTCTTCTTGGAAAGAGTTTTTGAGTATTGGAATGGACTGCTCAGGAGTGATGGAGAAACAACTGCTCACGGCACTTAGTGCTATGGTCGAGTCGACAAAGACATGATTGGTCAAATCTTGGACTAGGGCATTGAAGCCAGGGAATGGTGTTTCTGGGCTCCCAGCTCCTCACCTGCATCCCTCTTGGAGAAGAATTTTTCACAAGGGCATGGAGTGACAAGACAAGTGAGAATGGCCTCAAACTGACAGAGGGCAGGGTTAGATGTTAGGATGAAATTCTTTACTATAAAGTTTGTGACACACTGGCACGAGTTTGTCAGAGAGGTTGTGGACTCCCCATCCATGAAGGTGTTCAAGAGCAGGCTGGATGGGGCTCTGAGTAGCTAGTCTAGTGAAAGACTGTCCCTTTCTGTAGCAGGGGATTGGAACCAGGTGATCTCTAAGGTCCCTTCCAGCCCAAACTATTCTGTGATTCTGTGATTCTGTGTTCTTGGCGGTCTTTGCCAGCCTAAGTGATTCTGTGATTCTATGAGGAGCTGTACAATGCAAATTGTCAGTCATGATTTTTATTAGGCACACTGTCAGATATCCTCTCATTTCCTCCCTCATGTCCAGAATATGACTCATTAAGCAGGTAAATGGGTTATAAAGACAGTCATTGGAGACCTGCAAGGGATGTACGATCGCAGCTACGGCTCTCTCTCCAGAGCAGCAGCTGATCCTTCTCACCAACATATACAACAAGGAAAAAGGACAGCACAATGACTGTGATCTTTATTAGTGCCTTTGGGGAACTCCAGTTTCCCTTCTTTTTCACAGACCTTTGGCAGCAGCAGGCCTGTTTATACATTTTGTCCTGAGTTTTTCTAGCTAAAAATTTGTGTATTATAAAATTTGCTGAACAACCAATCCATATTGTTTTAATACCTCTATTAGAATGTTAGAGAACTCCAATATTGTGGTTATAGAAGACCATAAAATAGTCAAGGTAGTTGCTTTGTTTTATCAGAAACAAGTATAGGGATTCTTTTAGCAGTCTGACCAATGTCAACACTTCAAATCTTGTTAGCTTCACGTTCACATCTTTTTTTCTCTTGCACTATATCTTCTATCTCAGTTTTTCTTAGCTTTGATAATTCAATAGAGCAGAAATTGAATTCCTGTAATGAAACCTGAAATCATGAGCATGAGGCAGAAAATAAAACTTGACATCATTATATAAGGTACATAAGAAAGCAAATTTTATGCAGCCAGGCAATTCCAGATGAGTAAACTTAAACCAGCACTTTAATACCACAGACATGTGGTATTCAGTGCAATAGACTTACATAGGATTCTTCTTATCCACCCAGAGGTCAGCTGGCTTGCTGTCATAATTGCTACACGAATACCTTTACCACATGGCAGTTCATGCCTTAAGGCAAGGAAAGCTTTGATCAGAATCCCTGGAACCTGTGCTCTTTTAAGTTGTTTTTTCTCCTCTCCAAGGGAGTTCTAAGGAGTTTATCAAGCCATATGACTTAACTGCTTAATTCTATGGGCTATACAGAACTTTTTCCTTTCTGAAAGATGCTGATAATGATGATTATTAATAATTATTATGTTATTGTGTATCTTTAGCCATAGTATCTTTAGCCATATATTGTTAGATGTGCTATTAAAGCATGGTATATGCAAGTGTTGTACCACTCTGAATATCAAATCCAAATAGACAGGATGGACCTATTATTTCCATTTCTACAGAGAAGGAAGAGATATGCTATAAGATTACATGGTTTACCATAATCAAAAAATAAGCTGAAACAAGATGGAGTGTCTGTGGTTATTAGTAGTTTTCCTGATGTTTCAGTCTTTTGCATATACTGAAATATTGTTCTGTCTTTCTAAAAATAAGCCACTTGCATTTTTCCTTTGGTAAGGCTGAAAAATTTCATTCTTTTTTACTTTTTTCTTCTTTTTTTAAACTGATATTTGCACATATGGAATCCATTATAATTCATAATAATTAGTTTGACAAACTTGACCAGTTAATTATGCTGTGCTTGTGGAACACTGCTGCACTTTCAGTATGAAAATTCAGCCTGTGGCTTACTGTGATTATTCTCCATCTAGTTCTAACACAAATTCATTCCCGTTTTCATTCTGTTTTTATCAGGATGTAACTTGAAAGACTTGCTTTCTACCATCCTGGTAGAAGAAACAATGCTGTCAGACTACATATTTTTTCATCAAAGCCAATTATGTCCTTTTCCTTCAACTTTCAAGACCCGTGGTTTGTAGATGTGAATGATCTTGTGGCTTTTTTTTTTTACCTGTAGCTCTCTTTTTCACCTCATAACTACTAGGTTTTTTTATTTGAAGATTTAAAGGTAATGATTGTAACTTCACAGGTCATCATTTGGTGGATAGTGTGCCTGTTCAGTCTGAATAGAGAATATATTTCTACACGGATTACATTGGTTAGCAGAGCATAATATTGGTTTGTGTGACTGATTGAACTGCAAACTTTGTAAGAGCGAGCAGCTGCATGCTATAGAGCAAAAAAACAAATTCCAAGCAAACGAATAAGTTCCTGGACATTCTTACAGATCTTTGCCTTATTTTTGTGTTTGAAGAAGTCAAAGAGAATAGTCCTTTTGTTATGAACTGGTGGTGGGACGTTAAAAAAGTCAACTATATCTTCTACTTTGCTCATTCAACTACTGGCTGCTTGTAGAAATCTCATACTTTTTCTTATTCAGCTTTATTACCAGATGCTTTATGTTTGATTACTTTTATCAGTTAACTGAGCAACAATCTCAGCTCTCTTGTAACTAATTCATACGCTCTGTACAGCAATACTGCCTAAATACCCAGAGAACTCTAAACCGTGATTTTGTGCAATCTCTAGCAAAAACACAGACTGGGAACTGACTGGCTGGGGATCAGCTTTCAGAAAAGGCCCCAGGGGTTCTGACTGACAGCAGGCTGGGAATGAGCCGGCAGGCAGCATGTCTGCATGAATCCTTCACCTGGAAGCAAGGGAGGTCAATACCGGGCCATATTAACAGAAGAACAGTCAGAAGGTCAAGTGAAGTTATTATCTCCTCTGATCAATATCTGTTAGACTACATGTAGAGTTTTGCACTCCCATCCCCACCTCAGTACTAGAAAGATGCGGACAAATTGAAGCGAATTCAGTATAGGGTCACCACAACAGGACAGTCAGCGACCAAAGCACTTTCAGCTATGAAGAGAGGTTGAGGGAACTGGGCTTGTTAGCTAACAGAAAAGTCCAACAACCTTCTCCCCTACCTGTAGGAGCAGGTTCTCCATGGTGTGTGCAGTGGGAAGGTGAAAGACAATAGGCATGAAACAGGGTAAGTTCAGTTTGATATATGGGCAATTTGTTTTCCTGTGCGTACAGACAGGCGGTGGAACAGGTCACCCAGAGAATTTGTGCAGTCTTTTTCCATCCTTCAGGGCTTTAAAGACCCAGCTACATAGCTCTGAGCTGTCTCATCTCATAAATGACCTTCCTTCGAGCTAGCAGTTATCCTAGAGACAACTTCAAGTTGCTCTTGAATTATCTAGGGATTCTAATTTGGAGGAATGACTCCATGGATTGAAAGCTGAGGAGGTAGTAAATGCAAGCAGAACTACGGTGACAAGGAACTTGTGGCACATCCTGAGGGCAAAGCACTGACTGGGTGGCGATAACTTTCATCTCCTTCAGCCTGTTTGCACCATTGCAAGGAGCCTATATCTGCTATGCTCGCATTCAGGCTAAATTATTTCAGTATTGTGAACAATGGAAATTCACCTTCCTAAAGATTCTGCAATACTTCAAAAGTGATTGCAGCTATACCAAGCTGTCTCTTTACAATAAATAAGGGCAGGAAAATTCAGGTAGTACTTTTAGTATCTTGCTGCCCATTATTATACTTTTAAAGAACTGATGAATGCTTGTCCAGAGTTTCTGCTGTGATGCCACATCACTGACTAGGCCTTGCAGTCAAACTATTGACATCAATCGGTGTCAGTGAAGTTCAAACTCATCTTCTAGATACATACATAGGACTTTTGACAAACAAGTCTGTATGTCAACTCAGATGAATCATGATTTACATTAAAGGAAAAAGAAAAAAGAGAAAGCCTATAATATATTGGGCTTTTCCAAGAAAATAGCCTCAGATTATGCATGCAGAAAGCAGGTAAAATGGTCTGGCTGTTAAATATTAAAAAGTATGAAAAAATCCCCATATATTCAATTCTACAACACTTTTAATATTAATTCACAGTGGAAAAATCAATTTAAACTCTCAAGATCAAGAATATTCTTAATATTTCTTTAACATGACTTTTTTCATTGTTTGAGGAACAAAAGATTTACTTTTTCTTACTACACTGACAGATCTTTTCCTTTGAAAAAATTTGTACTCAGGCAGAAAAATGTTACTTAAAACAACATACACGCATGAATTTAGCACAAATACCTAGATATAATGGTCTAAATAGTACCTCAAGATGCATAAAAACGTTCTTGCCAGTGGACAAAATTTTACCTAGTTGTAGATCAACTACATGAAGAAGCACTTGTTCAAAATAGAACTTGTAATGCTCCCTGTCTTCCTAAAGTCAGATGGAGGGAATTCTGTTATTGAAAATTTTGTTTTGCTTCTTGTTTGCTAAAACGAGATCAGTTGCATCTAATTTTCTTCCTTTTAACATACTTTACATATCTAATCATTTTCCTGATGGTCTCTTATTACATATATTTTGAATTTCATATACGTGTGTACTTTAGCTAAAGCAGTTGCATTTTCTTATCTTTTAAATATATTTTTTAAAGACATGCATAACTAGAAAAAGGTGAAGAGATCAGAATTGATAGCAAATGGATCTGTGTATAGGTCTAGGATATATATTTACTCTGTGTAAGCCACATAAATAGATTAAATTTAGGAATATAAACAAATGTATACGTTCTATATACCTGAAAATATATGTTTATGATTCAGAATGTTTGAAAAGTACATAGACATGTAATAATTTTTTATAAATGCAGGACAATAAAAGATTAGTTACCTTGTAAAGGATTTAAAATATCATCTCAGGGAAAAGACTATTAAGCTCACTGCTTAATCTGAGTTTGTTGATTGATACAATAAGTATAATGCTGAAATTAAGAACTGTATCTTTCCTCTCATCATAAAAAAGCAACTGGATGGAATAACTCTCAAACAGACAAAGAAATTTAAGTGTCTCAGAATACTTTCTCTACTCTTCATAAAATACTAGATAAATTATATGAGTCTGTCCCACACTAGAATGCCTACTGTGGATTGTTACCTCCAGATGATTCAATGCTATTCTCACTGATTATTGAATAGGATGAGTCTTTATTTCCACATATACAACTTCATCCTTAAATAATCAGCTCTTCCATAAACTACTCCAAACTTTGTAGTCATTCTCAGCACGGAAAGCACATATCTCAAGTCATCCTTCCTTCAGTAGTCAAAACAAGTTAGAAGCAACTATTTTGATATCTCTATCATGTAACATTCACTTTATAATTTATGCTCATTTTGGATAATGTCCGGCAAACGTTAGCATGGGAGAGAAATTATCTTCTGTTGTCTAAGACCAGGATGTTATACTGTGAGTGAATAAAAGATTAGCTCTTTGTTTTATGCTTGGAGTAAATACAGAAAAAAATAACTGGTTGGATATTTTTGTAAGTAGCAAAATGATAAAATATGCTTTTATTGATTTTAAAGAAATATTATGACTGCATAATTCTTGATTCTCTGGAAATACTTTGTTGTTAAGCACAGTAGTTAAAAATGTCTGAATTTCAGAACCACCAGCTTGAACCATCTTTGCAAAGGATTGAAAATCCCTTCCTCAGTTAACGTTGCCTGTTCTGTAAGTAACGTCTTGGTCCAGTGGGGTTTGAAAGCTGTTGGGCTACTTAAGTGTGAGCAGTATGTGTAATTAGCCAAATTTTCTGTCAATGAGCTCATCTGAGTATGGAGTGTAATGAGGAATGTCAGAAACAATACTAATTGAAATCTGTAATGCCCAGACACCAATCAGAGCAGTGTGTTCACCTGTGTCATTTTAAGAAGCCAGATTTATACAGTGAGATCTCCCTGTTCCCTAGAAGCTGGCGTGAGCAAAAATTACATTAACAGCCTAGAAAGCCCAGCCTCCTCACTGATATAAACGAAATTAATGTTCAATGACTGGTGCAATAACTGTACCCCACTGTTCTGGAAACGCACCATAAAGGTGTGGAATTCTACACCCCTCTTCAGGCTCTGACTACCCTATCTTGAGAGAAGAGCTTTCTGTACCACAAAAAGACCACCATTTGATCAGAAAACTTGTAATTTGAACTCTTTTTGCCAAAAAACAACAAGAACAAATCCAGTCATTGCTGCTTGTTTCAATCTATCTCAGGATCAGCCAGTTCTATTAATGTACCACAGTCATGGACGATGACACTGAACAGTGCTAGCCGCAAGAGAAAAACTAAGTAAAGCTATGTTGTATGTTTTACAGACTAAAGAGCATTTCAGCACTAAAGTGGGAAAACAGGTTACTGGCTAGAATGGAACAGAGACATGATTTGAGAAAGATCAGTGAACTCATTCAATTCAGTTCAGTTCCTCCTTGAAATCAGTGGGCTTTAGTATCATAGAACAATACACTAGATTTGGAGCTTTCTGGATTGGTCTCACTGAATGACATTGTTTACTAATGTACTTGTATAAAAACAGGATGGAAACATGGTTTTAACAGATCAAGAACATGACTAGGTGCTGATATAGTATAGATTACAATAGACTGATCATTGTTGAAATACGTAACTGAATCCCATTATCTGACCATGTAAAACCTCGTTAGTGTCAAGTATGTTAGCAAGAGACACAAGGTGCCAAAATGAGCAAGCAGATGAAATAGATGACATAGATGAATGTCGGAAACAAAAGCTAGCAAATGAGCTGTGGGAACAGATGGAGTGTGAATCGCTGCTGTTATAAGGACTTACATTCCAGGGAAAACATGGCTAGAAATAAAAACAATAATTTTCGAATAAAGTTTTACAACCTGTAAAAGAAAGTACAAAAAGCAAAGGAAGATAATACAAGAAAAGAGAGGAAAAAGAAAGTGTTGGACAAGTGTATAACGACTAGCAGAGCACAATTTACAGTAAAGATGAAAAGAGTTTCCAGTTTCTTATTAAAACCTGAGCAGACCTCTGAAGTGCTTTTGGCAACCTGAACAAGTTGTAGGAACGTTTGTTTTATCTAGTTGTAACACAGGAATGTGTGGCTGTGGACTAATAGTTAATATGAAGGGTCTATGCCTAGGACTGATATAATCAACCTCATAATTACAGAAAGATGTTGAGAAAAAAACAATGCTAATACATGTTAGGGTTTTTTCAATTGTTGCTGATATTAAATTTGTCAAAACTCACACTCTAACATTCCAATCACTGAATGTTTGACTGCATTTAACTGGCTAGTCTGTGTTCTACAGTTTATAATGCAGATGGATTCTGACATGATGGGACTCAATGAATTTTACTATAAATAATATGAAAATCCGTGATAAATCACATATGGTGAACAACAACTACCATCTGCCAGAAATTATGGGCAAAATATTAGTCACTGAATTATTAATACACTGCTATAAATCCAGAAATGGTTTCCTGATAGTTTGTTTTCTAAGTGTTTCATACAACATCCTGTAAAGCATGTCGTAAATCATGGCCTGTATTAAAAACTGGGCCCCAAAAAATGGGTTTCTTAGAGGAAGAACTCCAAATATATAATACAAGCAATCAAAGAACCACAGCAAATGTATGCCACGTTTTTGTGGGAGTCTAAAGAATCTCTGACAGGGCTTGTAATAGGAGAGGTATCAGCTCTGCTATCCTTATAGGAAACAGCTTTTCTTAGATTTACACAAAACAGACAGGAAAGTCTTCCTAGCATCTTTTTCTTTTGTTTAGACTTTTTTTGAAAGTACTGACAGACTGTAATAGAGGCTTACATGGTCCTTGGATTCAGTAATGATTGGATTCTCAGAAGTACTTAAGAGAGAAGGATGAGACAGATGGGTAATTAAATCTCTAGTGATATTTTTTTTATTTCCTGGGATAGAAATAAGTTTACATAGCCTTTACTGCTGTCTCTGATATTCCCCTTTTTACATAACTTTGTCTGTTCTTTGATGTAGTTTTTCTTTTTTTTTTTTTTTTGATTTGGGTTAGGTTTAGACTTTACATTAAAACAATGGCAATTTGATATAATTTTTCAGATAATTTTGCAGCAAGGCTGTATAAAATGCAAGAATACTTCAAGGATTAATATTAGATCCACATTCAGATTATAAACGTGTTTTCAATATCAATCTTTAGTTTGTTATGACTGATGCACTCATTTTTCTTGTAACTTGCCATTTTCCAAAGTTTTACTCTCCTCTTCATTCATCTTGTTATATCTTTTCTCCAACCTTCAGGATTAACAATTATCAAGCAAAAGTGCATTGCATTTTCTTAAATATAATTATCTATTTCCAGATCACTTGCCATATGTTATCTATCTAATTTTGCATTTGTGTATTTATGTGTGTGTTTCACGTTATAATTCAGTTGTAATTAAAAAATGTAATCAAATTTGACTTTTTACTCCTGCCTAGATCAATAAAGACAATATCAAATAATCTCCATTCCAATACACTAACTCCAGAGAATAATGCTTCATTTCCTGTCTTAGAAATCTCACAGGAATTCTAGTATGAGGAAGGTTTTACTTCTTGCTGGTATTTTCCTCTGCTTCATATTAATTAACTATGTAACAATCTAAAATGTCTCCTTTATTTTTCAGATTATATCTATAGTAAAAAGTATGAACTATAACTAAGCTTACCATCCTAGCCTTTACTCTGTAAGTCAGTGGCCTAACTGATTATATGTTACTTTGAAAAGAGAAAGAAATAGGTACTGAGGACTATTTTAAATAGTACAGGCCATATTCAATGTAAAGAGATCCTAAAACATATTAAAGGGATGATTAAAATTTAATCGAATGCTTGAGACATCAGTTTCAGAACTACTGAAACAAGTGACTGGAAACAGAATACTTTCATGGAATATGCTCATGATGTAAAAAAATCCAGACCAGTAAAATAGTGGATATTTGGAAATAAATATAAGTCATTGTGACGGGCCTAGAAACAGTCAAAAGCACATCATTTGAGGAGAGAGAAAGGGTTTTACTTACCAAAACAGGTCGGTGTACACATGAATTTTGCGTATAACTGTCCATGGTTGTGTTCATGCATACCATACAGATACTAAAATTCCAAGGAGATAGAAACTGATAAACCAAAGAACAATGAAACTATGTTTTTACGAAGAAGAATCAAGAAATAATCCCATCTAATTAATCATCTCAAAAACAGTCGCAAAGAAGGTGAAAAAGCAGACCATGTGAGACTATCAAAAGTGTAAAAAATAACACTAGGAAAGTGTAAAAGAACAATAAAACTGATAATGTTCAAATAAGTCTTAGGACGTCTTACTGGCACAAAAGGCTATCTTCAGAGAGGAAAATTACTCTTTGGAAAAATGAAGAGAAAGGACTACATTTTCTGGTTGATACAGAAGTCTCCTTTCAGCTCTAAGCAACTTCTTAAACAAAGCAACTGATATTTTATATCCTTGTGTTAAATAATCTGATATTCATTATTTATTCATATATAGAGAGAGCAGAAAAAAATGAGCTAAAATATAGCCCTTCTGCATTTCATTAAAGAAGAAACATTAAAATGATTCTCAGGATATTTTTCTGATAAGTAAAATTATACATAAATATCAAAAGATATTCCCACTCTTTACTTTTAAGAAATATCGCATTTCTTCTCAATTTTCATTGCAAATCTGAAATGGAAAGTAAGTCCTGTACTGTAGCTGGCTTATATTTTCCACTTACTCTATGCAAGAAGATAAAATAATTTCTTCTTTTTTGAATCTAAAACCTTCTCCCTTCTTTACCACCTCTACGTATAAAGACCCCCTGAGAAATTAAAAAAAGACAGCAGGAGGCCAGACTTTTCTGAATATGATTCATTCTGAAGAAAAATGAACATATTTTAAATAGCACTCCTTAGGAAGGAGAATCTGTTCTTCTGTGATGTTCCTTGTGTTCATTTGGATTCTAAAGTTTCAGACAAAAAAACCATCAGTGATTGTGAAATATTTAAAATGAGGTAGGCAGAACTGGGTGGGTTTTCAGATCCAATTTATCCCAAAGGGTCTCACGGTGCAGGGAGTGGACATTGTCCTAAATTAATGTTAATTGTTTCGCTTAAAAAGCAGCAAAATGTTTGAATATGCTTCAGTGTTGTGGTTTCTTGGCACTGTTAAGACTTAAAATAAAAGAAAAAAGTTCTTCCACTTTGTTCAAGCTTTGTCCTCAGTTTCAGTTTAGGGTCAAACTCACATTTTCCTATTTGGGAAAGACACACGCACGATGAAAAAAAATTTAGTTTCGTCTACAACAATACAAATCCTTAATTTTTCTACTAATTTCAGTGCTGCACTTTACCTATTTTTTGCCTTAAGATTAGCTTGAAGCCCCGTACTGTTACCACACTTTTGGATGATATACGTGTGTGAAAAAAAAGTAGGAAAAATTCCAGAATACTTTTCTTTCCACACATGATAGAGATTTTTGTCACATATCATGTGTACTGTAGATAGGTGGCACACAGAGTAGATTCTTGGACTGACTATGAATGAAAGAGCACAGAAAATTTTAGACTGATGACATTGCCTTTATTTAACGGGATCTGGCTGCTAAATTATTACTATTGCTATATATTATTAATATTACTGAATAAAACCCAATTACTTGCTTTTGCAATTAATGTTTCCCCTTTTTTTACTTCTTTTTTCTTCTCCTTCTTAGTAATAAGAAATTTTTCATAATTATTTAAAACTCCACAGCTGGATTTCAAAATTGCTTAAGCTCCCATTTAGTCACTTAAGCAAATAGTTAAGTCTTAAAAAGAAAGCTGTAGTAGGGACATTGGGAGGCACTATGTTAAGACCATCATGAAAAAAAAGACTGGTGATCTCAGGGAGAAGAGTGGATGACACACTCACTGAAATATTTTCAGCTTTATTTTCTATCCCTTCTTACCCCTGCTATTTACATTCCTTTATAAAAACTAAGATTTTTTTTTTCTCGTCTACAGACCTATTCTAGACAAAATGACTTTAAGGATTCCAGATTTTAAATTCCAGTAAATTTGAGTCAGTACAGAAATTGCGTTGCTGCTGTATCAGTGAGCAGAATAAGTATTAAACCAAAACATTCTTCAGATTAGACGAGGAGGAAAACCTTTATTCAAATGGCTGTAAGTGGTACTCACAAAATTACCAAGAAAATATGTTTTAATTGACAGATGGAGAGAATATTTTTTTTTCTATGTTTGTGTGTCATAATTACAGCAGGAATTATGCAACATTCTTAGTATTAATTTGTTTCAGCTTTATAGGGAAGCACTGACCTATTCCAAAAAAATTCTGTTTCCAAGTCTAGATTTTTCTTTTTAAATTCATTGTAAACCCACCACAGATCAAACTATTTTCCAGGATACAGACAAGACATAGTGATTCATCTCACCTTACCTTACATTGTTAAACACTGAGTGTCAAAATCTCTCCAACTACCCTTCATCCCTCTGGAACACCATGGAGAGAAATATATTCTTCAAGAGTGATTCAACTCATCTACCTGAAGTCACACTGTGAAAGCGTCCATCTCTCTCTGTGGGCTATAAAAGGAGTTTTGTAGTTAACTTACAGCTAGGCATGCTGTACACTGTAGACTTCTGAGGTAAAAATAAATCATCTCTCATTTTGTTTCCTTAGAATTTGCTTGTGAATGCAATTCAGCACATAATGTTTTCTACTGTAGTGCAAGATTCCCCATAGCCTAAGAATTAAAGATAATATGTAGTGATTATATATAGTTGTTACAATATGATAATAATAATATTATATACTGTTATATATGTGGCATTTATTGGATGACTAACTGAAAATGGCAGCTTACCAGTTAATAACAACCTTTTCTTAAATGTGAACCTCCCTGGATCTGAGAACATGTACTTCACTGTTGATCATCTGAAGGTGTAGATTCCCAAATCCAATTTCTTTTGGGTAGTGACTAAATCTTAAGCTCCAAATAATGTGCAAATATAGACATGTACAGAAGAGAAAGCAGCAAATATGTACCACATTTCCTTAATTTTGCTAGAAAGGGTGGAAGAAATAAAGGATTTTTCTGCTTAGGCAGTGTAATCATCTATAGATATTCCAGATGTAATAATATTAAAAGTATTTTTTCTTAAGGATAAAAATTTCTTTCACTTCAGATAAGAAAAAGAAAAATTTAAGAGTAGAATGGGACTTAACTAGATTTTCATTAGATCAAAAATGCTAAAATACTCAGCACATCCACCTTCACATCAGTCCTGTTTGTGTGTGATACTATTTCATCAGAGAATACTTCAGTTTTGGTTGCTTCTGGGAAAGTATTTTAATTTATTCCAGCTACAAATCTGTCTCATGTTTTTTTTAACCAAAGCTTGGTGTGATGTAGTCACAGCAGAATAAAATTTCCTGCTATAACTTTCAGTGCCATCTACAAAACATGGAGAAGCAGTCAAAGCGTGCAGATCTGGAAGAGGCACCAGGAGGCCCAGTGGTCCGCTCACAGTTACAAACTCAGGAATAATAGGGTAAATCTCATTTGCCCAATTTGTTCCTGAAAATTTGCTATGATGGAAATTTCCCTTTTTTTCCCCAAAGCAGTGTGTCCTGGAGCTACTTATCTTATGCTTTCATAAGTTTAGTGCAAATCTCTATGGCTTCAATTGTCTTTCTTGTCTGTTGCTCCTCTTTTTTTTCTGCTTATACCACAAAATTACATCTTTCAAATTTGTAGTTAGTTGTAGAGATCATCCCTGAGATTTTGCTTCTCAAGTATAAGCAAGCTGAATTATCTCAACATTTCCTCATGGCTCATGCTATCACTGTTTCTACTTCCCGTGAACTTTCTTCGGTTGCACCAAATGCTGTGAGCTACCGTGCTCAAAAGCTGGACTCTGGATGCCTTTACTGCTCGAGCAGCAAAGAAGAATGCCTGCAGCTATGTTACAGACAGCGCTGTTTCTATGTCTTGGGATGGTGTCTGCCTTTCTCAAGGTTGCGTGGTGCTATTGATTCTTGCTCAGTTCAGTCTGTCCCTTAGAGGTGTTTCTTTCTGTACACAATAGGCTTGCTTGTCTTTCTGTATCTTCTATCTGTAGATTATTCCTACAACATTAAGAGAAATTTGTATTTGCTCTTACTGAACTGAATGCTTTTTATCCAAACACTTATTTTGTTTATAATCTTAATTTAATTATAACCCGGTTCCCTGTCAGATTTGCAGCTTTCTACAGTTTGTGTGTTCTGCAAATAGAAAAGCAACCTTTATTTTTAGGCATTAAGAACACTAATATAATTTTAAATAACACTAGAATATTCCAGAAAAGATCCTTCGGTGTCTCCTCATTGCTTTTTATCTTTTCTATGTATCACTTCAAGTACCTCATTTAGTGTGGGCTATGTGATTCAACTCCAGAGAGTTAAAAATTAGATTTAGCCTCCCAAATCGTTTAGGATCTATTCTAAGCATTGTAGGAAAATCAGTGTGCCCAGATGCTTAAGATTCATCCTCTTATGAGATATCTTTGATCTCTGGGAATCTTTACCCATACACAGGGTCCATTTTCTTCTCTGACCTTTGCCCAGTAGACAGATATCCTCTGTTTGTGACCAGTCTTCACTGATTTGAAAGTTTCAGAACTCTCCTTCAGAAGGAGGCAAAAAGCTCCAAAATAAAGAAATTTTATACTAAGAAGAGAAAAAAAAAATCATCTTTGTTTTTTACATCTTTTCTGCAAGGCAAGAGAATTACAGAATAAAAACCATAAGAGGAAGCAAAAATTCAGATATCAAGTCATTCAGAAAGTGTATTCCAGAACAACTATTTCAGTAACTGTTTCATTATTTCCCTTCTCACACAAAGATAATTTATTTTAAAAAGGTATAAAATGCAACAGAAGTTCAATAAATCGAAAATCTTTAAGTATTACCCTAGCACATATAAATTCTTTTTTAAAGCTAATTTTTTCCTATAGACACCTTGGAGAACTTTATAAAGGACATTTTCAAAAACTCAATTCCATATATTTGTTAAAAACATAAAATATTATAATTCTCTAGGAAATAACAGAGACTATTTCAGAAAATTTCACCTTTGTAATTTTGAAGAGCTTGCTACTATTCAATACCTGTCAGCAATGGTGTCAGTTTTCAGAACAAATAATCAAATATTTCCTGTCATCAGCTTTTTGAATTGCAACAGTATTTTTCTTTCCAATAGATTCATATTAAAACATCAAAGGGCTAATTTTAAATTATCACTTTTTATTCAAGTTTAAGCTAACTTTTTAAAATAACTTCCTTTCATTGACCAGACACCAGCCAAAAAGAACAATTCTTTTAGGTTTATACATGGTTTCCTTTAGACGAATGTACAAAATTAATTTTATTCACTTTTGTTTCCTCAGTTCTCTAATTCAGGTTTTTGACTGAGGATTTGGAGCTGTTATATAATGATATGCTAGCATAGATGCGGCTTCTCAGATTCATTAAATGATCTTTAAATAGGTTTATATTATGTATTGATTTCCTAATCTGCTTAAAGTTACTGGGGAGCTGAAGACAATGAAAAATTGTGTAATGAAAAATATTATTATAATTTAATCAAAACATACTGTAATTTCTTTTAATATTAAAGGAATTATTATCTTGAATTCTCTAATCAAATTTCTGTCAAAGACTAATATTCCAAAAATTATCAAGGCTTTCCATCTATTTGATGATACTTTTGAAAAACCTACTTTGCAAATTAATGTTCTTAATGAGTGATTTCAGGAAACATTCTCCTAATACAAGCTGAATATCACAATTTATTAATCACAGTCTGCTGTCCAAGATTCTCCCATCAATTTCTTAAAGCAAGTTATGAGCAGACAGATATTTGAATATATTAGTTAATATATAGAAAGCCTTAGCAGTATACATGATGGCTCTATTTAATTTGTCTATGTATTCCAAACTCTTTTAGGTTTAAAACCTGCTGTTTTCTGGTATTTACACTGACTTAAATTTCTCTTATTTTATATGCTACTGTAGATATCTTGCTTACTTTCTCTTTTTTGCTGGTATAAAGTCATATAAAATAATTGACCTATACACATGATAAGACTTCTACATGTAGTCATGAGGGTACTTGAAAGATATACTGAAAAACAGACAAGTGCTCTGTTGGAAAAAAAATCTTTTTGTGCTTTAGATATATGGAAGTCAGCAGATACAAGCTTATACATTTTAACCAAATTCTACGATGAAACATTAAAGTCTTCTTTATTTTTTCTTTTCAGACTGGATTTTTGAACATTAAATCTCAAAGCTATTGTGCTTAAAACCCTGATAAGTAGATGTTAATGTTCCCATTCAAAATTCAGAGAAAGAGTATCAGTTTCTTGAAAGAGAAAACACTTCATCCACACAAACCAAATCAAACACTATTTCAAAGATGAAAGTAGAAACACATGCACAAAAAAATAGAATGCTCTTCTCCAGAATATCTTGTGTGGAGCTGGACACCAGGAACAGAAGCAAGGAAGGAATGGTCTTGGTCACTTAAACTCAGTGAGAACCTTCAGGAGAACCTTTCACTAGTTAGGAAGCAGCCATCATGTAGCACACACAGATGTATAAACTAGGGCCTGCATTGTGTGCATGGTTACTAATAATCAGCTCGTAAAACAAACACAATAGAGAAGACGGCAAATCAAATCAAATTAAGATTTCAGATGAATTAGCACGAATTACTATTATTATGAATTATGAATTCTAAAGCAAAAAGTCATGAGAAAAACAGGAAAAAAATTTAGTACATGATTACAACTATTTACTATGTTTCCTAACTTAGTTATTCCTGATTCATTCATTGATACTGAAGGCAGCTGTTTCTTCAAGGAGAATGAAGCCAGGAAAAAAACTCCGAAGAGGTCTTTTTTTTTGCATGGTAAGGAAGAGGGCTGTGTTCTGATTTGCTGAGTATCTGAGGGTTGCAGCAAAAAAGAAGAAATCAGATCATGAGTCATCTCTTTGCACTTCACAAAATTTTAATTTGGGATAAATTATTTTCTGCAAGGTTAGTAGGATCTAAAGCACGGGACTTGGTGACAAAAAGACAGTATAACTACGTGGTTATCCATGAAGAAAGGAATAGAGGAATAAATATTCACTCAAAAATATTTTAAAAAGTTTGGGTAGAGACTTCTGATGGAGGAGAAGGAAAAGCATCTGTCCCTTTTGTCTGTGACTCCAGCAGTCTGTTATTAGTTGACAACAACTAATTAAATTAATTAAAGTTCCCTGAATCAAGTCTGGTTTGCCCACTGCAGTACTTGGTGAATGATCTCCCTTTCCTCATCTCAGCTCTTGAGGTTTTTCATCTTATTTTCTCCCCCTGTCCTGCTGAGGAGGGGAGTGACAGAAAGGCTTAGTGGGCGTCTGGCAGCCAGCCAGGGTCATCCCACCACTCTTCTACTGAACATTATTCCAAAGACACAACTGCTTTATTTTTACATTAAGGTCAGAAGCCAGATGAAGTTGGAAATTGTTTTTCTGAACAAGTTATGTCTTCTTGGACTCTGCCAGTTTCAGTGGTGATCACTGCTGTATCACCAAGGCAATGAAATATATTTGATATTAAAATAGCAGCCTAAGTACTTATGTTTTGTAAGGGAAGTTGCCATCCAGAATCTCAATTTCAATTGTATCAAAGTGCAGAAGGGAAAAAAATTGTATTGTCTTTCAACCATGAGGCATCATATTTCCATGCAATTTCCTGCTGCTTGAACAGCCTTTTCCCCCCAGTTTACACTTTTGAAGAAATCTGTGAATTGCAAAGTAGATGTTATATTCGGAATTTTCCACTAAAAAGAACTTAAAAGGAAAAATTTACTCTTATATGGCATATTTAAAGAATCATTTAAAGGATATAAATAATATTTAACAGGGATAACATATTTTCCAAGGCCAGGGGGCGAAAAAATTCCAAAATGAGTCAGCTTTAATTTTTTTTCTTTAACATTATACCATCTTGAACAAAAATGGAGATTTTTTCCTTGAATACACAGTCACGTAACAATATTTATAAATATAAAAACTTATTTTTGAATGTGTATGTTTGTTTCAATCACTTAGTGTATATAAAAGCATAACTAAGCAGGACAACTAGATGGAGATTTTAATCATCTTAAGCTTCACATGCCAGGTGAATGACTACTTCTGTTAAAGTTACCTTGTTGCCTTTCTACTAAAACAAAAAAAAATCTTTGAAGTGATTTAAGGACTGAGTCTTCTCCTAACTACTAATATTTGCAGCACCTATGTGTAATGTTCGGGCTGTGAATAAATGTCAAGATATCCTGGTTAACTTAGACCTTTTGTAGTACTAAGTGACAGAGAAGATCAGCTGTACTTAAGTTTGAAAGAGAGGTCATGAATGGAGAGCTCTGAGGACAACCAGTAATCAACACATACTTTCACTGATCTAGATCCTCAACTGGTACAAATCAATAAAATTCCTGTGAAGAAAATGGGCTCTATATTGATTTATCTCTTATGTGAAAATAAGCACAGCACTTGGCCCAGCTTCTTGTGTGGAAGAGAACTTTGCTTGGCACAGTAGAGAAGAAAATAAGAACTGAAATTGTCCAAGAACAGAAAAGAAGAATTAAAACTGTCCAAGAACAGATGTTTCATTAATGTTCTCTTTTCCATATTTGTTTTTAAAGTTGGAAAGAGTAAAGCGTGTTTATTAAGGAAACAGTAGTATTCTCAGTTTTCACGGTGCAATTCCACACAGCATCACTTTTATTTGGAAATGGTATTGTTTTTTCAATGATTCTTTAAAATTATACATATTAATTAACTAAAGTTAGGAAAACCTTGTTAATATATTTTCAAAAGGAAATTAGAATTGCTGACATTTTCCATTGAAAAATCAAAGTTTCTGTACAGAACAGTCAATCTTAATAAAGCCTGTGAGAGAAGCATAGACAGAATCAGTGCAGAGGTTGTTTACAGACAGGGATTATGTAGCAACTAATGTCCAGATCTGAAGTCAACCCCACCTGCAGAGTCCTTCTACCTATATTCAACAGGTAAATAGGAGACATATGCTCCTGTTGATAAGTAAGCATCTCAGAAAATTCTAATCTGATACCATCTAAAAAATGGCACAGCTTCCCATTGGCTGCAACACATGCACGGTAAACATCAAAGACATAAAGGCAACAAAAAATCTTTTCATCCATCAGGAAAGACTAAGGATTTTTTCCACATTTTTCATGAAGATGTGTTTCTATTTTATTCTACATAGAAGTGTTGACAATGAGGGAGATGCCATGAGTAATCAGTAGTAGTGTAATTAATGCCTCAGATAAGGGAGAAAAGTCCACACAGTTGTGAAATTAAAGAAAAATATCCAAAGATTTTAACAGGGTTTGCATCTTTCTCTCATTTTGGCTAAATCAAAATATTTCACCAATAAATGTTCCGATGTTTTGCTCAAATGCTATAGTGATATTTTAAAAAATCCTAATTGCAGTGTGAGCCTGTTGCCATTGTTTCTGCATTGTGTGTGGTGCTTTTGTGCAAGCCAAGTCTAATACGTCTCAGGATTAGAGGCAGCTGGGTTTAAGGAGATCAAATTTAGTTTTTCTTCCTATCGAGGGAAAAAAGGAATTAACTTTTGGAGTTAATATTTTTACATGAATGGATAAATTGATTGTGTGACAGTCACATCTGACAGTTTTATATGTAGTCTTTATGAGAGGGGATTATTTAAAATGAATTACTGCATTCAATTTGTTTTCCTTGGTTGATAAGAGAGGTTTTCATTTTAATTCATCCTACAGTCATAATTGAAGGCATGTTCAAACTGGTATCTAGTGCTTTTTGGATTTTAAGAACATTTCAAGTTTATATAAGAAGTAGAATATGAGAGAAAAAGACATATATATATATATATCTTTATTTTATATTCGTGTTGGAGTTTCTGAAAAAGGGACTTGTCTTTCTCAAATAAAGTTTCTTCGAAAACTGAGAAGTTTCTAAAAGTACTTGGTACTTGATGAGTTGGCATTTTCAGACAAAAACCATTTTGTCCAGTTCTAATAAGTATGCTGTTGCATTAATCAGATTTCCTGGTTTGAGATGCAGCATACTCTGTGAAATTCCTTATGTTCCACTTTTTTTAGTCAGTGGAGAGCGGAATATCAATTACGATTATAATTTATTGTTATATCGTCTTCAAAGACACTCTATCCTTTCTTGAGAGCTGTTACAATTTAGTTCCTCCAAGGCGCAAAATACCAAGCTAGACTTTTTCGTCAGATGTTAGAAAATAGTTTAACATGAAGAATCAAGTGAGTAAGCCCACCTACAAGACCACTCAGTCAGAACCACTTCACATCCGAAGAGAAAGGTTTCCAAAGGAAAAAATAAAAGGGTCTGTGTAAAGCCCTGAAAAAATGACGAGATTCAGGCTGTTGACAGTGTTTATTGTTATCAACAGTTTTTTGCTGGAGATATTTTCACTCTCGCTAGTCTGCCATGAATAGTGGAAGACAGTTTATGTCTTCTATGATGCTTTATTTACAATGGTGATTCATGACACTCTTGTCCAGAAGCTCTGTAAAGACAACACAGAATTTTTTAACCTGTAAAAGGGCTCTGGAGGCCATCTGGCCCAAAACATTGCTAAAATCAGGGCCAACTACAAAGTAGATTCAACAGAAATATATAAAAGTCAGTAATGTGAGTCACTGTTTCAAGGATCTCCATCTGAAACTGTCTTAGTATATAACTTCATTTTTATCAATACACATATTTAAAGTTCAACTATAAGCCTGAAGACATAAAGGTATAATACCTATAATCAGAATACATCTCATTGCTCTCAGAGTATAATTACCAGTTATGAGTTGATTGCCTTTTATGAAATTGTTGCTACTGGAAAGTTAATTGATAATGGATTTCAGAGCAATTGGGAGAACCAACAGTTTGCTTTGTCTATATAAGTGTATTTTGTTACAAGACATGATAGAATTACTTGAGGATCTATCAGGGGAAGAACTGCAGAGACACAGTGACGATTCAGCAAATCCAGCCTCTAGGGCAGACCACAAGCCAGGCTGAGAGAGCAAAAGCAGGGTCATCAGTTGCTTTAATAATTTCATAAAGACATTTGATTCAGCATAGGAGAATGGTCACAAGCTAGAAACTGTCAGTTACGCTAAAAACCACGTACAAACAGTTGGATAGAACGCTAGTGGTCAACAACAACCTGAAGACTGATGCAAGCTGATAAGCAGAGTGTGGACTATTCCACTCTGCATCCCCTAGCACTTAGCACTGAGCCTGAGCAATAAAGCTGTGATAACCACAAGCTTTATGCCACAAGTCAAGAGCAAGCAATTAAAGTAGCAACCTTAAAACAATAGTAGCTGGAAGAAACAAAAGATCTGATTCTTCCTCTTAGAACCCCCCAAAATAAGATGTATACACCAGAAAAAAACTGAAGTGATATGATGAAGCAGGTCATATGAAGCTGAATTTTCCCTTACATAACAATATAATATAGAATTAGAGAGAAACTCAGATTTGTTTCTGTGATTTTCAGACCCTGAGACAAAGGAATGGAAAAACCCCAATCTATATAATTCAGATCATGTTTTAGGAATAGTGGGTAAATTTTGGTTAGTCATAGATATGACTAACCGATATTTTTTTTTCCTTAGTATCTGGAAATATTTGGAAAATTCAGAAGGCAGATCAGAACCATTCCATGAACATCTTTGCTAGACGATCCACTTCTTTTGGTGTTCAGAATCTGTTGGTTTCATTTGATATCGTCTTCTTGTTTTGGAAAATATGGCAAGTAGATAATCCCTATACACTCTCTTTATTTCTTTTAGAACCTACTGTGACGGATTTGAAGGCCAGAACTCAGAACTTTTCATCTACTGTTGTATCAGGTGCTATAAAAGCATTGAACAAAAATAGCTAACTCTAGCCTTACTACACAGAAAGGAAAAATGCTATGATCAAAATAACTAATATGTTTAGACTCAGATGCACTGATCAATTTTAAAATGAAAATTTTTTGTGCCTCAGAAAACAGGGTAGGGAAGAGATAAGAGGGAGGTAATGCTCTAAAAAAATCACTAAATTTTTTAAAGAATTCATGCAGCAGTTTCAAAATGCGTACGCTTTTTAGCCTAATTAAGCATATGCTTAAGCAATTATTGATTTGATGTGCTCACTCGAGAGCTCAGAATGCAGAAAGTATTTTGTGACACTGGGAAATACTTTGCTATGCAATTCTAAGAAAACTCTGGAGGCAGCAAAGTAGAGTTTATCTTACTAATGTTGTTTATAAAAGTAGATTCTCTTCTGTCAGATCTACCAAGGGAAAGAGTCAGATCTAGACACATGAGATTATGTGTGTAGAGTATAGACAGATGGAAAGAACGATATATAATACCTAACGCATTCCCTAACCTCTCTGTAAATTATCACATACTCAGTGAGGGTTGAATAAATTGACCGAAAATCGAATAACTTTAATCAAGAACCAGCTATTTTTGCATCCAATGTAAGATTCAGTTCCCTTTTGAATTCTCCTTTAGGTGTGCAAAACAGACAGTTTCGGCCTTCCCGGGATCCTTTGGTTTTTAATCTTTCTGGCTTGATGAAACATCTTCTTTATCATCTCTAAAGAAAATCTGCAGAGGAACAGATGTTCCAACCATCATTCTGTGAAGGGTGTATTGAAGAGGTGTTGTTTTCTTCATGGACTTCTGAACTGAACCCATTTTTAAATGTCTCATCCACCCTTTGAAACAAAGGGGTTTTTTCCTAAATAAATAGATTATTGCTACAGTTTGACATAGACAAATAATTTGAGAACACTGAATACTGCGTGCACCCAGAAAGCCCAGTCCTATTACTATATGAAAGCACTTGAAAATATTTCATTTTTCAGTGGTTGTTTCCCGTACATTTTCCATTACATAAGGTATCAATAACAGTATTGATCTTGAAAATGATCTTTTTGTCCAATTTAATTTTAAACGTGACAGTACTAAGAACAGAAGGTTTTTGTAAGCCCAGAAATAGCATGTTTATTTCATTTGTGTAATTTATATGCTAATAATGTGCAGTCTTGGATTCCTTGGGATATTGCTTTACTGCTTATAAATTTATTCCTGTGAGACCGTCTGGCACAGCAATTTCATGTCAGCTATTATCTGTGGAAACAGATTAAAGCATCCCTGAAGCTTTTTTCTTTATTTGAAAAGAATTTTCAATCCTCTAAAAGCATTCAGAGAAGGGAAGGGAACAGAAAGCAACATATTTTCCAGTTCAAGCATACTCTGGCTCTTGATTACGGACACAATATAGAAAATAGTACAGTTCAGCAGTATTGTTTGGCAAAAATGTACTGCTCTCCATGACCATGGATTTTGGAAGCAATGAGCAGGGAGTAACATGAGTATCTACTGTCATCAGAATGTCAGAAAGTGTATTTGACAGTAATAGAGAAGGTTAAAACCAATACCCAGAAGGGATAGGCATTTTTTAGGTAACAGCTTAAAAGTGTTATATTCTGATTAGCAGTGGCTTGAATGGTGTAAGTTGTAGTTGTGTTTGTAATACAAATGCTGAGAAGTAAATTTTATTTTACTGAACATGAACATTTTTCATATTTCTTCTCTAGTTTCAGAATATCTGAATGTACAGGACCATAAGTAAATTGCTTCATGGAAAAGTAGGGCATTACATTGGCATTTGAATAATGGGACTGTCTCCTCCAGGATTCTTTAAGGGCATAGACCTCCCAGACAGTATGCAGACTCTGGAGTGGAGACATCAGACTTCAAAAGGCAATTAAAAAATACATGTTATGGAAGGTTATAAAGATGTTAGGGTCACCAAAGATATCTTCAAAAGAAGCAGCTGAAGAAAGAGGGAAAGATGGGAAGGAAAATGAAGGAGAGGATGAGAGGCTTAGGAAGGGAAAAGTCTGACTGGTAGTAGGTGAAAGATAATTTGGAAGCAGTTTAAGGGAGGATCAGCTTCTCTGGGTGAATGTGAGAAAAACCCATGAGTCCAAATCTTACAGCGAGACAGTTTTAAGACAATAGGAAGGAAAAGCGTATCATTAAACTCCAGCAGTGAAATGGTTTATTGTATTTTTACTTACTTGATAAAGGGACTGAACAGAGATTGACTCATGTATTAGATGAAATAGAAGTTGATTAATTAGGATATATGTGATTTGTCTAGGAAGGGGAATAATATTTAGGATTTCAAGAACTAACCTCAGAAAGAAAGGGTTTGCATTGCTGGCTGCCCTAAAGAACATGTCGTGGTATTTTGAGATGATCAGCCTTAAGATGATGTGTCTCAGAATGATCTAAAATGGCTGTTTTGGCCAGAAAGGGGACAAGTGGAAGTGATTTTTTAAATCAACTATATCTCAATATGTAAAAAATAAAAACAACCCAGCCTTTAAAAATACATATTTGGCAGAACTTAGGTACAAGTTCTTTGCGCTTGATGATTTTAAAATATTTTTACTTAATAAATGCTGTCCTGTTTCCTTCTTAGGATGTGTATTCCATGATTCATGGTGGGAGTACATTCAAATACAGATGGTACATTTTTTTTAAAGATTTTTTTCCTCCTGTGTGTCTCATTATTAGCCATTTGATGATCGCCATGAATTAAAACAAGCATGAAGACCCATGATGATTCATATAATCTCTTAATTTAGATTTCAAAGGCATTTCAGGATCTCCTAAATCTCTGAATGAAAATCATCTAAAACCTTTGATCCATTGGGAAGCTAAAAATACCTGACAATGAAAAAGCTACCTTTCTTAGTCGGATTTCACTGATGCACAAAAAACATTGTATTACAAAATTGTTACCAGAAGACAATTTTGCTGTTGCATTCTCACCAAAGCTGTGAACAAAAGATCTTTCCATTTTCTCTCTTGATTTCTCAAACTGTACCTCTGATGACACAGAATATGGTTGGCTTTTTCTTAACATCATTCTCTGAGCACACAACAATTTTTACAGCTGAGTCTAAGTAGCAGCCATATTTATCCCAAGGTTGATTTAATTCATTTTAATTTTGCAGACTCTGTATCTAATCTCAGGGGCCACAAATTTATCTTTTAAAATTACTTTTTTCTGCATTCTTTTAAACTTTTATGTTTAGCGAGTGATTCAATTGATATGTGATTCAATTTTTCTAATATAAACTCTAAATATATTGCAAATGTTACTTTATAGCATGTATTACTTCAGGCACAGAATACAGGGCTTTTTTATGTGTTCTGTTACTTTTGGGGAAAAAAACATGCCCTTCATTTTGGATTAAGCCACCCCACTAGTACCAACAGGAACAAGTGTATATTAATAGTCATCAAGATGTCACTACCATAAATATTAATGTCATAATTTATAAATAAAAATGGAAGACCTCTAATATGTACTTGAAATTTGCCTGTGATGCATCCTCTCCACTTGTACATGTATAAACTCATGCACAAACAAGTGAAACCAATACTAAAGCAACACTGATTTGGAAATCCTTTGGGAATCTTAAAATATATTTAATGGAATTGTGCATGTTAAGAAATAAAAGCAGATTTAAAACTGTGTACACAGAGCGACGTTATATTACCTCATTGGGCCAAAGACAACTCCTTACAAGAGTCCAAGTACAGCTAATTCCTGTAAGAATCCTAGACACATGGAAATAAGAGGTGGAAGTAAGGCTACATCTATCCTACGTGGTGAATTGGTTCTTGTGTGGACACTTCGACCTACGGAGAAATTACCTCCTCGTTTGGAAAGAAGGGAAAAACAGACCATAAAAAGCATCTGCGTCAGCAAGGCTTGCAGGAACTTCATAAAACAGCAACAACTAGGTAGAACGATTTTTTTTTCAAAGTAATTATTGCCAATGAACTAGTTGTTATTTAAGAGCTGTAGGGAAAGACTGTTTTTATTATTTTTTTCCTATTCCCTTTAATCATTTTGAAAATTGCTGTGAACTGTAGAGTCTGTAGATGATACAAAATGTTCAGCACAGTCAGATCTAAAATTTGCAATAAAAATGACTAGCAGTAAAATGATGGATGTAATGCTGTGAGAAATGCAAAGTAATGGGCAAGGGGGAAAACCAATCTTAACAACCTAAACTATGTTTACACACTGGCAGTCTCAAAATTGACTATTATCTTGAGGGAGCAAGGTCTCTCAGCCACTGTGAACACTTTCCTGAAAGCACCTGCTCTCTGAACACCAGCACTTGAAAATGGCAGAGATACTCCAAATTACCAGAAAAGAAATGGAGCCAACACAGGTTGTTTTATTTTACTGCATAAATCCCTGAAGTGCCTACAGCTAACATAATTTTGTGTAGTTCTCTTCACTCTACTGAAAACCACTTATATATATTCTAAATCTGTATGCACTAGTGAGGGTTTCAAGCGAAATAATTATGGCAGAAGCTCTCAATAGAAGGGGAAGAAATTTTAAGTGAGGGACTTTTGATTTTGTTTGCTTTATTGTCTGGACTTTTTTCCCTAATTAATACGTGGGATTCTGAAGGGTTGCAGGCTGCTGTGGAAACCAAAATCAGAAAGGGGTGACATAACTGCGCAGGAAGGGTTCATTTATGCCCACCTTAAAGGTTAACCTCTTGGCTGAAGGCTGAAGACAGAATTGGTTTGAAAATATTGCATAATTACTGCTTTGTTACTTTCTAGAAGGCAGATTTCTGACCTAGAGATGAAACACAGTTTTATTCTGGCCTGATATAGAATCACAACTACTGTGGAAGGTTGAGTTGATGATCTTGTGGAAGAGGAGGTTCTCTTAATTTTGGCCTCAAGATTAGAAACAGAATTCAAAGGTTTCCTCTTTTTAAAAAACCCACAGAGAATAGCAACACACCTGTGTTTTGTAATATTTCTTTGTCCAAACTCTGCTCTCCTTCTCACTTTGCAAGCAGTCTCCTTACCTGCAATCCAGGGTTGTATCTGAGAGTTGGTCACTTTGGGGTTGTTAAACTCTGTGTTTGCCGCAGTTCACCAGGCAGATGTGGTCCCCTGACTAAAACCAAAATGACTTAGTGATAGATAGAATGATAGGTTTTATACACAGATGAATGACTCTAAATCATTTAATAGGACTTCACGCTTAAAAATTGCTTCAGGGGTTTTATGTTGTATTTTGCTTTACATCTGAGGTGATACCTTCACATAACCATTGAGGTGTATTAAGAATTTCTGCTACCAAAATGCAGTTTGTAACATTTCAGTAGCAGAAACTTTAAATGCACATGGATTACTCGCCTCCAAAATCTGTCTTAGCTGCTTCCTCCAGCTCCAACAGAAATTTTCGCGAGCAGATTTCTTTCATTACTGCAGAATTGTCTCACTGGACTTTAGTGCCTTGAACATTAAAGCAGATTAGTGTGTTAAATTTAAATCTTAGCAAACAAAATTATCCAGTATCTTCTTGTTTATAGAACCAACTAATGAGAAATTGAGTCTAAATTAATACAAACACGTTGCTTAGACATTTCCCAACAATCCAAACTGTTTTGCTCCTTGTCTTTTTAAAGATAATTTTTCCTATTACATTTTCAAGATTGAGATATAGAGAGAAGTCTTGTTCATTCCTAACAATCCTGCTCCTACATCCTGGGGTTTGGGGATTTTTTGCTCGTGTTTGGGTTTTGAGTGGGTTGGTTGGTTGGTTGGGTTTTTTTAATAAAAGACAGATGGAACCATTATAATCAAAGTTTGTTCATGCAAACAGTCATCCTGAAACTGGTCAAATTCTGAAAGACAAGCAGAAAATTTCCAATTTTCTTGTATTTTGAACAGTTGCAAAAAACCCAAAAAACTGTTCCTAACAATCGGGTGAACTATAATAAACAGTACAAGCAGCAAGCAACATGCAAGATCCTGTCAGACACACAGAATGGAAAATGGAGAAGAATAGTGAGAATTTTAAAATACATATTTTGAAACCTTCCCTCTTTACAACTTGGTTAAATATTTAAATTGGCTACATTGTGCAATATATTTTTGATTCCTTCCTATTGGTAGTTGACTTGGAAGATGATAATGAAACCTAATTGTGCTGCAATTAAGAAAAAAGCTTAGCAAGTATTTACATAGGCAAATAAAATACTTATATAAATCAAATATATATTCACTTGTCAATTTTTTTCCTCAGGCAACAACCAAGTAAAGCAAGTATAATAGCAACATTATATTCAAAATATGGTTATATCATATTATATATGCAAGGCATCATAAGTATATTTTTAATATTTAAATTTCAAACAATAGCTTATTTTGTTTTGGAAGTCAGTATGATTACATTATAATTTTTTTGGCTTTTCCCTGTAATCTCAATGACAGGACTGTTCTCTGAAACATGAATTTAATTTGTTTATGTTAATAAGGAAGAGCAACAGAATGCTATTACTACTTATACAACAAGAAGCTATCAATGAAATCAGATGAAGCCCTCTTACTGATTAAATTTGAAGTTATATTGACATCTAATTTAGATTTAGATTTAATATATTAATGTTACAGTGTAATGTGGAAAGATCAAAGTGTTGGTGCTAATTACTCTTAAATTTCCAGTACCATATTGCATTCATCTTCTTCCTATGACTTGTAGATGACAGTGGGAGATTTCTCCTGAAACGATTTACAAATAAAATAAACAAGGTTGCTTTACTTGATAAATGAGACTAGACATGGAAAAATGGTATATAGACTAACCACATTTCAGTGTGATCACCAGCAAGAAAAAGGGTTTCAAATAAATAAAATTCTTATTCAGACAATTTTTATTTGGATTATATATTCTTGCTCTTGCAGTACCAAAAATAAAAAAAAAAATCACTTTTTGTTATGCCATTATCACACAGTCACAGTGAACGCATCACCTGTAAGCAGCAAATTCTCTCTTTAAATGATCCCCACTCTAAAGAGACATCACCAGTGATTCAGGGGAAGTGACATTCTGACAGGTCCACCATCTGCTTCCCAAAACACAAAATGACAAAGTGGCAAAGCTTCTGTTCCAGAGAGCTTATTATCACAATTTGATAATGTAACAAATAATGTAAAACCTAATATAGACATTAGCTGCTTGCAGTGAGTAGATGAATAAGAAAAAAATGTGAACAAGGTAAGTTTGAAGAAGTTATGTAATTGATTACTAGTAATTAAATTAGAAGTGAGAATCTTTCCATGTTGTTCCAATACACACACACACACAAAATCTATTTTAAGAAACTAAATTTCTTCTTGCAGTATAAATTCCAACATTCAGATCACTTTAGCTGCGGCCTTTGCTTTCTCTCCAATGCATTTCTATGATCTCTCAAATGGCATAGCACATCTCTGGAGCTTCAGGAAACCTGAAGAACTAAACCAAGTTAAGCCTGAAAGCTGAGTCAGCATCCCATTTCAAAGCAACTTCTGTCACTGAAGACGTAAGAAGGATTTTTTTGAGTTTCATTAAACAGATATTGTAGAAACTTCACTAATTCTTGAGTCCTCTTTTCTGTGTGGAAATGTGTAGGATATGACACTGAATGCTAAGTTAGGAGACACTGGTGGTCCCATTTCCAGCACTGAGCTCTCCGTCAGCATGGCAATATTTAAAACTACATCTGTATTCTCTTTTCTTAGTCCTCCTTACTCTCCAGGTAAAAAATTAGGGGAAGTCAAAAAATAAATCAGTAGAGATATTATTATTTAGGCTTGTCTTTAGAGGGGTGGGAGTGGTGTGGGGGTAAGTGCAGGAGCAGAGCCAGTCAACACAGTGACATAAAGCTTACAGTTCACTTTCTAAGGGGAATGTGTGCAGCTGTCTGGAGATCTATCCTGCCACACACAGGACACACACCAGGCAAGGCCCCTGTGTGTGCCTCTCACCGTGGAGCACAGGAACGAGGCAGTCTCCTCGGGTGCCTGAGCTGTGGCAGTGTCCCGCTGTATGTGTGACTGTCCCAGCTCAGGATTGCAGCTCAGCCTATTGCAGCATAGGTGACCTCTGTGGATGTGTCCCCACTGAGGAACCACTGCTGCTTGCATTCTTGTTTTTTAAGTTAAATGGTCAACAGCACTCTCCTATAATCCTGTTGTTCACCTATTCCCAGTCTGGTTTACTTGCACCCTTTCCAAAGTCCATAAGCAGTGGCTTCCTGAGGAAATGCTGTCTTCTGATCTTCAGCCCAAAATGTGTTACCAGGACCCACTGGGGTTAACAACTTATATCCAATTCTTTCCAGTGCATGTCTAAACCATTACAGGAGGGCAGATGTGGTTCATGTCTGATCATATCTCATCATAGCAAGACTTTCAGGTAAGAGTCTCTCATGATTTCTATGCTGCCTTGTCTTTCCAGTGCACACCAGAATCACCAAATCAGTTGGAGGTGACAGATAAAGACCTCATTTTATCTGTGCCGTGCTTTCAGGTAGGTTTCATCCTGTCACAAGGCAATTGATTTTTCAATGTACAAAACATTTCAAATTGAAAACTTTAGATATAGAAACCTATAGATAACACCAATTTTAGTGCGTGGCGCATTCTTGCTGTATCCCAGAAGAACCTTCTTCCTTTCCTCTGTTTTGCTTTAGCAGGAAACATGACAACTTACAAGTGACAAATCTTTACTCCAGATCTCAGTTCAGTTCATCAGTCTGGTAATTTTTGATTTCCTACTTCTGCTTTCCACTCCTGGGCAACCAGTATATAGAACCCATTTATCTTCTAATATCTGGACCTATTTTGATACATTTACAGAGCTTAGAGCAAAACAAAAGGAATATATTTCATATAAGTAAGATAGTTGACTCAGTTAGTCAAAGCAGGAAATAGTATTGGGAAGATGTATAGAACTTGCTGCTCTTCATTTTTTCCTCCAGGATTTGAAACCAGAGTTTTGATGCAACCTCTGAAGACAGGATCTCTATGAGTACCTGTGAAGGACACTTTTTTTCCTTATAGTCGATACCTTTGCTTTTCTGTCTCGTGAAATATTCCAAGTATTATTAGTGTGTCATATGTGCAGTTGCAAATGCTGGTAGAAAGCGTGTTGCAATTAACAATGTGAAATATACCACATGGCTGTCCATCTGCTTGCAGTCTTACAACTATAAATCATAACCTCTCTTTTGCATTTACCATTTCACTCCGAGAATTTGAAGTTTCATCTTCATTAATGCTTGCTAAAACACGTATTCATATACATATGAAAATGTACCTTCTTATGGAAATATTATCCTTAAGGTTTCAGGGTGCAAGAAAAGTCAAGGAAAATTTTCTGCTGATTTTTTTCTAGTTTCTTATGAAAGTAATCTGTTTTCAGTATTTCAAGACTGCTTCATTTCTTTACTATCTCAGGACCATATAAAAATTTAGATAACAGTACATTTTTCCGTGCAGTCCTTAAGTGGTGTTTTACCTACTTTGGTACTGAGAGCTTCTAACTGAAGTACTAAACAACTGTCCGTGGAAGGAGAGGAGCAACTAAGGAAGACGACGGTAGAAAACTGGAACACTGCTTTCATTTGACAAGGAAAGAAAAGTCAGGGTTTGTCAGTAAAGAGATGGAAAAATGGTGAACTGCAAAGCTGAATACAAGATGCCAAAGAAAAAGGAAGAAAAAAACCCTGTAGAAAAGTATAAGAGAACATGTGCACAAGATAGGTGTCTAAATTTGAGTTTGTATCATGGAAATGCGTGATATTGAAATTGCTTAAAACTATTATAGGGTTAGAATACTGACAAGATTAGAAGTAAAAAAGACCCACTAATTTCAAACCTAGATACTGCCTAACATCAAGTAAGAATATATTCTCAGTTTTCTAGGTGAAAAATGCCATAAATGGGTCACTAAATAGTTATTATTCCTGCTCAGTGCACATATCTTTATTTTTAAATGCTTCTTCTGAGTGCGATTTTCTTCTTTCTTTGAAAACTTGTTCCTTATTATCTCTCACTATCCCAGCCACAGGTGCACATAGAAAGACTAAACTACAAATGGTTGCAGGATTTGAATGTACCAATATATTTGTCTCAGGCAGACTGCTTGGCAATGAAACAGAACTGTGCCACCAGCATCAACTCTTCAGAAGAGATGTTTATGCATGGTCACGAGTCCCTCAGCACCAGCCTAAACTGAAACAACCACCTCCAGGCAGGCCTAATTGCCATCAGTCAGTGTTTTATCATGAACTGTGGAACAAGCAACTCATCATATCTTTTCAGCAGCTACAAGGTGTTATGTATCGTGTCAGTCTGCAGTGTGGGGAGGTTAATTAGGGGCTCTTTGACAAGACACAGAAAGCTAGCTTGTGCTACCAAGAGGCTGGCAAGCAGATGTGTGAGATTGTGGTAAAAGCTAACTTCACAGCAAAAACACTGAACTCTGTGTAGATTAAACAAATTTAAACACTAGAGTGGAAGTGCATTGTACAAGATTATTGGTATTTTCCTGGGAGTAAATTTCCACTAATGCTTAAAATGCTGACTAAAGGACATACTTTGTATCAGAGTGGACCTGATCAATTTGTTTGACTATTATTTCGAGATCTCATACATCTGTGCATTCATCCTGTTTCTTTCCCACACAAAAGCTTACTCGATAAAATGATGCTTAGTATACACACCAAGTTGTACTGACCAATGCCAGATTTATGTTGCAAGTTGTTTATATCTGCAAGGCAGAACTCAAGACGCCATGAAAGCATGACAACATTCAAGACATTTTTATGAGGATGGGAACACAGTTTTGGGGTTGAGATGTCGGACTGATGCTCTGGAACAGTTACTGAAATATCAGATTTTCCCCTTAATTCAACAAGTCAGCACACAGCCAGCCTCTCCCATAAATAGACTTACCACCAGAGGAGTGGTAGAGAACATGTTCTAAAAATATTTTGGTGCTTTAGGGAGTCAAGTTTGGAAACCCTAGCTATATGTGTATGTCCTTTTTCAGTTTAAACCATGAAGTCAGGCATTAATTCCAGATAAAAGGCTGTGGGGACAGCCACATATTACTGCTACTGTATGTTGCCTTCCTCATCAAGATTATTTACATACATAGGGAAGTGCTTGTCCCCCCTGTGACAGAAAAAAGCCTAAAATGAAGAGAAGAAAAATGTCTTCTTTGGACAGAACTAACAACAATAAAAGCAAACTAACAACAGTAAATAGTACTTCAGGTTGTGCTCTCTGCCTCAGCTGAAACAGGGGATTTGGTTGGAGAAGACACTTTTACTGGAGGATACTGGGTCTTAGATGTCATTTGACAGGTAGCAGCTGTTAAGGAGCAAAAAAGGATTTGCTAAACATGTGACAGCATAAGAGATTAATTTTAGAACTGAGCCAAGCACATGAATTCAGATTTCAAATAAATAAATTTGATTCCAACTCACCCACTTCATTTGCTCGAGAATGCTCACCTTATCAGTTACCACAGGGGTTTTGTTTTAGAAAGCTGTGCCTTGCTTCCTGTCAGCTCTTACTTGGCTGGTTGTGCCAACACTCAGTCTTCCCATCCTAGCTGTAGATTTGTTCAATCTTTTTCTTCATACAGCAAATACACAGCATATGATATGGCCTTATTCTTGAAATCAGACCTCACAGCCACTCTCTATAATTGTACTGTTGGGTTTTACTTCATCAAAACAGCAAAATAATTCACAAGACTCTCTGAAGGCCTGCTAATGTCTTAGCTTGCAAGGACTCAGTTGCAGCAATGGCATGAATGTTTTATGAGGCAGGCCATTCACACCTGGTGGCCCTGCAAGTGACTACACTTGCTGGCACATACAGATGGTTGAGCTATACTTGGTGTATTGAGTGTAGGAAGGTGAGATACAAAGTTCTGCCAACGAAAAAGAAAACAAAAATAAAATGGGAAACAGTGACTGTGCTACTTAAAAATCTAGCAAATATGGATGCAACAGCTGAAACTGCATGCATTTTTCAGAGTGAGTACATTTTTATTTGATAGTACTACTTTACCAAGAGAATGTTAAGTCTGATTTATTCAGGAAAGGTGTGAGTTTTGATTGGGGTTTGGTTTTTTTTTTAGGAATGAAGCAGTGCCAAATGGTAAAGCAATAATTAAACTAGAGTTAAAATTTGATTAAGCAGAACAGGATGAGGGGAAGAGGGAAATGAGGATAGCAGACAGCATTCATAATTAACATTTATCCCTCTAACAACCATACAATTAAGATCTGACAGGAAGGGTCAGGAAAATATAATCATTTCCAAAAACTCTAAATCAGATGAAGCAGCAAATTGCAAGTTCTTATGTGGGATACTGATGAATACATGGGTTGCATAAGCCAAATCGTAAAATGAGTTTTCCTGTCTATGTGGAGCTGTTGGCTGCAAACAAGATTGATGCATTGACATCCTCATTAATCTTTTTTTTCCCCATCTTTTTCATTTATTTGCTGCCTTTGATGTTGAGCAACAGGATTACGTCAAGGAAAATTAGCAACTTACGCCCATCAATAACTACACCAAATTTCTTGCAAGCTGTACATTATAATCTCTCCTAGGGCTAGACTTAAAAATAAATCAGACTGGTGAAATGGCACTTAGATAGATATGAAATGTTTAAATCAGAATCTGTAACCCTGAAAATCCCAGTTTAGCTGCTATGTCATACCAACATAGGCGTCTTATTTTTACCTTAGCCCATAAAACTGCTTCTGTATTTTCAGTAGGCAGACAAATAAGGGGCAAAAACACCTCCCAAGTAATCCTCGTGACTGTAGTGTGGAAATACCTCAACTACCCTTGCAGACTAACCTTATCAATGCTTTACTCCATTCAGTGTAATAAAGCTGAAATACAAGGCTTTTTGACTGAAACACAATAACACACTACTTTAGTATAAGAGACAGTCACAGGAGAAATGAAGTTACATTTGTGAGGAAAGATTATATGGTAAAGTAACAGGAAGGAGAGATCCATGTCCCTAAGAAGGTGAGGGGAGATGTTAACCAGCAAGTACTTTTTCAGGTTTAGATGGGTTTGATTAACTATTTATTTACTGCATTATATGTTATAGGTTTATACCTACAATTCTATCCAACTGTCTTCCTTGCATTATATTTTTACACGTCTGCAGTGGTGGGTGCAGAGGCAATGCTGCAGGTTCTGTCCATTGCCCTCCCTGAACAAGGGGCTGGGAGGAGTGCAGCACTAGGACTAATTGAATCACACAAGTGAGGGCAAAGCTATGCTGAAAGTCCTTCTTTAGCCTTTCTTTCTCTCTCTGATTAATATCTTTGGGTTTTAAAGGGCTATCATGGCGTTTCCCTGCTTTGTGCAGGAGAACAGGCCTAATGTATTCAACTGCAAAACATGTTCAGATTCTACAGTCATACGTGCCATACGGCTAAATGAAAGGAATCATAGTGCATAAAACCAACAAGTTTGTTAAGCTGAAGAGATTCTACAGTGTGAAAGGACACATGTAAATTTTGATAACTTGAGACAAGAACAGGTTGCATAACCAGGGAGCCTTCATTTCCCAGTGCTCTCACTCTTTTCAGTCCTGAATAAAGTGAAAACATGAAATCACAGCCTTTATTTTAAAAAGATTACCTTGCAAGATCTGCAAGATTGGTTTATGTAGCTATAATGGCATCTGCAATTTGAATTCCATAATCTTTGTTGTGTTTTTCTACATGTTCATTTATTCTACTTGGTTATAAAAACTTAAATGTGAAAGGTAAGTTGGTACTTCAGAGAGGGTTAATTCAAACCAATCAATAATTTTACTAGACTTTAGGCTGCTTCAAGAGACTTGATGCCATAAATTCCAATTTAAAAAGGTTTTGTCCATATGTAATACCAGTCTGACTTACTGCAAAGTCCTCGTTTTGAACACGTGGTCTTGTTAACAGTATGTGCTTTCCCAGTTTAAAACTGAGAGACTACTTATTTATGATAACTATGAAAGTATTCCAAGAACTTCAGAATGAACACAGTATTTTTTCCTTAAATATGATAAAAGCAGATGATCTGAAAAGATATTTACATTTCACAGTCTTTGCAGAAGCCGCATTCACACTTTTACTGTAACAGAGAGCTTTTTTTTATAGATTTCCCTGACATGTCCTTAGCAGAAGTCAGCATACAACAGAAAAGCTTACACTTGATTTGTTCTCATAACTTCCATTTCCTATAGAAACTAATGCACTATCAATTAGCAGTGTATTATGTTTCATTATTAAAATGAATAGTATCATTGCTTTAACATAAAATTAGTGTATTATTCAACATGTTTCCTATGTCATCATGGTCTGTTAACAGTCCTGGTGCCTATTTGCAAAGGCTCATCAAAACTACTGGACACCAGGGAGCAGTTTTTGTGGCTTCAGAAAAACAATTTTCATTTAAACTCTTCCACATTGCCTTTAGTGCTCCTACAGCAATATCACTTCTCTGTAAATGGATCAAAATAAGGCTTGTTGATGGCTCAATGTTCCATGGAATTGCGTATGCCCAAACACTTGCTGTCATGCAAACTGAGAGAAAAATCAAGTCACAAAGGTGGCAGTGTGTAAAAGGCAGAACAAGTATTAGATGTCACCAGTGATCACTGGAAGTAATCCCTTTCCTTCTCTCTCCCATGTGTGAAAATGTTTGTCTAGGTGCTCTTAAAAACTGGCTGTACATGGAGCAAAACTAAAGATTTTGCTTTATGGCTGCTACATTACATAGACTTTATTGTTTCACAGTAATTCTGTTCAATTGTAACCTTACGTGATTTCCCTTCCCAGCCATGGCACTTTTCAACAATGTAAATTCAACACTTAAAATCTATGTAAGCTAACTATCTATAAATCATAACACCTATGCAAACAACATTGATCAGATCCATGTAGGAATGAAACTATTTTGTTTGAATTAGCTCCAGTTCTGTGAAGTCTGTTGTTCACTTCTCGGCATAGAATAAATCAAAACAATTCAATAAGATTTACTTTCTGTCTCCTGACATTCTAGTTTTTGGATGATTGTCCTCAGCCTTCATGCAAATGTTCCAATTTCTCTGGGCAGTAGAAATATATGGGAGAATTTCAAAATATACAGCTAAATAACTTTGAAACATTTTCTACAACAACTTGCTGCACTGCTCTGAGACTAATGATCAGAAGATCACTAGTTAAAGGAAAGTCAGAGGGGAAAAAGAGGGAAAGAATGAGTTTTGAGTTAAAGGGGTTTTCTTCTGTATTGTTTGGCAGTTTTTCAAGCCATCTACCATCCTGTAGTGTAAAGAAAGCAGGAACGAATTACTATTGCAAATTGCAAAATAGTTTACTCAAACAAAAAGACGATGAGGGGTATTTTTAGTTTGACATTTTCTCCTTATTTGTCATTTATCCACAACAATCAGGTATTTAAGCCTGAACTGGTATTTAAGTTCACTGTTCATTCACATATTTAATGTCCTTGGCCCAGATTTTCATTTGGGTCCTCAAGTCGTGCAGCTACTGAGTATCTGGAAAAACTTCTCAGAGCAAGACAACAAGATAATGCTCCTGGTCCTGTCGTGCTACCCAAGAGTCATGACAGAGAACCTTTCTTCTCTCCATGCAAAAGTCCCATCAATGAACTAAAAGCAACAGGTATTAAGCTAACCTATTTGACTTTGGTTTTGAACAAAAGATGGCAAAATATTTGCACACATGGCTGGGACACACTATCTTAATTAGTATGTCAAATGCAGTAGTGCTTGTGAATTTTTTCCTATTCCCATCCAAAACTAAATGTTTCAGCTTAACACCTTTTATAGCAAAACTATCAAGTGGGCATAATAATACCTTTCACTTCACACTGGGAAAGAAGGCAGAGGAGAAGCGATGGTGTGGGCATGGAAGCACAACCAACAGCTAAATGGTAAATCCCTTCCCATCTGATGACACTCTTGTATTTACATGTCCTAATCTTGTTAGGATGCTATCCAGGTCAAAGTCCTACATTATGGCCTAAGTGACACATGCTGTGCGTTAGGACCAGATCCAATCTACCCATTGTATATGCCAAACTGAGCACAACACTCTGTGAGAATGTTATGGAAATTATTAATATGCATACTTATGGTTTTTTATTGGAAGTAAACACTTATTATGTGATATTGTGCTTACAAAGGCTGAACAAACCCAAAAAAATATAAGTAAAAAGAATAATTTTAAAAATGGCAAAATCTGTCAAATGTATGAACTCATTTCTGGAAAAGAGGAATAGAATTATTCTCAAAGTAGAACATCTTAAGTATAGCTCATATCCTTAGTAAAAAAGTGCAAGTTCACACATCATTAGATGAGCAGAACTGGCCTAGTTCTGTTGAATTAAAAGAAACCACACTGACATATCTTAGGTGAAAATCAGAACCCTAACACATATGGGTAACTCAATACTTGAAAATGGGAATCTCAACTTTAGTGAGACTGCTTGGGTGATTCCTTCATTTCATACACGATTAAGTGATTTCCTGCATTAAAATACAAAACAAAAGGAGTCAAATGTGGAAAGCTCAATACTGTATGGTGCTTAGCACTTTCAATTCTATGGAAGTTAATTCAGGCTGAAAAATTTCAGTATATGCAGGACCAATGTCTGGAGAGCAATCAACTTCCAAGAATTAGACACTGTATTCTGTGAAATTTTTAAAATGTGTTATAATTTTTAACATCTTGTGCATATATTTTTTCTAGCATCCCAGTGAAGCATTTGACACACTGAATTAAATTTAATTTCGTAATATATCTTGATCTTAGAAGAGCTTTCAGAGATATAAACACATGCAAGAAAAGAGACACCGACTCCACCACGTTTCACTTGAAAAATTCTTATAAATTATTCTGAGGAGAACATGGTCAGTGGACTGAAATCTGACAAAAAGTCTATAACAAAGAGTAATGAAAATTAACAATTATATAAGTAGATGGGAGGTATCTTGTGCTGACTCTAGAGGCCAAAGTTCTGACATCCATTTAATATGCTCATTGATAAACTGGAAAAGATTTGAAAATGTTAATGAAGCACACAGATGACATTAAATGAAAGGATCTGAGGCAACTTTTCGAGATCAAGATGTACTCCAAAAGTTCCTGAATAAGTGTGAATACGGAGAATAAATTATGTTGATATACACCTTAACCTTTGCAAACTGCTTGTTTGAATATATTTCTGCTGTGGGTTACCACTGCAATCACCTTTTCTCTTAACAGCTACTGTACTTTGTACTTTCCTATTTTTCTTTCCCTAGATGCTTTTATGAGCCTTCATTGAATAGTTCCTGAATGGACTCTAGAGTTGCTTTTCAAAATATCCAGTTTACTTTTTCTAAAATTGGGCATTAATTTACAGCATTATAATCTCAAGAACTGTTAATACACATGCAGATAATATCAGACCCTATTTAACTCCCTGTTTTCAGTGAGCAATGGACATGCATTAGAATAAATACATGGATCATCTAGAGAAAATTCCAGATGCAACTAAAGGATATGAGGTTTTTTTTCAAAAGTACACAGAAGGACAAATTAACTGCAGGTTTGACAAGGTACTAAAAATAGCCCCCTAATCTATTCATGTTCTTTTTGCACAAGCAGAAATTAAGAATTGCAGCAGTGTGAAAATGATCAATTCTTTATTTTTCAACTTTCAATTTCAGACTTCTTCATTTGATCTCTACAAGGTTCTGATTTTTTGACAACAAATTTTTGTTTGGATGCTTCTCTAGGTAACATGAAAAACCCCAAACAAATCAGTGTTGTAGAACACCCAAAATGAGAGAGTGATTCATCTAGCCAACCATAAACACACACATCTGACTGTTTCATCTATCGTGCTTCTGTAATTAATGGTAAAAAGCAGGTCTCTCTGAGGCTTCACTCATCTTGTTGTAAAGTAGGTGTTTAATATATAAGACAGAAAAATTATGGATTCCTAAAGTTCCTAGTTTTCTGTTATTTAGACAGAAACATTTCATTCCATTAATATGAAAGGGTAATATTTTGATATTTTTACTGTATTTAATTCACATTCTTTTAGTCAAATGAAGTTTCATTAGCATAAATGAATTTGTCTAAATATTAGGCACATGTTTGGGGAAAATGATTCTGATGCAAACTTTTCAATCCTCTTTGGTTATTTCTCATAAGCGTAATGTTTTAAGGCAGAGTCATGTTCTCTGTAACTGCCCACTGATAAACAATGTTCTTATAGTCAACATTAAGGTAAAGAAAAAACAGTGTTGATGAATAGCATGAATAGCAATTTGTAAAGACCTTTTATAGTACCAGAAATAGATTTCTTCAGATGTTTTAGCCATTAGGTTTGTTGCTGCTGGACTGTTATTAACCAATAATCTTAGTAGGATGTTTAAAATGTTTACTTCAATACAGCTGGTCATTTTCCCATTTAATGTCCTTTGCTTTTCACAGTCACTGAAGCTTCAGCATTTATGTGATTGTTGAATCTCTTGATGCTGAACCATTATCTGCTTCTTGGGTGGGAAGCTGATGTCCTACAAATAAGCAGAGCAATAAATCATTTCATCACCTTTGTTTAACGCCTTGAAGCCCTTTCACTCCTTTTTTTTCCCTCCAACCAGAGACAGTGATCAGCTTCAAGAAAAATGAGAAAAGCACAGTTAGAACTCTCCACAGGCTTCCTAGGTCCTTGAACACTGGAATGTTAATGATTAGATCTTTTTTTCATTGCTGAAGTGCTAAACAGTGCTCACTGTTCTAAAGGGCAGAAAATGTTCAGATTTGCTGTTGTATTATTGACAACAGAAACAAAAGGTTTACAGATACAACATCTAGTCCACATATTTAAATAACGAAGGCTGATAAATTCATAAAACTCTCGAAGGAATGCTACTAACAAATTCTTTCTTGGTCACTTTGTGTGCTTAAAGAAGTTGTATGGTCCAAACCCCAGAATCTGGAGACATTTTTGCTCTCTACAACTCCCTGAAAGGAGATTTTAGTAAGGTGAGTGTCGGGCTCTTCTCCCAGGCAACTAGTGGCAGGACAAGAGGAAACAGCCTCAAGCTGCACTAGATGAGGTTCAGGTTGGACATTGGGAGGAACTTCTTCATGAAATGGCATGTTAAACATTGGAATGGACTGCCCAGGGAGGTGGTGGAGTCACTGCTCCTGGAAGTATTCAAGAAACAACTGAGTGTGGCACTTAGTGCTATGGTCTAACTGACAAGGTGAGGATCAGTCAAAGGCTGGATTTGAGGATCTTAGAGGTCCAACCCAAACGATTCTGTGATTTTGTAATTCTGAGAAGATAAAAATAGATATTGTAAAAAACCAAAAACAAAGCAAAACAAAACAAAACAAAAAACAAAAAAAAACTCCAAACAAACAACAAACAAGCAAAAACAAAAACCAAAACCCACCAAAAAACTGCCACCCTGCAAACAAACAGCAATACCACGGAACAAACAAACAAAACCAACCCAAAAAACAGTGAAGAAATTAATCTTCCCCAAATATAGTTATCTAAAATACGATATTCTGATATGAGTTATTTGACTAAGCTCTCTACAGACAGCAGAGACTTTTGGAAGCATGTCTAACATCTGTGGGAGTAACTTCCTATTGCACTTATTTCTTTCTTTTGATCAAAGGGGACATCAAGATCATTAGGTCAGGTTAGACAATGAATTTGAAAATCAATATACAAATACCATTCAAAACAATAATTATGTTAGATTGCACCATAAATAAATCTGGGTGCAGATTCCCTGTATACTTCCTCAGGAGACAAAGCAAAATATATCTGTTCAAAAATATTCCTGAAATCCTTAGTCATGTTGAAGGATGAAAAATAAGTCAAAATCTGTATTTTATTAGTTCTGCGTATTCTCTCTCTTATGGTCTGGCTGTTTGCAGCTCCTGGATAGTGTAGATGGGAGTAATTGAACCATATGCAGACGGTCAATGAGGACGTGCTCCCCGGCAAATAGAAAGGAAAAGGCACTTTCAGGGTTGTGATTCATTTCCTTCTAAAGCGGACTTCTAAAATAATCTGGATTAATTATCCCTATTTGTCTAGACTTGACTACAAATTCAACATCAGGTAGCTAGTACAAGCACAAAGATTTACAGCAGAAACGTTTTAAGTTAGCTAATTTTATTTCTCTCTTGTGACATGTTATTTCAGACTAATGGTTTATTTATGATCTACTAAAGATTTGATTATATCTTGTCTAGGTGTATCTAAAACAGGTTTAACCTGGTTGTGTGAAACACTAATAGGATATTTCCTAATCTGTTTCCATGGCAGAGCCTCTCTCAGCAGAGAGCTATTTTCACAGCTTCAAAAGCTGGCTTTGAATCCAAGGTCTGCTGCGCTAGGCTGTCAATGCTGGTTACCTAAAAGTTAGTCTCAGGAGTTTTGATCTTGTCTTAGGCTGCATGCACACATAAAGCATTACAGTTTAACAGTGCTTTGGGCAACATTCATTTCAGCAATTCTTGTTTCCTGTGAACTTTCTAATAACCAACCACTTTTAATCTCCTCCATCCAGGTTATTTGGCTTGAGGAGTGCCTAAGGCCTAGCAGGGTAAGCTTTTTTTTTTTTTTTTTTTCAGTTTTCCTAGTGCATTCTTTAGGAACTGAAGTAAAAAATACTTTGTGAATTTGAGACTTCATGTAGCAAGTATTTATGCTGAGCTTCAAGGCTGAAAAAAAAATTCTATTTCCGTGGACTTTGAACAATTATAACTCTTGAACCACTTACCTGATTTTCTTCTGAAAACCAAAAAAAGGAATTTTTGTGAAGAAGTTGAATTAAGAGAGTAATTTTATGTATTTGAATAAATAGTGTGAAATGGAATCTTAAATTCGACTTTATATATAGCATATTAAAAATCCTTACTTGTTTACAGTATTGTAATACAATTGTAAGCCTCAAAATATTTATTTTTGGAAGAAATAAAACCTACCACATTGCTTAAAACATCACTGTAATCAACTAAAAGTAAAAAAAAAAAATCCAAGAAAGATCAGAAAATATCAAAATAAATGATCTTGCCTTACATTGTGGTAGGGTTACCATGGGTACAGTCTTCAGGTGCTCTTGTATCTATTCTGAGATGGAGAAAGAGAGTGGAGTGTGCCACAGGAATGTGGCTTATTTCCTACATAGTACAAGGAACACCACTTGCTCTCTTCACTAATGGAAGAAAAGCTTCAGTGAACTTTTTCAGTTACATCATGTAAAGCTTAAATGAATATTGTTCGTGTCCAAACCTTCTAGCGTAACCTTGAAGTCAGGGACAGACTGTGCAGTAAAATGGTGCTAAAGGTGTGAGTCCATAAATTGGCTACAGGCATGCTTATAAAACCCCTAAAACTATTTCACCTCTTCAGAGACAAATCCTGCTCAGGTGTGTTAAGTTTCCAAATGCAAACAGGAGTCACGTCTCTGTTCATCTGAGAACACACAGTCGTACTTGATAATGTTCATCTCTTCCCTTGCACCAAATCTCAGCAATGAAATACAGAGCTAATGTGGGAGCATTAGGGTTATAGTAAATATGCTGGTAGTAAAGCTGTTGTCAGCAAGGCATGTGGAGTCACAAAAAATTCCTAGACTGGTTACTCCAGTCGTGTGAACATGTAAATATACACGCCTGACAAATAGAGAAGCAGCAGCACTAGAACTTATTATCCACTTTCCTTTGTGTCCCCATTCCTCCATTCACTCATCTATCTTCATGAAAGACAGAAAGGAAGGTTCTGCAACTTGGAGCGAGTGTACAGTTTTTATCAGCAAATGACAGTGGTCTGATATATATTATAGACACTTATTCTGTCCATAGAGCCCTGAACCTCTCTTTGTGGATTTAAATGACCATTTTGAATGATGTCATTTAATGTCTGGCTATCTATATTTTAGGTATTGGCTGCACAGCAAAAGAAATACATACAAATGGAAGCAAAAAAACCAAACCCCAGGAATTACCATAAGGATCAAATGCCAAATCCATCTAGTTCAGCATATTTATTTTGCCAGTGAAAATAGCCATTATCAGATTACACAGAAAGGCATATGCTTCTGTCTCGAGTGACTAGAGATTGGTTTAAACCACAGAGCACAAGATTTATTATTAATTTTTTTAACGGAAGTTCTTCGTGTCTACTGTCTTTTGATGACTCACTTTTTGACAAATGCTGCACTTTAATCCAGTGCGGTCTGAGTGAAAATCTTTTCTTTTAGTCATGAATTTAATATAGTCATAATTTAAAGGAAATTGGTTTAGAAGCTGAGTTTATAAATCATCTGGTCAAACCATCTAAAATTCGACTTTTTCAAAAGTGGAGCATTATTATTCCTATAAGAATCTACCTTATTTTCGTTCTTCAATGCAGTAAGATTGCAAATGAATGAAATCGAAGCCCACTGTTCATTTTTTTTTCTCTAGGTCTACTATTATCGTTGTATCACATATATTTCAATACTAATAATGCTTTATTGCTTTACATCTCAAATATGATGAATTTTGGTTTAGCTTTTTGGCTGGCAGCCAAAGAAAACTATCTTCTTACTTTTCCCAGGGAGATAAGGGTGTAGGTGGGCAAAGTTATATTTGTGTTTTATTTGTTCTAGGGTGCTTAAGTCTTGTCTTTTTTTGTACAGTTACAGCTTGACATTTTGCTGATATAATTAGTTCAAGCATGTTTATAAAACTGAACAGACCAGAACATACATTTGTGGGGTAAGCCTCTCAGTTGAGAATGTTTAGGTATGATGTGTCAGCATCTTGAAATACAGACAGCTGGCATATGATTGTATTGTGTTGAGTTTTTAATAAATAAAATAATTTGATAACTATCAATGAAATTATAGTAATAAAATGATTTGAAATAAAATAAACTTGAAATTTGAAAATGCATTTGATAATGCATTTTTCTCTAGATTCACTGGCTAAGAAAAGAAGGTTATTTATAATTATATGGATAAACTTGGACTTCAGCAATGATAAATTTTTAAATTACTTTTTAATCAAAGGCCAGTTTAAGTTTGATCTAGTTAAATATGATTTGGTTCCTGTAGTCTGAAATGTTATTCTTACACTAAACAATATCTTTTATCTGAAACAGATTTTCTATTAAATAAAATGCTAAAAAGTGTTCTGCAATATTCAGCTAAAAATTTGCCAGATCATGGAAGCTCAGTTGAAAATCTTTGAGCCAAGTCAAAATAAAAGAAACATGGAGTACTAATTTTGTTATTTGTTCTTTCTTTGATTTTCTTTATTTCTTCTTTAAACTGAAAAAATACCCCAACTCCACTTAAAATTTATTTTCGTCATTAATCCAGAAAATAAAATAGCCAATTAGATATTTTCCCTTGGAAGTGTTTTCATTTAAAAAATAGTAATACATCTCTCTTTAAGAATAATTACTTTAGTGGGAATAGTCCCATCTGTTATTGAGCCTGCAGGTTTCAGCTCTTTTTGCTGGACTGAAAACAGTGGCAGAATTATTCTTCAGCTGCTAGATTTGCAGAACAATTGCTAGGAATGTAGGATTTTCTTAGCCAACAGTGTTAGAGGAAAGTAGTCTGAGAGTACTCACTTGTATTCTCCCCTGTGCAAAACCAATTTTTGTATTTTCTTTCCTGTCTTGAAAAGTTTATGTCTTTTCCTACCCCACAAAACCCCGCATTTTCAAAAAGAACACTTTTTCGGTCGGATAGAGCATGCCCAGTGAAAAATCTGAGGCATTCTATTTCAGGTCTTCTCTGCACCATTTATAATTCCTCTAGTCTTTTTAGTTTGTCTTCTTGGTGTCACTGTAATTCCTTCATGTTAAACCATCTTAAGTGGTGAACTCCAGGAAATTTATTTTCCAGTTATTTCCTGACAAACTAACAAACCATGAATTAACCACTTGTGTGTTAAACCACAACCGTGAAACCACATATTGGTGACCTGAATTCTCTGTTCTACAGCCAGGTGATTGACTGGAGGCAAAAAGTCTGAAAGTCTAGCTTTAAGGGAGGTAGTGAAAAGCTCAGCTCTGTGAGTAGCTGAGTTGGCCATGAGGCTGTTTTGAGGATGTTCAGGAGCAAGTTGTTTCTACTGCTTTGGGAGATGAAACATGAATCACTTTTATGAGCATCAGACCAGTTGTCTTTGTAAAGGCTGCTTTTCATACTTATCCTACTTTGCTCAGACAGGATCCCTTGAGACCCTCAGAGAATTTGCTATCTTTTTAGTATCCTAGTATTTTCGTTCAGAAAAAGTCTTAAAATCGGAAGCATCAGATGAACTATATAGATTCAATTTTACTTATAAATGGTATTCAGTTTGCAGGAGTTATTTTTATCTTTAACAAAACAGTTTTGAAAAGCTAAACTGGGAATAAGAAATAGAAATAACTGCATTGGGAATTGAGAAATTAATATAATTCTAGGATTTTTTTTTTTTTAAATAGAAGTATTGTATTTAGTTATAGAATCATTACAATGAATGCAAAAATTTAGTAAATGAAAAGAATGAGGAGTGATTAATATGGCTATGGCCACAATAACCAGATAGGAAATTATACAGGAATTAAAACGGACACTTTTCTTAGGTGTAGTAATTTTGGAAGAAGATAACTTCGTAGTCTAACAGACTGATAAAGGAGCTGACATTATGATATGGCCATGGAAAGGCATAGTGTGCTGGCTGATAGATGTGAAAACTGCCAATTTCACAGTACAAACCTGAGGTAAATTAGCTGAGTTCAAGGGGAGGTTGCATAGCATTCAATGGATAACGAATTTTTGTCTGGAGCCTCAGTTTTCTCTGCTTGTGACTTCATTAAATGACTTCCTCCAAAGCTGCTGAAAGTTGCTGACTCCATTTGGCTTCACAGGTATTAATTAAGCCCAACAAATCAGATGGCAGTTTGCCCTGTTGCGTTTGGCTGCAATAGGGAGAAAAGAAGTCAATGCTCTCCTAAACTGCAGTGAATACATTGCTGATTCATAGTCAATATGCTTCTGTATTTCACAATTTATTTAGGTTCCTGCCAGTGCAGCTACCACTCCTACATGACGTAGCCATCTAAGATCTCTTACACTACCATTGTGTTCCCATCTCTTTATTGCTCACTGTTCTATCCATAATCAACAATATAAAAAACTAGTTATTATCTATTTGTGTTTCCTTGCAGACACTTTAATGATCAATGCCCTCTGTTCTGCCTGATGGATAGTAGAGTGGGAGAGAGAAAGGGCACAAACGTATTTATACAGAATTAGAGGCTATTTCTCCTTTCACCCTTCTGCCACGTCCAATCCAGGCCTCTCACACATGAGTTGTTCAGAGCATTCCTTACCTTATGTGATTGTGTCCATAAATCATTTTACTCCCATCTATATCATCCTTTTCTCTAGGTGTATGTTCCTTTCTGTAGTTCTTATAGTCTTTTGTCCTCTTTTATACCTTCTCTCAGCAGCATTTTGCAGCAAATATCAAGACTGAGTGAGACACATTTTGCCTCATAGCCAGCAGAAACCACAGCACAGTACCAGAAGCAGTACATTTTTTTTTGTTTACCTTTTTCCCTTCATTGGTATTCAAAACTCCTCCTTATTCAATGTTGTCTGTTAATTCATTAATATTACATTTTTTCCCTCTCATCAGTCACTAATGGAGATGTCAAACAAGGCTTGGGACTGATCCCCAGAGGTTCTCCAATACACACTAGCCTCCCAACACATGCACTACAGTTGGCTATTTTCCTACAGCCTTTCTTAAGGTTTATAGTCCACAGGACTGCAGCCTTCGTGGAAAAAAAAGCTTTACAACTTCATGTCATAATGAATCATGTTGAAGCTCATGCACAATTTAGCATTTGTTAAAAACAATTTATTGAATGCTAAAATATTGCAAGATATATTTTTGTTTTCAGAGAAATCTATCTAATGTGCGGCAGTAGGACATTTGCTTATAATTGTTTTACCTATATTTTTGGTATTATACTTTCTTCTCATAATCAGCCGGATTTCCCTACATTTGTTTACTGTTTTTATTTCTCCTTTCCTCCAGCTCCTGAGAGCACAGACAGAAAATGCACCACCACAGCAATGCTTATTCAAAGTAGCTCTTAGATTTTAAGTGAAGTAGGAATAATTATGACCAATGTTTATCATTTGCAAAAACTCCAGAAATTCCCAGTTTACATATGGAGACATTCACATTTTTTGACGCTTAGCCCTAAAGGTTAAACTTCAAGTTAAGAAGTGTAAGAGACTAAACTTAATATTAACAGATTTCAATTCTTTTTATTTGTGCTCAGTACTATTCTCTTTCAGACACATAAATCAACGGATGTCAGTTTGGTATAAGAACTGCACCTTTGTACCATTACAAGCATTAAATAGCATAAATGAATGTAGCATATGATATATTTTAATTTTATGCTTTATATCTTAATTCTTTCTTTTTTATTATTATCTCAAAAACAGTGTTGTAAATCACTCTTCATTCGATCCAAAAAGTAGGTTTGTTACTGTGCTGGTTGTGGCTGTGATAAAGTTAATTTTCTTCATATCAGCTAGTATGGCACTTTGGTTTGGGTCTGTGATCCAAACAGTGTTGATAACAAGGGAATATTTTCCTGGTATCTGGCTGTTCTCACACAGAGTCAAGGCCCTTTTTTGCTGCTCACCCAATCCCAGCAGCAGGGAGGCTGGGAGTGTACAAGGAGTTGGGAGGGAACACAGCCAAGACACCTGACGCCAACTGACCCAAGGGATATTCCAGACCATATGGCATATAAAGGTGGGGGAAGGAGAAGGATGGAGGGATGTTCAGAGTGATGGCGTGTGTCTTCCCAAGGAACTGTTGCACATGATGGGGCCCTGCTTTCCTGGAGATAGCTGAGCAGCTGTCTGCCTGGGGTGAATGAATTCCTTGTTTTCTGTGTGTGGCTTTTGCTTTACCTGTTAAACTGTCTTTATCTCAAACCATGAGTTTTCCCACTTTCATCTCGTGTTCTCTCCCAAGCCCCACTGGGAGAGAGTGCGTGAGTGGCTGGGTGGTCTTCAATTTCTGGCTGGGTTTAAACCCTGACTGTTATTTTTTCTGTTCTTATGCATTTATGAAGTTTATGTATTTTGAAGTATAGGGACTGTGGAAAAGAGGGCAGGCCACTTGGGAGAAGTACAAGCATGTTGTCGGGGATGTAATGCAGAAGGCTATTTGGAATTACATTTTTCAGGCAATGTCAAGGACAACAGAAAGGACTTCTTCGAGTACAATAGTAGCAAAAGGAAGATGGGAAAATAATGGCCTGCTGCTGAATGAGATGCGTGCCCTGATAATGGAGGATACAGAGAAGGTGCAGTTACTGAATGCCTTCTTTTCTTCACTCTTTACTGCAAAGCCAATTGTCAGGAATCTAAGACCTTAGAGACAAGAAAGTCTGGAGAAAAGAAGACTTTCCCTTGGTCAAGGAGGATTGAGTTCAAGATCATTTGTGTGAACTTGACACCAATAAATCAACGGGTGCTGACGGGATACATCCCCAGTGCTGAGGAAGATGGCAAATGTTATTCCTAAACCACATTCCATCGTCTTTGAAAGGTCATGGAGAGCAGAGGACTTGCCTGAGGACTGGAGGAAAGCTAATATCACTTCAGTCTTCAAAAAGGGAGAGAAGGAGAACCTAGGAAAATACAGAGCAGTCAGCCTCACCACAATCCCTGGAAAAGTGATAGAACAACTCATCGTGGATGTCATTGTTAAGCATGTGGGGAGAAAGAAGGTTGTCAGGAGTATTCAACATGTATCCACCAAGGGGAAATCATGTTTGATGAATCTGAAGCATTCTATGAGGACAGGACAGTCTGGGTAGATGAAGCAAGAGCAGTGGACATTGTTTAACGGAACTTCTGCAAGACTTCTTACAGTGTCCCACAACAACTTCATAGGCAAGCTCAGGGAGTGAGGATTGGATGAGTGGACAGTGAGGTAAACTGATTACTGGCTGAATGGCACAGCTCAGAGGGTTGTGATCAATCGTGCAAAGTCCATTTGGAATCCTGTAGCCAGTGGTGTTCCCCAGTGCCAGTACTGGGTCCAATCTTGTTCAAATTATTCATCAATGACCTGGATGAAGTGGACCCCCAGCAAGTTTGGTGATGATGCAAGAACTGGGCGGAGTGCCTGGTAGACCGAAAGGCTGTGCTTCCATTCAGACAGACATGGACAGGCTGGAGACTTGGGTGGAGAGGTACACAGTGAAGTTCAAGGAACGCGAATGGAGGCTCCTGCACCCGGGAAAGAAAGGCCTCATGCACCAGCACAGGTTGACCTTCTGGAAAGCAGCTCTGCGGAGCAGGGAATCCTGGTGGAAAACAAATTAACCACGATCCAACAGCGTGCCCTGGTGGCCAAGAAGGCCATTGATATCCTGGGGTTCTGTTGGCCCTGTGGCCAACAAGTTGAGGGAGGTGATCCTGCTACTCTGCCCAAATAAGGCCATGTCTGGAATACTATACCCAGTTTTGGGCTCCCCAGTTCGGAAAAGACAAGGAAATACTGGAGAGGGTCCAGTGAAAGGCTATGAAGATGGGCAGGGCACTGGAGAACCTCTTTTATGAGGAAAGGCTGAGAGAGTTGGTCTTGTCCAATCTGGAGAAGAGAAAACTGAGTGGGGACCTCAACAATGCTCACAATTAGCTTCAGAGCAGGTGTCAGGACGGCGGAACCAGGCTCTTTTCAGTGGTTACCACTGACAGAACAAGGGGCAGTGGGAACAAACTGAAACACAGGAGGCTCCATCTGAATATGAGAAAAAACTTTACTTTGAGGATGACAGAGCACTGGAACAGTCTGCCCAGAGATGTTCTGGAGTCTGCTTCTCTGGAAATTCTCAAAACCTGCCTGGACATGATCCTGCTCTAAGTGAGCCTGTTTTAAAGGGGGGTTGGACTAGCTGATCTCCAGAGGTTCCTTCCAGTCCCAACCATTCTCTGATTCTGTGATTCTCTGTATTTCTTTTACCTTGTTTTACATTTGCTGCATGAATATTGAATAGCTGTATACATATCTAAAGAATTTTGCTTTCCTTTTCAAGTTGTTTTCCATTTTGACCAAGTGGTTATATTGAAATGCTTTTATCCCCACAGAGATGTAAAGAAGCGTGTGTAAATAAGATAAGAAATGACTCAGAAACTTCCTGAGTCTAACAACCTTCACAGAAAAATTTTGGATTAGAACATCCAGCCCTAACATAAAAACTGAGAGCTATATAGGCCAACCCTGCTCAAGGCAGAGGTTTTAAGATGGTTAGCACAATACTTGGACTACGTGCAACAAAGAAGTTAGAATATGGGGATGTGGAGTTGTAGCGTTAGGAGTTCATTGAAAAATGATTTTTCCATTGTAAAAAGTCAGGGGGTTTCCTTCCAGATGACAGTGAAGCACAGTCTTGGATGGTGGAATAAAGTCAACACCCTTTAACTTTATTCACAGACTGAAAAAACCCAAACAATTTCAACGGTGCTGACAGCTGTAAAAAGGCTAGTTTGGCTGGGATAAACTGAGTTTCCCATACTCATCACAGAGTGTACAACACGCTCTGGTCCTGCTACACTGCATGCCAGCAAGGAGCAGCTGCCCTAAACATAGACAGTGTTTTCCATCTTTCTCCATGTCCCATTGCCCGGATGGCCTTGTTGCCAGCAGCAGCTGGCTTCAGCTTTTCCCTGCTGTGATTTTCACTCAGCTTTTCAGGGATGAGGTTGGAACTGGCTGCTGTAGAAACTGAGAAAGACATTCAGTAGGGAGCAGGGGAAGCAGCAGCTGAGTGGCTGCTGGAAAGGAGCCTGCATGAGGCTGACATGCCATTCCCTGGAGGCCAGAAGCAGCTGTGGAGAGGAAGAAAGGGAAGGACATTCCTCAGATTTCATCTTACTCAGAGGAGTATAGGCATTTCTGAATATTGGTGACTCTGTGAAAATTTAGGGCACATATGTCAGTTCCTACCATTCCTTTATGCAATAGTGTCCCTATTGAACTCTGTTCCAAGAGACAGGAAAGTAAACAGGGATTTCATACAGCTTAAAGACTGCAGCATCCAAAAACGACAGTGCCGGAAGAGAAAGCCTTGGCAACAACTTATGACACTGTGTCCAATATGAAATAGTCTCCCAGGGAGTTCTCAATTTCCCAAGGAGAACAACCCAGCTGGCGAACAGGAAAGGTTCCTGGGACCTGCTGCTCAGACACCTGGAGCTTTCCTGACCAAAAGCTTATTAGTTTTGCAACAGTTGTGGATATGATCCTCCCTCTTGATACTGTGAAAGATTAAAATAATAACTTTTATCACTTATATCTCTTCTTCTAGAGAAGGAAATACAACTGGTGACCAACAGTGGCTAGCAAGCATATAAAGGGAAGGAGTGGAAAACAAATAAAGTATATATGTACATAGGAAGGATTTAGTCTTACCACTTTTGATAATGTAAGGTCACATATCTCATGCATGTTGTCGCTGAACTCTAACACAATTGAGGGAGTAGGTAGAGGCTGCATTTCTTGGGTAAAACTGTGGACAAAAGAAAGAAAAGTAGGAACTTTGTGAATGGGAAGAGGTAAAATAGAAGATGAAAGATAATAAAGAACAGCTGCAATTCAGAAACTGCCATTTTAGACTGAATATTTCCAATTTTCTTGATGGCACAAACATGTTATTTTGACATTCACTGACCAAATTTGAAATGTGAGGGGTGGAAATAAAAGAAATATTTGGTTTTCCCTCATTGTACATGGCACAAGACGAGCAGCCTACTTACATAACAGAATATCCCCGGTCTGTGTCTTAATTCAGTTCAGAGGGGATATTCAATCCAGAAGACTTGGTCTAAATAGAAGCCTAGGCTCCTATTTACACGCTTTGTTGTCATGTGTGTTTCATCTTTCATCAGCTACTTGTCTAGTAATCCCACTGAATCCAAATTCGGTGATGTGCTTGGAACAGCACCAGCAAATTTATCTATCTTATCTCTGTCAGCCCCTCAAGAAGGTAGCACAAGACCATTCATTTTTATTGCTAACATAACTTGTAAACTAATGATCATCCCAATTTTTCATAAAATTCCTGAAGCAGGCACTCAGCTTATACATGTTGTTGACTGAAGTTTTATTTCATTTATTCTGGATGAAGATCTAAATCCCTATATATTCTCACTTTATGTAAAATAAGGTCTCAGATTTAACAATGGAGTATGATGAAATCAATTTTTTTAAGGTGCGTGAAATAATTAAATATTTTTTAGTATCCAGGGAAACTTTTCTTGTTTTCCACTATTGCAATGATTAGTTTAAACATTCAAAAATTAATTTTTTGCAGTATTTTTAAAATAATATGTTAATAATTTATTTTGTGCTAAAATAAGGAACTTTTAAAAAAGAACTCTAAAAACAGTGGAATATGGGAAAGGTCAAAAGCGAAATGAATATAAATTCAGTTAGGGGCAACCAAAAGTTAGTAAGATGCTGTGTTTTATTGTGTGGAATTCCACCTCACTGGAGACTGATCTTTATTCTGCAGAACTTTTATGTGATAACTTTGTTTTATAAAGACACGAAAGAAGAAATATTTTGAAAGTAAAAGTACCGTGGTGTTCTAGTGGATTTTATTGATCTCTGAGTGCAACAACAATTGATTCAAGACCTTTCATCTTATTAACAGACATTTATCTTTCTATCAGGTAGGCATAGAAAATCTGAAATAATGCACAGGTAACCCAGATGCACTGCATTTGCCCACAGACACATACGAAATATATACATATTATAATATTATAATTTATATCTCTATTTCCTTTGTGTCTGGCTTTGTTGTAGTAATATAATCTTATATTCAACTTCTGTCTATATATGGAGAAATTAAGTAATCCAAACAGGACTGAACCTGTCCAAAAGTGTTAATTTTTTTTTAAATGAATTAACATTTATGAGGGAATTTATTTTGCTTTCCCAAGCACAAGAATCAAAGATAATATAGATTCTTCAGGTTTGATTTCATTTAATGATTTTAGGAACAGAAAACTTCACATCTTCTTAAGTCCATTTGACTTAGAGTAGTACTTATAAAGTACCTCTCAGCACCTCTTCATCCTCTTATTGCTCCTTCACTTAACAGTGTTCACTAATTTATGTCACCTATCTAGAATTTGTCCTCAGCAAACCTCATTTGAATTGATAGCTTAGAGGACACCACAGACAGAAACTACTGTTTCTGAAATGTGACAGCAATAGTGAGGAATCTTACATCTTTATCATCCTATTCTGTGTGATTCTGCCCAGTGTCAGGAGAAAGAACAGCTCCTGGGCTTCTAGGACTAGAGATTCATCTGTTAACCCTTGCTGTATCACACAGAAGAGTGATGTTTACAACTACTAGAAAACATTTATCACTAATACCAGAAGGAAATACTCATCCATACTTTCTAAAAGATGGATTTTATGATATTTATTATTCCTTGAAAGTCTTGATGAAGACTGAGCTATTGTGATTGAAAAAAAACCACCCTATGCACACTGAAAAAACCCAGTCTTAAACTCCTGTGGCCTTAACACGTTGTAAGCATATTAAAGGCATGCTGGTCACAGGGAAATATGTGCTAGAATAGAGTTTGTCTGACAATGGACATAGAACCACAGAAATGCTGAGGTCAGCAGGCACCTCTGCTGAGGATTCTCTGCTTCAATCATCTGTTAAAAGCAAGGTCAGGTAGATCGGGTTGCTCAAGACCATATCCACATCTGTTTTGAATAGTTTCTAAGAGTCAGACACCCAAGATTCTCTGGGCAAACTCTGAGGTAGATTGGAAGGATTACCTCCCTTGACCTGCTGGCAACACTCTTCCCAGTGCACCTGAGAAAATCGCTGGCCCTCTTTGCCTTGACAGCATGATTCATAGCATCATAGAAGCAATCATAGAATCATCAGATTATAGCATCATAAAATCATAGGTTCATATAACAGTTTGGGTTGAAAGGAACCTTAAACATCATCTAGGTCCAGCATCCCTGTACCATATCCAAGTAATTAATGAAGATGTTATTCAACAGTGGTCCCAATACAGACCTCTTATGCAACTAATGACTGACCTCTAACCGGACTTTGTGCCACCAGTCACAGCTCTCTAAGCCTGGCTGTTCAACCACTTTCAGTCAATTGCCCTTTTCTCTTACCTGACCTTTACACCAGTTTGTTCACGAGGATGTTGTGAAAGACAGTGTTGAAAGACTCAGTTAAAGCAAATTAAACAACATACACAGCACATACAGTAAGGTGCTCATTTATCTAAACTACTTTGGGGTTTTTTTACATTTCTGTTTGGATATTAGCTCTGTGATTTCTTTAGGCATGGTCTAGCAGCATAGTTCACAGCTAAATTTTCAGAAGTTTCCCTCTATATATCATTTGTGCTTACTACGAGTAAAATAAATCCTTTTTTTTCTAGATGGCAACTGGGAGAATATAATCCTAATTTGACTGTCAAAAGCTGTACAGCTGCACTAGGAATTTATTTGGCTCACTAGCCTATTTTATTTCTCTATGACATTTAACAATGCTGTCTTGCACACTAAACAATAACTTTTGTTAACTGCTGTTCATAGTAGCATCCTCTAATGCTTTTAGTCAGTTGGGACATTTACATCTTCAAGGTTTGGAAAGACACTCACCCCTACAGCTCTCTGCAGTCTACTCAGATCCCTCACTTTGGGTCTGGTTACAGTTCCCAACCAGATGAAGTTTAATGTGGGAAGTAAAGTTCCCCTCATCTTCAAGATTTATATTTCCTTTCTAGGTAAAATGTAAGAACATGGTGGAAGCAATAATTCCTTTGATTATCTCCTTTTTTACCTAAACAAACCAGAAATTAAAATATTAAATACACAAAGTTGTGCATGAAAAAATGGTGCAGGTTTAGTACTCATGTGGTACATTATAATTAAATATCCTTTTAAATATTTCTCTGGAATATACAGAGAACCACTGGTTTTATTTTGGGTGTTTTATTTTTACTGTTTATACCTGTAACAAAATCACAGTTGTTATTCACTTCCAGCAGTGACACTGCTGTCAAAATCCAACTCCATTTCAAAAGGACAAGACTTGCTTATATTTTTAATAGCTCCCTGTGCTTTACCTGCCATCTCATAAATGACAAGAGCAGGCTCAAAACCAAATAAAAAAAACCTAAAGCTTTTCATTTTCAACACCATTTTTCAAATATCCCTGTCCATCTCACTGAGGTGATGGTATAAGAGAGGGGGAAGCTTGTAGCATTCATTATATTAAAACCATGTCAGCTTCGAGCTCTGTTCTTTTATATGCTAGCTAAATATATTCTAAACTACTTCTATCTTTCTGCCATCCTTGCACATTTTTAATGCCTCTTTAGCTGCTTGATTTATCTCCAAAACTGCAGATTGCCTTTATAAGAATTCCCATTGACTGAAGTGATACTTATTCATGTGAGCAGAACCGATAAACTGCAGGTCTCACCATCACACGGAGCCCTGCTGATTATGATGCTACAGATTTTGTTTTCTTTCAGTAAGCAAAATAGGTTTAGAAACACATTTTCCCTTCATCCCTCAAAGGAACTCATAGCAGAGTGGTTGAGGTTCAAAACCTGGCTTTTCAGATGACAGTACATCATTCTGAATGGTTCCTACTTCACCTGACATATCTAGAAAGCCTTTGCCGCAGTAAGAGACGTTTTCAGCCCAGAGGAATTCAGATTTCAAGGTCTTGTCTTTTTCGTGTAGCACTTAGCGCAACATTCCCTATCTACCTGGATGGGCTCCTGAACCACCCTGTAGAAGCATTCACGAAAAAGTAAATTAGTGTTGTACAACTTACATGAGCTTTTTAGTAACAAAAGCAGACCGTTTCACTGGAGATTAAAATATACGCAAACAAACAAAAATCCTGATTCAAATCTGAATCTACTCCCTCATAACATAATTCATTCTCAACAGAATTAAGGGGCAGGGGGGAGAAGAGGAAACACGCTTTAGTCATCTGCTACGATATCAGTGTCACGATACTGTGTTTCCTGAGTGAATGGAGTTCAAGAAGGAAACTATGGTCCCCCACCCTGAACAAATGCATGTCTGCTTCCTGTTTTTGCTTCCTCTTCTACGTACAAACATGCAAGATTTCTGACTTAGACAGCTAAACCTGTATTAGATGGCTCAGATAACTAGCAGAGTAAATGGAAACCAAGCTAAGTTCTTGAACAAGTCACAGTGTCTCTCCTACATCTGAAATAAACCTAAATGATGATTTTCGTCGAGTTCTTTCACTATACCTAGGATATGCAGAATAAGAACAAATGAGGTTCTACTTGCAGAGAAATTGGAATTAAGAATGTGTTTAAAATTTTTATATACCTTAAATAAAACAATATACAGAAATATATTTTAAAACACTTTAATTTTCACCAATAGGATTTTTAAAGGTTTCATATAACTCTTTTACAACAATGAACATCCTAGCTGTTCTTAAAAGGAAGAAGAAAAATGGAAAAAAACCCAAACAAATCAACCGCCATTCATCTGTCCTTTTTGTCTAGGAAGAAGCAGTAATATCTGCAATCTGAGCTCATGCCTGAAATGAGGATTTGATGAACTGCAAAAATACTGAGCTGAGAATCGGAGCCAGCTGCTCAGTTCTGACCCTGCCCACCAATCCCATGGTTCACACAAGCCAGCAAAGGTCTCATGTTAACCAGTAGCTCCACCTTTTAGGGGAACTCCTCCGTGACAAAAACAGGTCACAGAGGTAAAAGAAAGCACCTGAAGGATAAGTTCATGGCAGGCCAACTAATTATTTTGAAAACCACAGTACTGCTTGTTCTTTTCTTCTTGACTATTTGCCTTTACCTCTATTCTTCCCATCAATGCCTTTGACCAGTTTTCAGTGCAGGGCTGTAGGCGGTGACAGCACTGTTTGCTTCAAAACTGCTCCCCAAGTGCACAGGACATTACAGGGTTACTGTACAACAAAGTTACTAATTCTTCCTCTACTTTAAAAACTCTGTCAGAGTATTTTGTAGGAAATACATCCATGCTGCAACTGAGGAGTACTCTGGCATATATACATTTTTAAAAAAGTTTAGCTTTTTTCAACCTTTAAAATAAAACATTTTATGTTGCAAAATGAAAGTTTTGTCCTCTCCGATATGGATAAATTCATGTTCCTTTATATCTTATATGAAGAGCGGCATTCTTATTACCTAGTTTTGGGGCACTACAAACTTATTTGAATGAATGCTCCTCTAAATATTCTGTTTGAATCACTCATTGGAGTATTTTGAAGTGTACAAACTGTATTTTGATGATCTCATTGAACAAATGATAAAGCAATACTCTGGCAAAGTAGCCTATAAAACGGTTTTCATTGTAATTTACTATGGTCATGTCTTTTATATGTAACTGGGGAGCTGCGATTATAAAAGAGAAATGCCCTCCATTTAAAAACGTAGCTTCAATCTTTAGAGATTTTTATTTTTAATTGTTTCGTCATCTCCTAATTTTTTTCTTCTCAAATCTCCTTATAAAATTTCAGGAATGAACAAAGTGGTAGACACGGATGTTTGCAAAGTCTTTTTCTGGGATATATGTGTGTATTTGCAGGTATAAAAACTTTTCAGAATTATGTGATGATATATGTTATATGTTAGGATTAGGCATAGAACTTCCTTTAGGTAGATTTTCCTTCCTTTGGAAAATATCTCCACTGGTTGCACTTGAATGCTAACTTTAATGCTAACAATATTATCATCAGGGAAGTACACAATTTAATAGGAAGATAACAGATTTTTACCAAAACTGCTGAGAAGACTGTGTCAGTCTTTACTTCGCATAATGATGGACTAGCCCCTTGCATAAAATTAAGACGTCTCAACTCACAACAAGTTCAGATGACTAATAAAATTCACGAGTCTTCAGAAATTATGCACCAGATAACCATGACTGCTTGAGAATATAGCTTTCCTTCATGGTAACTGTAAAAATTAAGCTGCCTCCTTGTTCCTTACTAGTGCAATAAGATGCATCAAATTAGGGTTTCTAAAAGCAGGCAACTGTAATTTGTGATATCATTTACAGGCATAGCTGCTATTGCAGTTAAACTAATGTTTTACTTTGCCTGGCCATTAGAATATGTAAATAGAGCGTGATGACCACAGTAATATCTTTCATGTTAAGTGATTAGATTCAGGCCTAATTAATGGCCAGATTCAAATTTTACATCACCCTTAATTTTTTTTTAAGCTAATTGGATACTAATGTAAAACAAGTTTTATTTATGAGTATTTGAACAATCTAGAAATGCCTGGCTTATGCTTTGTGCTCTGTGTCTGAGTGTTTTGATTTCATTCCTGTTACTAATGCATTTGGTGCAGACACTGGGTATAAAATCCTTGAAATACATTGCTTACCACATTTTGTAAAGGTTGTCAAAGCAAAAAGCTGCTGGTTAGTTTGGTAAGCATTCAAAAGTTCTTCTGCTAAAATATCTTCCTTTTGCAAGTCACTGGGGAATGTGTATAGACTTCTCGATTTTATTTGCTTGTTAAGTCAACCGGCAGAAAGTAAAGAATGAAGAATCTATCTGTGAGTTTATACAAAAATCTGTTTCTTTTCCAGTTAAAGAAAAAATGGTCTTCTTTGGCCTTTTGATTAGGGGTAAAATCAGTATATCTTAGCTCGATGATAATTCTGTAGTCATGGAATATGGATCCAAACTTTGTACAATAATGGAAAGACAATAATTTTTGAATGGCAACTTAAATATTTTTCCTGTCTCAAATAATTTTTAGTGTGTTCTATGAAAAAGTAGAAAAAACAAAAATATTATTTCTTGATTTTTAAACAGTTAAACTGTTTCCCTATATCAAACAGCAAAAGCTGTCTGATGTAGGGAATCTGATATATCCAATCACTACCCAGCAGGAGTTGCCATTTATTATTTATTTTGCTTATTGAAAAAAAGATATAATGTAGTTAGCCACATATTGAGAGATATCATGAAGCAGCATTGGAATACTATAGAAAAATTTCTTAAGTAAAAACATATACAAAGAAAAAGAGCCATGATCGTATTTGCAATTTTAAGTTAAAATTTACTAAAAATTTTGTAATTCCCACTCCATATTTTACTATGAAATTCTATGTTATCAGCAGTATTGTTTCCCCTTCAATGCTCCTCCTCCAAAGAGCTGTGTATCCCCGCAAATATCTCTGATTAAACTACAAAAGTGTTATAACTAATTTTACATTTCATGAACACTTCTGAGGAAAATTTTTATTTGGGTCAAAGCATCATACATTTGAAATAGATAAATGTGGTATCAACTATTTTCCTTCAATGGAAAACTAAAATATGAGATGTAGTCAAAGGGAACACATTTTTGTCAGTATCGTTTTCATTAGCGCACTGGAATTGAGTTCAGGCAGGTCAGCCTGAATATATTCAAAAATTATGGAGGAGGTAATTATAACTGTATGAATAGCTAGGTAGTACGAACAGATACAAAAGTGTTGCCCACATAAAACTTTTAAATATAGTTAACAAGTTTATTATCTACAGTGAGGACCAAATTTTCATAAATAAATTTGACGTTAGGTTTTTTAGATCAATATTAGAAATATTAGAAATCTAAGACATTTAAAATTAATTAGCTGTTTGGTTTCCTTCAACAGTTAACCCTTTCCCCCCCTTTTTTTTAAAAAAAAGTAACTTTTCAAATGGCTCTTCCATGTGTGTTTTCAGAAAAGAGGTGTCACTCCTGAAACTCAAGCATTTCCCTCCCTGGCCATGATGATGACTAGCTCAGATGCAGATAAACAGAGTAGTTAAATGTCTAATTAAGGAAGTGCATTGTTCTTTTTCTCTTACTCTTGTCAGTTGCAACAATTTATCCAGATGCTTGCAAGCTTAAGTCCTGGAAACTCGTATATGGTGTGTACAGATCTGTGTGGAAAAGGTGTTTGAAAGTAATAACTACAGCATGGTGAACAGCTGCACAAAGAAAAATTGCATGGGTAGATCTCATTCATTATTTACAAGGCTCATAGATTTCTTGTGTGTAGTGAACTGACCCCTCACCTTCATTCACTTATGCCTTTTAAAAAACATCAGTATATCGATAATAAATAAATCAACAAATTGAATTGCAAATAGTGTTAGTTCTCCACTCTCTAGGTCTAATCCAAAACTCAGGCAGCAATCACATCAAGTGGTGATTTCTTGTTCACCATAGACTAAATGAAAAGTGGTTCCCATTAAATCAAATTTTTTCCATTATGATTCAAGTCATTATTTAGTTCCACCTCTTTGTGGAACAGCTTCCCTCATCCCTTCAGATAGGTTAAAACATTTACTTTATTAATTTCAAAGGAAATTAATTGGTTTTCATTTTTTTTCATGTTTACTAAAAATAATGTATAATTTTAAATAGTCATATGATCTAAAATTAAAACTGTTTCTATATTACACAGACAAGATGTGATGCTTCAGCCTTTCAAAAATTTAAGAAAAAAAACTGAAATGTAAAATTCACAAAAATAAATATTTCCTTACAAATTATTTGGGGTTTGAAAAATTGACAGTTTCAGAGAAAAAAAAAATCTACTGAAAACCTTCTGACCTTTTTAAGTCCCCTTTGCTGCACTTACTGATGTTGTGTAATGAGTCTACATGTCCATGAAGAGGAAGATTATTTTTTAGCTCATGTTAGCACATTGACACTAAATTAGTGGGCAGCAAATTCTTCACTTTGCTTATCTTCCTCTTGTGTAGAAACCCATGATACTCAGAGTACTTTTACTTGTGAGTTCCCAGATGATTATTTTGATACTGTAGAAGTTTTGTGGTTCTTACATATCCTAAGATTATTTTAATTATCTTCTTTTTGTTTTTCCTTTTTTTTTTTGTTTTTTTAACTGCAATATTTGTTTATCTCTGTCTCTTCTGGTATTCAGAATGAAGTAAATATTCATCATTCCACATCAAGGTCTCAGTCAAATACACAAAGGTTTTGAAGCTATGTTGGCACCTTCAACCTTTCAACATTGACTCTGATTTACTTAAAAATGCAGTCCTAAGGAATCAATATATTCACCGAAGCAGATGGATTCTTAAAAAAAAAAAAAAAAAAGGTTTTTTCTCATGAATGAGCATTTTCTGAACAAAGATGTGCTGGTGAAACATTTCTTGTGTTATACAGCCACTAAGGCATAAATGTCTCTTCTTTTGAAAGAGATAAAAGATGAATAGTCTTCATCTATATAACAAACATTTCAAAAAGCTACATGTGAAAGCAAACAGAAAGTGGATAAAATCGTGTGCAAAAACACAAAGGTAGAACATAAAAGCACAATAAAGTAAAGCTTAATGTAGGAGTAGAAAAAGCAATAGTGATGTCATTTGTAATTAAAAATGAAATGAATAGTGAAATAAATCTGTTGAAGAAAATATAATGAATAAAAGAATCCAAGCCTGCAATACAATTCATGCTCTGTACATGTATTTGCATGATAAGAAACCTGTCTCTTTTCACTTATTTTCTGTTTTATTATTATTTTTAAATAAGACATAGATATAAAGAAGAAAGTTTTTTCTGTGAGGGCGGTGAGGCACTGTAACAGGTTGCCCAGGGAAGTTCTGGATTCCCTGGAAGTGTGCAAGGCCAGGCTGTATGGGGCTTTAAGCAATCTGGTCTAGAGAAAGATGTCCCTGCCCATGGCAGAATGGTTGGAACAAGATCATGCTGAAGGTCGCTTTCAATCCAAACCATTCTACGATTCTATGATCCATGAAGTGACTTTGAAGACATGGCTGTATGCCTTTATATCAAAGTCTTCAGTCTTTTTTTTTACTGCCATTCAAAGCAGGTTAACTCTGTCTGACATGATCTACCTGCATTTCATAAACATTAGCTGTTAACAGAGAGTCCACTTGTAGCACACAATGTCTGCATTACCTCTTGTTAACAGGAGCTTACTTCTACTCAAATTATAAAGAAAAAAGTCACACACTAACATAGATAGAAAAAGGAAGATTTATTTTTCATCTAAGGCATATGGAAGATGTCAAATGTTGAATATTGTATCTTGCCAGACTGCACGGACCACAATGTTTTTTATATTTCTGATATTGACAATACATGGTCCCAATCTTGTAGATGTAGAGTTAAGTGATGCCAATAACATTGTGGTAAATAACAGTCTTATTCACAAACCTTCTATATATAGCACCATCAGCACTGCTTATTATATTACTACATTTGAAACAAATTAAGTTAAAGAAAAATACCATATGCAAAAGTTATCTGCACTCAGCAAAAAAAAAGGATGGAGCTGAGTGTTCAAGTGTGAACAGAAGAGAGCAACACCATCCAATTTATAAAGCTAACCAAAGTCCTCAGAGCCTATACTGTGTTTTCTTTGTGCTTCAAATATTTTTCTACCTATTGGAAATTTAAGATCCATCAACTTTGTATTTCAATATAGATGTCAAAATCCATATCTTTAAATGTACTAATGGGTACTTATGGAAAAATGAAGGGGATCAACACATACCCTCTTTAACTTAATTTGTTACAGAAGAAGCTCTTTGAAAATATCTCTGTGATTGAGAACATGAACCTTCATTTCTGCATAAAGAGAAGCAGTGAAGTTGTCATGGTTATTATAGTCCAATTTAAGAAGCAGTACACTTGAAATATTTTGACTGACTGAAGCTTTAAAGAGATCAAAAACTACTGTATCTAGGTCTTGATTATACTCACAGCATTTTTCTTGGATATGAAGACATGAAGAAGAATCACACCAATTGTACTGTACTATGCTTAAAATGAAATCACTCTGACTTCTGTGTGAGGCATTTTCTGCACATTCGTCAGTTCAGCAATTTAGAATCTAACAGTTATCTTCCTAGATGCAGTTGAGAGCAAACTATGGCAATGATTGTCCCCAGAAGAATGATTTTCATTTCCTTTAGACAGACAGATGTATTTTTTTGCAGATGCTGAACATTTGTAGATGTCAGAAGTAGGCTTGTCAAAGTATTGTTTCAGAAAACCTTTTGGATTTTTTTACTCTTCACAGAAATAAGAACCGCTGCACGTGTCTTCAAAGTGTCTCTGTAAAGCTGCAAGGTGACTCAATATCGCCCACAATCCCATAATTGGGATAAATTAAGATGTTTGTGGGATTAGATAGCAAATTTTAAATACAAAGTCAGATGCAAATACAAAGCTACATTTTGTACTAAGGTTGATAACATAGACACTATTGTGGTCAAGAAGGTAGTCTCATGGGAGGGCATATTAAACCCTGTATATTCCGATACACAAAGAACTTCTCCATGACTTGACCATTGTTTTGGCTGTGTAGTTTCCTGTTTTGTTGCTAGCTTGTGTTCAGGATTAATAATCAGGTGATTCACAAAAAAATTATTATAAAAAGTTTCTATTTAAATTAATCTTTCTTATAGCATATTGATCCTGAGAAATTTTCTGCTACCTTTTCCAAAGATAACATCTGCTTGTATTATAATCCACAATTTAATAAGCTTGTTTGAAGGAACCATCTCTGATTTTTTATCTAGGATTTCCTATTTTTAAGTTCTCTGCATATACCACTATGGGAAACTACATAACACGGTGGCAATGGTTTTATAACAAGCTAATGCTAAACTTGAGTAAAGGTTATGAGTTATTGTTGATTTCTCCCAGCAAGCAGTGACATTTGAACTGCAAAACCCAAGCCATACAGATGCCTTTCTGTCAGTTCAGTGAAAAATGTATCTAGCACCAGCTTTCTTCACGCTGAATATTCTTGGAAGAAATGTTCCAGATAATGTAGTTACATAGAAACAATATTTTGCAAATTTTTTTCACTAAGTACCTTGTTCATCTACTTACTATCACAGTCAGAATGTACTGTTGTTCCACAAAACTGTATCTAAGGAAGTATTTCATAATTGATTTTCATTCAACATTTTCCATTAACACATCATGTATCATCTAGCAAATCAGTTATGTAGTGAGTTATGTTTAATGCTGGTGTGGCCCTTCCTCACATCAGATGAGCAGTGCTGTCCCTTAAACTAGCTGCTGTGGTATAAATGAAGATTATGCGTGGAGATTTACTACAGAGTGAGCATGACCAGACACCATTGGCACATTTTACTGTGTATCTAGAAGACTGGCCTTGCAGGGTGGCATGCCTTATTGGCTTTCCTAGAGACACTGCTGGCTGCAGAAGATCATCCTTCAACAAAAAAGGATGCTAGGAACAGTGATACTCACTTGTGTTTATTTAAAAAATCCAAACTTACATAATTAGGGTTATTAAATAAATAGGAGACTGACTTAAATTTCTGGATAGTTTATTTTTGCAAAGTTAAAAAATATTCCAGGTAAGTGGGACAGATTTTCTAACTGTGTCTGTGGAAAATAATTAAATAAACATGTTTAAATAAAGTCACAATGAAAGCTTAGCAAGAATTTTAAATTAATGCATTTTAGATATTTTCAGAAAAGAGATCTTAAGCCCTTGAGGAAACCGCTGTTAGCACCTTTTTCTTTTCAACTCAGTCTGCACTAAACACGATTTGTCACAGTAAGGACTTCAACCATAAGGAGATTGCATTTAAAAACATAAAACCTCGAATGATCTTTCTGGGTTTTTTAGATGGGAGGATGACTGGAAGGCAAGAAAGGTTTAATACATTTGTTTTTAAGTTAAGACTATTTTTTTTTTATTTATAAATTTGATCTTGAGTTCTGATTCATTCAGTCATATTCTGATTTCATTCATTCTGATTCATTCATTTCCAAAAACTGTAAAACTGTTCATTGCAGGTTGTAACAACCTATATGTCAGAGAGATGGAAGGAATTTGAGACCAAATTTTCCCTTGAAACCTACTCAAAATTAAAAATGATGTATTATTCAAATATTTCTCGATAATAATAAAAAAGGGCTCTAATTGCTTTTGGAGAGCATTAAAATTTCAAACCTATTTGCAAGAAAGCACAGAATGTGCATGGCGTTATAGAGTATTTTACACTTCTAGAAGAAAAGAAATAAAAGACAAAAAAAGGATCTCTTTTACTACTCAAGGCCAGCCAGTTGATTTGATTTCTACCAGAACACTTTAAATAGTTTCTTGATGGGTAAAGTGTGCATCAGTTACACCAAGAAATTGAAATATTGATTAATAATTGAAAAGGATGGTATTATTTGGGTGGAAATGTAACCACCACTTTCAATACCCTCATGAAATCTGAATTGCACTAAGGACTTTGTGTGCAAGTGATACATTGACAATTTAAAAATGCAGAAATTAAAAATATCTCATCAATAAATAATTTAAAATTTCATAGACTATTCAAAACCTTTTGTCAAGTGTGCAGCTAATCACTAAATCAGTAAAACAGATGTATGGAAAAATCTTATTATGTCTATGTCTGCCACCTTTTTTTATATTAGTCAGAACGATTCTTACAACAAAATCTTTCATGGAAAATGTTAAGGTAGAATGCTCATCGGAAGAGATTTTCTCACACCATGAAATCTTATTATTCAAATAAGTCCTATCATGTTATTTCCTGATCACATTTTAAACTCAGTGACACAGAAGTTACTCTGCTCCCTGCTTTGAGTTCAGGTGTGCAAAGTAAGGCAACAAAGATGTCGGGTGTTTTGGGGGTTTTTCTCTACAGGAATAAGGCAGAAATTCAAACCAATTATGCCATATCATTTTATAATGCCATATCAATATAAAAGTAAAAGAAAAAATATAAAGATAGTTCACTGTATCTGAATAGAATGAACCAATGGGTAATCCTTGAAATTTGACAGTGTGATCTCTGAGGTGTTAGCTGTTACTCCTTATAAAACCACTGTATACTCACTAATATCTGTAAGAATGCTTAGCACATTAACATTCAGTTCTGGAAGATGAGAATTCTATTGCTGATATTTTCTGACAGCAATACATGAGCTGGAGCTTATTGTTGAAAAGGACCAAAACAGAAATCTCTAGGGAACCCTGTTTGAGCAAAGGGCCATCTTCATATGAGTCTTCTAACCTCAACCATTCTGCTATACATGAACAGTTTTAATTTAGAGACCAGGGTGAATTCAGTAGGGCAAGTGTCTGCCTTCATTTTCCTTTCTTCTTCTACCTCACTTGACAGATATTCATGAACCATCACCTACTCCCCCATACTCATTGCTGGGCTGCTTATTGCCAGGCCCTTGTGCACAGGGCACTGATTTTTCATCACAGGAACTGATAAAGTAGAGGTGAAAACCGACCTGCAAAGACTCAAGACCAAATGTATCTGCACTGGGTGAACAACAGTGGGTCGCAGCCCAGTAGGTTTTCCTTCAGGAAACCTGTACCTCTTCTCTCCCACAGTTTGCTCCCGTCTGTCCAGTTGCAAGAACCTATGGGTCCTGCCCAGGGGTTGTCTGGAGGAGCCCCTGTCTGGTTCTGTCTGGTCTAGCAAGGGTGGGAAAATGGTGGACAGTGAGCTGAACACAAGCCAACACAAGCTACCCTTCAGCAAAGCAGTCCAAGGGTGTGCTGGGCTGCATAGGGAAGGGTCTTGGCAGCAAGGCTTGAAAGATTGCTTGGAACTGAATCTGCCAAGGGATGCCACAGGCAACAAGGGCTTCTTTAAATGTCTAAGTGGCAAAGACCAGGGAAAATATGAGCCCATTGCTGCATAGGGCAGGAGATATGTTGCCTTGGCTTCAGTGATAAGGCAGAGGTGAAAACTCACCTGCAAGGCCACGAGAAGATACCAAACCATATTGCATAGGAGGCTTTCCCTCTTTGGGGCATCTACTTTCCTGGCTGGGTGGCAAACAGGAAATGGCTCCTTGGAATGTGGGGACATCACAGAGTGTGACTGTGACATCACCCCAACCTTGCTGCTTTTCAGAAGCCACAGGCTCTGTCCCCTGGCACTCTGTCCAGAACTCTTGCAGGTGCACACACACAAGGCCAGCAGGCTCCAGAAGGATCTTGCTCTTTAAGCTTTGGCTTGTTAGAGAGCAGCAGGTCCAGGCACTGAGCAAAGGCAGCCTCTTCCAATCTCCTCTCCTGCCTGCCCAGTTGTGAGGCCCTGTGAGTCCTGCACAAGAGCTGTCCCGGGGCTGTGAGTGCCAGCAGGGTGCTGGGGCTTTCCGGAACTGAAGGCTCTCTGCCTTTCCCTACTGTGTCCTTCAGGTACCCTTTGCTAAAGAGAGTAATGTCTGGAAGATATTATGGGGTCTTCGTGGGGTTGGACACAGCAGGTCTTTCTGCAGGGCCTCCTGACAGCTCACCAGAGCCTGCCCCAGGGGTCTCAGCCATCTAGCTTGAGCACTGGGGAGATGTGGAGGAGACCAGGCCTTCCCTTCCTGCTCTCCCTCCCTCTCTACCTCCCACCACAGAGCAGACCTCCAAAGGGTCTGTCCAATCTCCTTCCAGGTCCCAGTGGGAGCCTTTCCAACCTAGGGCCACATGGGCTCTTGATGCCTGCCCTTCCCTGATGCACAGGCGGGAGGTTTTCCCCAGCACCTCAACACCCAGTGAAGGCTGCTTGCCTGTGGGCAGTAGGGGTAGAAGGCAGGGTGCAGGACTGTCCTTGGGCTAGCTCACCCACAAGGCACCTGCTGCTGTTGGTATTGCTGCTGCTGCTGCTGTTGGTGTTGCTGCTGCTGCTGCTTTGAAGCCCAGAAAGTGACCCCTTCAGGAGACCCTTACCTTCTCTATCCCACAGCTTGCTTGGGCTTTCCTTGTTTTTCCCCTCTGAGCACCAGAGAATGCCAAGAACCCAGACACTTTGCATGTCTCCCTCTCCAGGATTGGGTGCAGGGCACTGAGGAAGCCCTGGAGGAGAGACTCTGCTACAAGTGGCAGCATGAGCCAGCTGCTGCCAGCAGGGCCGTCGGAGATGGCAGCAGCAGAAGGACTATGCCCCATCTGCCTGGGTGACCTTGAAAATGCCACCTGTGTGGAGGTCTGTCATCATCGCTTTTGCTTCATCTGTATCTGGGAATGGGCCAAACTGACAGAGACCTGCCCACTGTGCAAGCAGCCCTTCAAGCGACTGCTGCGCTCTGTGACAGCGGACAACAACCACAAGGAACATGTGGCTGGCAGGTCTGCCCGCCACCAAAGGAAGGCAGCCAGGATCCGGAGCAGATCCCCACAGCGGCGCTACAACCCAAGTCGCAGGCGTGCTGACACTCAGCCCTCCACAGGGAGAAAGGAGACTGTGGGGACAGACTGAGTGCAGAGGGATCCGGTAGCTGTGGGATCCTCTGATGCCACTTCTCAGCAGGCTGCTGCAGCCAGAAATTCACGTGAGGGAACACCACCGAGCACAAGGGAGCACCTGGCCAGCCCTGCTGCTACACCAGACAACAGGGCTGGCCAGGTACTCCGACAGCAGGCAGACACTTGCCGTGGCTCCTGCAAGAGTCCGACCTCTTTCTCCTGCAATAAACAGCCAGGCGCTTTCAGTTTTGAGATGTGTATCATGATTTGAGTCATTGTTAACTGCTGCAACTGAAGACATTTCTCTTCTGCTTTCCCTGCTTCCCACTTCCAAGCACCAGGGTAGGGTTGTCCAAGGCCTTTGCCTAGCAGCTGCTCCTGCTGGTGCCTCTGTACCCAAATGTTCCTGGCCATTCTTTAGGCCCTGCTCTCAGTCACTCTCTGACAGCAGCAGCTGAAACTCCTCCCACCCAAGTCCCCATGGCTGTGGCTGGCAGACAGGAGGGGGCTTGTTATGTTCTTCTGGCTAAATGCTCTCTGGGAATGGGAGTTCAGAAGCAGTATGAGAGAGCCTGTTTCAAAGGGAAGCCTGGATGGCCTATTTCCAGCAAGAAGTAAGGGGTAATTCCACATGAAGTAGCTTTGGCTGCTTTCTCTACCATGAGAAGCCACATACAGATACAGAAGTGCCCTGAATAAGGTTTAAGAAAGGATCAATCCACTAACTATCCAAACTCATCTTTATCTTTGAGCCATTTTCAAGGGCTGGAAACACGCCACCACTGATGCAGAAACTAAAGCATAGATTTGAGAGAATGAGACTTGCAAATATGGAGAATTTACACTAAATGTATTTTTACTTTTGTCAGAATAAAGTGACGTACTAGAGTGTGTGGTTTCAATGGTGTTACTACCAATTCAGGCCTCAGTAGTGATTTGGACTTGTTATAAATTGTAGAACCACGGATACAATAGCCTAGATATTTGATGTTATTTCCAAGTTTTGTTAAAACATATCTCACTCTCTGAGTTTACTAACACATAGTTGGAAGTGAATTTGATCAAACATATCATTGAAAAAGTTACATCTCATTTCTTGTATATGAAATCTCCTAACAAAAAGTAATTTTGCCAAAATCTTTAACAAGCAAGTGCTAAGGTCTACAAAAGAAATATCTTATCAGCCCACCGCTGGTTTTTACTGTTAGAGCTGAGAATATACAAGCTTATTATCCAGGGAGAATATTTTTTTAAAGAGTGGCTTCTAAGAATTTTAAAAATTGGGATTATAACCTGAAAAAATCCACAAATAAATAAACTAGCACAAACAAAAATTATGCTTCTCAAAAAAAACGTTAACCTGGAAATGGGTTGCATTTGGTTTTCTTTGTGACTATAGAAAGGAAGATGAAAATTAATTTTAATTACACTCAAATGCTTATACTTGAATCCACACATAAGACAGTAGACTTCCAGTGATACAATCAGCACATTGTGATAACATGCTATGCCTTGGTAAGAATGCTCAAATAACTTCTTTACACATATGATCATGAAGAGTATGGGTATTTTTGTGTACAGGTCTCAATATGCAACAGGTTGACTAAGAGTTAAAATGCTGTTATCAGTTATATGGAGGAGCTTGTAGAGACCTTGTTTTTCACCTTTTCATTTTTATTTCATTTATAAAACAGCAAAATCTTTAGAGCTTAGAGAGCTTCATAGTTGGAACACATCAGGAAAAAAATCAACTTAGATTATACAAATCTGTTAACATAATGACAGAATAGCCCAGGTTGGAAAGCTGCAAATATCATCTTTTGTGGGAAAATTCAATCTTTTGTGGGAAAGGGAGACTAGAAGAGTTTATCCAGCACCTCCTGAGGAGGTTGTTCCAGTGAATAATTGTTCTTACTATAAAAAGCCTCTCCCAGTGCAACTTGTGCTTATTGCCTTTGTCTTCTCTGCATGGCTCCTTGAGAAGAGAGACACTTCCCATTGTAGCTGCCCTTTGAGTTCTGGAATACTGTGATGACGTCCCTCATGAGCCCTCTCCATTGAGATGAGATCTAGGTCCTTCAGTGTTTCCTCATAAGTCAGGTTCTCCAGTTCTTTGATCATCTTCATGACTCTCCTTTGGACATTCTCCAGTCTGTCTGCATTTTTCTTCACCTGTGGAAACCAGAGCAGAACACAATACTCCAGATGAGGCCTGACAAGCTCTGAGTGGAAAGATAACAACTTCAGCTCTGCTAGTAATGCCCCTGTGAATGCAGCCTAGGAGACGGTTTTTTGAACTGACCCATCAATTTAGCCCCGAAAAATCCACCAAATAACAATCAAATATTTTTTTTCTTTCTCTAATGTGAGAAAACAGATATAGAGTTATCAATTTCAGTCACAGCTACTTTTCTTACTATGCTAACTTCTTTTATTCCTTTCATTTATCTGAGACACTCAAATTATAAATAAGGGTTCCATCATTATGCTAAAAGGTCTGGACAGGTCTTCTGTATTATGATTATTCTTACAATATCAAACCTGACTGGAACAGCTGTGACTAAAAGTAATCTTATAAAAGCCAAAATTTTTCCTGAGAGGCATATTGGTTTCCATGAATTTTTCAAAGGGAAGTTTTCTGCAGTCAAGAGCTTCCTGGTCACGTCTAATGAGAGAGTGAGGAAAAGAGATTAGTTAAAAACCTCAGGTATTATATTGAAAAAAAGTCAATTTCTGACAGAATTCCATTGTCAAAAGAACATTTGTGGCCATTCCAATGTGGAATAGAAACAAAGTTTGAGGTTTTAAAAGTTTGCTGCCAAGCTCCCTACCACATGTGATGGCACTTACTGAGAACCATCGTTTCCAGAATACCAGTTCGTGGTTCAGTAAAACCAGTCTCTTATGCTGTGGATTGCCTCGAAACACAAAGAATTATCTATACTTTGATATCTGTAACCAAAAACTATAAAATAACTGAAAGGCAGTACAGAAAATAAACTATGAATTTCATATTAAGGGTTATTTATATATTGTCTGTTAGTAAGGCAAACATCATAATAATCCTCAATTCAAGAGAAATGCCCTTGGATGAGGCTGTGCCTGCCAAAAGGGAGGGGGACATTTGGGAAATGGTGTCTCCAGGGTCCAAAAGTCAATGGAGTACTGCCCTTGCCTTTCTGGGGTCCATCTAACAGGAGCTACATCATCTAACAGGGCATTGCTCCATTCTTGGGTTCACTTCAAGCTCTAATGCAAAAAAAAAAAAGGCACAGCTTCACAGCCAAGACTTATGTCCGCTGTTACCCAGCAAAGTGATATGATTTAGCAATTCTGAGAAAATATTCAGAAGAATATTTTCACTTTAATATTATAATAAATGCTTTTGATGTACAGATTCACATGAAGCCTTACAGGTGTAGGGGGTTTGATGGGCTGCAACTAAGTAAACTGAGGGAATTTTACAAGGTCCTTGCAAAAGCACTCCATAGTCTTTGAAAGAACAAGTCTCTGCTGACTGAAGAAAGGCAAATGCTTCATGCACCTTCATAAATGGGGCAAACTTGCCAATTTGGGAAATCAGAGATTAATCCATTTTATTCAGTCCAGCAGTAAATTGCCTCTGATCAACCTGAATGTCTTCTATAATAAATAGATTGGAAGTGTGATTTCCGATCACATTTGGAAAGAGAGAGAGAAGGGGGTATCATTTATCTTCTGTGACTGAAGGGAAAGCAGGGGATATCATTTACCCCAACTTTGTTACTCTTTCAACACTGGCTTCTATAATACGGTTGTATCCAAGTTTGGAAGGCCTGTTCAAGGTTTAGATTGATGGACCAGATGGTTACACATCTGTTTGGATGACTGGACTCAGAGGATAGAGGTTGATGAGTTCTACTCTACCCAGAGACCAGTAGCAAGTGGAGGATTGCAGAAATCTACCCTGTGGGACCACTGTTGTGTAACAACTTCATAATTGATGAAGTGACAGAGTGCAGTCTCATCAAGCTTGCAAATGACACCAAACTGGGTTAACTAGTCCATATGCTCGAGGGTAGGGCAAAGGGACCTACACAGGCTGGAAGAATGGGCCACAAGGAATCTCACAAAGTACAAGGACAAATTAAAAATGGTACACACCTGGGAAGGAAGAGCTCCTTGAAGTGACACAAACAGAGGACTGAGGACTGGCAAGCAGCTCTGGCAGACAGCAAGCAGAGCTAGAGCAAGCAGTGCGCTAGCAGCCAGCAGAGCCAGCAGTCTCCTAAGGTCTATTAACAGGAGTTGAGACAACACACACCGGGACTGATATTGAGTTTTGGTCAGTCCAGTGGAGGTAATACATTGCTAAATAGGAAGAAGCTCGAAGGTAGAGCAAAATCCCAATGTCTTTCACCTTGTAAAGGTTCATAAAGAGAAAAGAGTAATCTGCCAAACATGGCAGATCAGTCAGCACGAAGGACAATACCACATGCTGTGCTTGACAAACTCTTATTATCCTATACTCACTGCTTTATAGTGAGAATGTAAAGCCCCAAATTGAAAAGGGTAAAATTGTTCCATAAAAATTATATTACTGTAAAAGCTAACTTTGTCTGGGAAATGGCACTAATGGGATTAATGATAGAAAATCTGTGAGAAAATCTTTGTGCTTTATTTCCAGCAGGCAACTGGGACTTGATTGATTCTTGTGGCTCCACTGCACAGACTCCCCAACACTACTACCTCATGGAAGCTTGTCAGATCTTTCCTTCAGCATGGGGTCTGCATCAGGATGTACAGGGAGTCAGGCGCTGGCACAGCTGGCACATGCAATCCTGCAGCCAGGAAAGGAAGGAAGGAAGGAAGGAAGGAAGGAAGGAAGGAAGGAAGGAAGGAAGGAAGGAAGGAAGGAAGGAAGGAAGGAAGGAAGGAAGGAAGGAAGGAAGGAGGGAAGGAAGGATCATTCCGTACATACTGCTCTTAAGGCCCATCCTTTGAAATAAAATTCTTTGGATGTGAGTGTGGGGAGTAAGGAGGAGGAGGACTAGTCCTAGGCAAAATGCATACTTCCAATGTAGCTCAACTTTGTGTAAGACAATAAGAAATTAAAAAAGAACAAAAACAGTCTGAAAACTTATTATAGTGTAATTATGCTAATGCGTAACTTCAAAGACCTGTTTGTAAGTTTATATGGAATGGTTATAAAGTATGCAGAAATAAATGGGAAGTTAGCTGCTTCTCTCTCTTTTCTGAGAATATGCTTGTTTCATTATCAACTTTTTTCCCTCCACAGCACATTTTATAGCCAAAGTGTCATTGCATTAAGAATTTTACCCTAATTTGCATAATGCTAATAGCAGAAAGGCAGGTTTGCTTAACTATCCATACAGGAATGGGATTGCTTCAGCTCTGGAAGATATGGATCCACTTGTTAAAAAACAAAAAAAAAAAAGTGTAGCTGATACTAGACTGTCAGCCAGAAACTGATTTTGCTGCTAATGCAAACAGTTTTATTATCTCAACTAAGCAGACATGTGTCATTAATTCAAAAGAAAACATTCCAACAATCCTCTACCTCATGATGCTTTTATTGTGCAGTGGGATGGGGGGTATTACTGAAATAACAGGAGTAAAGTTGACGGGATACAAAAAATCAAAATTAGGACACACGATGGCATTTTATTTTTCTTCTTCTTAGAGAGAAAATAAAAAAATCGTTATTGGCCCCCAAATAGAGTTTCAAACACTTGACACTTAAGATGAAGGCAGAAGTACAGCATGCCTGCAATATCCTTATTGCTGTTAGTGGGAATTCAAGGCACAGAGAGAGGCAATGAAGATTTCCTAATGTTACTGTAAAAGTATCTTTTCATCAGGATGAAATGGTTAAAACAATCCTAACTGCACTGATTGACACAAGCTCTGCATCTCGGCTGTTACAGAGAATTTTAAGCTTTTGAATTTTTATAGATTGGATTCTTTTTGCACAAACAAAGCAATAAACTAAATAGTCCTTTAAAAAATTATGAAACAGTTCTACTTACAAGAAAATACATCAAAAATTTTCTACATATTTTCTGACTTGATGGTAGTGACATAATCCATATTCTAAAGGACAAAAGAGAAATTTAACCATATTATGCAGCTTCTTACCTATAAAAAGAATTTTTAAAAAAAACCTGCTACATAGATTTTAGCAAGTTTTTAGCAACTCATTTTTTGCAAACAAAAATGGGATTGATGTGAACAAGTTAGTATGAAGCTCTATAAAACATAAAAATCTATATTTGTTATCAAGAAAATTTTAAGCATCCTGCAAAGGATGTCTTTTAGGTTTTCTTCATTTTCTCCAGCTGGTGTTTGTAGTTTCTAATAACATTTAAAATAACAAAAAACAACAACAATGGCAACAACAAAACAAACAAACAAACAGACAACAAAGCCCCACCACTGGTTCTCAGAAGAAGTAGTCTACAGAAAAGAAAATATTTTTAGCTGTACATGTACATTATGAAAGCATATAGGATCCTCTCTAGGCGCACAAAAAGAAGTTTATCCTATTATTGGTCACAAAAGATGCCTTTTGCTTTATTAAAAGCATCTAATAATTCTGGAAAGATTTTAAAGTTTGGTGAAATATGTAAATTGTAAATAGTGTTTACTATTTTAAATTAAGGGATAAATTACAGGTCATAGGTCTAAGCAAGAAAATATATGCAAGGGCTAATATCAAATAACAAACACTAACTGTGAATGGATCTTTGTGTGGGAGTTTAGAAATATGATATAAAAGATTAGGAAAGAAAAGTTACAAAAGCTAGTAGTCTCCAAAGAATTTCACAAAAGAAGGAAAAATAATATCTCTTAATTAATATTGTTTTGTAGGGGAGAGTGGGTTCTTGATTAAACAAAAAAAAAATAGTTACTTTCAATCAAACAGTTACAAGACAATAAAGGAAGATAGATTCTAATAGCACCATGTGGCTGAACCTGTCAGAATTAAGGATATTTGCAGTGGTTAATTATTGAACTATGTTCAGTTGTTTATGAAAGAAAAATATGACAAAATGCATTTCAAGCAGATATTCTCAGGGGAACCAGGAGCATAATGTGCTTGTAAAGTGTCAATTCAGAATGCCTTTTCTTACCAAACATGTCAACACTAGTTAATTATATTTGGTAGAATTGTTTTTCAACTTGCCCGTCATTTAATCCATATTTTTAAAATAGCTTAGATAAATTGTTTCTATCAAAAGTTAAATTTTCACTTCTTGAGGCAGATTTTGGTGACATCATTCTTGTTAGTCAGCACAAATGTTTACTAAAAATTTGTATAAAGTCTCTTGTAAACGGAATACAAATAAAATGTACAGAGAACAAAAATAGCCAGGTCCAAGTTCCTACAACGAAATAAAGAGGAAAAATGTCCTGATTTTAAAGTTATTTTAGATCTTGAGAAACACAAAAATGTCTTGTTACCCTACTAACTTTGGGCATACATGAGACAAGTAGGAACAGAAATAAGATGTGACCTAGTCATCTAAATACTTCTCTTCATGGTGCAAAACAGATCACTGCATCAGTGTCAAGATTTTCATGGAAAGAAAAGAATGCTTCCAAACTGAAGCCCAAAATGTCTGGCTCACGTGTGCGAAGCTCAAGCTGGATATTGGCAAAAAGTAATCCTGTCATGTTGAGACGTGATTGGTTGATCAAAATTATACAGGACTCATATTTTACAGTATTAATCTACTTTTCTTTCAAAAGTGAACCAAAGGTCATTATTTTCTTTAAAATAAGCTTTACTTTAAATATATTTTTCTGAATATATGTATATTTAGACCACTGCTCCACAGCATAGGCAACGAGGGGATTCCGTAGTTTGCTGCCCTCACTATTTCTCTGGACTGTAGAAGTTTGTTCTTCCAGAGAGAAATTATGTTCAGTTTATATCCTTTAATCCTTCCAGACTGAAGTGTTGTATTGATTTATTAATCGTCCATAATTAACAGGTAATCAGAAAACTATACATTTAGGAGAAAAATGAAAAATATCAACCGAACTATTGTACACTTGCAATGTTGATACGGACTTGCAAATTTCTAAACACCCTTTGCTTGGCAATCGCAAATGGCTGCCTTACACACACAGGTGCACATGCACACAGACAGGTTTGCATGTACAGGTGCGCATGCACACAGACAGGTTTGCATGTAGCCGACAGCACCCACCTGCCTCATCCACCCTTCTTCCTTCTCAGGGTCCCCAAGTCTTCTCTGCATTGTGTTACTGCGGTGGGCCAGCTGGGACAACAGATAAACCCTTTTACTTGCAATAGTTATTTAATAGTTATTAGATCTACCTCCAGCTCTTAGGACTGTTATGTATTTTATATGAATCTCTGCCAGACAAGAATAAAGATAATTATTCCAACAAATTGTTTTGAGACTACATGATGTTATAATGAGTCTCTCAGCATGAGAGTTTAGCTTGGACACTTCTGTGAAATAAAAACACATGGTTTCAAGGACCTTAACATAGAGAACGGATTTCAGTCTGCTATCTCAACACCCTCACTAATAGCTTTTTAATCTGAGCTATTTAGAAACAAAAGCAGAGATTCTTTCACTTATACTGTGAAAAAAAAATTAGAATATCTTACTGAATTCTGTGCAGAGCGCAATCTCTAAGACATGCTCGGAGAGTGTCTGCATAAAATAATTCTCTTGAGTGTGCACAGGAGCAGGACCTAGTGACTATGTGACTGAACTGCCAAGAGCTACAGTGTCAGTGGAACGTTGTTCTTTGAGAATTAGACTGTATATGGAGTACTTTAGCAATGCAATGAAATTCTGCTTAAAATTAGTTTTATGACAGATACTAAGAGTTTTCTTTTTTTGTTTTCTGTTTCACAAGTGTGATCTTCAACCTCTCTATCATTTAGGACACCTTTTTGAAAATACCATGCGTTTAGAAAATCTAAATAACTTTGATTTCTGTAAATACAGTAGAAATGTCCCTCTATACTTTTGAGAGATTATATAGTTATTTCAAAGATAAACAAAAAGACATAAATGAAATAATAAAATAAAATAAAATAAAATAAAATAAAATAAAATAAAATAAAATAAAATAAGTTTGTTTGTTTGTTTGTTTGTTTGTTTTCATTAAGTAAAGCCCATCTCCTGAGGCTGTTATTTCAGTATATTGTACTTAGGAGTTTAATAGCTATCTATTTGCATGGCCTTGATTATTATAACTGAGATTGGCAGTCATATTCTTAAAAGATATTTATCTGTAGTTGAGAGCTAAATAACTATGCAGTTCAAAGAGTTACAAAACATACTTTCATTTCTGTTTAGATCAAAGATGAGATATTTGCTAAGTGAGTTCTGTTTGGTTAGGCAATGAGATACCAAGCAATAAGAGCAGTGGTTGAATCAGCATATCCACAAAAATGCCAGAGATGCTGTTTCACAGGAGCTAGATAAGGACAAACAGCACTAGGGAAGACTCAGGAATAAACAGTTATTGTAAGTTTGCCTTCTGACAGCAAGCAAATCTGTCTCCTTTCCTGAAGGTGTTTTCTTAGCTCCAGCCATATTTCCATGTGTAGCCCAAACCCACTCACATTACATTTTCAAACTATAAACCTACTTAATTTGCATTAATTTACTGTGTTCACATTCACATATTCAAATTGTGCAAGATTAAACCATTTAAGCCATAATAGCTTATTTTTTTAAAAAAACAGACAACTTACCACAATATGCAGATTAAAAAATTGTTTTGATGCAATTACAAAATTTACTTTATAGATAGCTTACAGTAACAGATTGTAATGGTGTCTTGGAACAATAACGAAGCAGAAAACTCTTTTTCCCATTACCTATTTTACTGTGAGGTAAGTGCACACAGTTCCTATAGACTGGCTGATGTGTTGTGAGCTCCTACACTTCTTGATCACAATGTATTTTATGTGCCCATTCCTTTAATGATGCTTGGAAAACAGTCAGTGCAATTCAGTCTACTTCTGCCAAAAGTGAAGAGAACAGGCTGCTTCTGAGTGAGAACTTTCTTGTTAATTATGGAACTGTTGCCTTTGAGACTTTCTGACATAGCTGTTGGCACAAGAAATGAAATTAAAACTGGGCCAGGGAAAGAGAAATGTGGCACTGCTAGTGGCACATCACTTCTTCAATATGTGGCTCATTCACCAAGAAAAGTATTTCTAGATTTTTTTTTTTTTCCTACTCTAACTGATTTTAACTTTTTACTCTAACATTAACTCGTTTTTTTACTTGACCTCATTCTCACTCATTAGAGTTAGCTGTGAAGATCTTTTAAACAGTTTTGCAATGCCAAATAACACTCACAGCCTGTTGCTTGTAGATGTCCAGAAAAATACCAGATGGTTGCTTCTGGTCATTCCAGTTGGGTATTATATCACACCTGAACTGCTTTAGTACAGAGATGCCATAGGATCTTTTTTAATCAGTACTGTTTTATTGAATAAACAGATGTTTCATTTCTGATAACCCTAGATAAAAGTCCAAGAAACTCAAATAAAACAAGTCATGAATAGAAGCCTTCTGGCTCTAACTGCAAAATACCTGAACTTTAACCCAGTCAATTTGCTTCATCCCACTTAAATGTAAAGATTTAAAATCATCCTGTTACCCTGCAACATCATTTATGTCTTGACAAGCAGAATCCTCAGATATTAACTCAGTCCTTTCCTTTTCCAAAATTTTGCTAAATAAAATTTCCATAATCAAAACAATTAGCAGACTATCTAAGAAACTATTAGAAACCTTCACTTCAAAGAAGAAAATCTGGAATCAGATTCCAACACTAAAAGCAATATACTTAAATCCTGTAGATACTCAACATTTTCCACCTGAAATAATCCACTATAATCCCTTTACTTAAAGAACACTTCTTACCTACAATTTTTGGGATGTATAATGTAAAAACAAGTTTCAAGCCAAGTGGATTAGAAAGATAAACCCATCTTAAAGTCCCACTGATTTTCAAATTATTATCCTGGAACAAAGTCTCCTATCTTGACTCAGATGTATTACCGATTGCAAAAACAGATTGTACCTATGTCTCCAGCAATAACTGTTAGCGACTAATTATAGGGGAAGATGGAGTAGGGGTGAAGGATCACGTTTTATGTTACCTCATGACAAATATTTCTAAATTTTTAATTTGCCTGGCCGTTATTATTCCATACAATACCACTGCAAACTCTTCTCATTTACCCTTCTCTGCCTCTCCCTTTGTTTTTCCTTTTTGAACAGCTTCACTAATGATTTGAAGACAAGGTATGGTTGTTACAATTTTTTTCTTTAATTTATTGAATTGATCTTTTGTCAAGTTGGCTAAAAATCGGCTACACAGACGAAAAAATATAACTCTTTAAAGCATGCTCATTTGAAAATAAAGGTCTCTCATATATATTTTCATTTTAAAACAGAAGTGCTACTTTAATGGTTTTCCGAGTTTCTTCCCAGGAATTTAATGTACTTAAGCTACTTTTTCACATATTTTGAGAAATAAATTATTCTCTCCTCAAGTTAAGAAGTTTCTGTCAAGCTATTACCCACAAAAGTTTACGTTTTTTATTTTTACAAGAACTTATAGCAAGGCACCAAAATCACCAAATCACTCTGGATGACAACAGTCCATAGGTCCTCTCTAAATCCGAATACCAAAGTGCACAAAGATCAACAGCAAGGAAAGCATGTCTGAACTCTTTTATTGAAATTCCAGTTTCTAAGCATCAGTTGGTGCACATGCATCTGGCCAGCCTAAATGCAAAGTGTACTTGAAGGAGAGAAGTTAGTATAATTCAGAAAATTGAAAATCTGTGTTCTCAGCTGTGCAAGACTGCAAACCATATCTCCTTCCTAAAATGTACTTCACAAAGATTTTTCTTGTTGATGATAGAGAGTCCATATGAAGAATTAATTGATCTTTTCATTGGAAACAATACAATGAATAGACTTTCATCTTTCTACAACTTACCGTGCTTAATGCCATTAAGCATGTTATGTTTAACTGGTTCATAAGCTGTATTGTATGAAAGCTTTTAGCTGTATTTGGGTTCCTTGCTAAAGTATCCATGCCAAGTTTATCTCTGAAAGATCCTCAGGTAAAATTTTGGTCTTGACTGGTCAACAACACTTCAAGTCAAGATTTCACCTGCAGTTTGGAAATTGGCATTTGATATTAATGGCAGATTGATCTAATACATATGCTCTGATTTTAGTTCTGAAGCCAAGGTTTTTCAAGCAAGAGAAATATTCAAAAGATTTTATTATTCTCTTAAAAATTTTTGAGCACTTTGGTGGTACCTACAGCAGCAGTGGCCAGATGCTTTAGGACTGCCTGGAAAAAGTGTTTTGCTTGTTTCTTTCTGTTCTTATGTAAATAATTTACAATTTCAAAATTTAAAAAAAAAAGAAAAATTATGGAGCTGATGAAGAGGGACAGGAAAATTGCTTGAGATCCAACAATTTTCTTTTCTATGTAGCATACAATATTATAGAAAGAAAAAATAATGAAAATTATACTGTATTATTGTATCTGTGAAAAAAAAATGCAAAAAAAAGGTTAAACTGATGGTAGCATTCCTCCAAAGGGCTGAAATAAGGTTGATTGGTTGGTTTTTTTTTTTCTTTTCTCTTGATCATACTTTTGATCAGTTTTACTTTCTGAAAGATACAATCTCAAAATCTCTATACTTATGTGAGTGTTCTGGGAGAATCGTCTCTTTCTGACAGGAAAAGAATTCTCTCTGACCTGCTCTTTGGGTAATTTTTGCCCCAGTCATGTCTATCACCCTCACAATGGTTTTCAATCTCTCATGCTATCTCTTATCTATCTTGTCTCAGTTCAGCATGAGTATTCCCTATTGGGAGTGTTCATGTTTTGAATCTCTTGGATGATGGATATTTTCAGGGCATCAGTAGTGAAAAACCTTCACTTAGATCAGTCATACACCTCTGGGTACACATCTGCATTGTCAGAGTCTGACTGCCCCTTCTTTTCTCAACATCTGACCATAATACTTTTTACCTCATATTACAGTTATTGTGTGCAGTGACTCAGAGCAGAGGGATTTTCCTCTCTGCAGCTATTATTTTTTACTGCTCTTGATGCTTAATGACAGCTCATCTGGACCCAGCTCTTTTCTTCACAGAATACTTAGAGCCAATATACAAAGAGACTGTCTGACCAGTAGTTTTTAGAAGATAAATATTTATTTTTGCACAGTTCTGTTGTTCATTAAATACACAAATTTATATAGCCCTAAGTTTTCTGAAGAATAAAAAAGTAGACAAGAATAAAAAGCCCAAAGACTTCGGGTTGCACTATCAGGGAAGTTTCCTGAAGTCCTTGTTTAGGGTAGGTAACTCAGACGTTTACTTAGTTACCATGTTATCAAGGCCATGACACAGTTTTCTCCTATTCTCATAGTGTTTCCTGAAAATATTTTACCTTTTCATCCAACAAAGTAATGTTCTTTCTGATAGCGTTCAGATGCAGTATTGTGCTGATTTATTGAAGCATCTCCTGAATTAAAATGCTTACTTATGTCATTAAGGAAATGAGTTTATGATAAACTAAGGTGCTTGTGACATGGATCATTGTGCTAACGATCAATATCTCAGCCTTGTAGAAATTGCTGCTCCTGAAGAAGGAATTTATAGATGTCAATTACAAGCTATTAAGTTGTCATTTAAAGCTAGTTTATTGCAAATTCATCAATATTAGCTGTTTTGGACATTTTAGTGTAAAAGGAGAAATCAATTAATTCGAAAAAAGTCGTATACTGAATCATGAGTGAAGTAACATGTGCAACACAGTTTTAAACAAAACAACTGAAAACCTCACCTACATATTTTTACTGATGGTTAAACAAAAATTTTTATAAAAGTCATGAGGTGTATGCAACACAGTTAATGAGAATACACAACATAGGCTGTGTTAAGTTTGTGGAGATAAAAATATCAGCTTTTAAATTCAGGATTTCTTTCCCTTTCACAGATCTAATTAGCATACTTTGGTTCTTTGGAGAAAGGTCATGTTCTGACAAAAGCCAGTTGTCAGACTAGGTAATGGAAGCATCTGTGACAGCAGAGTTTATCATATGTGACCATTTTCACAATGTCTAATAAATTATTTTACAGAGTGATTTCAAAGAGAATGTGATGGATTAATGAATTTTATAAACTTGAGAGATACTTTTATAAGGTCATCCTGTGATGCTATTTTCCTTCTGTTACAACAGATATAAAATAACAAAGTTCAAATACAGTCACATAGAACTAGTCACCTTAATAACAGTGTGGCATATTATTCCAAACTTTTTGTTTCTTTTACCTTCAGAATAATTCAATATCACCATAAGCAGAAGACAGAGACTGCTTTCCAGTTTGTACAGAATTAATACTTACTGTTTCAAGCAACGAAAATTTATATTTTAATTCAGAAAACTTTTCTATTCAGTCATAACAGGGAACAGAACAAAGTAGGTGGTGATAGAATTTAAAAAAATGGTCATCCTTTCAAATGCCATCCTTTTTATTTAAGACGAGCTTTTAAATTTTAAAATCCATCCATCCATCATCCATCCAACCAAAAAATTTAATATTATTTTTATTTCATCATTTTCTTTTACTACATAAATGCAACTATTATCCAGGCAAGTCACTCATCCACCTGCTAGCTGAGATAATAGTACTCTCCAAAAATCAGTTACGTGTTGACTGGTTGTGTTTTTGCAATACTAAGATTAAAGACCTCAGGAATATTTTAACTGTTAATATCTGTAGGAGACAGACCTGAGATAAAACAAAAAAAAACCAAATACGCTCAGTGCAGGCTGAGACATAATGCTTTGATTTTGGAGAAAAGAGACTGTCAGGAAACAATGGTTGACTAATCAGGGTGGTACCATATTGCATTTTCGTCTCGAAGCTATTTTTCGGGTTGATTTCACGATTTTGTGGAGTGCCTTTCTGGCTTGCTATGCATTATCCTTGTTAAACCAATACTTCCAGCTACATATGCTACATACATGCATGTCTTTACATTAATGCCTCTCAAAAGTCCTTTGTAAGGTCTTCTTTAATTTCTTGAAGCTGAATTTCTATCTGCTTCAGAAATCTTCAAACTCACTTTCTCCCAGGGCTAATTTGGCCTGAAGTTTTCTCTGTAATTTCCCCTAAAGCTAAGTTGTATTTCTGTGGCTGGTTTTATTGATTGCATTTTTAAACATCTTAGGATACTTGGATATCTAAATTGCTATCTAATAAATTATTGTATAGCATTGAAAAATTAACATTAGGTACCAGAGCAGTCCTTTATTTTGAGTTCTTCCTCCATTTTCAGCTATGTTTTTGTTTGTTGGTTTTGGGTTTTTTTGTTGTTGGTGGTTTTTTTGGGGGTTTTTTCGTGGGTTTTTTCTGTGGTTTTTTTGGTTTTGTTTTTTGTTTTTTTGTTTTTTGTTTTTTGTTTGGTTTGGTTTGGTTCGGTTTGGTTTGGTTTGGTTTGGTTTTTTGTTTGTTTGTTTGTTTGAGTTTTTTTATGTGGCATTAATTCTCAAATTCCTATTTCTGGCAAAACAGCAAATATCTGCTTCAACTTTTCTGTGTCAGATAAGTGTAAAACATGCACAAGACTACAGAAAAATTACGGATTCCCATTGCCATAGGGTGGGCTGAGAAAATAAATCCATCAGAGATTGAAATGGAAATTGAAGCACAGACTTTAGAAATCTTTTCATGCTCATTGCTTTCTCTTTTATTTTCTCCTAATTCTATGATTTCTCCTTATTCCTCCAATGGCAGTTTTACTGTGCAGAATAACAATAAAAGAGTATTTAATGAAATTTCAAAAGTCTTCAGAAGTGATGCATGAGCAGCCTGGCTTACTCTACTGCAAATGCTGACCACAAAATAAAGAGAATGAGAGCTAAAATTAAAAACCACAGCTATTCAACTTTAGTCTTATTAAATAAACCATTGTTCTTCCTGTCTTCTATACAAGTAGTATCATTTAATTAAGTAATTCAAGCTTAAGACTGTATTAGTGATCAGTTTAAAGACTCGTTTACAGAGATACACTCCTCCATCTAAATGCTTTCTTCACATACTCTTGCTTTTATAAAACATCAAAAGGTTCAACAAAGATTTTGCCCTATAATAACAGGTGTGATCCTTTTAGTTTAAACTGACTCTTTTATTGTGGTGGCTGCCTAAAAGTAGGAAACAATTCTGAGGCTCAATTGTTTCTATTGACCAGTAAAGAATTATGAAAATGTCTCAATGATATTTGTCGAATGTAATGTAAAACTTTCTAATGAGTTATAAGTAATAAAAAAAGAATAAATCAGTTCTACTCTTAAAGATGCAATAAACAAATACGAGTGGAAGCTTGCTATGTCAAGAATATTAAGTAGATAAAGCTAAAATAGGTAAGAGTCAGGAGGAAAATTCTGTTTTAAGAAGTCACAAGAAAACACAAAGGTCTGAAGACATATACATGGGTATTGTATACACGTCAGTGTTCTTTGAGCTTATACTGGCTCTAAAAATGGGCTCTACTTATGAAAAAAAAAAAAAGATTTTCACAGGATCATAGAATGGTTTGTGTTCAAAGGGACCTTCAAAGGCCAGTTCCCCTTCCATGGACAGGGACTTCTCTAGATCAGATTGCTCAAAACCCTGTCCAGCCTATAGTGCTTCCAATGATGGGGCATCCATCACCTCTCTGCGCAACCTGTTCCAGTGTTTTGTCACCCTCATCATAAAAAATGCTTTCCTTATGTTCAATCTAAACCTATTCTCTCTCAGTATAAAACCATTTCCCTTTGTTCTGTCACCATGGGCCTTGGTAAAAAGCCCTATTTTTTTAATATTAGCCTTCTTTAAGCACTGAAAGGCCGTAAGATCTTCGTGGAATCCCTTCTTGTCCAGGCTGAGCAGCTCCAACTTTCTCAGCCTTTCTTAAAAGGAGCAGAGTTCCATCCCTCTGAATCATTCCCCCTCACTCCAACTCTCTAATCATTCATTCCCTCTTGTCCAAGTATATATTTTGAAGGCACTGTGCCTGTAATAGAACATCTTTTGAAGAGAGTTCCTCACCTGGACAAACTGCCATCATGCTTTTCCAGTCAGGAGATTCTGAACTAGAAAAATTTATTTTGGTAGAAGTCATCGGTTCTGGACTGTATTTGGTATACTATTAGTTCTTTTCTAGTGATCAAGGCTGGAAAAAATGCGGAGACATAATGTGTGGAACAATATAAATAGACAAATTTTCTTAGATTTATTAATTTATAAGACTATTGTGGTTTATAGACGTTTATTAGTCAGTAACTGAGGAAAGAAAGCAGATATTCTTTTATTTTTGTAGTAAGAAAAGACTATTAAATGTCTGTGTGAAGGCGAAAAATCCAGCACAAATAAGAAAAAGAAATAGAACAACACAAGCCAGCTTCTAAGAAATCTTGAAAACCTGAGTAAATCCCTTAAGAATCATAAGCATATCTTTACATACATATGGTAGTGGATTTCTGAGGTGTTTTGTCTAACTCAAGTGCAATATTTTTCTGAAGGACCTTTGCTACCTTCTGAAGCAATATAAGAAGAATGTCTTTTACAGCTGTGGATGTCACACACACAACATAACACAGAAAAACTGCTAGGATAAATGCAGATGTGACATAAGCAAGGCTGTGATGGAAGGAGAAAGGGCAATTTTAAGTTATTGCCAGACATGGAAGTGAGATAAATTAAAGCAGTCAGGAATACAGTCTAGTTTGAAGCAACGTAGTAAGGAAATACCATGTGAGAATAAATCAGAGGTTTAGAAAAAATCTTAGGAAAGGAGCCTGTGGATATTGCAATTCAATAAGGTGGAAAAAGACAAAGCTAAAGAAATAATTTGGGCTTTACTTGTTCCAGTACCCATAGAAAACTCTCCAGTCAGCAAAATATATTCTAGAATCAATGATCAGTGATAAGCCATTTGAAAAATTCACACATAAACAAAATAAATTCAGATTTATATAGGACAAAAACATTTTAGTGGTGATGACATTAACATTTTATCCAAAATGCTAATGACTTATTTGATGACAGTCTAAAACTGAAAAGTAGTTTAAAGTAGATTCTGGTACTAGTGTTAGTCTTATGTTAACATTATGTTCCTCTATATAAAGAAGGGAAAGCCATAGAAAATGAGAGTATAATAAGGATATGAAATATGTCTTCATTAAGTTCATTACAGTTGCTACTAAAATAATTTCTTGTGCAGAGTAGAGGAGATAAATCTTTCCTGTTGAAATTTGAATAGTCTAGATAAAACAATTTCTTTCTATTGGGGGTTATCTTTGCGTGCTCTGAACATATAGTAGCAAAAAAGCAAAACAGTTTATCTTACATTTTCAGTATTAACAATGGTATTACCACACTTGTTTATTGAGTCAGTCTTTAAAGAACCTCTTTTAAAAATGTAGGTGTCATTTCTTCCTACGTCTTGCAGTGTAGTCAGCATTAATATATAGTGTCAACCAGCACACTCTGCATGACCTGTACTGCTTCCTTTGACACCAGTAGTTTATAATTGTGACTTGTTCTTTTACATGGTGCTTAAACAGTTAAAGCAAAACTGGTTTTTTAGCATGTTGCTCACAAGACAGCCCAAAAGTTCAAAAGATAACAAGAACTTCTTGCTATTAAGGAATTAAAAAATGTATTTGCAAATATGTGTCTAATGGCAGTTGTCAGAAGCAATTAGTTTCAAATACATTTCACAGTTTAATCATGCTGTGAAATGCCTCTGAACTTTAGGGATTCAGACTTAATAATATGATACAGTTTCCTATTAAAGAGCATGAAAAATACTGGAGGATGATTAATTGCCACAGATTAAACTAGTATACGGTATTTGGGTCTCATTGATTAGTTTATAAACTCTGACTCCTCAAAAGAATATCGAGTAGCCATATAATGACCCCAAGTCCTGGAATTTTAATTTAACTTTAATTTAATGGAAGACATCTAAAATGCTCTTTATTTAGCTTTTTTTTGAAGATTCAGATGGATCATGGGCCAACTAGTTAATGATCAGACAGAAATTACCATCCACATAAGTGATCATGATGAGGATTCTACAACACAATGATTGCCCGTATTGATTGGTCCTTATTCAGCATCCTGGCTGTTAAGAGTTACAAAGAATAAATCCTGGAGAAAGGTATAGATTTTCTGAGTTTCATGAGAGAAAAAAGTGTTTTGACTTAAAAAAAATTAATTCAGGGAAGCTGCTAATAGCAAATGAAGACAAAAGAGTGATGTTGGAGATGAGAGTTATTCTGAGATGAATGTGTAAAATGAGAAACGGAGTTTTTTAAACAGTCAGGTAGTGGAATGGGCCTAGTATTTATAGGAACAAATACAAAAATAAGACAACAAAAGAAAAATAAAAGGAGAAATGAAAATGCATCTCATACTTAAAATCAGACCATAAAGATAAACTGTGCAGAAAATAGTAATAACCAAGATTTATATGACATGTATTGCTTAACTGTAATATACCCTTTGTAATGTGGATGCATGGGACAGTGTTTCCTAAGAGACTAAAGAAGATTTCTTCTTGCCTTTTATCGATTCAAACCATTAGGTCATGATGGCAGTGGTTTCTTTAGAGGAGTTTTTTCCTCCTTTTCAGAGCCTGGGGACTGTATGTAAGCAAAAGATGAAAACTGTTCTAAGATTTGTTAATGGCTGCCTAAAAAACCTGTACGAGAGATATTATTGAACCACATGAGAGACCCCAAAGAAGGCCCACTGCAGTGACTAAAGGATTGGGGCATCACTCACATAAGGAAAAGTTGAGAGAACTGGAGCTGTTTAGTGTAGAGAAGAGAAGGTTTAGGGAACATGTCATAAATATGTACAAATACCTGAAGGAAAGGTGTAATAAAGATGGAGCCAGGCTCTTTTCAGTGATGCCCAGTGACGGACAAGAGCCGATGGGTGCAAACTGAAACACAGCAAGTTCCCTATAAACACCAGGAAAAACATTTTTTCTGTGAGGGTGACTGAGAACCGACATAATTTGCCCAGCAAAGTTGTAGATGGAGTCTACATCTTTAGAGACACATGAAAGCCATCCGGACATGGTCTTGAGCAACTGGCTGCAGGTGACCTTGCTGAAAGAGAAGGGTTGAACCACATGATCTCCAGAGATCCCTCTCAATTTCAACCATTCTTTGGTTCTCTGATTGTGTAGTACAGGTTAACTCACATAAAATCACATTTTCTTTTCCTCTCAGGAACATCGGTGTCCATAAAGCATTTTTAACTCTTAGTACATTGTGATGAGTTGACCTATTTTTGGACTCCAGGTGTCCACAAAGCAGCTGTATCACTCCCCTCCTCAACAAGAATGGGGGAAGAAGACATAACAAAAAAGCTCATGGATTTTGATAAGGATGGGGACCTCACTTACTAATCACCATCACAGGCAAAATAGACTTGGCTTGGGGAATTAATTTAATTTATTGCAAATTAAACAAAGCAGGATAATGAGAAATAGGAACAAACCTAAAAGCATCTTTCACACACCCCTCCCTTCTCCCCAGGCTCAAAGTCACTCCCCACTTCTTCACCTCCTTTCCCCAAGCAGCCCAGGGGAACAGGGCAGGGAGTTGCAGTCTGTTCCTCACACATTGTCTCTGCTGCTTCTTCCCTTTCACACTCTTCCCTTGCTCTAGTATGGTGTGCTTCCCATTGAATATCCTTTCACAAACTTCTCCAATGTGGGTTCTTCAGAAACTTCCTCCGTTGTGGTTCCTTTCCATAGGGTGCAGTCCCTCAGGAACAGACTGCTCCAGCTTTGCTCCCCTGCAGGACCACAGTTCCTTACAGAAAACCTGTTTCTGTGTGGGCTCTTCTCCCTGGGGTCCGGCCAGAAGCTGGCTGCAGTGCAGGCTCTTCACATGCCACAGCTCCTTCAAGGCTTATCTAACTGCTCCGGTGTGGGGCTCTTCACAGGCTGCAGGTGAATTTCTCCTTCCCTGTGGGCCTGCAGGCATAACCTGTGTCACAAGGTCTTTCACCATGGTCTCCAGAGAAATCTTTGCTTTGCTGCCTGGAGCACCTCCTCCTCCTCCTCCATCGCTTGGTGCATTTAGAGCTGTTAGTCACATTTTCTCACACCTCTCTCCCAGTTGCTGTTGTGCAGCAGATTTACCTTTTCTTAAATACGTTGTCATAGAGGTGCTACCAGCATCACTGGTGGGTTCAGCTTTGGCCAACAGCGGCTCCACATTGAGGACAACTGGGACTGTCTTTGTTGGACATGGGGGCAGCTTCTGGTGTCTTCTCACCGCAGACCCTCCACTACCTAAAGCTTGCCATGTAAGCCCTATATATATATATACGAAAAGGTATGGAATACAAAGATGAGTTCAGGGACCACAAAATGAACAACGAGACATAAGATAGACTCCATCATGCAGAATTAAGGAGTTTGTTCTATTCATCTCACTGAATAAAAGGAAGTTAATAAAACTGATCATGGCAATTAATTAAAATGGCGAAAATGTTTGATGCTGGAAATATGGATGTCTAACAGGCAACTCATTGGAGGACCAACAGTGCTAATGTACTTGAGCTCCAAGAGAATTTATCTACTTGGTCTACAGTTTATTCTCCTTTTTCTAAATTGTCTGATGTTTTGTACCTCTGATAAGAGCTGGTTTACCAGATGATGCTTGCATAGGGAACAATGGGAAAGGACTGCCAGCAGAAGAATAAAAAGAGAAGAAGATATGGGAAAGAAAGAGGCTGATCTGAGATACTGTAAAAGGAAACAAAAATTTTGTCTTTACTTTGGGACAGATTTAAGCCCTTTGTTGATTTTCAGGACTATTGAAAAAGGATTGAAAATGTAAACTCAGGGACTTCTAAAAGAGCCTAGAAATATTCAACTGCAAACCAAAACTTACCATCCTAGAGAGAAAACTCGTTAAAAATTGAAATAACATGTCAAGATGGATTGATTAGAAATTTACTTTATAAATATAAAAGACTTTGAACCAACTTTTGGAATCAATTTTTTAATCTCTTTGTTCAATACAGGTGGCTAGGAAAGCTGACTCACAAGCTTTTAGAATTCCACTGTGTATTGTCTTGCCTTTTGAACCTGGTCATACTAACAGTATTTGCAGCTGTCTCCAAAATCTGTGGCTAAGCAATGGCATTTTAGGGCTTCAGCTGGTCAAATGCAGCTACTGGGGGATCTTTGCTGTATAATTTAACTTTGATTACTTGGATTTTTTTTGGTTTTGTTTCGTGTCTTCTGAAAGAGTGAATATATGATGCACCTAGAAATATGGTATTGAAAAGGTGACTCTAGAAGGTGCCTGTGAATCCCTTCAGATTTCTAGCACATGTATCTTGTTTACTAAAATTGAATTCAAAAGAGCACTGAGATCAAAATAAGGTGCAAAAAAAGCACTAATATGCACCGTATCCACCCTTTCTCAGATTCAGGATTTCTAACAGTCTTCTCAGTTACATATCTGATCATATCACATACTGAAAACATAGACAGAAGACATGGGTAAATTAATATATATCTTCATATACAATTAACATAAAACCTTCTTCTTGGCAAAGTTCTTTCTACAAAAGCAACTAGCACATAACTCAATAGGAATAATTTATCTCAGAGCACAACTAGCTCATTTGTGACTTTAAAATTTCACCAAGCTGGTCCCTGATGTGGACAGTTCCATCACACTGACAGGATTGATGGACAAGTCAAAGGCAGTATTCATTTATCTAGGTAACATAATTTGGAATAGAAATGCAGACAATTCATCTGCCATCAAAAACCTACATCATCCATCAACTTCATATTTCCTTGGGCAGTCTAAGCTCTTGGTGGCCTGTTAGGGATGTATGGGTTCATTTTTCGCCTTAGTAGAGTTCTCTTGATTTGCTTGTGTGTAAATACAAAAGTGTTGAAAGCACAGCTGGTACCCTCACATTCTCTGTGATGAACTTTGTTCATGTCTTTTGATCTGCTGGCACAGACTGAACGACTTACCGAGGACTGTATTAACAAGAGCTTTCATTTCCACCTGGAAGTATATTTATACTAATACTTCATACATTTTAAAATATTTTCCCATCATCTTTTAAGAAAAAATGTTTATTTTCCTGACTGTGTAACTCTAAATCTAATGTAAGGAAATACCAAAGAGTTCCTTAAATTTCCACAGGAAGGTTGGGATACATAGCTTCTAACTTTAGCTAGAAGGTGATTGATGCCACTCTGAAACACATATGCCTGTGACAGGGGGATTTTTTTTCCTGGTCTAAAACCTAGACAATTTGCTAGACTATACAACTAAGTTTTAGATGCCCAAAGCTTGATAAGATTAATCTTTTGAATGATTGTGTCCTAGTCCCTGTATTGTCTTGTTATCCATCCCTAGTTGCTGGTTGCTGCCAGTAGGGCACAAATGAGTTGATATTTTTACTCTGTTTTTATATATATTATCTTAGAATGTTTGCCTTTGTCTTCATTATCAAAATATTACTTTGAAATAAGAATTCTTGCCATAGGGGAATAATAGTCCAGGATGCATATATCTTCTCTATCTGTGAGATATATTCTTCTAGGAGAGAATTTCATCTCTTTAAAGAAAGAACTTCGTAACATTCATAAGACTAAGCTATTCTTGTTGATGTTAAATTACTCTTACAATTTTCAAAAGCAAAAAAAAAGGATATTTGCATATATAATACATATGCTTAACATTTGTTGGATTATTCATTCAATTTAAAAGACTTGATATAGTAGATTATAGGCACCATTCATGTTGACATTATCCAGGTGAAATAAGTAATACTTCACAATTGAAGAAGAGAAGCAGAACCTTCAGGTTTAGTCACATGCTATTTAACTTGAAATCCACTCTACATTTTGGGGTAATGGTTCATTCTTGTCCTTAAATCTTCACCCTAAATTCCTTTTTTCAATCCTGTCTTCAAGAAAAAGAGGAGGACCAGAGAAAGCGTGTGTTAGTAAACTTCATCTCACTCTCTGGGAAAGCAATACAGCAAATTGACCTTGGAACAATTTCCAAATATGGTAAGCAGAAGAAAGTGATTTGGAGTGGTTAACACCGATTTACAAAGGGGAAGTCACACTTGACCAACCTGGCAGTTTTCTGTAACAAAATGACTAATTTGGTCAAAGAGGAATGAGTAGGAGATAGTGTTCACCTTGACATCAGACAGGCTTTTGATACCTTTTTCTATAACACCCTCATCATGGACAACCTGAGGAAGTACAAGCTAGAGTGGTGTACAGTCAGAGGGACTGAAAACTGGCTGAACTGCCAGTCTGACAGTGTTGTGGTCAGGAGCAAAAAGCCCAGGTGGAGGCAAGAGACTAGTGGTGTGTTGTTACTGGGCCAGTCAGGTTTGACATCACCATTAATTACCCTTCCTCTCGGTCGGAACACGGAACACCCACAGAAGCTTTTCTGATGATATAACTGGGATGAGTGGCTGAGAGACCAGATGGTTGTGCTGGTTCAGAGGGACCCTAATAGGCTGGAGAATTGGGCTGGCATGAACCTTGTGAAGCAGAACAAAGTCCTGCACCTGCAGAGGGGTTGGACTAGACAATCTCCAGAGGACCTTTCCAGCCTCCAAAATTTTGTGATTCTGTGATTCTTCTAGGCTATTTTCTGAGTGGGGTATTTGCCAAAGCATATTAGCATGCACAGGATTTTTTCTTTAAAAATATATTTTTCAGTTTTCACAGCAGTCAACAGAGATTTCAGTAGTTTTTAAAGATCAGTGTAGTGGTGGAGAACAATGAATAGAATGTTTTTTAGCTTTGGACTATATTATTTGGCATAGCCCTCCCTGGTGTGGCTTCAGTTCCCAGATACAATGATGTGCTAGTGCAGTTAGGCTGCTTTTAGTCCCAGGATACTTTATATAAACACAATACTCTGCAATAAATTTCCACTACTAGGACAAGCTCACATATTGCCAAGGTAGGAGCTGTCTGTGCCAAAAGCGTGGACACTAGGACATGACAATTAAGCTGAAATCTATTGTCCGTTTGAATTGGTGAAACCTTTGTTATTAATTTCAGAAGGGTCAATATATTAATCATAAAGGCACACTACCACACATTAGAAGTGAAGACTTTTAAAGACATTCTTTCCCATTGTTTCCTGAACACATTAATTAATCTCCTCTCACAGACAAAAGTTCACATTCTGCACACTGTTATATTACAGAATCACAGAATATGATGAGCTGGAAGAGACCCACAAGGATCATCAAGTCCAACTACTGCCCTGCACAGCACCATCCCCCAGAGTCACACCGTGTGCCTGAGAGCATTGTCAAAATGCTTCTTGAACTCTGTCAGGCTGGTGCTGTGACCACTTCTCTGGGGATCCTGTTCAGTGCCCAGCCACCCCCTGGGTGAAGAACCTTTTTCTAATATTCATACTAAACCTCCCCTGACACAACTTCAGGCTATTCTCTCGGGTCTTGTCACTGGTCACCACAAAAAGTTCAGTGTCTGTCCCTCCTCTTCTCCTCACAAGGAAGTTATAGACTGCAATAAGGTTTCCCCACAGTCTCTTCTCTGAGGAGACCAAGTGACCTCACCCACTCCTTGCATGCATCCCCTCAAGGCCCTTCATCATCTTTGCTGCCCTGCTTTGGATGCTCTCCAGCAGTTTATATCCTTATTTTGTGGTGCCCAAAACTCCCCTCGAGGTGAGGCTGCCCCAGTGCAGAGCAGAGCGGGACAATCCCCTCCCTTGCCTGGCTGGTCATGCTGTGCCTGATGCACCCCAGGACATGGGTGGCCCTCCTGGCTGCCAGGGCACTGCTAACTCATATTTGAATTTCTGTCAACCGGGACCCCTGGGTCTCTTTTGGCAACACCGCTTTCCAGCATCTCTGAGGCAATCTGTTTGCTTTGCAATAAGTATCATCACTGGTTTGTTATTTCTTTTCTTATAACTACTGGTGATGAAAGATTATTTAAAAGAGTGGATTATAAATAACAATTTTACAGTCCTAAAAAAGACCAAACATCAAAATAAGGTCGGTCCAACGATCTGGAATTTTTTGTTTTCTTTTAGAAACTGAGTTCTTTAGAGTAATATTTTCAATGAAATAAATGACATTATGGTTTTTAAAAGAAGTGAAAAGTCTCCATTAAAGGATACATTGAAAGAAGATGTTTTGCTTCAATATCCTTCAATTTAGTATTTTCCATAATTTAGGCTGAGGTTCCGTCCAGTTGCATTTTAATTGCAACAGAAAATGACATAAATGAAGAGGAAAACCAGGTATTTCTATATCTGAAATAAAAACAAAAATAAAAATTGAAAAATCAAAACAAACTCTTATTTTCAGTTCCAGAGCTCTATTTTTTTTTTTTTTAACTTGGCCAAAGAAAATATTTAACAGATTTTAAAATTAACATTTTCAGGAAAGCTCTAAAGAATAACTGCTCGTATATACTCCTTTGTAACCTTCATCATCTAGTCCACTTCTTCATTTAGGTTTAGAGGTAGTTACATTATCTCAAGACATATCTTTGTATCTTATGTACTGGATTTCATGACTTAGGTCAGACCAAAGTTTCAGTTAACATAATATCTTCTCTTCATCTGTAAAATCAGACAGTGATACTTCTCTGGCATAACCTCACAGCTTTAAGCCATCTGAATTCTTGAGTCAGAATTGGTATTTTTGTGCTTAATAGCCCTTGATGTATTTGTATTTCATGAATTCATCTAATTTACATCACTTCCATTTTGACATCCATCTTTGGGACCACAATGACTTCATAAATATCTTGTCAAAATTCTTCAGTGTCAATGTGACCTATAAAAATATTCAATCATAATCACTGGTGTCAAAAAAACACAACCTCATAAATATTTTATCAAAATCTCCTTATCACTCACTGTCAAAACAGCGTTATTACTTACCACATTCACAGTCTAATCCAATAAATTACCATATGACAAAACCTTGTTTTTGTCTAGTACAATGATTATCATTTGCTGTTGTTAAGTTTACAACTTTCTTCCCCTATCTCTCCCTTTCTTAAATGTGTTCTCAAGTTAACACATTTAGATTACAAAATCCTTATATTTATTAAAGGAAATTAAATTTACATACTCAACATGGACATTGAAGTAACTTCTCTCCCAGTATGTGATAGAGCACTACTGCTCAATCCCCCTGAAAGTGTCTTTTCCAGAATGAACAAGCCCAGCCTCCTCAGCCTCTCCTCATGGGGCAAGTACTCCAACATCAAGCCCTTGTGGTGGCCCTACGCTGAACTCTGTCCAGTTAACTGTTTGTCTGACGCTGGGAGCTCAAAACTGGATGCAATATTGGAGACACTGTCCAAAGTGTTCTGAGCAGAGTATAATCTAGTCCTTCATTCAGCTTACTGTCTGCCAGAGCCCCGGGGACTTTTTTGCAGAGCTGCTCCCCAGTCAGTCAAGACATAGCCTGTACATGTTGCAAGGGGCTCCTCCTCCCCTGGCCCAGTGATTTGCATCTGACCTTCTTGAATTTTATGAACTTCCTATTATCCTTTTCCTCCAGGCTGTCTAGGTCCCTCTGGATGGCACCACTACCCTCCCAGATACCAGATGCTTCCTCCAATTTGGTGCCGTCAGCAGATCTGATGAGCATGCTCCATCACCTCCTCCACTGATAAAGATGTTAAGCAGGACAGTTCCCAGGACAGATCCCTGCAGTACTGCATATGTTACAGGCCTTCAGGTAGATTATGACCAATTAACCATGACCTCCTGAGCACACTCACTGAACCAGTTTTTACCCATGTAGTTTTTCACCCACCCAGACAGTCGTGCCCTGACTTGGATACAAGAATATTGTGTGGGTCAGTGTTGAAAGCACTGGTGAAATTAGGATGAATAGCATCCTCTGCATCTCTTGAAGGTGGGTGCAACATTTGCTTTCCCCAGTTACCCGGGAACTTTCCTGGTCTTCATGACCTTTTCCAAGACGTCAGAAAGCAGCCTTGCAAGAATCGTTTCTCTCAGCTTCCCTGAATACAGCATATGGATTTGTATGGATCAAATAACTGATCTTAATCCATTGTTGTGTATTCTCCCCCTTGAACTCTGCTTCTAAGTAAATATCGAAGCCTCGGACACCTTGTTGGTGAAGACACAAAGAGGGCAAGGAGTACGTGAGGCTTATCTGTCCCTGCTGTCACTGTGTCTACTCTGATGTTGCCTTGTTTTCGTCTTGAAATTAAAATGGAATCTTGAAATCTGTTACATCTGAGATGGCCTTCTTCGGATTACCTAAAGTTGAATCACATGTCAAATTATTTAACACCTACTGAGAGTACATAGGTTCATAAAAAAAAAGAGAAAAGATTATCCCCTCTAATGCTGGATATTCCTAATTTATTTAGGACTGAAGTTTATTTTGACTTTTCAAAACTTACAGATTAATAATGAAATATAGCTTTTATTAGGAGAGAATTAATCTTCTTTCATAGCAGATTTTTTCTGTGAATGCTTTTAGTGTAATTTATTTTCTTGTGAAAAAGCTTTTTGAGACGCAATTAAGAATTCAGCTATGTTCACTTGGCCTTTAGTGCTTTGTAGCTACAAAATCTGTTTTCTCATATGATTTCTTCTGAGTGCAATATTGCAAGAATTTTTTTCCACTCGTGTCAGCAGCCCCAGTATAGAGCAAATTTCTTCAATGGTACCTTTCCTGTTAATTTCACAGTTAGGAGAGAGGTACTGGTTGTCCTGAAAAATAACGCTTAAAAATCTCTGTCAACATTCATCCAGCTTTGATACTGAAGTGATCTGAAAGATGAAAAGTGTTTGCTTGATAAGTTCCCATTAGGCAGAGGAGGCCATATAAACTTGTAACTTTGCCTGTTTGATCCTTTTATGTATTAGCGGATGCCGGGTACTAAGTAACCTAAGAGCCTATTGCAGAACTGGGACATCACTAAACACCATTATTTACTGTAATTTGTGATACTGTCCCATAGTTTTCAGGGTTCTCTGTGCTATCCAGACTGGTAAACTTACTTTCCTAATCACCTTGGTAACATCACCATTCTTCAGGTTATTTTCAGACAGCCAAGGTCTCGTGCTGTAGTTCAGCAGGGCCTGGTAATATCCATGCTGCAGAGCCCACAGGACTACATCTTTACAATAAGAGGTTCTGTAATCAGAAAACTGTGGAACAATCTCAAGTAGATGTGAAATCACAGCTTCACGGTGGATTTTGAGATTTAGCCCCTCAGCCTCCAACTTTGTAGGTATGACTGTTCTCTGCTGTGTACAGTCTCATAGAGTGGGGGGAAAGGATAGAAAGTACCATTCTAGTCTAGGCCTGTATCTAAATGAACCTTCATCATAAATGTGGAGCTCTGCCACTACAGTGATTCGCCAGAAGGGCTGACTTACAATAAAGTCTCTTCACCTCCTTTTTGTGTATTTAGAGTTATTATCACCCTCCGTGAAACTGGCTTTGAAGATCCCTAGAAGAAAATTCAGAAGCTGATCTGGAAGAAATTTGCCTAAATTATTTGTGGGACCTTCTACTGATATGATGGATGTCTATTTTTCCCTTTTAGTCATTAGGGTCCAGTTTACTTGTTTAAAGACAATTTAGAGTGATAAAGGCCTTTACGGATGCAGAGTATCAAGCTGTCAGTCCAGTCTGAGCAAAGGGAAACCTGTCACCAAGAGGGAAGGAAAAGAGATCGGATCTAGGGTTGGATCACTAAAAGCAGAGTAATGTTGCAACTGGGATGGACCTCCTTATCTGCTGGGTTGGACCTCCCAGCCCATAGGGTAGTGAAGGCTGGGGCTGGGTTGGGTAAGCAGAAGACTTTGGAATCTCAGGTTAAAGCAAACAAGTAAAAAGCAGAGCTGACAGTTAATAAGATATGTAAGTCATTCATATAAATGAATGAAATGAGAAACAAATAAGGAGTAAAAGAAATAAAAAACAATCGAAAAAAACCCAAAAAAACCCCCCCCCAAAAAAACAACCAAAAAAACAAACAAACAAAAAAAACCAAAACCCAAAGGATACATGTTATTAAAACCGGTAAGATGAAAAAAATTGAGAGGTCCATGAAGTAATGTCAATTATGTTGGAATATTTTTTCTTTAATTGAGCTTGTACTTTGGCAGATATGTCTAATATCCAATCTCAGATTGTCTTTCCGCAGTTTAAGCTTGTTACTACTTTTCTGTTCTCCGATTAATGAGTTTTCTAGACATATCCCTGTAAGTATTTCCAAGGATAGTTATCACATCTTCTGTCAGTTATAATTTTGGCAGTATTTTCTTATTCTTTCTACTTCAAAGGTTTTATATTCTAAAACTGTTAACTCTTTTTCCCCCTCTACAGCAGTGCTAGTTGCTGATTCAGTGTAAATTTTCACTTCAGAGCTGAAATAGAGCATGATAATTATTTCTGTACTTTATATTAACTTCTATTCATACTAGCCATTGTGGCAGGATCCTTTTCCTGCAGTGGTTACAGAATTAACTCATATTTGGTTAATTAATTAATTAATCCACTTTAATTTCCACCAGCCGAAAGAACTGCATCTTCTTCATGAACCACCTGCATTTTGAAAAAGAAGTCACTAAACTTGTCTATCATTACTTTATTGAAGAAAATTTAAAGAATGATTGATATGCAACTTCTTGTTCAGGAAATGAGCAGCAACAGACATTTTTTAAGGAGTAGGACCACTAATCTTTTCTGCAATGGATCAGTATGTTATAAATGCTTTCAGTCCACTACTAACTGATGTGTAGCCACAATTATTGTCAGTAGAACATGGGAAGTTGGAGTCACTGTTCCTTACTCAGTTACTCAAGGTATGAACATCTATCATTGTCCAAACTTCCCACCCCCCCCGAGTGCCATAATTATGTTCAGTTCAAAATGAGACATTGTTAGGTTTAATTCTAGGTCAGGCACACACACAGGGAATGAAGAGTCCTAACCTATTTCCCCACATAGCTGTCCCAAGACTAGGCACAGCCTAGCTTCAAAATTCTAGGGAACTATTGCTTGAATTGTGCTTGAATTTAGCCTCCTCAAGAAAGCTGAGATCAGTGTGTAACTTTAAATGAAATGTGAATAAATTGTTTGCAACTGTGTGAAACAGATGATAGGTGACAATGAAATATAATTCTGAGTGCATAGGCAATACAGCTATTTATTGACTATAACCTCCAGCATCCTTTCTAGAAAAGGGAAAATTACTATGAATATTTTTAATTTAACTTTACAACCACATGAACTAAAAAAGGAAGGAAGTTTAATTCAGGGCTCCATATAATCACTAATTAGCTTTCTTGTGCAAGGACAGGACTTTAAATTCACAAAGTTAATTAGCTATTTCATGATTTCATAATGTTTTCTGTGTTTATTAAGCTCATAAACAAGCCTTTTTACTAGAAATTGATGTGTGTTGAAATAGTTTCACACTAGATAAGTGAGGATCTGAATCACAGGTACAGCTAACCCATGTATGCAGATGTCTTCATCATAAAACTAATTCATTTACAGAACTTCATGGTTGTTAGAAAAACAAATAATGTCACAAAGAAGACAATGAATGGAATCACTGTTAATAGTTGTAACACAAAATGGTTAAAAAAATTTAGAAGCCACAAACCAAAAAACGAACACTTATGCACTCAACAACTGACAGATCATATTTTGAATGCAAATTCATATCACGTTTTAAATGAAACCCAAATTATTTTTCATTTACAAGACTCCATTGAAAGGGCTTAGTGTATTTGTTGATCTGCTTCTAAACATTCACTAAATGGCTATATCCTAAAGAATCTAGTTACTTGGTCCTTCCTATATCACAAGTATTCCAGTTTAGTAGTCCTTCCAACGCACATTGCTAGGATTAGGCCACTGGTGAAATGCACTATAGCTGTCCTTTTCCTTGTATTTTGCACCAAATAACTGCCAGAAAAACATCAGAACTAATTGTGGTAGCAGAGACAAGAGCAATTACTCTGCTTTGTCAACTGAACACACAAAGCTAGAGAATTATATTTCTGCTGATGCTTGTTCCTCTCAGTCCATAAATCATAGAGTCATAGAATAGTTTGAGTTGGAAGCAGCCTTTTAAAGGTCACATAGGCTAACCCCCGAGCAATGAACAGAGACATCTTTAACTAGTTCAGATTGCACAGAGCCCCATCCAACCCAGCCTTGAACATTTCCAAAGATGGGGCATCTGCCTCTTTTCTGGGCAACCTGTGCCAATGCTTTACCATCCTCACTGCAAAAAATCTATATGTAATCTAAACTGAGCCTCCTGCAGTGTAAAAACCATTACTCATGCCAGGCTCTGCTAAAGTTTGTCTCCATCTGTCTTATAGGTCTCCTTCAGGTGCTGAAAGGCCACAATAAGGCCTGTCTGGAGCCTTCTACTTCTCCAGGCTGAACAACCCCAACTCTCTCAGCCTTTCCTCGTGGGAGAGGTTGTGTTCCTTTCTAAATGGCACACCAATTTTAACAAGAAGGCTACACAGCTTGTTCAATTATTGCAAAGTTTTAGGATGCTCTTTTTTCACCAAGACATGAGGGTGAGAAGGGCTTGGAATCCAACTCTCTGAGCCCTTGAAGAAAGCTGCATTGAATCTGATACTTATAAAAAGAGTAGAAGGAAGGCACTGACATAATTTCTTCTAGCAATGTTTTAGAAACAAAACAGTAGCTTTGATTAGTCCTTTGTAAATATAGCTACTAGAAAAATTTTCAGTTTCTGTACAAAGTTATTACTGTCACATAGATGTAAGATATCGTTTCAACTTTAAAAAAGTGGGGAGGGTTGCTACATCCAGTGTTTTGTTTGGACCTTATAACCATCCAAGGCCTTCATTGGATTTGTGTGCACTTACATATTTCTCAAAAACAAGCAGTTATTTTAACAATTACCTTAGAAATCTTTTGCGCAACTAGCAACTGACTAAAGAAAACATGAGGTAGCTGTAAGAGTAAAGTCATAATGTCTGTATATATTGGGTTTTTGCACAGCTATAGAGCAATAAAAGAGATTCTTAACACAAGCGTAAGAGACCATAGCAAATGGGCAGCCCAGATTGGCCCAGTCTATTAAACAGAACTGTAATACTCAAAATTCACATTCAGTACAGTCCTACATGCACGAGAATAGGTGCTCTTTGTGCTGTTGAAATAGCTCAAAGAACACTTAAAATTACATCCTACAGGCAGCTGAATTTACTTTTTTATTTTTCCTTTGATGAAACAGGTGTTTTCCTCCCACGGTGTGAGAATATCTTTAATGGCACAGAGCTATCATAACATCACATTTTCTTTTCTATTAAAGGAAGTGTATCGCAAAGCCAGGCAGCAGAATCAGAGGCTGAGCCTACACCTGCTGATCTTGCCAGGCAGCAAATTTCCTTGCATGATGTAGTTCAAACATTCACACTACAAAGCTAAGGGTAGAGGGAAAGTTTGCCATCACACTGCAGCATGTTTTGAAGATCAGAAATGAGTAGGGACACTTCTGGCTGCAATGGCTGCTAAAAGCAGTCTGGTTAAGATGTCTAAAGAAATCTAGTATCTGTACACCCGTTATTCCACTGATAGTCAACACAGAAAAAAACAAAGAAATAAATATTACAATTGCTGCTGTGCAAATACTGTGCTATTTAACACGGCAAGTCATTATACACATGAGATTTCAGTGATTCAGTGTTGCTAGACTCAGAGACCTCTTTCTTAAAAGGGTTATATGCTTCAGGTTGAAATGCAATTGATTTTTATACTTGAATGATGTTACACTACAATATTCTCTTTTTATTTTCTAGCAGACAAGGAAAGTCTGCTGAAAGCACCTATAAAAACCTCATACTCTGCACATGCTAATCCATAGTGTAAAATATTACTAGTTTTGTATCCAGGAGTCTTGACTTGTGACTTATTATCGTCTTCTTCTTATTATTATTATTATCTTGGCTGGTGAATGTGTGTGTCAGCTCCTTCCTTATTTAGTAGCAATGTCTGGACATTAAAGTATATTAACCACAGATTAGTTGACAGCAGTTATTAAAAAGTGTGTTTTCCTTTATGCCTAGCTTTTTGTATCATGATAGATATGGACGAGGATAAACAGATAATAAAGTTAAAAGATATTAAGTTATCAGGATGAATTTTAGCAAGCAAATATGGTCACCGTCACACATGAAAAAATTCTTACATAGCTTACCTTAAAGTTCATTTTTAAAGAATATTTAGATAAGAATCAGTGTTTTTTCCTTGCTCGAATGATATTTGTATGTGTACATAACTAAATATATGCATGTTTCATATGGATGTATATGTATATCAATAGATAAGCATCAGAAACACAGGTACACACACATATTGACAGTCCCTTATATGCTCTTATTGCCTCTGAACTGCTGCTTCTGCTTTTTTAAACTTTCTTATCAAAACACAGTGTAGTGCACAGGTACCCTTCAGCTTTGGTAAAGCACTAGACATTTGATCCTACTAGCAGTGCTGTACTTGCTTATTTATAATTGAAGGAAAAAGCTTGCTCTGTTAGCATGAAAGGCTGTTTCCTAACATGTTTGAAGGAGCAGGTCTCCTTTGACAATTGTAGTTCAGCTTAACTAGGCACCGAGTCCAGAACAGGCATCAGGGATCACTCGTGCAGAATCAGGAGAGTAAAAGCCTGCAGTCACAGAGGAACATCAAACAACTTCACAAGGGGAGCAAACTCAGATAAGCTCTAGCTTGCAACTAAAACCCATGGCCAAAACTCAGAAACAATGAGGGTGCCCACACCAGCACCCCAACGTCATTTAACGGGCTATGGGCTCCGTTCCAGGGACATTGGTACTGCTCAGATATTGACCTAAAGTGCACGCACACTCACAGCCCCTCGGGAGGGGTCTTGCTCAGGGGTACCTGGAAGGTGGCTTTGGAGAATCCCAAAAGATAAGGGGCTATTTTACATGTCTCAAACACCAGTACTAGATGGCTGTGGAACCAGCCAAGTACTGTTGGCAACAACAGACAAGAATTGTTGATAACAACCAAGGACTGTTTGTATCAACATGCCATGAGAAAGAACAAAATTTGGCTGGAGAAGAAGGGCCATGAGGAGAAAGGGCAGCACTTTTCTGAGACAAACATCCTTGTTATAGTTCCTGGAGGTGAGCACAACACAGTATAGCACAAATGCAGGAAGGAGGCAAGAAGTAGGCTTCTATAAGGGGGGATTTAAGACCACGAAGGACCCTCAAAGCCCTCAGACCCATTTCCAGAAAGGCTGGCAAGAACGGACTGCACATGATAACTACTTTGCATAGAAAGTGGAAAACCTATCTTTGGGGCAGAGAAACTTATATAAAAAGATACCAGCCCCCAAGCGCAGGTGGGATCCTCAAGACCCTGGACATCCCATCAGCTGGACTGATGCAGCTGGATTCACGGTGAAACCAAGATCATTAGCTGGATTGATGCTGGAACCAGGAGTGGTGATTGCTTTGCCTTGCCCTGCCCTGCCCTGCCCTGCCTTGCCTTGCCTTGCCATGCCTTCTTCTCTCTTATTTTCTCTTCTATTATCTTCTCATTTCTCTTCTATTCTATTCTCTTTTCTCTTCCTGCCTGTCTGCCTTTCTTCCCACCTGCCATTCTGCCTTCCTCCTTCCCTCCCCTTCTCTCTCATTAATATTTTTCTTTCTCTCTTCACCTTACCCCTTTATCCAAAACCCACTGCCATATGCTTATATAGTACGTCAGGGAATAATATGCCAATTTCCAAGCCACGTGTTTAATTTGCTAACAAAACTTTCTGGTAGTTTGCGGACGCTCGGACTTTGATGTTCCTTTCGACCACGAGCATTTGAGAATCTTGGGTGCTTCCTTCTCCTTAACGGTGAGTCGTCACAGGTTTGCCACATCCAGAGGGTGCCAGGATCACTCATGGGTATCCAGGAGAGAAAAAAAAGTAGTCACTCGCGCCAGGGAAGGTGGGGTTGCTCGGTCCCAGGAGGTCTCCCGGGATCCGCGGCTGTTCCCAGGGAACGCTCTCCCGCGGCTGCGGGTCCGTGCTGTGCCTGCCACGGCCGCGGGATGGCGCTGGTGGCGGCGCGGGCCGTGCGTGGCGGCGGCGGTGGGGAGACGCTCCCGGCACAAGGGCTCCCTGTGATCATCGCCTCGCTCGGCGTCTTCGACCGCTGCCTTCCTACTCATGGGTAGCTCAGATAAAAGTGTTATCCAAACAAGATAACAGGATCACAGAAGTGTACAGAAATCCAGATTTTGGAGTGCTATGATATATTTGAAAGGTCCTGGATAACTAAACTTGACAGCTGCCTGCAGCATCTTTATCTGCCCTTTCTTCAAGAGTTGCCACTTCTTTTTTTTTCATCTTTTTTACTGTTTCAAGATGTGACATTTCCTTTGGTCATTTTTCACACGTTTTTATGTTTTAGTTTGGGTGAAAAATCAGAAACCTAGTAGCTGTAAGATAAAATAATTAACCTTTGCGTTAGAAAAGAACCTTTATAAAACTTTCAAAATAAATGTTTCTACAGTCTGTGTCATATATAGGCACCATTGTGTCAGATAATAGATTCATTGGCACCTGTTTAATACCTGAATGGCAGATTTGCCCAAATATCTGTTGTATTGCTGTTTATTACTCACTAGCCATTTATAGATACACTATTCTTATTTAGAGTATTTCCTGCCTATTTTCCACACTCATGCACTATGAACACACATATCATGTGATACATGTAAGAGTTCAACTGACGCAGACCAGCAAAACACAACTTTTTAAGAGAACAAGAAATTCACAAACAATAAACATTTGATGCAAAGAAATAGGAAAGGGTGTGGCATAAAACATAGAAGGAAGACAGAGTACAGCAATCCCTGTGCCCATGTTCTAGGTCGGATATCACCCTAATATAGTTCAGAGGCAATATAATCGCTAGTTAGCCATTGTTTGCCTGGATTTCCTTTGAAGTTTATGGATTTTTTAACTTGAAGATTGGTATCAGTTCCTGGGAGGATGATTTAGAACTCAGACAGAAGAAACATTGCTGTCTGAACCCTTTCACAGAAGCATATCACCAGTAAATCAAATGCTTCAGATGTTTTATATCAATTGGTACATTGGTGGAATCACAAAGTTTGGACTTGCTGTGTTGGTAACGCCAGAGAAGAATAAAGTGGTTAAAAAAAAATAGTTGCCGTGTATGAAGAATCATAGAACTAACCAGCAGAGATGTTGCTGTAAAAAGTGTTTAGAACAGAAACATTTCAATAAGGGTGCAAGCAATTTTGTCTATGGACAACAGCAATATCCATAATCTTTCTCAATTTCTCAAAATAAGTCCCGTTACAATTTCAATGAGCAACTACATGCTGCTCATGCTTTTCATCTACGTTCATAGCTGAAAAGGAGAAATAGTGCCTGTGGCCAGTTTTTATATAGTGCTTTATCTGTTACAACATTAATTTCAAATATAGCTTTGCCAGGGTAAGAGGATTAAAACATACATATTTTACTTTTCTGGGTAGACTTAACCACCAGTGGCAGACCATCCTACGTGATAGAACCTGTCCAATCTCCTGTTGACTATGGGAAATGCTCCAGAAATAATGTAATGAGTCCCAAAAAACATTCTAGAGAGAAAGTGTTTTAAATTTAATGACTAGGACACTGAAAGGAGGATATAATTTTTCCAAATGAGAGCTGGGTGTGCTGGTCAGCAGCTGGCACTGAGCTCAGCTGGCCAAGAAGGCCAATGGCATCTTGACCTGTATCAAAAACAATAAGGCCAGCAGGACCAGGGCAGTGATTGTCCCCCTGTATTCAGCACTGGTGAGGCCACACCTGGAAACCTGTGTCCAGTTCTGAGCCCCTCACTACATGAAAGACATTGAGGGGCTGGAGCATGTCTAGAGAAGGGCAACGGAGCTGGTGAAGGGCCTAGAGCACAAATCTAATAAGGAATGGCTGAGGGAGCTGGGATTGTTTAGCCTGGAGGAAAGGAGGCTCGAGTGGGCCTTGTTGTTCACTACAGCTACCTGAAAGGAGGTTGTAGCCAGTCAGTCTCTTCTGCTCCCCAGGGAAGTGGTCACAGCCTCAGCCTGAGGGAGTTCAGGAAGCGTTTGGACAATGCTTTCAGACACATGGTGTGGCTCTTGGGGATGGTGCTATGCAGGGTGGGAGTTGGACTTGATGATTCTTGTGGGTCCCTTTCAACTCAGCAAGTTCTGTGATTCTCTGATTCATTATGCAGATAACACTAATAAACATGCAAGTAGTTAGTTTCTGTACATACGAAATTGAAAAAAAATTATTGCAAAGAACCTTGTAACATTTGTAAACTTTTTTCATCATCTTGAATTACCAAATGCCTGTGGGAAACTCTTAGCAATATTACCTCTGAATTATAGCTTGTAGTAAGATATACTTTGCAATAAATTTATGTAGGTTTTTTTGACTGGGTGGTCTGGTTTGGTTTTCATGAACACACGAACACATTGCAGGGTTCTTTCAAGCTCTTGTGTTTGTGCAGTAGACCTCTGTGGTGAGTTTGGTATCTATCTCCAAGGATAACATGGGTATGAATACACATGAGAACACAGGCAAATGCACCACAATACTTACATATATGTCTGTTACAAAATTAACTGTTGAGATCGACACTAACTAGAAAGCATTCGAACTGTCATTTTTCAGCTGTATGAGTGCCTAAATAAACCATTAACCTGGTAGTAAAGGTGCTTATTTAGATAAGTGCTTTAATATTAAACCTGGCTCTCCCATTCAAAGGAGAAGAATGCACAAAAGTAAGTTTTTAAAAAGGAGTGATAAAGCAGTCTTCCAGGGCAGAATTGCCAATGAATTTGCAAGTATTGGTCTCAATACTGTGTCTTTAGTATCCCTTAACAATATAATAAGCAAAGCCACAATGAAGCCAGATAAGCCACAGGAGAACAGCACCTATGTCATAGCCAGAGCTTGCTCTCGTTGCGTTTCTCAACAACTCCAGGCTGGTGTGGTTCTGAACATGCAGAGGACTCTCTCTAGGGGCAGAAAGTTGAAAAAATAGTTCAGATGTTTTCACAGAAGTCTCAGAATACTTGATGTTGGTAGGCACCTCTGGAGATCCTCTAGATCCTCCAGTCTCTCTGTTCAGAGCAGAAGACTGACCGTTCCCAGATTGCTGAGACGTTCACCCAGTTAGCTTTCGAATAAATGTGAGAAAGGAGATTCCCAAACCCAAAGTCCCAAAACGCACCTCTAAGTAACCTATTACGTTTGACCACCCTTATCTAAAGCTTTGTTACTCATTGCCTCCTGTTGTTTCACTGGGTACCACTGAGAGAAGTCTGACTTCACCTTCTTTGCTACCCCCTAATCAGGCATCCATGCAGATAGATGTCACTTTTATTGTTGCTGTCACCCCACACCCACCCTGCCCCCATCTTCTTGAGGTTAAACAGCTGTGTTTTGCTTCTGTACTTTAGCCATTTCTTTTTGCACAATATTTATCTATGAAACTACTTTTGTTACCTCAAAACTCAACATTAGTTATCTCTGCTGAAGACCAAATATAAGACCAAATTGCTAGGTAAAGAAAAATCCTCCTCTGGTATGCACTGGTACAATTATATTCTATATATGCACTCACATCACACACTTAGGAAGTATGTGGTAGTTTTATTTCCCTTGCAAAGGGTAAGAACAGGAGATTGCAATTCAATAAAATAATCTTCATCTGTAAAGGTTTCTTTCCATTCTTGTGTGTCCATAAGAACTATTGCTCTGCTTTCAAAACCTCTTGATTTTGAGTAAACATTTCTATACTTTTAACTTTTAGTTGTGAAATCAATATAGTCTATTTGTCCACCTCAATTTAACAAGCTCAGTAATCCTTCAAACTAATCCCTGTGAAATTGCTCCTGTGTTTTAGCAATGACTTAAAAAAGACGGAAGGAAAAAAATCATTCTGCATGCTCAGATCGTATCAGGTATGTACAGTGAAGCTAGGCAGCTGCTGCCAAAAGCATTGGCAGAAATAGTGACTGCTTAAAAGCTCAGTTCCAGACTGAATTTGTGCCATTCTAATTTCACCACTATGCATGAAGTTATTCCACATTACTGCTATGAAAAACATTTCTGTCAGAAATACAGGTATGAGGAATTGTTTTGTTAATTTAATTTTGCGCTTATATAATTATATATGTGATTTATAATTAATAATTATATGTAATTTATAGTTTATATTGAATCTCTTTACTTATGGATGGGTTTTTAAAAGAGAAAGCATTGTGATAAACTATTAAGATTACATGTTAGAAAGCAGGAAGCGAGTCTCAAAGTTCAGCATATCATGATAGAAATTCAGAACTCAGAAGCCCAACAAAAGGATAAATATCTTAAGGTAAGCAGTTGATAGGGATATAGTAGCAGGTATTAATGTCACAAAAAGAATAAAATGTTGACAACAAGTCAAGAAGTATGAGATTCCTATGGAGTCTAACTTCATTGCAAAGTATGTGAAAAATTGTAGAGTCAAGTTATTACTCTCTCTTAACATAAATTTTAAGTTTGCAGTATTGCAACTTACAGTACCAGTGAAGAAAAATTGCCAAAACTTCAGAGTGATTATATCCACCTGTGGATGGGTTGGGGAGAATTGCCCCAGCTTTTCATTTTCTTCCTGTGTGAGTCTGCCATACACTTCATCTTCTTTCAAACTGCTTCTTTTGGATCAGAGCCAAATTCCCTCATACTGCCTGTAAATCTGTGACTAGAAGTTCTAATTCAGGTCAAGGTGCATCAGTCAGACATTCAGAGATAGTCTATTATTGTTCAGAAATACTATGAAAGTAATGTGCTACTGCAGTGTGATATAGTAGGTTAAAAAACTCCTTCAAATATTTCCCTGTAACAAGGAAATATAACTATGTCTTGTCTTTCCCGAATGGAACTGCCTGGAAACTCTTTGAGATATCAGATATTCTTTGATACTGCAAGTTTTCATGAAAGCGAGTCCGTTTCAACTGTTTTTTCCTGTCTCCACAATCAATTTGGGTGTGAAAGAGCAGAAGCCCCTTTGCCAGTTAAGGAACAGACCCAAGTGTTCTGGCTCTCAGCATCTTCCCCAGGCTGCCAGACTACAGTTACTGCAGTTCCTATTACTCCTTCAGAAGCCAGGAAGTTCTCGGTCTGCTCCAAATGGCTGGTCAAGCAGTGGTTAGCTCAGCCTTCCGGCAACCTAGATTCCTCTTTTAATTTTGATTTAATGCATTATTCAGCAGCTCCCTTTTCTCTGACTTGTGTAATGCTGTTACTCAAAAAGTGCCTGAGTACATTTCAGCAGGACGAACTGGACCTCAGAACAGAAGGAGGGTGGGATTCATGTACACTTGGCACTGACTCTTTCAGTAGCCCCTATAGCTGAAGTCCAGCTGAAGAGAGACTGTACTTTTTCAGTAGTTTTTTAAAACACAAATAAAGAGTGAATTACATGAGTGGCTGTGCAATCGGCCTTTATTCATTATATATTTTAGTTTAAATTACGGGGTACAGAAAGAGATATTGAGATTCATATTGAGAAATGCAATTAAAAATTAAGAGAAAGAGAGTAGAAAGTGGTAAAATTATTTTTCCCTCTTCAGAGGAGATATTCTTGAATGTAATAAAGTACATGAGCATTTTCACTCTCAGATCAGTGAGGAAAAAAACAAACACAAAGGTGCTAATTTTTTGCTCTTCTGATAGTCTCTGGCTCAGATTCCCTTTAGTCTGTGTTGTGACCTTTGTACGGCTTGGGTAGTTTTTCCCCACACCAGGGAAAGAAGGCTCCTATATGTCTTTGTAGTGTACAAGATCTAGGCCTCAATGAAACATCCTCTTCCTACAATTCCATTGCTAATTCTACAGAAGATACAGTAAAGTCCTGATGAGATATTTTAGACAGAACTGTTTTTCACTGAACAAATCCAGTTTTATACGTAGAAATATCTAACAGGAAAATAGTTTGGTAATTTTTTTCAATGGGAGAAATCTGAGTTTACTATTTTAATAATATTTTTACTATTTTAATTGAGATATTTCCATTACATAAATATGAAAAAACTAAAGGTAAAATTAGCATTAGTCATGTAGGATTTTTTCCTATTTTATCACATCACATATGTTTAAATTTCTCAGGCAATTTCGACTTTATCTTCATGATCAAGTTTCAGTTTATTTTGGGGGTGTTGGGGTTTTTTTAAATGTTGGGTTATTTTATGAAAGGAAAATGTTGACTCCTGCCCATCTTTCTAAAATGGTTGGTAAAATATGGAAGCAGAATAAGAGGAATGGATAAGCATTTATATTTGTGAAGAAGTTGTAAATATTTCCAAACACAATAAAACTTATTTTTAAAATGTAGATAAAACCACAATAGCATTGTCCTAGCTTGACTCTCTACGTACTCGTAAATAACTAAGACTAGAGCTGTAGTTGAAAAGTATTTTCTTTCCAGCAGAGGGACTGTAAGAGCTAAATGTGAATGTGTTAACTGAATTATCTCAGTGAAAATAGAGCTGATCAGATTGAAAAATAACCATAAAGGTAACGGAATTAAAACATTTAGAGAGTAGATCAGATGCTTGGATTTATGCCCTTAGCAAATATAGCAAATAAGGTAACAACAACAAGGACATTCAGAGATTGCGTTGTGCTGTTATGGGAGGAAAAGGTAAGCTCTGTGATTTTTACTGAGGATATTGCCATGATAATGCCAAGGGGTCAGTGCATTGTGTTGTAAACTGATTGCCACATACACTGTAAAATGGGCAGTTATACAAGTGATATTACAGTGGTTCACCTTATTTTTAAGTGAGCACATTTTTTTTTACACAAACATGATCATTAAATAAGAACAGTATGATTCTAAGTCAGTAGGACAATGCAGCCTGCTTCGTTCATGAGCATGGCCAGCGGGTCGAAGGAGGTGATTCTCCCCCTCTACTCTGCTCATGCAAGACCCCACCCAGCGTATTGCTTCCAGTTCTGGTGTGCCCACATAACAAGGGCATGGAACTGTTGGAGCAAGTCCAGAAGAGAACTGAAGCACTGCAGCTGTTCAGCTTGGAGAAGAAAAACTTGTGTGGAGACCTTCTAGCAACCTTCCAGTGTTTGAAAGGGTCCTACAGGGAGGCCAGAGAGGGACTCTTTGTCAGGAGCTATAGTGATAGGACAAGAAATAATGGGTACAGACTGAAGGAGGGGAAATTAAAGGTGGATATTAGGAAGAAACTCTTTACTGTGCGGGTGGTGAGACACTAGAACCGGTTGCCCAGAGGTGTGGATGCCCTGTCCCAGGCAATGTTCAGGGCCGGTTTGAACAAAGCCCTGTGCAACCTGGTCTAGTGGGATGTGTCCCTGCCCATGGCAAGGGGGATTGGAACCAGATGATCTTTAAGGTCCCTTCCAACCCTTAACATTCTATGATTCCATGATTTATTTCAGTAGATGCTTCTGGAAGACAGTGCTGTGTCTTTCATCCTTTTTTCCTTCTCGGAATATCTTTCTTCTTGGTGGTATCTCAAGCAACAGCAAAAGTCTCTGTGTTCAAAGAGGATAATGAGAGAAAAGTGCTTTTCCTTCCCTTCATACTTCTAGGAAATTGCATTTTTTTTTTACGTCATCATGAACGCAGACCTTTCAGAGCTTAGCAGAGTGAAATTATTTTTAAAAAGTGTAGACATTTTCACTCAGACCATGGAAACCAGGATTTCATATTCATATAGCTAGTCATCATCTTCACATTGTTTGTTATGAGAAGGCCTTTTCTCCTACATAGAAGGATGTAAAATCACTGTTTACAAAGGAAGAAATGTGGGGATCTTATTGAATAATTATGACTACCTCTGTTCATACCACAGTATGCTGAGATAAATTCTCATATGCTTGATATCTCTAGACAGTAGGGATCCAAGGCCTTTGGATTTATTCAGACCGCTTAGGAACCCGTAGAAAAGAGAAAAGGGGAAAGAAGAAAAGGACAGTTTTATTCTCCCAGGGAGAGAAAAGAGCATTTCTTTGTATTGTACCTCGATCAAGTATACTGCATCCAGCTGAGCCTAATCAAACAGAGAGAAATACGCGGCAGTGTTTGTGTGCAGAATACACACACCCTCCAAGGCACCGCATGAGGCATAATGCCTGCTGTCAGACTTTCTCCCATCTGCAGCATATTATTTTTTAAAACCCATTTTATCTCATACAGATTCTGTTAGTGATTTTTTAATTTATTTTTTAAAAACTCAATGCATCTACTCATGTTTTAGAGATCTCTTAAAGAGTCAAGGCTTTCTTTCTATCTCAGAGATGAAGCACTAGGATGACAGTAGGAAGATGGTTATTTCTTTCCCTATCTCTGATGTTGATTGAGTGTGTTACCTTGGAGGATTCAACTTCTGTCTCTGAGACTCAGTTTCTAGCATCAAAAACTGACTAAATACCGAAACTTCAACACGGATATTGGTAGATATTTATGTGAGATATTGAAAAGAACATGAAAACACAAGTAGGTTATAACACTGCCTCCTGCAGTTTCTGGTGATATGCAATGCTCAATGACTGGAGATGGCTAGGCCTGTTTTGAAGAAGATGGATATCTGGTTTTAATACTCCACAGTTGTTTTTCTTTGATTCTATGGATTCACACACAGTCCATGTATGAACTCATGCTGGTTTTTAGCACCAACAATATTCTATACCGAAGATACACTGAATGAAGAAATTGTTTATATGCTACCATCTTCTCTTGTTGGATGTTATTTAGTTCTTAAAATATGCATCTCCCATACATTTATTTTATGACATACATGAGTTTATACATCTTTGTGTAACCCCTTCACCTGCCTCTTATCTGGGCTGGAAAGCTATAATTTATTCAAGAGTTCCTTATGCAGTTTGATACTTTTAAACATTTCTATTCACACACCTTGTCATGTGAAAGGCAGCTTTCCTTGAACCCTTTGTACTGGACCAATTTATCAGCATGGCCGAGAAAGACAAGACCCTTGTGCCCAACCAGCCTGTCAGCACTCTATTACATAGACCCCACTGAACAGCCCTCTGTATCGGAGTGTGGTTCAACTAATTTGCTCAGGGTCATGCGCCAACAACACCTGCACTTTTATTTGGAATATTTTCGGTTTTGTCAACTCTGTTATCTGCTGCCAGCTGCTGCTAGTGCCCTTAAAGGACTCACATTAAGCAGTGCATGAATGACACTCTATTAACAAACACACTGATGGTAGAAGACTGTGACGAGCTGTTCAGAGATTGCCATTGATAGTATACTGACTGCAAAAACGAACTTGAAGTGATACACAGACAAGCTCCTATCACAAATAAAAACTAGCTTGATATAATCATTCAGTGTGCATAGGATAAGGTTCTTACCCAATACGTTACCCAATACGTGACGTGGGAGAAGACAGGTTCAGGTTGTTGACTAATCCCATAAGTTATGGTGGAGTCTTCTTCGACGTCCCTCCCCTCATAAGCTGTATTTATATTAATATCTTTGAGAGAGGAGAAAAAGTAATCTTAAAGTTGATGTCAGTTCATGTTTAGGTGGAGTTTGAGCAACTTTAGTCATTAGCATAGGTAGAGGCCTGAAAAGTAATATCCATTCCTGAGTTAACGAAGCAAAATTCGGTTTTTGATTATCATCTAAATCATTCTTTGACTTAGTTCCCATTAGCTGTATTTTTTAGATGGAGCATAACCACAATACCTCTGTGTTGCTCAGTCCTTTGCTTCATATCTGCAGTGTTCCTGCTCTTGAAGTGTATAGACAGTTTGTCACTGGTGAACTATAGCCAGCACATACACTCCTTGCTGACCTTTGTTTTTTGGTCTTCTCCTCATATACCTCCAGATCTTTTTTAGTTCTGCTGTAATGTTTTCACTGGGAAAAATTATACATGATATTCAGATGTGCATATACCATGCATTTCTACAGAAAAAGGCATAATGAAGTTTTCTATTTTGTTTGCTGTTTTTTCATAATAATTCAGAGAATTACATTTGTTTTCTTGACTGCTCTTTCACTGACCTGGTATTTTCATGGAGCTGTGTGTTATGACTCAGAGATATCATTTCTCAGTAATGATTGTCACCTGTCAACCCATCACTGTTTGCACAAAGATATTTCATTGTTTTTTACTAATCCTGTTCGAGTTCCAGATGTGTCTGATCCATAATCTCTGCCAAGATCCCAAGATTCTTCTATGCCCAGTGACTCTCCTAATTTCAATGTGGATTTTATTGTATTCGTTATCCCCCAGCAACTTCTCTTGGAGCTGTTCTACTCTGTATAAACAATCCACCGAGGGAAGGATTTAAATATTCAAGGCAGCTCCTCTGTGTTACCTTGGGAATAACTAATTATTTGCACAAAAGGAAACAGTCCCAAAGAAAACTAGACAGACTGAAAGAATGCTAATTTGCATAGAATTCCTGTATATTCAGGAGAAAGATATTTGTGGAAAGGTGCCCCAAAGTTTTCTCCACTGGTTATTAAGGACACTCAGCTTCTTGTGTGTGTTCTTGTTCACCCACCTGACTCAGCTCAGTGAACAGAGCATTCAGCCAAGCATTTATGGAGGTAATGTAAGGATTCCAACAAGAACATCCATTATTTGAGGTAAATTCCCTAGTTAATGGGAACTAGTAGTTCCATAGTTTTAAGGAAAGTCTCTTTCTTGTTCTGATTTGGATGATACATTTTTTACTGAATCCAATAAACTTTTGGATAAAGTTATGGGTAACAAGTTAAGAAGCCATACTCACAAAAAAAGTGGGTATGGAATAGTAAGAAAGTAAATAAGCAGATAAAAAGTAACTCCTCTGGAGTTAAAAAGGAAATAAATAAGATATAACTGTGAAAAGTAGAAGGATAAAGAAACAACAAGCTTTCAATTCTGTATGAACTTTTCAGATTACTTGCAGCCACCAATAAGGCAAAATCAACTTTAAATCCGAATTTTGTGTTTTCCTTTCTGTGTTTTATATTGGAGTCACAATTAAGTCTTTGTGGTAAACTCAGCCCTGTGCCAGGGCATTGGGTACCTCTATGGACATAAGGTTGGGATGGTGGCCTCAGGCTGGGATGTTGCCCTCCAGGTGGTTGTGGCTCAGCAGGAGCAGGAGGAACATGGGTGCATGACAGCAGGAGCTGGACCTGGAGCTTTGGCAGGACCCTTAATAGAAAGGACCTTCCCAGCCAGTGTCCACCCCATGGCCTCAGGGAGCTTCTCCTGGGTGACCACTGGGAAGAGGTCACTCTCAACTGCACTGGCTCTTAACTTACCCAGACCCTTATCAGCTGGATCTCCTGGAGCCCCTGGGATGCTCTCATGGCCCTTTCAACATCTTCTACTCCAAAACTTCCTAAGCACATACCAGAGATCACTGTCATTGCACTTGGTATGGACAGTAATGTAGGCAAAATACTCTGAGATTATCCACAAGATGAGGCTCATTAAACATCATGGACAAGGACCAACTAATTTCTAAATAGTCATTGGGCATTGACAGGGTTTAGGAATGGACCTGCTTAAAACTGTGCAAACTGAAGCATATCTTGACAGCCTCATAAACAGGACATCAGGTCTGAAGGAAATGCTAATGTTAAAAATGTAAAGGGTGAAATATTTTAGCTGGTTTGGAAAGAACCTGTAGGTTAGACAAAAAAGGAATAACGTCATAACTGAGAAATTAAGTACTTGAATTCAATTTCAGTCATTTGAGGTATCTTCATCTCCTGGACCATGGTTTTTTGGAAACTGATGAAGAAGATGAACTACAGTTAACCTTTCAGGTAATGTTTTATCTGTGAGATCTGTCTCTTCCTACAATACTATTTACATATTTTGTATAGTTTTTGAATAAACCCTCAGATTAATGTTGGGAATAGGGGCCTTTAATCTGAAAACCTACACATGAAGTTTTGCTTCTTTGCTTGTTTTCTGTCACCTGCAAAATTGTGTTCTTTATTATATGATGACAGCTTCCATGGGCTTGAGAAAAAATTCTAGGTGTCTCACCACTCAATTGCACAGTAGCTGGTATTTGCTGACAAGAAGGAGTGCTATCAGACTGAGAAGAGTGCTGGGCTGTGGTTGCTCAGCATCCTGGAGAGGTTCATACCTCTTTCATTATGGACAATGTCTTCCCATAACTTCAACTTACATGGAATTTACCTTGCTCGCATTCAGACATGTAACATTTTATTATGGCTAAGACAGAGGTACCAACAACCTTCAGTGGTTCTGAATTCTGAGATTTATTGAAGAACCTTCAGGCTTTTACCCTGTTTGATTATCTCATACACTTGCTTTAAAAAGTGCTATGTTCACAAGGTGTCAGCTTCCTTTCCCCACAGAGAGATCCCTGCTGCCCAGGGAGGGCAGGCACACAGTCAGGTCTGGACAGTGGCTTGCAGCTTCAGCCCAAGTTCCTGGGCACAACCCAGCATTTAGCTCCACTCGTCTCTGACCTCCAGGATCGTACTCCACTTCCAGTATCTTTCCTCCAATCACACAGAATCACAGAGAATCATCGTATCCAACCTTTGTCTGCTCACCACCATGCCAAACAGACCACAGCACTGAGGGCCACGTCCAGTCTTCTCTTGAATACCTTCGGGGGCGGTGACCCCTTTGAAGTCTATTCCAATGCTTAACAATCTTATCCATGAAGAAATTCCTCCTTAATGTCCAACCTGAACCTTCCCTGGTGTAGACCATTTCCTCTTGTCCTGTCACTGCTGCCTGTAATAAAAAGTGATAAGGCTTTTGTGTGATTCTGTGTGATTGTCAATGTGCACAAATGCTTTGAAAAGAAATATGAAGGTATTTATGTAACAGCAGCATGCCTCCATATCCCTGAATCAGGCCACTCACCACCTTTTCAGACCTTCATTTTCCTTCTGAGACCAGTTCTCGAGAGCCTTTATTTTTAACACTGTCTTTCTTTCCAGAGGCCCAAATCCTGAGCTTTCCAACTTAATTAGTGTATGTGCACATTCGTAGCTTCCTAATTGGTGTTTCTCTCTCACATCTCTATTAATTGTAGGATTCAGAATGTGTCACTTTTGCTCAGTTCAAGTGCTATCAGAATTCGTGACCAGTCCACACTGGTTGCAGCTAGCAAGTTTCTGCTTGAAAATACAAAAGCTCCATTCCAGACATTCACCCATACACACACACATACACCAAATTATCTGCTGCCTGTTAGCATTTACAGTTTAAGCTATTTTTATCACCTACAACAGATTTGGACAGCTGCTTCTATACAAATCATTCCAGAGTGCCTTTGATGGCAACAGAGAGGAAAAGACTTTTTTAGGGTATCTCATCTACCTTAAAAGTGCCATTTGAAGTTGTCGTGGACTGAGCCATGGAAATGCCAGTTGTCTTCATCCGTAAACTAAAGGAAACACTGGGGGCTGACCTACAGCAATCTTGATCAGGTGGCTTCTACCTTTCACAGCTGCTTACAATGTAAAGGTGTAAATATTTTTCTGCCTAGTTTGGAAAGCCAAAGGGTTGGGGTTTGAGCAGATCTGATTAGGTGTGAACACAGTGCAGCATTGCAGGAGCCAAGAGAACGCTGAGGTAAAAAGGGGAGTTCATGGGTGCCTCAGGCTTCTTTGCAGTCACCAATGACTAAGAGAGATTGTTCTGGATCTCAGTTTTACTTCTGAATGTGTAAGATTCTTACTTAATTCTTCTTGGTCCTTAAACTACTTTTTGGAACTGGCTTGCCTATTGGTTTTATGTTTACATTTTTTTTTCTAGTACAATATTAGGAAAAAAAATGAAAACAGAATTGAACCAAGACAATCTTCACCTATTCTATTCTCTTTCATTAGGCCGTGGACTCATGATGTGGTATTCATGCATAACTATTTTAGATTTGAATTTTTTTTCTTCTAAACTTTAACACTGGTACAGACAGCAAACAATTTGTATTATATTTTAAGCACACAATACAACAGAGTGAACTGCAGAGTTAAAAAAAAATCCTTTTATAACAGTAGGCTTATTCAAAAAATTATGTCTATGTCCTTGGTAAGTATTTTTGTATATAAAGAGATAAGAAAACCCACACTCCAGTGCAGGTATTTTGTTATTCCTTTTGACATTCACGTCCATTAAAGCAGCTTAAAATCAGACTGAACTTTTCTTTTGGCTTTAGGGAATGGCATATGTACATTTTATTTTCCTGTTCTTCTTTGGCAACTACTCAAATGTCTAGTTACTTAAAATTCAAGGTGCATTTACTAATTAGTGCCAGAGGAACTGTAATATTAATAGGTCATAATAGGTCATATATGTCATACTGTTTTATATGCACCTAGGAATACATAAAAATGAGATTAATGGGGGGGGGTTATATGTCAGATTTGATAACAGGTAAAATTGTTTAAATCTGTGAATAAAAATTAGAATATGTCGCATGAAAGCCCTATGTATGCGCAGAAGTTTAAGGAAGTCCCAAGTGAATATTTTAGTATTCTATTTTCTTTGGCATTTTTAGTAAATCAATTTCAGTTTATTTAAACAGGTATTTTGTATCTGATATTTTATTCTCTGAATGTCTTTTGGATTGCATAACTTTTGAATATAGTAAGCCTGAAAAAAAAGACTCAGAATTATAAACTACTCTTTGTTCTAATTGCTGTAAATTTAGCATTTGGGAAGGAGGAATGAGAAAACGCAGCGTTATGCAATTTTTGTACTGTAGAAATATATTAATCTGCATATGCTACTGACATAAGATGCCATCTCTCTGTCTTTGCAAATGTTTGAGTTCATCTACTGGAAGCAGTGGGAGAGTCTAGCTTTTACTTTAGCACTCATGGGGCAAAATATGTACTCCAAGTCAGCTGAAGGTGGTCATGGCGAATGACAGATTTATCTCCCCAAAGACTCTATTTCACATGCTTAATGCATTTGTGAGTTTGGGAGATGGGAAATTTGTGAATCTGAGAACAGATGCGCCTGATGCAGAGTGACATGTGCCAAAGTTATGGGTTCAGATTTCTTCTTCAGTGCTCTTTTTGCTGAAGTGAATGGCTCCTATTCCAAGGAAGGGAAGCCATAGAATTTCCTGTGGGTTGCAGGAAGTTCCTGGGAAGTGAGTATATCAGAACTGTAGTTTTTCAGAACTTTGTAGTCTAAAGACAGATTTCATGTGCCTTCACTGTATGAAGGTGACCTGTCTGTCGAATTGTCCTGGCACCACCTCAAAGATAGGGCTGTTCAAAGAAAAGACCTCTGCATGTGTTTTAACATGGGTAACACCACATTCCTCCAGGGTTTATTGTTAAAATACTTATCGCGGTGGCTGAAATGTTTCAGAATTGTACTCTGACTCTGGATCTGTAGACCATTAGTGTGAGCATTAAAAACTCTACACACCAGAGACAACTTTATGTTGCCATTTTGCAGAATCTTAGAAGGGATGAGCCATGTTAGGTCATCCAGAAAATATTTCTTCCAAAGCAGGAATTCTCCCGCTAAGCTTTCCAACCCTAACTGTACTCTACCTGCACTCCTGTTTTAAATGTTTCAAGAGAGAGTTTCTACTTATATTCTAATCTATGTCACATTCTTACCTCACTGCAATATGGTAGCCTGCAGTGAAGAGAAATCCTACAGATGGTTAAAAGAAAGTGTTCTTTGACAGGAGACAATAAATTAATTTTTTACTAATTCACTATTGGTTATATTGGCTCAGTGTAAAGTTTTCAAATTTTCAACTGTAGTTTTTAAAGGAAAAGAAAATTTAAAAGTGGGTTTTTATATTTATTTTTAAGAAGTATGTTTAATAAAAACCTTGCATGAATCTGGAGATAATGGGTTTTTGTCTGTTCATACTATTAATTCTTTACAGAAAGCACCTAAAGCCCCCAGAATTACTTTTTGTACTATATAAATAATGGCATTCTCAAAGATGAAAAACCTAGATAATCTACTCTATTATCCAATGGAAAAGGCATCAAAGGGAAAATGAACAGAAATGGACAGCAAAAGGCAAAAAATTTAGAAAGAAAAAGATGAAAATGTATCTAGGAAAGCTTTTCAAACTTTTTGGCTTGTTGTAAAAAATTAAAACACTTTGGAAACAAGGTACTGATAGATATATCACTACCCCATACTTCTGCACAGAAGTAAGTGCAGAGTTTGTTTATTACAGTAAAGTAGAATACTGCTGCCCTGAGATGTTCATAATTCCTGAAGTAAAAATCTACATAGTTTCTTTCTTTTAACTTTAACCGGTAATGTAGATTTGTTGAGTAGCTGCTTATACTCACCAGGAACATATATAACAAATAAATTAGTTCAAAAATCCAAACACTCTTATTACCCTTTAGCAAATATTCAACTAAATAATGTCCCCAGCTAAGTCAGTGTAACTGGCTTCAACTCAGCACAAATGGTCAAAATTGTGCTTGTGCAAATAAGAAGAGATTTTGGCTCAATCACTTCAAAGAAATGGGACTGATAAAATTAACAGCGTCTTTAGAACTAACTAAAATTGCTTTTGCATGCTGGTAATGTACTTTATCTACCACAGTAGCTGCAGTCTACCAGTGCTTCAATGGCTGTCTTCTGATTTTTGAATTTACAGCATTGATCTGAACCTATACTTCCAGTCCTTCCTGAAAACTCGGTGCTGCAAACCTATAAATGGAATTTCACCCATTTTTATATCTATTCCTGGAAATGAATGGCTTAAATTGTTTTATTCCTTATAGTTATGTTAAGTATATGAAATCAGTTCCAAAAACACCATTAGAAAACTTTGCCATGATTTAACTTTATGCTATATCACCGTAGCTATTTTTTCCCTACTAAGCTTCAGTTTGAATTACAGTTCCTATATCAATACTATTTTCACTAAGCTTCACTCCTTTCACAAGGGCAAGGCAATACTTTGCAGTTATTGGCCAAAGGTTTGTTAAGAATGTGTAACTATTTTACGGACAAATATGCTGACAGTCTACACTAATCTATCAAGAACAGACTAGCAGGTATTCTCTGAAATGCTGGGCTGATAATTTGGTTTCATAACGTTGCTGTTGGCTCAATAAGACAGCCACAAAACTGGAATTTTCCTCATTTCTTCTATGACTTCAAAGTTAATTGCTGAGAGCATTCCCATTTCATCTGTTACCTCACAAGTGAACATTTGGTACTGGGATAACAAATTTTCTCTAAGTTATACCCCAGTGGTCCTTTTTGCCCAGAAATTTTAAAGACATTACTCTTGATCATATGTATGATTTCCTGATATGGTTTATGATATAGATTGGCTGAATATTGGTTGGTAAATACTTTTAAAATGCTAATCTTTAGCTGCAGAATTCTATATGCTTGAGGATCTACTTGGATTAAGTGTTTCATTTTTATGAAATATATTGAAGAAATATACAGTAAATAATAGTAAAATACTTCAATTTTCCCCACTTTTCTATTAAATTATAGATGGGAAAACCTCCTACAAGAATCATGAATCAGTCTATTTTTAATTTATATTTCACGCAGAATATGGCAGCAAATGTGATTATATTGTTTATAAGTCTGCCGCTGTAGCTGCTTGCTAAACAGAGCATAAAATTATATTTCTTTTTTTAAAATTGCTTTATAGAAAGATTTGTATTGCTATTTATTGCACTGAGGTAACTATTTTCAAAGATAGAAATCATCATTGTCTTTATCTAAAGTATTACATTCAGCCAGTTCCTTACAGAAGACCTACACAGAGACCTTGGGCCCCTTTGACCGCTGTCAGACAACGTTTCCTACAGATATTAACCAGGTAGTTAAAATTATTTTAGTATGGCTGTGTCTTTCATTCTGAAATTTTCTCATCAAATGTTGCTAAATGCCAAATTCAAATGGTTTAGATTTGTTCACAGATAAAGAACCCCACTGCTCCTCTGATCAACACTTTGAACAGATCACTAAGAGACTTGCCAGAAATACTTGACCTTGTGAATTGTGTGTGGACAATTAACTTATTCAACCTATTCACATCAGGTAAACTAGTAAAGACCATTATTATCACTTGTACTTTAGAATTATAAATGGTCTTTACCTGCATGTGATATTTCCGTCTACAAAGACACAGTCCTTAGATCTCCCTTCCCTCTTTTTCTGTCTGTCTCCCCCAGTCAATTTCATGAAGATTTGATTAGTCCCTCTTTCTCTGGAAATCTTCCTTTTCCCCATGAGCAAAAGAATTTTAGATAAGAATATAGTAAAAGAGAGTAAGAAGACATAAACAAAAGGATAAAGAATAAAACTTATATGTTCACAGATCCTCATATGTTGAATAATCAGTTTCCCTAAAGAGGACTGGCTAATTGACTGTTCTTTACATTAAAATAAAAATATTTGATCCCTTTATGAAATTAAAGTTATCTTTTGTTAGTGAGGATATTAATCTTTTATTTTATTAATTAAATTTTATAAATTCTTTTAGCTTTCAAAAAAAAATTTTATTCTGTGGCAGTAAGTGACACAGATTCTTCTTTATTGTGATGAAAAGCACTGCTTAAGTCATTACGTATCTTTTCCTTTCGGTTTACCGCCTCTATTTTTCTTAAGTGGGTTTAAAAAACAACTCCCTGTGTAATCATCTCTTCTCCTTTCATTTTATTTCTTAGTCATGCCCTGTATGCTTCCAAAAAAAAAAAAAAATAAAAAAATCATGGTTTCAAAATGCCCTTTTAATAAGGTCTGATCTGCACTTACACTGTACCGACATGATGTCCTTGTTCTGGCCAGGACTGGGTTAGTTTTTGCAGTAGCCAGGAGGGAGACACGGCTGGGACCCTGATGTTGTTCTATACCACCTCACATCATCACTGGAGGAGGTCAAAGGGACTCTCTTCCGTGGAGAAGGAGTTCCTTCTGGTCTTGAAAACGTGATGGGGAGAGTCATCTGGTATTTGTTTATTGTCACGGGCTCTGTGGTGAGCATTTCTGCATGTGAAGCACTCTGTTGTTGTATACTTTTCTTATTAATATTGTTGCTGTTACTGTTCCTTTTCTTATCTCACTGCTCTTTCCAGTAAATTTTTCTTATCTCAGCCCATGATCTTCACCTTTTGTGCCTCCAATTCTCAGCTCCATCCTTCCCATGGGAAAGGCAAGGGCAAGGGGAAGCGAGACAGTTTCACGTGTTTGGGGAGAGTCTTGGTGGAGGCAGTGATTTGAGGAATACCATTCCTAAACCATGACACTTAAATATACTGGTTTAGACGGGGCTATTGAAAACTCTGTGTGTACCTGTATTACAGATTACATTTATTCTTTTTCTCACAACCTTCATTTAATGGAGGTTTCACAAAATATAGAGCAAGCCCTCAATGACGCAATTAGAGAGATAAATTCACCCAGCAATTTAGCTGTACTTATTTTGTGTCACAATGTTTTCTCCGTTCTGTCTTTCCTCCATCCCTCCTTTCCTCAAAATGGTCCAAAATTAAGAATGTTTTCTTGCAGGTTGAAAAGAGACAAAAATGATTCTGTTAGGATATCTCCTAGATCCTTTATCTTCCAGATCTCCAAAATAAATTTGTGTATGCCGACTTTTTTGGTTGTGACAAAGCATTTTGAGCTGTTTTAAACATTGAGATGTTAGGGTTTCTTGAAATGGATAATTCTGATGGAAAAAACCATCTTTTCATTTTGGCATACCTACAAGAATAATCTCTGTCAGCAAGGCATGGTTGAACAGCTGTTAATGCGTTGAGGAGAGTAATCTTTTCTTTCAACTCAACAGCAGCCAAGACAGCTTGTCAGAGTGTAGTTCAAAACAATAGACTACTTCTGAAAAAAGAAACTCCAGACAACTGAAAGTAGAAATAATTAACTTCATTCTGGAGGAATCATCCTTTGTTAGCACTAAAGATTCTTTAAATTCAGATCATGGAATATTGCCTTAAGATTTTCAAAACATGATGATTCAATCGAATACTACTAAGATTACCACGCTCTTTCAAGTAATAGACAAAGAAATAAGAAGCATGGCAATGGTAGATTCACTCCGTCAAACACCCTGGCCCTGATAGTGACCAATATTGAACATTTGGCAAGAGACCATTACAGATAAGCTTGCAGCAACAGCTTCTTAGCTTCTAGCAACTCATGATTCAGAGACAAAGTGTTACATTTATCTCCGTGTTTAGCCTTCAGTGGAATTCTGTTCTACTAATATGAATAATTCCTTTCTGATTCCATTTGTGCTTTTGGCATTCATCAACTTCCCAAGGCAAAGAGTTCCACAGCTTAAATACATACCTACTTTTATATTAGTCTGCACCAAATAGTTTCCTTTGATGAATTCTTAATCACTGTAAGAAATTATGAATAATCACTGTATATTCACTTCTCCTTATTAACTGTGATTTTTGTGCCATTACCATTTGATTCTATGATTCATCCTTTTTTCAAAGTAAAGAATGTTAATTAAATTCTCCAATACATAAATTAATCCACAGCAGTGATAAGGCTTTTGTCACTTTTCCCCTGCCTTTTTCTATTTCTACCAAATATTTCAGTGGGAAGAAGCAGAACTGTACAAAGCATTTAAGATGCAGATAGTTTAGGGATTTATACGGTGTCGTGTTTTCCGCTTTATACTCTATTTTATTGTTAATAATTTGTGATCTTATCTCTAGGTTTTCCACAGAACATTGTTCAATTTGTCATTAAACAATGAAAAATTACTCAAAGAAAACCCTTCTGAACTAGAGTAGTTCTACTTAGAGTGCATCACAAAGTGACAAATTTAGGATTGCTTTGTGTCTTACTTTGATTTTTCTCTCATGTGCACTATTTACATTTCAACTACAACTTTATTTCCCACTCTTGCAATGTTGTGAGCTCAGTTGCAATTAAATCTTTGTACCAACTCTTTATGGTCAGCCTTTATCTTCAGACATCTGGATATTTTTGTGCCATTGTTATTCACAGCTTCACTAATGATACTCTACCCACATTACTTATAAATATATTGAACACCATAAATATCATAGAAGAGTATGGTGGGATTTATATATTTATATATTATATTCCATGTAATTGAACAATGACAAATGTTGTTCTAGATTTACATTATCTTTTCAAATCTACTCATGGCAATTACCTGAAAAGTTTTAATTCCCAGTGTGTAGTGTAATTAACATTAAATTAATTTGAAAGGTATAATTCATGGATTAAGAAAGAGAAATCCACAGACATACGTCAGAAAAGTGTGAGATTATCCATTATGGTCAATGAAGAGAAAATCTTACAGTCTGAAAATACTTGTCATTTTATCCTAAACTAAACATTTGTATAAGGTTCCACAATATTTAGATTATTTTTTTTTTGCAATATCATTGTGTCCTTCAAAAAAATTTAGGAAATTTGAGGCCAAAGAAAAGTCTTTTCTATATGACCCATCTTGTATCCTCCTTCTAATAAAGTATTTTTTATCAGATTTATTAATCTTTCAGCTTCTTTTAATCTTTATTATGCTTTGTACAAATTTCCCTGGTATAGCAGGCTGGTTTATAGTTTTCCAGTCCTGTAAAAAAAAAAAAATCCTATTTACTGCATTTTGTTCTACTGAAATTAATTTGATTAAGTGATAGGTTATGACATTAGTAATAGGTTATGACATTAGAAATTTGATTTTTTTTTTTTTTTTTAAACAATATCTATCCTGGTATTATGCAGTCACAGTAGTTATTACAAAGTAAAGCACAGACACTCCACAAGTTTGAAATGCGANGGGGCTGTGGGTGAATACTTGAAAATTTCCTATGATTCATCTTACCATTTTGATCTAAAATATCTTCTACTGATATGTTAGTCTGCAACAATTTCTTTAATTTTCCTCATTAAAAGAGAATTTCCAGGACAAACCTCGCATAGCTCCTATGCAGTGAACACCAATGCAAATAATGCTTTTATTTCTCCTATTCTTATCTCATCTTTCTAATCTCTCTTGAGCATTCCCATTCCAACTTTCTCATCTATTGACCTAACAGAATTTTTGGCAGTCTTCCTGTTTAATTAATACTTTTCATGTATTTAGCAAGCTATTTTTCAAAACATTTCTTGATCTGCTTTTCAATCATTTTATATTGACATTTGTATGAGCCAGCAGAGAGCCCAGAAGGGCAATTGCATCCTTGCTTGTACCAGAACTAGTGTGGCCAGCAGGACCAGAGCAGTGACTGGCCCCGTGTACTCAGCACTGGTGAGGCCACGCCTTGAATGCCGCGTCCAGTTCTGGCCTTTTGCTACAGGAAGGACGTTGAGGTGCTGGAGTGAGTCCAGAGAAGGGCAGCAGAGCTGTTGGAGGGGCTGAAGCACAAATCTTGCAAAGAGCAGCTGAGAGACATTTCAGTCAAGGTTGCTTAGCCTGGGGAAAAGGAGGCTCAGGGGAGACAGGATCACCCTCTACCGCTACGTGAAAGGAGGCTGTAACAAGGTGAAGTTGGTCTCTGAGAGGGAATTTTTTATGACCATATGAAAACTTATGCTGACTTGTGATCTGCCTGAGATTTCCATTTTTCATTTCTCATGTCTCTAACATGTAGGAAAACCAAGTAAAAATAGGGGCTTCTCTCCAAGACCAGACAGAGATACAGGACTACATTTTCAGATCCACAAGTCATCCTATATTAAAGGAATTCCCATGACTGGTCCACATGGGGGCTAAGAACTGGCTCAGGGTACAGTGAAGGGCAAATAGATAAAGAACATCACACATCCTTAAAGAGTACTGGTTAGGTTAATGGCAGCCTTTGCAGATGAAGAAGTAAATTGAAGAAACACCATGCCAGCATAACCTGACAGGAGAAATCAGGCACTAAAAAGAAGGGACTAAAACAATAAGGAGAAAACACTCCAGCAAATGTATCTGTATTTATTGTCATGACTCACTGTCAGATGAACTCTTCAGTGAGGTCACATCAGCACCTTAACAATTTTAAAAATATATATGGTAGCTCAGAAATTCAGGAATCTTGCTAACATCCATCCTAACATTCATGTGAAAGTTTTCAAAGAAAATAGGTTTAGGTATACCAAGTTTCTAATAGTCATAAAATAATTTTAAGGTCTTTATATTCAAGTGTAATCAGTGAGTCTAGTTTGTTTGTGTTTTTTCTTTAAAATGAAACCTTCATCTGCTGGTGTGTGTGAACACGCTTCTGCAGAGGAGGCAAAGGCCCCAAGATCAGTGAATGTGTGATGTTATTGTAGTTATTCTGTAGTTCTATGTGTTGTATATTACAAGTGTCGTGTGTATATCCTTGTATGGAAAAAAGGTGAATATTTTATTCTCTTTTCCATGATAAACACTGATTTAGAAGTGTTGTTCAGGCTGTTCAAAAAGGCAACAGACAGGAATTCAGTGCGCTTTTTATAAACCAGGATGTAATTTTTGCATAAGCAGAAGACACTTGTTAAATAACTCTTTGGCTAATTATCAATTTACACTATGAGAAAAACATAAACAAAAAGTTCTGCAATGCATCTAAGCCCTGAATAAGCAGACAAATGAAAACTGAAGCTTTGTTCTTTAATTCAAAGTAACATTTTAATTAAATGCATCTTTCCTACAATAATGTGGTATATTCAATCCTCCTTGCAATATCAATTCTGAACACTATGTTAAAAAAGAAAGAGGCAAAATAATGCAGCATACTGGTAATGAACTAGCCCTACAAAGAATTTCAAATCTTACCTATAAATAAGTGTTCAAAACAAAATACAGTCAAAAGATTTCCATTTGAGTTCTTTTTATTAACATTTTAATGCTTGTCTTCCCCCAAGAAACAGTGATCACACCCATGGAATCCAGTCTGATAAATAAAACAGTATATTAAGTATAGGGACCCATATTTTCTTGGCCAGCTGTGGTGAGACATCAGTCCTGCCTCTATTGTCCCTGTAATACCTACTCTCAGAACAACTGCCAGGAAACACGAATTTCCCACAGAAACTCAGTTTTAGCAAAGCAAAAGTTGATGCCAGTCTATGAAATGAAGGCAAAATTCAACTCACTGCAAGTAGCAAATACTATGTGCAAGTTCTACATGTTCCTCTGCCTGAATAGGCCAATTAAATCTCAGGATTAAATTAAAATATACCTACAGAGTCATGAAGTTCTCATTTCATATTACTGTTGTATGAAAGTGAATGCAGCTCTAACAGTTTATATGTGGTTGTTTCCTAGATTTCTCCAGAATGTCTTAAGACATTTCTACAGAAAAAACCCAAGATTGAATTCTGGTTTGTTTTATATGTGTACTTTGTAATAGCAAGCAAGTAAATCAAACAAGATAGCAGGCAGAGAATAATAATTATAGATGGATAATAGGTAGTAGATATCAGATAATAACAGAAAGCAGAAATATTTAATCTGAAACAGGTGTTAATTAAAAGCAGACCTCTACTCTGCTGACGTAGGTCCTTCATTCTATATATCCAAAACCATCTGGTGCAAAAACCAACAGAGCTTATTTTTGCAAACTCTCTCAGAAAATCAGAATATTTACCTAAAAATCATTCTCGCAGTGCCTACAGAGAATACACTGTGAAGACAGGAGCCAATTGTTCTTCAGTTGTTCAAAACACATTTTATATCTTTTATTATAAACTATTCTGCAAATGATTCAGACACCATGACTCCTTTCCCCTATTTCACCCACATGAAAACAGTTTCTTTTTTTTTTTCTTTGTTCCCTTTTTCTATTACCTTTTGTGTCTTTTATTTGCAGAGCATTTTACATAACATATTTTTGCCGCTTCTGATAGCTGAGCTGACAAGGACAAATCTTATGCCTGGTATTTTGTGTCCAGTACCTCAGTGAATCTCTTCTATTGGGTGGTACATTCTGCTCCTGAGTGACAAGAAGCTTTACATTATTTCTCCTTTGATATTACACTGCATACTAATTCACTCTTATGTTCATTCCTAGGTAGTTTCTTGTCAAAATCTCTCATCATAAATTTCTTGTCAGAAACAAGACTGGCCTATGGCTTTTGGTAAATGACAGCAAATTGTACTTTGTATCATAATGGCTTGAAAATGTATTTGTAAGAAATCGGATTTTCTTGTGTGGCATGTTACTGGATAAAACAACACAATTTTTCTACCTGAAACACGATTCTGGATCAATCTTTCACAAGAGAAAAGAATCAACACTAGACTAGAGCAAATGCAAAAGCATATCTAGTGTAACTTTCATCTTACCATCTTAAAGAGTCTGTACTCCCATGACTTTATAAACCCAGCTTTAAATCAAGTTTAGTAAACAATAATGGTACTGTAACAAGGGTACACTATGGTCAGAATTTTTTAGCTGGTATATTTATTTTGAAGAAAAATTAAATGCACTGAAAGAGTTTGCAAGTATAAATAGGTGACTATTATCTATGAAATATCCTCTTATTTTAATATACTTTTTATATATTAATAATTGTTTCTATCTAAATAATCCACTCAAAATATTATTTTGAAGTAAGTCAAATCATTATTTATCTGCTGAATACACAGATAATTTAAAACAATATTTAATCTGTAAGTCAATAAAACCAGTTTTTTCCAGACACCTTTCTGGTAGTCCACTTATTCCAGAACCTTGATATTCAGTTTTAGAGAACACTGGTCTGTGATTTCTTTCTCTAGCCTCCCTTCCTCTTTTTCATTCTCTCCATGTGACTTTATACAGTATGCCAGCTTGAGCAATGGATAATGCAATGCTTTTGCAATTTCCAAAATTGCTGTCAAAAGAGGCAATTATTAGTGATTCTTTTTTCGAAGTCCTAGAAATTGCAAGTAATTGTACACTTGCATGTGGAAGATGATGCTCATCTGTGATTGAAGTCTTAGGAGAGCTAAGGAGCAAATTTAAAATCCCACATGAACTGCTGAAATCAATATTATGCAAAAGAAACAATCTTTGCTGAGTATGTATAGCAAACTGATTTGATTTGCCATATTGTGATTGGTTTTGATTGGGGGGGAGGTTCTCACCTTTTCATTCAATTACCATTCTATAACCTGCTTTGATTATGAAAGGTTTTTCCACATTCTTATCAAAGATATAGCACTTCAACCATGCAATGAAGGTGTGAAAGTGTGAATTTTAATAATGTAAGACTGCAAAATGCTAATGATAAACTGTTTGCATGATTTCAGGCATATCAAGTTTAATAAAAGTTTCATTAGAGTTAAACAAAGTGATCACATCTAGGGAAATGGTCATGCAACAAAATTAATTATGTGCATGCAAAACACCGAAGCAGGTTCTGAATTACACTTGAAAGAAATTAAGTCAAGTAAATAGTCTAACAAAGAAAAAAACAAAAGTACTGGCAGAATACCTTTCCTTTCCTGGAATTTATAAAAAGACTTGACTTCATTGTTCTTATCAGCCTTCAAACCTGGACTCTCACAACAGATTTTTATTTAAGGGCTGTTTGGGGCGTTGGATAAATTTCAGATGGTTTTTTTTAAACTTTTATGGTTGTTAGGTTGATTGGTTTTTTTCTCCGCAATGTCTTTTCTGTACAGGTTTTGAATAAACTGGAGAGAAGAACAAAACACATATAAATGAGGTTCAGTGTCTGCCTGAGTATGGAGCTTGATTTTGCAGATGTCAGCAAACTCTCTAGGACATAAATTCATCAGTTTGATGATGCTACCCATTCTACTTTTTGTGTCAGTTAGTGTGTTATCTGCCTTCAAACCAGGCATGATTTCATCAATATTACTCGCCGAGAGACATGCTTTTTCACATAGAAGCTAAATGTTACTTTGGCATATATTTCACAATCTTTGTGTATTTGCATATTTTTTATTTACAGCACTGCTTAGGTGTTTCCACCTCTAACCTTTTGTAAAGATTAGAGCTACAGACTACCTACAGGTCTACTTCTAGCTTTTTGTTGTCTTTTTCTTATACGCAAGGTGAATTACTCTGTGAATTATGCAGTGTGGCAGACAAAGCTGAAAGAACTGTCCTTCTCATTACGTCAACCTGAAATGCATTATGAACTGTAGATTAAGAATTTTCAGTTCTCCACTCATATGAATTGTTGACCAGTTCCTTTCAAACGGTAAAATAAACCTCTTGAAACTCAAGAGGTGCTGTTTTTAACAGCACTAAATTTTCTTCTTTTGTAAAGTCTGATTAACTGATCCAGATTTTATACTCTTGAAGTGTTTTAAACTTACTGAAGAATAACATTAATTTCCATTTTCCACACACCTTTTCTTTTCTTTTTAATGTAATGAATATAAAAGCAGTGCATCTTCCCATGCCACTGAAACATGGTTAACTAATGCCAGGGCTTAGCAAAAGTAGACTCTAGAGGGAGCCTTGATGGCACTTAGACTGCCTATGAGCATCTCTGATTGAATACCAGTGTTTTCTAATTAGAAAGGTTTTCATTAACACTCTCTCCATTTTGAGTATTGTAATGTATGTCATTATTCTCTAAATCATCTGTGTCATTAGCATTTCCGTTTATGCTGAAATTATCTTTTCTATACCAGGCAAGAAAAATTCTTGTAGAAATTCTTTACCCAAACTATATTGTTTAATGGGCATAATTTCTTTTTTCCTGTAAAATATGTGTGTGGTCCTGTTGGCTTGACTAGCAGATGTATTATTCTTATGGCAGTGATCAAATAGAAGTTGGATCTCATGAAAACAGGATAAGATCAAACCAGAAACACATCAGGGAAAAAAAACATACCATATGGTCTCTCTGTGAAGGTTCTACTCACTTATCTATGAACAGTTTTGGTCCTTAAGGATTAACTCTTGAGGATTTACACATATAAATCTAAATAATAAATACGCATGGTTGATCCATATACTCCGTATAGACACCTGAGACATCTACGTGTACGCTAGTTCTCTGCTCACCCTTTATATTTAGTAAAGAGAACCAGAAACCTCTAGAGTGTGAGCAACCTCATCTTACAATGGATTTTGTCCAAAGTGCTTATTTTTCTCTTGACTGAAAATTAAATTCAGAATGTATTGGTTCAAATCTGGAGGTATGTATGGAAGTCTAAGGTTAAATGGGATTAATTCATTCAAAGTTAGCAGAAAAGGTGTTCAGAGCTGGGTTTTCTTTTCTATGTGCATGTTGTAAATATCCTCTCTGAACACTTTGGGAAAAAACCTCTCCACCAACAGTCAAATCTTTTTCTTCATCACCATATAGAGTCACAAATGTATGCTCAGGACAAATTTATAATGGTTAAATTTTAATGAACTAATTACCCTTACAACCCTTCCCTTTTTAGAAATGTAGTTTCAAGACCATTAGTTGACAGATAATTATACAATACCACTTTTCTCGTATTCTGAGATATAACTTAACAAGCTTGCTTAAAGGAATCACCAAAACTATTCAAAGAATTTTGTTAGTACTGCAACTTTCTTGCAAAAATATCAATTCCAATACTTTCTTTTTTTTATAGGATACATAGCTTAAAAATAGTTTTGTTATTTTAATTTAATTTTTCAGTTCAAAATAACTTTTCACTTTTAAACGTAAATGATAGTAGCGATCACGAAAGACTGTAAGAGACATAATCTCAGTGAATCCGTTAGATTCACATATCAACAAGAAAGTTAACATTGCTGTCTTGAGACATTTTTCCCATTTCTTGCTTCTCAATACATATCCGTACTTTGGCATCATCCTAATTCTTTAATTTGGAATAAAATGTTATATTTTTTTTCTTAGTCTCAGCTAATTCAAAATGACATTTTAGGCAAAAACTTGGCATTTTAAAGTGAATTTACCATTCAGCATGCAAATTCTTTCCCTACTACATCAATCATGAGGAACATTTGATGGTTCTGTGTAAACAAAGGAATAAACTGTCACTTATCAAAGGCTTTGCCTCAGATAAATACTGCTTGAGTAACATGAAAAAAGAATACAGTATCCACATAAAAAATTTCATACACACACGAATTACACAGTTCTTCCATAAATATGTGGTGATTCCAGGCCGGAACATTTAATAGTCTTCCTTTGTAAAAACTTCGTGAAAAAGAAAACTGAAATCCTCATGCCTAGAATAGAAATTGGAGATGTTGAGATCATGTTCTTTACTTATCTAAGACAGTTTTAATATTCTAAATAAGATTGCTTAACGTGGGTGGCACATTTAAAGGTATTTGTTAGACTAAATATCCAATATTTGACATACAAATTAAAGTCATTAGATTGTCTGCAAGTGTGTCTAAAATTCAGTTCAAAGTAATTCCATGTAGGGAAATCTGAAAACTCAATAACAGTAACCACCACACTTCCCATCCAGTTACTCTGTGTTCACTGAAGACAGACTGGCCTCATTTGCTCAGGAATGAATACATTTACTTTAAATATTTTATTAAAAGCCCAGTAAATGTTCTACATTTTTAATACTGAAGATATCGTGTATTTGATTTCTTGGGAAATCAAATCTTTAGAGAGACAGCCTATGCAGAAGGAAAATACTGACAGATGAATATACAAAGTGCAGCCTGCAGATTTTTGCTCTGGTTGAACCTTTTCTCCAGCCAGATGAATAAGCAGGATCTTTTCTTGGTTGTGTTATGCACCTTTGTGTCACTGACCAGCGGAGCACAGAGAGAGCCCACACTGCATTTGCCTACACAGAATGTGTTTGCTACGTGTGCTGACCTTGCAAACTGATGTCAGCTGGCAGCTGGTGCTGGCTTTCTTTGCAAGGAGAACACACCTAGCTGATAACTATGCACAACCTAAAGGAAATCATATTTACTGAAAAAGTATCTTGCATTTTCCGATTGCTTATCTTCCAAAATGCTAAAGGAATTATACGTCTTTTTATATCACAATATTTTCACTTTTACTTCAGGCCTGAAAAGATTAAGGTCTAAGCAAAGGATTAGTATCATTCCTGAATTCATAATTATTTATAATTTTTTAGAAGCATGACAGGAGTAAAATATCTTTCACAATTTCCTGAACTTCAGGGAAGGGTCAAGATCAATTCTTCGTTGTAATGACTTTTTTTCCCATTTTAATTATTCTGGAAGGACTTACATGATAGTAACTTGCTCTCATTCCTTTCTCCTTCATTGTCTGTAAAATGAAGATTGATTACTGTAGATCAAGCAATTTTTTTTTTTTTAAGATGAATGATACAGTAAGAATTAATATGACAAAAAAATGTGTGCCTAAAGAAAAATTCTGTAGTACATGCTGATACTGCCTGAAGAAGATAAGATAATCTTTCCGATGGAATTATTGCCATATCTTCCCATGAAAGTTTCATTAAAATGTGGTATATTGATTCCAATAGATGAAATGTGAAACCAAACACTGACAAAATCAAATATATGTTTAGAAAGAAATATTTATGATCGTGGTTTTTTCTACAGTTTGTTCATATGTTAAGAATATATTTGTTCATTCTTTCCAAATCCTTTTCCTGAACTACTTCCTCAGTTTCCATCAGTTTCTTTTAATCATTTGTAGTAATACCTACTAGTTCAACACTCATTAAAAAGGAAAATTTTATCTGAAAGTTTTAAAACCATGGACTTAGAAGAAACTAAATTTCTTATAAACATGTGGAAAGAAAAACTCTATAAAATGAGCATTTTAATATGAAATATTGTAGCCACTCTTTCACTGATCTCTCTTCATTCATTATATCAAATAAAGAAACTATTGTCCTTTTATTTGGGACAACAAAGAAATCACTCTAAAGACTAGAAAATGAATGCCACTGTAAACGTTTACATTTTCACGAGGATCAAGTAAATGAAAATAAACTTGTTTTCAGAGAGACAAGAAAACAGTGCATCCAGCTACCTCACAGAGAAATCATAGGACAGTTTTGCAGACAACTCCAAAGCTGCTACACTGTTTCCTTGGGGATATGCCAAGGAACCAAATGCTAAAATCTGGAAAGGATTTGTGCAGCTTAACATATGGCCTTTATCATGGCCAATAAAGGCTTCTGGGTGATCTCAGGTGCTGCCCCTTCTTAAAAAAAAAAAGAGGAATTGAAGGGAATCATGACAAACAAAGACTTGTTTATTTCATTATGACCTAAGGCTTTTCAAAAATAACTCTGAAGGTGACCTCTAATGACTCAGTGGAAATGATCTGCAAGATCCGCACTCGAATATTCTTCTTTAACTTTAGCAAAAGCAAAACTATTTCTGCTTATATGTAAATCTCAATGACTATTGCAATATTGCAATATTGTAATTTGTCAAGGAAATATTATATATTTGCTCACTCCAAGGCCAAATTTATCAGCCATTTTTTGTCACAGATAGTTTACTAAACCCTTTTGTTCTGAAAGCCATGTGACATATCTTGTATTTAAAGAAGCTTATCAATTAGTTCTGCATAAAAGAGTCCTTCAAATTGTTTTCTTTAATTCTGTAGTTCAGTATTACCCTTTCATTTTAGGTACCAACCATCCTTTTTCAGCTACACACTGAAAACATGAAGAACTTCCAAAAACACTCTTCTCAATATGTTCCAAAAACACTCTTCTCGAATATGTTCCACTTTTCAGCCCTTAGTCATTACTTTCATAGCAATTCAAGATTATTTTTTAATTAAAAAACTCAGAGAAAATATAATGGGAATGTTTAGAAAGAAATGAAAATTAATGTAAAATGTTTCTGCTGCTGAAATTTCTTTACAAGAACTGAGATGGGCGCAGAAATTGAGAACAAACTACTGTTTGTTCCTCTTTATTGTCACAATCCTTCATGTCTCCCAGAAATTTATTTACTTTGACTGGTTCAGAAAATACTGTGCATCAAGTAGCAAGGGAAAAACAGCAAGGTAGATTTAGTGCATCATTTAACCTTCTGTCCTCTGTTTCTTGTTTCTTTGCCTGTGCTTTCTCAAGGGGACAAAATTCCTACAAAAAAAAATCAAGGGAAATTATTATGTTTCTCATAAACGTCTGTAGTTGTCTGACTGCACTTTTGGTAATTTTAAAAGTACTTGAAACTTTTTATTTTTATCCAAACATCATTAGTAAATTCACTCTTTGCTGGCTTTTGCTTAACATTCAAGAACAATGAACTGAACAACCTCACTTACTTATGTCAATGGGTTTTAACCTAACATATTATGTTAGCCCTGGAAATACAAGCTTTGAAAGGTCATTATTCTAGATTATCTGTTTGCAACTAAAACAGTGATATTTAGTTCATTTACACTTCTTTGGATGTAAACACTTTCTTCTCAGAGCACTGTGAAGATGCTGTGTTAAACATGTAGTAGCCTTGGATGATGAAGTATTTTGCTGCAGTATATGACCCTTATGTAAAAGAATACTAAAGAGTTCTTAAACTTCATTTTGACAAGAAAAAAGAAAAAAAGGGGAATGAAACATACAATGAAATGTGATTTATCTTCAAACAAACCATACATATGCATTACAAAAAAATATTTTTCTATATAGTGTTTAAAGTGTCCTGAAAAAAATATAGCCACATTACTGCCAGCTATAGTGCATGAGAACAGCTATAAATCAACTTCTCTACTGTGCATCAATTTATATTTAGTAGTAACTTCTAACTCACTGTGGATTTTATAGACACTTTTATGATATATTCACACTGCAACAACAAAACAGTGCTGTTCCTCTACACAATATCTAAGGAAGAAATGCAAGTGATTAATTGGCCCCATGGCAGTTGATATCACTAATTTATATCTTAGATACCCCATGTGAATCTATTTTATATTATTTTTCCTGTGGTTGTAGTAATCAGTGGAATAGAGCAAGAATGAGAATAAAATGATAAAAAGAGAGCTCAGTTTAATGCTTAAATATTTTGCCTTAACTCTATTATAACGAATGTTCGTTATATGTTAAATATTTTATAAATGTTTAAATTGTGAAGAAATTAATTTAAATGTTTTACCCTATGAGTCCATATTTTATGCCTGTAGAAAGATGCTCTGCCTGGAATGAAGTAAAACAACTCAAACAATGCCCTATTTGCAAAGCTCTCAGGGGTGAACCGAGATGTGGTGTCATGATGCTTTTGGCGTTGAATTATGCTAAAAGCAGGCTGACTCATTAACCCCAAAGTTAATCATCCCGACTGTGAGTTGAAGGTTTGGCAGATACGGTAAAGCACCCTTATCTAAAAATGCTAAGATGACACAGCTGATCGGGAGACATATATCTGACAGTCAATCATTTTATAGTATAAAACTCCAGTTCCACTTTCAAACAGCAGGTTTTTCTCACATATCCCTTCTTGGTGCGTGTGTGGAAATTCCTCCCTCGAGTTACTCCTAAAGGCTGAGTGAAGGAGAGTTGCCTATGGTCGTTGGTATGAGTGAGTAACATCAATCTCTACTTAATTATTGTGAGGTTATGTTTCTGGCTTTAATATAATTGCTTTGATGCAGTATGCTATACTATACCAGTAGGTTTAATTTCTATACAGTGTTGTCGATAATTCTGATTAAGATCTTTTTGTCTAATCATTTATCGTAATAAATCATTCATTTTTATATAAATATATCTGGTTTTCCATCCTTAATCATGCAGGACAAAGTTGTACAAAGGTGCAACCACTGGATCCAGCTGCTTCAAGGCTCCTCTCTGAGAAGGAGTTCAGAAAGCAATGAGGTCGTTTCTGTACCTTGTGAGTCAACAGGAGGCCTTCTCTAATAAACTTTGTCTGAAGCTCCCACTCCACCCGTGACAATGCCTTATTCCAACGGCAATTGAATTTCAGTTCCTGTGCTGTACGATATTCAAACAATTTTTTCTGTTTTTTATAGTGGGAAGCTGAGTGAACAATTACAAAAATTGAGTACTTTACCTATCTGTTTTCTTACCCCAAAATAAGATATTCTGAAAAATTTTCACGTCTAGTCTTTTGTTTCCTGCTTTATACCTCACCTCACCTCAGAGAATATTTCTTGTACTTCAGTGCAGAGTTAATTAGATCTGGTCTTACCTTGAAGCAAGAAAATTACTTGCATGTCTGCACGCAGGTTTCAGTGGCAGACATCAAGGAGATTCAAAGCAGAAATCTGTTAATTTGATGGCATTCTAATTCTCAGGAATGATGACATTAGGTCATAATTGTCAAAACCTGAAAAAATGTTATGTATTCCACGACTGTGTTTGATACATAGTAAAGACCATGAGGAAGACAAAAGAAACAACAAAAAAACAAAACAAAAGGAAGAATATAGAAGACATGACAAAGAGCTAAAATTTTGCTGTTTCCTATAAAAGTGCAAGAGTTACTAGGTTCACAAAGTAGTTATAAATTTCTATTAAGGAAAAAAAATATTCTGTTAGATAAAGGGAGTGTTAGAAACACTGCGGAGTAAAATGCAAGGGAGAAAACATTTTGAACTTTAGAAGAAAAACACAAAGATACTTAAGTACCTAACTCCCACTGATTTCCTTGATGTCTAATACTTTTTGGGTCTGGTCCCAGATCTTTAGCTGCAACTGAAGTATGCTCATTTTGTGGAGCTCTCCTATACCCATGTTTGCATTTCACCACTCTTAAGTGATTAAGGAAGGATGATTTGAGCATAATTTAGAGCAATTGCAAGCCTGGTTTCTAATACGTGTGCATGTTCCAACACCTAAGGTACTTATTAGATACCTCCTGAGGATGTAGTAATAAGGCAATTACCTTTTCTGCCTAGGACCTACTTGTTCCCTAATGGTCCTGGAAATTATGTACTGGAAAGCTACCCCAACAGATCTACATTGCTGTAGCAACTTCCCATACAAAAGCATTTCTCAGAAAAACAATTGATCTAACTTCCCAGTTTCATTCTCATGTAACACTGATTCAAACAACTATGATGACCCAAGGATACAAGTGGTTTAAAAATCTTGTAATGTTTATGAACTATGAATTTGAAAAGATAATTTTAACTTTTCTGAATCAGTGACGTGCATTGTTTCTGAGGTGGAGTGCTCTATAAATTTTTGTAAAAAGAACATTATGAATGGAAACACCTCTGTTCTTTTTATAGTGATATGAATTTAATCCCTGAAATTTCATATTAAAATGTCTTTAATTTTCACTACTTATTTTACATCATGTGGGGAAAAATGCCCTTAACTGCATAATAAAGAAATGAAAACATGCTAATAGGGCTGAAACATTAGCAGAGTAAAAACAGAAGAGTGTTTTGATTGGAAACTCTCCTTCTCAAAAAGCAGTATGAAATCGTATATTTACTATTCAGTGGATAGCTTATACCCAAGGCCTGATGATGAGTTCTTGATGATGCTATTGCTCCCAGCTCTCAATGTTCTACTAACAATGAATTGATTAACTAGGAAGTGAGCAGAAACACTTAAGCACATAATTTTATTAGATAACTTATTGAGGTTTATTTCTTCTCTTGAAAACAATAATAAATCAGTAGTTATTCTATGAAATACTGCAGAATGGCAAAATCCATTTACAGGATCACGATCATGCAGTAAACTGATACACTGTGTGATTAAAGAAATTTAAAAGAAATATACAGTATTGAAATATGTGCTTAATGGTAACGCTTCCATTTCCCAGATAAATGCAAAGTATTGCACCTCATATTTAGTGAACGTTGTGGAACAAGAACAATCAAGTTGCTAATAACAGGATTTTGGAGACTATTTTCCAGGTCATTTCTTTTTTAGCATTATTTTGTATGATGCCAACAAGAGTAAACATTTCCTTTAAAATGTTAAAATTAAGAGAAAAATACATTTCCACAAAGTGAAGACTCATCATAAGAGACATGTGGCAGTGCTGAATAAAAGAATACACTTATTGCATATGTATAACTGTCTAGTGCTGCCTCCTCTAAAATAATCCTCGTACTATCTTGTTTTTTTTTTTTTTTTAAATCTGCTTTGACAAATTGCTAAAGAATGGCATAAGTTTCCAAATTACTGAAAGCATATTCTTAACAGCTATTGCTGCTTGGATACAAAAATGTATCTTTTATCTACAAAACAATTATTTGGTGATTAGTTTAGCAGAATAAAAGGAAATGTGCTTTCCTTGCTTCATTTAAAGCAAGATGAGAGTTTTGTTTCCAGAGCTGATGAGATGGGCTAAAACATGCAGATTGGCTGCAGAGCACATAAGTTATCCCCACCTCCTTGAATTCAAGGATCTTGCATTAGTAGGAATGTACTCTTACAAAAATGCTATTACTTTGTGTTGGAAGTGATACGAGCATCTTAGGATGATGTAACAAAACAGCCTTGTGTGTCATTCTGTGATACAGTTTTTTGTTGTGGCTGTGCAGTGGGTTACTCACAAACAATGGAAATAAACATACAGAGTGTAGATACCTCAGAAATCTTGCTTTTATTCTGATGTATGGAATTCTGACCTGGTCTTTCCTAAGAATATGAAAAATTATTTGAGAAGAGTGTAAAACCATCTTAGAGCTTATAATTATGGAGTTAGAATAGTTAAGTAATTTCAGTCTGTTTTATGAGCAGACTTAAAGCAAGACTGGAGGAAAATTCAAAGTAAATAAACTTATCAATGAGTCAAACAAGAAAAATAGTGTGCAGAACTAATAAGCATGAAAAATCTCATCATTATTTATTTTAATGTTTCCCATTTCCACCAGTATGCACTTGGAGATGGAAAAAGTAATAGAACAGGTTAGAAAAAATCAGACTCTAAAAAAATAGTGTTTTAAAATAATTAGTTTATTGTAGAGGTGATAGATGGGATGACACATGGGGATGGATAACAAAAGTCTCTATAAAAGCAGTTAGAAAATGTTTATGTACATTTTTCCCAACAATGTTTGTATTTAGACTTTTATCCGTCTTGTCTAACATCAATTTCCTAACATTTAGGTACTTTAATTTAGTCTCTTGCACTCCTCCGTGATTAATGGAGAGAGATAAATATCTCCAGAGGGCGATCCATTCCATCTGTCTTTGACGTTTTTCTGGCTTTTCTCTGACCATGAAGGAGATCTCAATTGAAAATCACTGTTTGGCTTTTATGTTGGACTAATTGCTGAGCTTTTACCTTAGATATCTGATTTCCTAAAGGAGAGATTATTTGAATGAATTGCAGGGAGAAAATACTCTAAACCAATATTTTTGTAATTTCTGCTGCTTTTCAACTGATTTTGAAGTATGTTTTAAGACGTTGGCTTGACCAAAACAAAACTATTTATTGTCACTTTTAAATGCAAGGGTGAAAAATATGGAGAAGATTCACAGTATCTGATCAATGCCATAAGTCTGAAGAAGGATATTGAGACAGGTGGTAACTTACATCAGGACTACAGAGAGAGGTTATGGAAGATGATAATTTCTCTTCTTCCACAGACTTTATGGGATAGCTTGCTCTGCACCCAAATTCTGACTCAGATACCTTTTATCTTCTAGGCCTTATCTAGTTTGGATTTTTGAAGAACTACAAATTTTAAGGTATTTTTCTGGGTGATGGGATATTAAGGGGATGCAGCACTTATGGATGGATTTCTGAATTTGAGAGAGCTCTTTATTATAGCAGTCTGCTTAGCTAAGAAATTTACATTTTGTATTTATGTTTGCTTTGAGTACAGTTTCAATATCATAAAATTCCTCCGACTGGTACACTTAAAATAATGTAAAAATTTGATACCAAGAATAAAACTAGAAAACACTTCCTATTTTATAGGATTTTTTAAAAATAAGTGAAGATTCAATTATACATTCCTTGGATTTTTTTCAGTCTTATGTTATACCGAACATTTGTTATGGTTAGCATACAGAGGCAGGTGTCTGAACAGTTGCATATGATTCAAAAGATAACAGTATTGTATTTGTAGACATAGGTAGAAAGAAAGAAATCACTGACAGGATGGAGCATCCTCCATGGAGAAATGAAAAATATTTTGGGCTAGTAGCAACTGTTAAAATGGCATCATTTATCCACATGCAGCATTTACCTAGACTTCCCACAGAAAAGTATCTTTCTTTCTTCAAGATTAGAGAAATAATACAATAGGAAATGAATGTGAATTTTTTCAAAAGTTGCATGTATGTATTCTAATTATTTTGTAGCACACCAAAATAAGCACCAGCTTCGATAGGGTATCCTCCATTAAAAATATTATCTTATTCTTCTTCTATTTTATGATACCCTGGATGGCTGATTTTTTCCCAACAAATATGTATCCATCTGTGTACAAGAGATAAAAGATGAAAGCAATAGTCAATATAGGTAAATTATAGGCAAGTTTCCCATTAGTTTAAGCTACATTGTACGAAGCAAGAAAATGTCCATCATTTTGTTCTTTATGTCAAAATCTATATTAGCTTTATAAATTAGGACTTTGAAAAGACTAGAGAATAGATTTTTTTTTTTTTTTAGAACTACATGAAATATCAAGTATCTTTTTTAACAAACTTTCTCAGAGATGTTCTAACGTGAAGTGAACCATGACAGCTTACAGTGAGCCTTTGGCACACTGGAAAAACCATAAATATTGAAGGACACACTTCCATTTACACAGTCTCACACTTAAGGAGATATGTAAACTCCAAGGTTATTAATCTGAATAATGAATTAGACAGCAATTCTGTTGTTTATGTAAGAGCATATGCCTTTAATGTGATTTCAGGATTTTTTTTGGCATCATCCTTACATTCTGAGAAATAACTGGTGGCTGATGTGACAGTCTGTAGTCATATTAGCGAGAAAGGTGAAACAGGCAGAATTTTTCACAAGTCCAAAAGAGTAAAATATTCAGGTGTCCTAAGAGAGTTACATATCTAATTTACATTTTTAGAAATACTGTGGGCTCAGACATGTAATTATGCCATGGTAAATGAACAAATAATCACGTGTCATAAGAGCCTGGGTAATCTCTTCCTTTGTGGCTTTCATTAACATACTCGCTTTGTGTCTCTAGAGGGCTGAAATTTTCACTAACAGAAGAAAAGTTAATACAATGGAATATCTCAGTCCCAAGTCCTATTTCAAGCCTCTCCCCATCATTTATGTCATATTTGAAAATAGGATCCAGGCTACTAACTTTGTTAGGAACACTTGAAAATGTTGCAGTTTTGTTTGCTTGTTGTGGATTATTTGTTGTTGGTTTGGATTTTTTGCTATGTTCTATGCCTGTCCTTCATGCACTCTCTACCCTGACTTGTTTACATTGCGATAAAATGAGATCCAAAAGATGCTGTTATCATCCCTTTTACATTTTCTCTTCTTTAGTTTATTCTTTTCCATTATTCTCAAATATACCACTTAGAAATATTTTCTTTTGTGTGCACATATAAGCACACACAAACCACAGTACAGGTTTACAAATGGATTAAAATACCCGTATGCCTGACAAAATCATTAAAGAAATCCATCTGGAGTACTTTTTCTTCTTTTTTCCCAAGCATTACCCTTACAGCAATGATTTAAAGCTACAAATTAACATTTAGAGTAATAATCAATAGCAATTCTTTTATTTCTTCGTCCTTTAAAACCTTATTTCCATTACAATTTTACAGCTCATCTTCCCTGGCTCCTGTTCCCAAAAAGAGCTTGCAGGTCTGTGCCTGGCCAGCAAGTCATGCTACTGAATGCCTGTGGAGTGCATCAGCACAAAATATAAATTCAAGATTAGGTAAGAAAGCATCAATTTTCTCTTCATTCCAGTTTCCACCACTTTCAGAAAGCATACTAGGCAAATGCCTTTTTATAGCCCAGGGTTTTGTTCAGTTTTGCCATTATATTATGATGATCTGTTCGGTCTACTGAATGTCAGTTCCCTATTCAAGTGCATAGAACATTCAAATTTGTGTTGCAGACCAAAGAGAAGTAAATCAGTTAAGGAGGAAAATAGGGGAGGAATCAGTATAGAAATCTAGCTACTATACTAATTTCCCCTATTTGAGCATTTTGCACATTCAGAACTTTCGTGGCCACATTTACATAGACCTCTAAACCACTTATTCCTGCACTTGGTACTGCAGAATTACTTTTTCTTCTAATTTCCCAAGAAAGAGACTCTCTGTACCAAAGATTGTTTTATTTCTTTCACAAGAAATCTGCTGCTGTGCTAGTTGAAGGTGTTGCCCCAATCCAACAGGACCCCCAAGTGAATTCAGAGCAAAGGATATGGCTGAAGAGATTGTTTTATAAAGCCTAGCAGGCACATGAAACATTTAGATTATATACGGGTGGAATTGCATAACCACCTCCAGTAAATTTTCCCTTTTTCTTCTAAGCCACTAAGCTTTTTCTACCACATGCTGTGATTGTATAAGAAGTCTTCCACTTTCCCACTCCTCTAAATATTTCCCATTTTGGCAACGGATAGAGTGAGCTTTTAAAGGGGCATGTAATTATATCTGTAGGGAAGAAGATAGGAATATTGGACTTGATTTACTGTGGGTTCTCATTTAATTTAGAATTAAACAGGATTTAGTCAGCAAAGTGTTAGGCAGAACTGAAATCTGCACTGAAGATTATCTTTTTTTGTGTCTCTAGTAACACAATCTATGTGGCAATTTGAAAAAGTGGATGTTTGTTAAAATTTAGAAAAAACTTACAAAATTATTTACTGTCTACTTTTACAGCAACAAGATCTGAAGACATTTTTCTGCTATGTAATTTATTTAAAAATATAATTTTTCTTTGTTTTTAAATTGAATACTTATTCACTACTTTCTTAATTTGGGACCTGATTGTGGGAGTATCGTGAATCAGAGTGGGATAATCCAGACAAGTGCATTCTAATACCCTGCCCCGTGGGTTTCTGCAGTGAGGCACAGTAATGAGGGTGGATCACACTGTGTTGACTCCCTGAAATAATTGGCATTCTGCACTCACAGCATACTTTCAACACAAAGTAACATGAATTTATTTAGAGTCCCAAGATATATAGACTCTACTGTCCCCACACTGTTTTCAAGGAGAAACTATTTAGAGACTATGTCTTAATCCAGAAAAACTATTTGAACTACATTTGGAGTAGCATCCTTTAAGTCTCTTGAAAATCAAATGAATAATTTGTTTCAGATTGTGATTGTGCAAAAGCTGTCAGCCTTCTGGGATAGGCCAGGCTTGTCAGTGTGTTTTTAACATACTACTTTTACCAGGGAAATTTGAATGTCCTGGAGACCACAGAAAGGAAATAGATTGTCTGGAAGCCAGTCCATGTTCACATCTCTTTAAGAGCAGTGTGGACATGCACAGCAATTCCTATTCCTCATCTATTTACTATGATTCCCTAACTTCCATGTAAAATGTGGTGCTCTCTATCTCCTTTTTCTCCTGGACAATTTAAATCACATTCTTCTTCAATGTATTTGCTATTACCACCATTGTGGCCAATACCTGGAACTGACAAAGCCCTTTGATCAGTGATGTTTTCAGTGTTAACATTTCCTGACCACATTTCGTTTGTTCCTGTTTTCAATCAACTCTATTTCATACCTATCCATTAATCTAAGAACAAGGCATTTTGGGAGTGGAGAAGGGATTCCCTTAAATCATGCCCAAAAATATCATTACTTTGCTCATTTCAAACTATAAAGCTGCTAAATTTGTTTTCAAGAAAGTTGCTTAGATGGGTCTGGGTGGAGGAGGCTGGATTTACACAGATGGCGGTGAGCCTGTGGGTATGGCAGCCTGAATTCCTCATGGTCTGTTTACCTGCTCTACTGGTGATATGTCCGAAATTATTTTCCTCTGCATTTTCACTTTATTTAAGAAAGGATTAAAAAAGTGTACTGTGTGTGAGTCTCTGTGTTCTGGGGGTTGAGGTGAATGCAGAAATGCAATTGTGTTCCCATAAACCAAAATATCTGGAAGACAAAATATAGCCATATCAGCCTTGACACTGTTTTTTTCTAGATGTTATGTTTCATTTCATCTCTATTATATTCATCTCTTTATTCCCATAAATGTTATATTTATCTGTCCCTGAGAGCAATTCAGACACATTTCTTAATCACTCAGGAGTTCAAAAATATTATTGATTTCATATGAAAACTCTCCTGAGGCACTGCATGAAACAAACTTCTAAAGGAGGAGATATATAATATTCTTCATGGTGGATGGCAGGTGCTTTGTAGACTTGAATCCACACAAAATATTTAGGAGGGGGATGAATGCCTTTCAAAGCAAGTCACCTTCTGTAGAAATTATTAGACAACAAATTCTTTAGCAGAATTGTTAAACATTTATTGGCTTTGGCTTGCAGCATCCATGCAAATCCTGTTTTCAGTTTCCTTTCCTGTAATATTTGCACCCAGCCTTGTTTTGTTCAATAGAAGCTCAGAATTGATCAAATTCATACAAAATGCGGGCTAACTTAATTTGACATTGAATTTAGCTACTCTCTGTGTCTGGTGTATTACAAGATGAATATACAAAGCAGTTCTTGCTGTTAAAAATTAAAATAAGATATACTCAATTTTTTTGAATGTAAATGGCTTTTATAATATACCTTCAATGCTCCTTTCAGTGAATTTATGCTATTTTTTTTCCTACAGAAGCCCTGCCTTACTGAATGAGAACAGATGGAAATAATATCTGCTCTCCTGTCTTAGGGACCTCTTTTAGGAAGTGATAGGTTATCTATAAGAAATGCACAATACTTTTCAGTGCATGTAAAAATAAATCAGTTTAGAAATAAATATCTAATTTTAAAACTTAGATCAAAGCAGACAACTGCTATGCTAAGAATGTTTTCACAACTTAAAGAAAAGTCTAACTACTTTGCTAAGGGCCTTACAAAGCATGCACAATGTGTCTACTAATTGTGAATTTATACAATGGATTAAAGCATAGTTTAAAACACAGATATCCTTCTGATATTTTAATGGCTCTTATTAAAAGATTTTCCAACATCATAGCACTTGATCTGATTTATTTAGATCAGATAAATCATTATTGTAAGTTCAATTCACTTTTATAAATTGAAAATGCTTGCATGTTTTTCATAAAGTTAAATTAGTACGGTAAAATTAGACCTGGACAAATTATTCATGACTGTTAATTTATTTGACAGATTTTGCTTTTTTTTCTGTTTGAAGATTATCCTCTCACAGATAATATAAAGCGCAAATCTTCCACAAATAATTATTGAAGTACAGATAAGCCTAGAACAGTTTTTCAAAACCTTTCATATTTAAAATTCATCATGTGTTGGTTAGTTTTGATTACACCTTTGGGTTACCTGCTACTGTCTTTGGGACACACATTGCAAAAGCATTGCTTCGTCTATTAATAGATCGTAAATCTAATGTTAAAGGATCAAAAGCAGAAATGCACTTTGCCTGCTTATGCTGCTCCAGTTTCAACAGTTAAATGTGACTGCATACAAGGCAACATGGAAAAACATTTTTTAAAATCTTTTTCCGATTATTATAAAGTAGGTGCAATTAGCTATCTGCTTTATTTGAAATTTACTTTTCACCCCATACCAATAACAAGATTTTTTTAAAAATGCTCCTATTGAAGCAACCATAAAAGCAATAGAATTTTATAGAATTCAGGTTTAGGGAATTGTTAAAAGTAACAATTTTTTCTTCAGGAGTTACTGATTTTTCTGTACAGTTGCAATCACACCTTCTTAAACAGAATATTTTCTGTAACATCATGACCAAACTTTGCTACTGTTCTCTTTTGCTACAATTTAATGTTTGGGTTTTTTTTTTTTCAGACCTTGCTGTTTTGAGCCTCAGATCAACACCAGCAGAGAGATTTGGTTTTCTTCATGGTAATCCACACCAGGATGACTGATCCCAAAGAGTAGCAGCCATTGTGTTTTTGCTGGGATGGTTTTCAGCTGGATCTGTTCCCTGAATAATTCACTGGATAGACAGTGAAATGGTTGTTGCAGTACAGAGAGCAGAAAAAGCAGGGGTGGGAGTGAATGGCTGTCAGTGAAAGATGAGGCAGACTGCTTCTTTTATTGAACGGCATGGCTTTACACCATTTGTTCTCTGGGCCTCGGTATCTAGTCAAGACTGTTTCCTTTTCTAGCAAATGGATTTTACTCACAGTACGATTTATATCTTGTAAGTTTTGATATGGACTTTATATGAAAAAACAAAACCATTCTAAATGATCTGAGTATCCGGCCGCTGAAAATTAGAGCAGGATAACTCATCCTTTAATTATTAATCAGTTTAGCCTCCTCTATACGAAAATGAAAAGCTTAGTGACTTCTGTCTAAGATGCCAATTGTCGCTTTTGAAGCTTGCGTTTGTAAAATAATAATAATACCTTCACTTCCTGCATCTTTTGGCCTAGTTGCAAGAGATCAGCCTTTGGAGCTCCTAATAGTGTAGACAGAAAGGCTGTGACACACATTTGCAGCTGTAGTAACTTGCACATCCAAAGGATTTTGTAGGTGGAAACAAAAACATAAAGGAGTTGGTGTCTCTGTGACTACCAGTGTTCCCAGGGGTCGTGTTCAGTGGTTAATGAGGTATTTTGTTGCCAATGGCTCCACCGAGAATCTAGTCTATAAAAGATGCATTAGCAACAATAATGAATTACAATTAATTTTCCACTTTTGTTTGATTTTATTTTAGAGCAATTTTACGTTGGTGTCTGTTTATATTTCAAGCCAATTACTGACTAACACATTGCTTTAATTGCAGTATTTTGGAGGCAGCTGAAAGGAATCCAAGCATAATAGTTTAAGTCATTGTTTTGTATCAAATAACCCTGACATCATGAAATTTGGTCTCAAAAGAGTAATGTTGAAATTGATGAAGAATTAGAAGGGGTATCTTGTGTGAAACTAGAAATGTTTTGCAAGTTGGTAGTGGACAGAGTTTATCAGGTTACACAGTAGAAGACCAATGAATACTTACTCAACTTCCTTATATGTCAAAAAGCAAAGAAAGACTTGGGAGGTGTACTTAAACAAGTGATTTTTGGATAGGTAAAATTAAGTTTAATTCAGCATATTTGATGTTAATTATTTCTGACTACAAAACATAAACCTGATAAAAGCATTCTTTCCATTTGCTAACAGATTCTACCTGAGCTTTTTAAATCTTAGATTTGATGATATTTTGATGATATTTTTATTGCTATTTCTTCTCAGTTTATCTTTCTGTATAGTTCTCATATCATTCTTCAGAAGTCTATATGAAATGATTTAATTTTTTTTAAAAAGGAAATAAATTTACACTTGAATATACTGTATCTAAAAGATTTCAAGGGGAAAATGCTGGATTTATGCCTTATGTCTGCTCAAACTGATAGAGAAACAGTAGAGTTAAGTTACGGATTGTGTATACATTCTGAGCAAATACATGAATGCAGATATGGTGCCCAGAAAAGCGTCTTTACTGTCAGTTTCTTGTCTCTTTATCTAACCTAATAAGAAGGTAAGTGTTTCTCTGAAAGAGAACTTGAAAAAAATGAATTCAAATTCAATGATAATGGGTAAATTTCACCTGAAGGAGATGACAGAGTAGGGAGATACACTCCAAATTCCTCTGTTCAAATCAGGTGCTTAGCAACAGAATAGTATCTTCATCGGAGTCAAAGAACAGAGGTTTTAATTATTTTAGATTGATTTTCTTTTCAGGAGATTCTAAGGCCTTTTTTAGTAAAAATAAATCTCAGGATGTTCTTCTCACCTTATGAAACTCTTGGGGTTTTGGATTAGCCAGATACCTTCTGGGAGTCCTAATTGCTGTCAGCAAGTGAGTCACAGAGCTTGTTGAAGCTAATGTGTTTGTCAAACAGTTTCAGGCTGAATGAAAGGAACAATTGAGTCTTCTTATGTATCAAAGTTAGCTGGAAGCAATAAAATAATCATCCAAGGCAAATAGCAGATCAGAGTCATTTTGAACACAGGCTTTGGACATACGAACTGATTAATTTATGTTAGTTCCAGTTGTCCTAATTTTTAACATAGTGAGCATATGACAAATATAAAAAGTTATGTCACACTTTCTGGATAAATGAGAACTAAGCATTCCATTTTTAAAAGCCCATTTCTTTGGGAATGGCCAGCACAAATCTCATACTTCTCAATGCACTGCCTGTTCAGTTTTACACAGCTGACATAGTGTAATCTGTGTAATATTTAATGCTATAAATATTGCTCTATATGTCTACGAGCCTGATTGAGTGTGATACTTAGCTGTTTGAAGCTGCAGACGTTAGGCATTTGAATGGCAAAAAGATGAGGTTTAGATGTTGGAAGCTGGGAAAGGCCTGAAGAAGTAACTGTCAATGTCAGCGTTCGGAGGTGCAATTTGTTGGGTAAACAGTTCTCTGCCTTGCAGATTGTGAAGCAAAGAAATTATCTTTTATTCAGTTGCAATTGGGTAAAGAGTAATTGCGTTCCTATTCCTGTTGTATATAAACAAACATACGTATTCAGGGAATACATCTTTGGTATGTAACACAGTCGTTCTCCCAGCAGAAGCAATCCTTGCTGCCAGCTGTTCAGACCAGCTTGGTAATCTATCTATAAAGCTGCAGCCGGCTGCAGATTTTTTCCTTGCCGGCTGACTTTTACTATTCACTTCTCTCTCCAAATCCCTTAATGGCAAACCTTTACCACTCTACTAAGCTTCGTTTTCCAAGACTGTTGCTTTTAAGGCCCTGCACAACTGGCTGAATAGACTTTAATAGAGTCACTTAGGTAAGCAAGCATTGCTTATCTTGAGTAAAACTTGAAGAGTCTGGCCAGAAGAGAACAGCAGGGTTTGTTTTTTCCTACAGTCAATTTTGCTGTTGTGCATTAAGTAGTCTTCTCTGACCCCTTTTCATTAGCAGATCTATTTCTCCTGACAGATAGCTTTGAGTCTTTCCACAGCCTAAGTTAAGGGCAGATACAAGTATTCATTTCACTCACACGTCAAGTTCCTAATACACAGGAACACACCATATGTGACCACAAAACAGACAGTTACTGACACATTCAATGCTCTGCTGTATATGTTGGTTTGTATATTTACTTATTTATCAGTAATATCAATATCCTGCTCCTTCGTAATTTTGCTCCCTGGAACATAGCAGAAACTTGTGTATATATAGTTTCAAGCTCCATCAGACACAAAATTCAATACTCTAAAGCAAACATTAGTCCATATTCTTTTTCTATTTCCTGGCATTGCTTTAACTGCTGCAGAAATACAAGTAACTGAGCCAAAGAACTTTATGTTTATTGATTTGTTGATGGAATCCCAGAATTTTACTTGGTCATGAGACTGTGCCCTTTGCACATCAGGGTTTAGCATTGCAGTTATTCACCGCCCATTAAGAAACCTCTCATGGGCTCCAAGATCTGTTCACACATGCGATACCAAACCAGTGATTATATAACATAAACAGTTTGGTTGGTTGGTTGTTTTTAAAAATAAATTATACTACTGAAAGTCAAGATAATGAAAAAATGTATATTTCTTCAAAAACATTGTTTTGACTCTACAATTGCAGTTGGAATGGCTACGATAAAAGACAGAAACTGAATACTTCCTCAGTTCATCAATTTCTTAAGGAGGAAGAGAATGATGAAAGGCTACACTTGTTTTACATTCATTTAATACTGAAGAAACAGAGATAAAATTATGATAATTTCCTTCAATATGCTAAACACTTGTTTTGATGATGAAAATACGTCTAATACCAGGAAAAGCTCCTATATGTAGACTTCTAACAGTAAGTCTTGCACTTTTAATATTTGTACCTTCCTGATGAATGAAAATGTTCCCTCAGACTAGGGATATTTTTTGACCTCTGGGAGGAGCCTCTCCACTGATAAGAGTGAAATAATGTAGGAGAAGAGCTTTTGAATTTGTTGCACCTAGAGAAACTCGCTGAAATTCAGTGTGACTATGTTTTCTGCAGAAATATGTATCATGCTCACAAACATTTTTCATCTTCCTACTCTATTTATTTCTTTAAGATTAGGGAGAAGCAGAAAAATCTCAGGCAATAAGTTATATTCTTCTTCCCTTTCTTGTTTCTGAATCAACTTCCTCTCCTTTCTGCTTTTTAATTTCTTGTCTTTTCTTCTCCATACCATGCCAGAAGTGCTTATATCTGATAGCACAGCATATTACTCCAATCAAAATAAGTTGGGATTTTTTTCAGAATTTTTGCCCTTTTAACACAAGAAATAATAATCATTTTACATCTTCCTATGAGTATGTAATTGATTTAATGATGCTAATTGTGAGCTGGTTATATTAGAAAGCTTGTTTGGTTTGTGGAATTTTCTCCCTAGTTTTCCTTTAAAGGCAATTTCTCACTTACTTTTAGTATTGGGACCACAGACGTATTATTTAGATTTTATGCCAGCTGGCTATTAACTGAATGATAATTGAGGGGAAAAAAAAAAAGTGTATATAAAAAATAATGTAGGTTTCTTATTCTTACCTAGGAACCTTTATCAGTTAACTAGTCTCACATTAATACCTTTCTCCTAATACTCAGTAAAGAGTACTGTCTTGTGACAGTGACAGGTTTGAAATTTTCAGATTATCATAACAGCCTGCAGACTGGAGTATCTGTGTATCTTGTTTGGGATGTAAAAATGTAAGAGTACCCTATCTTCTTTTTATGTTCTCTCCCCATTAGGTGGCCACTGCTGTTGGTTTTCTGGCCTGCTTTCTTAGGCTAAGTGGGCTGTAAATCCTGTCAACCTCAGCTGAGCTTACTGTTGCACTAGCTGAATATTTGAAGCTATACCTTTGCTATCAGCTTGCATTTTCCCAGTACATAAAACCTGCATTTAATCAAAAAAATTAGTTTTTATGTATCAAGAACCAAAACAGGCCTTTATTTAAGTAGCTTTTTTAAGTCTCCAGTGACTGGAAAAGAGGGAATATTGCACTACTTTTTAACAACCTTAGAAAGGAGCACCCTGGGAACTGCTGACCAGTCATCCTGATCTCTGTGCCAAGTAAGAACATGGAACAGATCCTCCTGGAAGATATGTGAAAACATATGGAAGGAACGAAGGTAGATAGTGACAGCCAACATAGCTCCACAGGGGAAAATGGTGACTGATTAATCTGGTGGCCTTTTACGATGAAGTGACTACATCAAAGGGGAGAGTCACATGGACTTCTGTAAGGCCTTTGATATAGAACCCCACAAAATTCTTGCCACTAAATTGGAGAGCTGTTGGTTTGATGGATGAACAGTGAGATGAGCAAGGAGTTGGCTGGATGGCCACATGCAAAGAGTTACAGTCAATGACTCAATGTCGAAGCCAAAACAAATAAGGAGTTGTGTCTTTCAAGGGTGGTGAACTGATACTACTTAATACCTTCAGCAGTGACAGAGATAGTGGGATTGAGTGCACCCTCAGCAAGTTTGCTGATGACACCAAGCTGAGTGGTGCAGTTCATTCACTTAAGGGAAAGGATGAAAGAGGGATCTTGACATGTTTGAGAAATGAGTCTGTGTGAATTCTCATGGAGTTCAGCAAGGCCAAGTGCAAGATCCTACACCTAGTCTGGGCCAATGTCCAATATTAATACAGACTGGAGAATGAATGGATTGGTAGTAAGCCTGAAAAGAAAAACTTGGGGATACTGATGGATGAGCCAAAAATGTGCTCTTGCAGCCCAGGAAGCCAATCTCATCCTGGGCTGCATCATGAGAAGAGTGGCCAGCAGGTCAAGGCAGGTGATTTTGCCCCTCTATTCCGCTTTGGTGAGTCCCCACATGGAGTACTGCATCCACTCTGGGGTCCCCAGTACAAGAAAGATACTGGCCTCTAAGAATGGGACAGAGGAGGGCCACAGAAATGTTCAGAGGGCTGGAACACTTCTCCACTTAGGAAATGCAGAGAGGGAGGGAGATGCCTGGAGAAGATTCCAGAGTAAGCTTGTTGCAATCTTTCAGCATTTAGAGCAGTTTTCTAAGTCTGCAGTGGCAGAACAAGGGACAATGCTTTTAAACTGAAGGAGGGTGGATTTAGTTTGGAAATATAAAATTACTGTTACAATGAGGGTTAGTGAGATGCTGGAACAGGTTGCCCAGAGATATTTTGGGTGTCCCATCATTTGAAGTGTTCCAGACCGTGTTGGGTGGGGCTTTGAACAGTAACTTCCCATGTCCCTCTTGCTGAGCAGCAATTTAAAACGGGAAAAGGGATTTTGGTAGTAAAAAGAGTAACAGACAATTACTGAAATTCAGTTTTGAAGGTTCAAAGTAAATTGTAAAAAGTAGGATCACAACAGAGGTTGCAGGTAGGTGTCAGAATTAGCAAAGGAAATCATGAATCTGGAAGCCATTACCACAAAAGAACATACAGCAATGCAGTATCTTCTGTATTTTTAAACATGGCTGCATTTTGAGGCTTTTTATTTTGTTGTTGCTGCTTACTTAGCTATTTCTATACTATCAACTATAATATTGCTTTGTTTCTAACCTACACCCCATGTGTGAATCATACAGATTATTGTTCAGACTAGTGTTTATATTCTGAGGAGAGATGGAGTACAGTCATACAAAGTCTCACAAAGAATAGGATGTGATACAGCAGAAAACACTGGAAAAAGTGGTTGATTCAATATAAAGATGTCTTCTATCTTTTAAGTTATATCCTAGGTCAATCCCCTTCTCAGTCTTCAAAGGATGCAATGGACTTTTTCTTTCCACGTGATGCCTATAGCTGTATTTCCCTAAAGTCATCAGGGAAATAGCCACTTTTTAGAGGTTCTAGCTCTAGAAATGGCTCTGGGTTTGAGTATTTTCTCGTGTGATTTTTTTTTTCCAACACATACATGTTCCTCTGTCTTTTCTCTCCATTCCTTGCACCATTTTGGTTGTCGGCCATTCAAAGAAAACACTGTGGTCCAGACCAGCCATTGTGTTTGAGCTCTGAATGAAAGATCTTATGTAGTTCCATGCAAAATTATCACATATTTTTTAGTAAGTTATGCATATATTACATTATTTAGAAAAAGTTGATGAGGTGAACTCAAGAAGTCTCCTCCCTCAAGTCCACAGTTCCAGAAGTGCTCTGCTGATCATGTAGGTTAGGTGACATCAGGTGACAAGATAAGGTGGGGATGGGGGGGTCTTCTTAACTGTGGGAATAAGTAACTGGCAATCCAATGTGATCTCAGTCTACACATTCCAAGAATTTAATCAGGGAGCCTGCAATGAGAAGAGTTACTCAAAGAGTGGGAATGAAATGTACTAATTGCTGAAGTTGTGATTCAGAGAAATAGGGGAGTATTTTATATTCTTCTTCATTAGAACTTTAAAGTTGAGCCAAGAGCCATTGTATTCCAGTGAATACAATAGCTGGATTAGATAGTTAGCAGATACTTAATTAGAAAGAACCATTAATTTTGACCAACTGTGATGAGTCAGCTGCCTGTACATTGCTGCACTTTAAAAGTAATCTAGATTCTGAATCAATACCTAAAAGTTCAGGAACTTTCTGCATATATCTATACAAATATAAATAGATATATGCGTGTGTGTGCATTTCTATATATATACATATGTATGTATGTATGTAATCTGAGTTAAATGTTACTTGAAGGAATTTGTACTCTCATAGTCTTGGACTTCATAGACGTTCATGAATCACAAATTTGCTTGGGAATTAATCTTTCTATAGTGAGTGAAAAAAAAAAATAGACAAGCAGGGAAAGCTCATACTAAATGAAACTGGCATTACAAAGCATGAACTAGTTAATCTCCATGATAGAAAATAGAAGTAATTTCACATCAGGGTCATATGAATAATTAACTCACCTTTCATTCAAGAACATACCCTGAACTAAAAATATATGTGAAGTGGTATGTTATCTCTGCTTAAAAACACTTTTTTGTTGGCATGATTTAACTACTGAACTGAAGTCTAAAAAGAGAGAATGCATCTACTATTAATCTTTAATAAGCCATGCCAAATAGGAGAGCTGTAATTCAATAGGCTACAGCAAATAATTCCACATAATTTTGGATGTTATAAAACTTTAATTTATTGAGAAAATACTGCTGGTAAAAAAGACAAACTGTACGTACTGTATACAAGGATGCTAGTTTAGAAAAGCTGTGACTAAAATTTGACTGATGCTGACAAAGAAACTCGCTTTCCATTGCCAAAAGTATTATATTTTTTGTCTGTGTTGCAATAGTTTTATACAGTGAAACAAATCAGTTACATATAACTTGGTTTCATGATCCATTTATGACATTTTGTATTGCAATGGCCTCAGTATTCTCAGATCTAATTTTATAAATGTATTACAAAACCACTTTTTCCATTAATCATAGATAAAAAAATAATTTGTGTTAATTTTCAACTTGCCTGAAAGAAACTGAGACCTAGAGTAATCAAAGTGAAAAAAGATCCATCCAAATGCAAGGAAAACTAATTTTTATAGGTACATTAATAAAATAAATACAGAACCATACTTTCTGTATTGAAAACTTTAATATAACTTTACTTATCTGCACTTAGTAGACACCAGAAATGTTTAGATAGAAAAATAATAGAGCACTGTCTATTCAGTTATGAACAGATACTTTTTTGTCTATATTACGGTTATATATTTGCCTATATATGTATGTTTTTATATATTACGATGAAAACGAATGATTCATGACAGCTAACGTATGAAGACAGGAAGAAGAGTACTAAAGTAAAGAACTAGGCACTACTGTCATTTTAGTTAATTTGTTCAAGTAAGGCATTGTATTAGCAAAAGGTTTGGATTTGGGAGCCCTGTCACTGCTTTCCTCTGTAATTTGGGCATATCACCTATTTTGTATGCATGTTTCCTTTTTCAGTTCTTTAAGCACAAATCAATTGCTGTTTGACAGTTACACGGTTCATTAATACAGAAGAAAGACATATCTCTCCATCTAGATAGATTCCAAATGTTAATCACAGCAGATTTTCATGTTATTTTGCTGATTTTTAAACTCTAGTTCACTCCTCTGAAGCCTCTGAAGAGAAAAAAGTTTGGGTCTAACCACTTTTTTCCCTTCAAACTGATTATTCAATTTGCTCCAGCAAAGTTATTGGCAGGGATAAGCTGGTCTCCTGTAGGCAGCAATAATTGAAAGTAAATATTGAACAGGAACTAAAATAAGAAAGAAAAAAAAAAAAAAGGCACAAAACCAACATACTTGCTGCAAACAAATAACTATTCCTACAACCTTGAATTTATCTTTGTACACCCTTCACTGTTATTGCATGGTATGTTTTTTTTCATTTCTTCCTCAAATAATAAAACTATTTTACACAATATTGCACTGAAATTTATCCTCCCTGAATAAAAATAAAATATTGTTTTAGGAGAACACATTCTATACGCAGGCTTGAACCCCCAAAATTTGTCTCTATTATCTACATTATGATGATCCTTTGATGTGAAATTACCAAAGACAGAAAATAAGGAAAAACCTGCCTATCAGAATCTGAAATCTCTTCAGAAAAAAACGAAACTTGAGGTTTCAGATAGTTTGGTGAGTTCCCTGCCCTTCTCTTCTCACTATTTATATGAAACATTTCAAACTGTATTTAATACCAGATCATAGAGCTGTAATGCAACCATACAACATGAGCGAATGTGTGTTTTAATAACCTTAGTGAAAAATATATTGGATAACAAAATAGGTGCAATGATGTTAATTTGAGGAATGAATTTAAAAACTGAGGTCCTGTGTGTGTAACCCAGGTTTCCACAACAAAAGGCTGAAGATAAGCCCTAGTAAAATATATCGGTCTTACCTGTAGGAATTCAGCACATGCTCTTGTAAAAAGTCCTTTTCCAGCTCTCTCTTGTAGCCCCCATTAGGTACTGGAAGGCTGCCGTAAGATCTCTCCAGGGATTTCTCTACTTCAGGCTGAGCAACCCTAATTCTCTTAGCCCATCTTCACAGGAGAGGTGCTCCAGCCCTTGGATCCTCTTGGTGGTCCTCCTCTGGACTTGTTTCAACAGGTCCAGATCCTTCTGCTGGGGGCCCGACCTTTGGACACAGGATTCCAGGTGGGGTTGCATGAGAACAGAGTTGAGGGAGAGAATAGCCCCGGGAACTGCAGAATAGAGAAACAAAGAACCAAAGACACCCTAGCTGAACCCAAAACCCTGGCCCTGGACTAAGCACCACAAGGCTAGAAGAGCTGTGCTGACCTGCCAGACTTTTCTCCTGGTATTCTTTGTTGTCCCCCGTGGGACAGGAAAGTTGTATGAGGAACCACTGCGGTAACCTGTGCAAACATCTCCTTAGGCAGAATAAATGAAAAGAAAAAAAATACCACTAAATCATCAAGGAAACTGCCATCTGCTTGTCTTAAGGGTTTTCTCTACTCCTGATTGGAGTTTTTAGTGGCAAAACAAGTCCTGGTATGTCATCTAAGCTTTACAGACAATGTAGAAAACGAAGACAAACGTTTGTAAAACACTACACTCCTTATGCATGAGAGCATAAGTACTGATATATTGGTATTCTGTTACAGTATTTCAATGTCTTATGAAAGGTTGTAGCAAAAGGTGAAAATAGTACCACAAGTGAAATTGATGCACTTTTAGAGCAAAGATATAAAGGAAGAAAAGAAATTAGCATATTTTCCATAAAATCACTAGGCAGTTACTGTGAGAATGTTCTTTAATGACTTTACCACAGGCTACAAGAAACATTTTTTACTATCTCAAATACATTTGAAACAAGTACAATGCTTTTTATTTAAACTAACATAAAGCAAACATAGAGCTTTAAATTTAAATTCATTTCATTTCAAATAGATATTTGAATTGATTCTGTGATAGTGTTATGCCTCTCGCCATAGGCGAGTGTATTAGGCACAATATATTAACATAAAGAGAGGTGATCTCTGCCTCATGAAACAGAAAACCGATACCCCTTTCTTTACCTTCAGTACTCCTGTATGACCACTCTATAGCTTTTGGGATCCTTACATTGCTTTCACCAGAAAACATGATACTGTTCTCTCCTCAGTTTAAACTTAATGTGGTCAAATCAGAGTTTGCTTTTTCCTGCAAGATCTCCATACCCCCTGTTTAGATATTAATCTGTACTGGTGATAGAAACACAGACATTGCTGCTCAGACTTACAAACCAGGCTCACCTAGGATGCTTCTATTCCTTTCCTGTGCATGTCCGCTCCAGATCTTGCTCTATCTTCTGCCTTTTCCTGACTGGTTCTTTTCCATGAAAAAGAAGTTCAAACCGTCTCTTTTCTTTAGGATCCATTACGGCTCTACCTTTTGCTGTTCAGTCTCATCTCTGTCAGCATCCTTGCCACATTTACCAAACTTTTGTTCATCTTTCCTCTTCCAACACTCTATCCTGGTTATAAATACCTTTTCTATTACCTAAAGTCAGCTGTATACTATAATTAGCTATGACTTTTAGCCTCTTATTCTTCAAAGTCTTAGTTTTAAAAACAACCGTATTGAACACATAGGGATTACTTTGATTTTAGAAATTTTTGTAATGATTTTTGAGAATCACCAGTCTCTTAGGTTGCTTTTCACTGTAAAGACATGCAATGGATGATATTCCAAATATATCATGCTTTTCAAATCCTTAAAGAGAAGGTCATCATGCTTCTGAGGAAAAAATAAATCCAAGAACAATCTTATGTATCTTGGTAGTTTTCATTTAAAAGACAATAACATTTATCCTAAACTTGCAGTAATTATCTATTACTTTTGTTTTCCCCATTTTACATTATTTTACTTCATTTTGGTTCAAACATTTGGTGTTTTGTTCTTCTTCTTCGATTATTATCTTTTAAGATACCATCTTATGATGCATAATAGCCACCCTACAGAGACCACTTAGAAACACAACATAATCATTAATACAATTAGTCAGATGGATTGAAAGGTAGAATATCTTTTAATTTATTCCTTGTATTTAAACAGGTAGCAAGCATCATTATGAAGATCTTGATGACAAAAAATGAAAGCTAGAAAAACACACCTTAGTTATCTTCTTTCGATTGAAAGATAACAACAAACCAATTCTTATGCTTTATAGCTGGATTTATGCAAACATAGGGATACCAATGCAGGCAAAAAAAAAGAAAAGGAAACCGGAAATATGGTAATGTACTCAGGAAAAAGAAAAGCAAGAAAATTAAAACTCGAGCAATCAATCTACACTGAACATTCTGCCCCAGGCACTGACTGTGTTCACAGACTGTGAATCTCTAGCTTTCTTTCAAAGCAACCCCATATAGTGTACGGATAAGTACTTTGAAATGAAAAAGCAGTGTTTTCTCCCAGAACCTTTGAAGAGATGATTCTAGAACAACTCAGAGAAAAAATAAGAAATTAGATAAAGATGTCTTCTTTAAAATAAAGAAATCATGCTATGTTAAGGCAAAAATAACTAGTCAGGTATTACTGACTATTAACTCCATGGTATAACTATATAGAGAGTAGTACCCCTTGGATAGTTATCAGATCTGATAAAGGTCATGATGGATTATCATCTGTCAAATTTTAAGGGAAAAAACCCCAGTGTATAATATAGCATAACAAAATAACATTAAAAAAGAAATGAAATTGATAGAAAACAGGTTTCAGACAAGAAAATTATAAGCAAAAGTGTGAGAGTATAATTAAAAAAAGAGGAGGGAAATAAGCAAAAACTTGAAAGAAATACATGTATCAGAGTTAATTACCACTTGTGGATTAACACCAGCTGGCAGCTATGTATCATGCAGCTGTGTGCTTACCACCACCTCACCCCATGGAGATAAGGAGTACCAGAAAGGGCAAAAATGAGAAAACTCATGGTTTGAGATAAAGACAAAGTAGTAGGTAATGCAAAAGTCTCACACACAAGCAAAGCGAAACAAGGAATTCATTCACCACTTCCCAAGGGCAGGCAGGTGTTCAGGCATCCCCGGGACGGCAGGGCACCATCATGGTGACTTAGGAAGGCAAGCACTGTAACCGTCGGCACCCCTCCTTCTTCCCCTAGCTTTTATTGCTGAGCATGATGCCATATGTTAGAGAATATCCCTCGGGTCAGATGGGGTCGGCTGTCCCAGTTGCGTCTCCTCCCTCTCCTCGTGCACCCTCAGCCTCCTCACTGGTGGGGTGGTGTGAGAAGCAGAAAAAGCCTCGGCGATGTGTAAGCACTGCTCAGCAGTAACCAAAACATCCCTGTGTTATCAACACAGTTTTCAGCACAAATACAAACCAGAGTTCCGTAGCTACTATGAAGAAAATTAACTCTGTCCCAGCCCAAACCAGTCTGTCATCTTGTAACAGTCACATAAAAATAAGAAGGAATATTTACTGTTTTCAGAAAAAATAAAAGAGCATGTTAAATCAGAATAGAAAGGGAAAAAGTAATATTTATCAAGGCTGCTATTGGCAGAGAGGTAAAAGTAGAGCCACTCCTGGAAAAGATGATCAAACTCCATGAAAAGAAGAGATAACATAGAAGGGTAGTTAACTAATGACACTTTATTATGTTTTCAACACCAGCATCTGAACAGGAACACAAAGTACCAAATGCTGGGACCAGATGGTATCCTTACCCAGTCCAGCACAGCTCCTGGTGGATTTATCAGAACTCCATCAACGAAAGCCCCATTCCAGTGCAGTGCTAAGTATCACATTTTGAACTACTAGCCTGTCTCCTCTCTCTAGAGGAACCTATTCACACTGTTCATTTCAGAGCATAACTACAGCAACCATGTAGGTAAAGATAGTTCTTGGGAAAGGCAAACATAAAACAAGAGGTAACAAAGTTCAGATTCTGACGGACAAGTTAGTTGCAAAAACTGTCAAATCTATAATGATAAACCTCTGGGGTAGCATGGATGGATTACCATAATATTTTTCATTCAGGCCTCTGTTTGGAAATCTTGAGAATTCTGACTGTAAACTGTTGTGAATAAAACAGCAATTTTTAGGCTTTTACTAATCATCACCAAAGACTGATATTAAGCTATTCTTGATAACAGATGGAGATCTTTTCATTAAACTCTTTCCCACTTATTCTTCAGTACTTGCATTTTGACTACATGGGTAAGGCCTAAAATACTTGCAAAGTGAGATTAAGAGGACTGGACCAAGATGTAAGAAGCAATGGTCTGAGGAAATAACAAATCATGATTTAAAAACATATAGCTGGTGTATTGTTGATAAGACTAACACCAACGGATTTAAATCCATGAGCCAAAAAGTCTCAACTACATAACACTAAACCCATCACAGAAATTAAGATTCTTTGTGAAAAGATATGAAGCAAGATATAAATAAGATAGGATGGTAAGCAGAATGTGATGTTATAAGGCATATCATTGGTATCTGTTCAGTGTTGATGAAGAACAGACACAAAAAATCCATAGAACCATGGAATAGTTTGGGTTGGAAAGGTAGTTTAAATGTCATCTACTCCAACCCCCCTGAAATGAACAGCAACGTCTTCAACCAGATCAATTTTCTGAGGCCCCATCCAACCTGACCTTGAATGTTTCCAGGAACGGGGCATCTACCACCTCTCTGGACAACCTAGACAGCTAGATAAATTGTGTCCTTTGTGACGAGCAAGGCTTATACAGGAACTGAAAAGGGTAAGAATATTGCCGGAGGACCAGAAATGGTTACATGAATATTGGATTTCCACAGGCTGCTGGAAGCCAGAAGATGAGGTACTGTATTGATTCAAAAATCTTCACATTCAAAAAACAAACTCATACAGACTATGAGAAAGAAAACCTTTTTCTTTGGACAAACACCACTCAGAGAAAAAAGAAAAATTCCTCCACAAACAATAATGAGAGAAAAAAAAAGCTGTTAAATACTACTTTGTCACATCTAAGTGCCCCGTGGTCTAAAAACTTCTGGTCTTATTTAGTTGGCATTTTTCTTAATCATACAGTCTCCAAAACTCTTGATTTTAAGTATTTAAGCCCCCTACCACACATATACAATATATTGACCTGTAAGGTTACAACTGACAGCAACCACCATGAGACTATGTTAATTTATAGCCAAAGGAAATAAATTAATTGGACAAACAAAACAACAACCCCACCCATCCCCCTCCAAACACGGATATACAGTAACTATTCATTAGAAAATATTCCTGTTGCTCTGTGTAAAAAATCTTTTAAATCCTACAGGTGATATCACTTCTTCAAAACATTGTCAAGCATGGCTTTCTCCTCTTGCTAAGTAGAGATGGTAGCACAGAAACAGTCCTAATCTCAGCATGAGCAATTTCACTGCATTGATTTCAGACATGGAAAATACACAAGCTGAAAAGAAATATGCTGGTGATTATTCATACAAGGGCTAACTAGTTGTCCTTTTCAGAAAAGAAAGACTTAAATTCTTGTTCTACATTCACTACTTGACTTAATACCTTAATTGAACCAACCCAGAAGAATAAACAAACCTTTCAGACAAGGATGTGTGCAGCACAATAATTTACTAACACCTTTATCAGTAGAAAATTAGAGGGAAAAATGTGAGAAAGTCAGCGGATCAATTTTCCAATCTCTTCTGAAAGTCTGCTACTAGACAAAATGTAACATAAACAGGGGAAATTTTTTATAATCACAGCAAATTTTAAGTGGAATAAGGACTTATTAAAAATCCATTAAGAAGTTAAGGGATAAAAGGAGGCTTCAGGATATGGAAACATCTTTAGATAGAGTCAATGAACATCAAAACAGAATTGAAGAATAAAAAAGTAAGAAAATGCTAGGAATTTTTAAATGAAGTCATTTTGCATAAAGTCCCTTTTCTTGAGTAGATAGTGCTTCAGCACTTGAGTGCTTCAGCAGATGTAGACGAATCTATGCAACTTCTATAGAAAGAACTTGCTGTTAAAGGTACCAGAATTTATCTTTATTAATCATTTTCTAAAATCCTTTTTTATTAATTAAAGAAAATCAGAAACTAAAATGAAAACAAGTATTGTATTGATCATTTTAAATCTGAATATAGCCTATACATATGGAAGGGCAAATATCTCAGAACACAATATTTAATAATACTTAGAGGAATTATCAGGAATCTGCTCCTGTTTTTCTTTGCAATGAAATAATACATGTAATTTGGAGGTTTCAGGGATAGGCCAATCTTTCCCTCTTTTAGTACAGAAGCCATGAAAAGCATTAGTGGAGATTAAAAAGGAAAGCTTAAACAGAAATATAAAAGGGAGCTAGATAAGGAAAGGTGGTGGGGTAACACTGGTTTGGTTGCTTTGGTTTATCTGTGCTTTATTAACACTAATTTTTTTCCCCCCAATAATCTTTTACCACCTATGCACTTTTCATTATAGGGGAAAATTTACAGTTATATCTTTGTTTTAACCAAGCACTCTGGGTCTGCCTTTCAGCAGGCACAGGAAAACAAATCTACAGATTTTTGCAGAGAAACTGCTTGGTCCTGCCTGAATGTCAGGCACCCACCAAAGCTGCTCTTTGTCAGCTGGACAGAGCAGAGAAGATAAAATAAAAGGCTTGTGGGTTGAGATCCGGACACGGAGGGATCACTCACTAATTACCACCATGAGAAAAACAGGCTCGGCTTGGGAAAATCAGTGTAATTTATTGCCAATCAAATCAGAGTAGGATAATGACAAATAATTAAAATACCTTCACTCCACCTCTCCCTTCTTGCTGGGCTGAGCTTCAGTCCTTGTTTCTCAATCACTTCCCCTCAGGGGCAGAGGAGGGTGGGAAATATGGTCTGAGGTCCGTTCCTCACGTGTTCTCTTCTGTTTCTTCCTTCTTAGGGGAAAGATTTCTCAAACTCTCCCCCTGCTCCAGCGTGTGTCTCTCCTACAGGGAACTGCCCTCCATGAACTTCTCCTGTGTGAATTCTTCCCATGGGCTACAGTTCTTTACATACTGCTCCAGCGTGGGTCCCCCACAGGGTCAGAAGTTCTGCCCTCAAACCTGCTGCAGCATGGGCTCCTTTCTCCTTGACCCTGGTCTCCTTGTCTCCTGGTCCTGCCTTGACCCTGCTCCAGCGTGAGATTCCCAAAGGGTCACGGCCTCCTTTGGGTGTCCACCTGTTGCAGCATGGGCTTCTTCATATGTTGCAGAAGGACTCTCTCCTCCTCCCCGGACCTCCACGGGCTGCAGCGGCACAGTTCCCTCACCATGGCCTGCACCACAGCCTGCAGGGTGGTGGTGATGAATCGCCCTGTCTTTCTTTGCTGACCTTGGTTTCTCCAGAGTTGTTTCTCTCTCACTCATATTCTCACTCCTCTGTTCTCTGGCTGCAGTCATTGTTTCCATTGCACTGGGGTTTTTTTCCCCTTTCTCAAATGTGTTATCCCAGAGGTACTACCACCATCGCTGGTGGGCTTGACCTTGGCCAGAGGCCGGTCTGTTTTGCAGCTGGCTGGCATTGACTATATCAGACATGGGGGAAGTTTCTGGCAGCTTCTCGCAGAAGCCACCTTTGTAGCCTCCACATTACCAAAATCTGACCATTCAAACCCAATTTAGGAACACATTACTTTTTGTGCCATATTTTTTGAATCTGTAAATTTACACTCTATACTTATCTAAAAAAATTGACCTCCTTTGTACTTGAAAATTGTGTTCATTGCAACACCATAGGCATAATAACTGTTCATTTTGCTAAAGAATTTCTAATATTGATTTTGATTAAGAAAAGTAATTTCCAATGTCAATAAACTTAATAAAATGAGAATAAAATTGTCCCTACAGAGAAGGTTGCATCAACCCAGCCAAATGATCAAGAGAATTTTTCTCACAGGCACAAGCCTTATGTAAAGTGGGATATTTATGGCCTGTTGATGCTTAAGCTCAACAACCTTGTAAATGCTTATATATATAGTCCATACAGTTTTATATAGACGATTCAGATGGATCTCATAATTCAAATAGATCTTAGATGCATGGAGTTTCACAGATTGTCCATTGCTTTCTGTTATGTAGGCTCTTAAATATCAGTACTACACTACTCTAGCCTCATCTGAGCACTCAAAGCTAGACAATATTAATTCAATACAGTTTCAGTCTCTGTTGATACATCCTTATTCATGACCAAAGTTTTTAGGCACAGCAGCAAAAACAATATTAGACTTCTTTGGCTGTCATCCTATTGTAATGTTGCAGTAAACTCCAGATCTGGAGTGTAAGAAATAATAATAGAATATTTGTAATATAAATTGCACACAATACTCTGTGCATGCAAAAGAAACTTGCATTGATAGAATACACCATAAAAGAAAGAACTTATATATCTTTTTTCTCATACCACGGTCATTCAATAATTTAACTCCCTTCCTTCCTAAAGCTCCAATTAGGATAACTAAAATCAAGTGGTAAGGTCTTATTTTGAAAAACAGATGCTGTTTCACCATATGTTTGTGTCAAGAGAAATGCCTCTGCAGATATCAAAAATGAGAGACACCCCTGACAGTGTTATTTGCTGCCAATACAAATATGAGCTTCTAAGAGAGACTTTTCAAGGAAAAAGAAATCTGATGCAATAAACGTCTACACACTTACATCTAATATAAAACAGGGCTTAGAAAAGTAAATCACACCATTGCAGATTGCAAGTACTCTTTTATATTCTTATTATGCTAAAATAAGTACTGACAATAATGTGACTTAAAATATCTCTAATGACAACACGCAAGTATAATGGAATGAAATTTATTATGTTATCAACATTATTAAAAACTATTTGCTGCTACTTTCATAAACACATTAGTCCTTGTGTTTTAAGCCAAAGAACTTGAAAACTAGAATCAGCAATAACAGTTATCTCCTCTCACATTATCCTCTGCTTCTCAGAAAAAGTAATAATCATCATTTGCAAACGAATATGAGAAGGTAGTATTTATATCTTAATTGGCTCTCACTAAAATATGGGAAACTCATATTTTATAGAAAATGACAAATGCTTTAAATGTACTTTCTGTCTAAATACAGGTGAAAATTAAAAATCTGTAGGAGGTTATTTTCCATTACAGAGAGAGTACAGTAATGAAAATATGTTCAATAGCAATTAAGAAATGATTCAAAACCAGAAAAAAAAAACCCCTAAATGCTTCAAGCTTTCAACACTCAAGTACAAAACAAGATTTAAAATTTCATTGTAATCCAGATGTTCCCAATGTTTGTTTTCAGTGGAATGTTTTCCACAGATGAGCTAAATCCTCAAGTTCTGCTGATCTGTGACAACACCATTGAGTGATGATGACTTAATCCATTGTTGTCAATAAACACTAAGATATATTTTAATATGAATAACACAGTGACAGAAGCAACCAATATGAAGATTATAATCCAATCATTTATGAAATATGAATGACTATCTAGTATGAGGAAAGCAGCTAAACCTAATCTGACATAAATAATGAATATTTTTATTTTGTAAAGATTAGAGATATAAGTTTATTTTCTATTTTGCAACGAAAAAGTAAGCTATTTAACATCTTTATCACTTCAAAAAATGTTATTTCCTTATCAAACTGAAATTATAGCAAGTCATTAAAGGCTAGCTTAATTTTTGTTGTCATTTTTAAACACAACCATTTTTCACGCAAGAAGTTATTTTCTATTATTTACAGTTTTTAATCTTTTATCTATTCCCATGTAATTACCTTATTTTGATTGCTACTTTTGACAGTCTCTAACTTTAAAATTCGTGTTTAAGTTTATGCTTACCTATGTCTTAGGAATTTTCAGAATATGAAGTTCTGGTATAAACACAGTTGCACTGATATAAAGAAAACACTTTTTGGGTGAGTTTCCTCTTAACAAACTTCAGCTACATAAATAGGCATCTGACCTAAGGCTCCACTAAGAGAGAAATGAGCTTCCACAGAGTTATTCATGTTGCTGATTTCAGAAAGTCATTTCAGAACAGGATGAATCACTTTCTAGAGTTGTCTGCATCTTTCTCTTAAGAGTAGAAGTCTTATGCTACTACACAGTACTACATACTTAAGTATAGAAGAGCTCAAATTATGTAATGCATAACAGATGATCTGCAGTTACTCTATAAACAAAATTACTCTGAGGATGTATTCCTGTTCAGACCAAGAAAAAGCATCATTGCAGTCTTATCTGTACAAACTTGTCTTTCTCAAGCCTCTTCTGGATAGCAGACAGAGGGAAACGTGAGTCCTTTCTGAAGACAGCCTCCCTCAGTGGGAATGGTGACCAGTATTATAGTAGCAAAAATTTCTCAGTGAGCAAGTGGACTCTGCTGCTTCCCTCCTGCCAACTGTAGACCTCCCTCTGCTCCAGTCAGCTCAGCACCCTGTGCTCAATACCCAAAAACAAACTTGGAAGCCAGTTGCCCATTTTTACTTGATTTCTAGCCCCCTCCACAAACCACATCATTTCTCATGTGTTTAAGGCCCAGCTGCCCTCAGTTCTTTAAAAGGTAACCTGTAATAGCAGTTGTGTGCCTAAGGACCAGGCGTTTATTGGTTCTTGCCCTGAGTACATTCAGTGAATCAATTCAGACAAGGCGTGCAGGTTATCTTTTTTTTAAAGCATAAAGCTTACGTGAACAACTATATGATAAATAGGAAATCAAGATATAAATAAATAAAACTGTGGCAAATGGGGAAAGTGAAACAGAGGTTGGCCATTATTTCGGAGGGAATGAAGGTAGTAAGCAGGGTGAACCCAGGAGGAGAAAATAGTAAATTATATGACTGTGATTGTAAGTTGTTCTTGTTTAGCGGCCCTGCCCAAATTCAGTGGAGTTCTGTTTACAGCAGAACAAAAAGCTGTAAATGCTTTGACATTTGCATCTGATTTCATCCTTTGGCTCAGTCACCAGGGTTTCTCTACCTAATGCTGGCAAGGGAATGCTAAGAGAGGGTGGATGAGATGACTTGATGTCCTAACAACTCGCACATACACAAGCAGCAGACATAAGTTTCATTTCTTAAAGAAGCTGGGCTGACGTGCCTCTCTGGCATCTCATTATTCTTTTACTGGCAGTTGCTTTTTTGTTTTACATTATCATGCAATGTTTTATGTGTTGTCAGTTCACATTTTCATTGGTCTGAGGTAAAAAATCAGATGCCATTGGAGTTCCTGTGCCAAAATATTCCCCTAAGGCTTTGCTCTTCACTGTCTGTCTTTCCTGCAGCCAGGTATCCTGCACAGAGTAAATGTTAATTGCTAATATTTTTATATGGTGCAGCTTTATATTGAAATTAGAATAATATGGAATGATCAAAATGCAAACTGAGTTTTCACAGTGGGAATGCTTTTAATAATTTCCATTCAGTCTTAACTGTGCTCTTGCCATTACCAAAGCCCGGCTGAGGACAACTTTATCTTGGATGTTCTCCTTTAATAAAAGAGATCCAGCATGGGCTGATAATTGGCACAGTGAGTTATGTTATGTCTTCCAAAGTTTGTGATAAAGGGTTTCTTCCAGAATAAATGAGCATGCCCTTAGCACATTCTCACATTCCAATAATTTCTGCCTGTCAGAATGGTGGACTTGGAGTGTAATTAAAATGGTGACATACAAGCGTAATTAGGTGTGTGCTACACACAGAGGTTGAATGGTGACAGAGTTCATCCTACAGTCAGTGAAAATTCTCTTGAGCTCCTGGTATGCTGATGCTAAACCTGACAGCCAACCAGTTCAGTCAGCCACAGTTTCCCTTGTCCTTGTTTATGTCTAATGTTTTATTGTCCATGCCTTCCTCAAGTAATTTTCACCCACTCTATAAATGGATGTTATGTCTAATGTTTGTTTTTCTTTCTCTTAGGAAACACAAAGTGTGTTTCAAAGCATGAAGGGAGAACAGCGTACATGAACTACACGCTTTGGATGGCAAATGATTTATGAGTCTTGACAAGGCAATTTACAGATTTTTTATTTCTGCATTCAAAATATGGTTTGTGTCTAACAGTAACTCCTTTTACTATTAATTACCACACGAAACAAAGTCATAGTTGCTGTGACATAAAATAATGGAAGATTATATTGAAAAGTACACACTTAATCATATATCATAGTTGGATAAATTCAGAGTCTGTGTAAAGGAAATTTGATAATGATTTGCCCCAGCTTTTCGGTATATAAAGCAAAGCAAAGTCCTGTTTCTCAGATAAGTAAAAATAATGAGGACAATAAAGGGGAAAAAATAAAACATCCACAGCAAGTTAGTTAATTAAATATATCTTGACAGTTTCAGTCATATTTAAAGCCAGCTTTGGCAGATTACAGGCCTGGATTTGCTGTGCTGCTATTCTAATAATAATGCAACATAATGTCAGAGGATTGCTTCACTGGAGTATTTACTACTGAAGAAAAAATTGCTTTTATAATTATACATCCCCAATAAAATGTACAGAAATGTTGAAGACCATAAAAAAAGTCATCAACAAATTATAAGGTTTGAATTCTCTGAGTTATATGTGTACAACACTTCCATTACTGTTGAAAGGATTTAGGAACCTATACTGAAGGATAAGCATAGCTGATCAGATTTTTCATTGTAATTTGCATTGTAGTTTTTCCTGCTAAGGATTTTCTCCTGTGAAATTGCATTTATTATCATTTGTTATTTTTAATGGTTATAAAAACAAAATAGATATCAAGTTTCTGTGATAGAACATATGTGAAGGGCTTCCAAAAACTTAATTTCTCTCTTCTTTTGTTCACTCCATATGTAAAAACCAGTATTCCAGCAATGTAATACATTGTCTAACTCAAAGAAAGCTGTTTCTGCACTGTATATCTATATATCTATACACACATACCCTTAAACTGTCTCGATGTTTACACTTTATCTCCTTCTGGAATTCATCTGGTCATTAGAAATCACACTATCTTCTCAGCCAAGGAATTTATTTTTCTGTTACAACAAAAATTATTAACCTAACTGTTATAAATATTTCTAACAGTGGCTTTCTATTAGCACTTAAATGTACATCTGTTATCTAAGCTATATCGTTCATACTACTTGATAACTGCTTAAATAATGACTTTGATTTTGCTTCTTAATAATTTGGAAAGTCAGGATTTATTTTTCCAGGAGCCTAAGTATCAATTTAGAAAGCTCTGCTGTTGTAAAAATAGAAAACTTGGTCTTGATATCATTTGCATCAGCGAGACCTATTTTATGGCAGCAATGGCTATGCTATGTCTTCTGCTAGGAAGGGAAAATGTAAGCAAAGAGCTGTTTTAAGCAGGTAATTGGCAGACAAGGAAATGCTTAATTTTTGTCTCTTTCTGAAGCTGGAATAGTAGCAATATGTAATTTTGAGGAGGATTATTGATTAGTGACAAAGCATATTTATCGGCTGTGCCATTTGTTGTATTCCTGCAAAGAAAGGGGATTAGGTGACACATTTGTCTGTGATGCAGAGGGATTACTTTGCTCTGAACTGTAGATCTGCTAAGTATAGAAAAGGCCACTTCTTGAGAGACATCTGTTAGTTTGGATGTTACTCAGCTTCTGTTTCCCACCAAGATCATTGCAAATGAGAGAATGGGTAAGTCATTGGCAGGAAATACTCTGCCTGAGTTATTCTTACTCTGTTGAGCATATGGCTCCATTATCTGTCACCACTTAGACCTGTGTCACTTTATTTTGTTGAAATAAATGAAATGCTTCTTGATTTGTAAATGCTCGTGGGATGCAAATAATTCTCATGGATAAATTTGATCACGAGGGCTTTGCTTTGTGGGCTTCATAAGAATATTATTTTTCTCTTAGGGCCATGAATTCAAATTAAAAGAAATGTAAGAGATTTAAAAAGAATGTGTTATGCTTAATGCCATTAATTATTTTTTTTTCTAACAAATTTCTATAATTAACCTAGAGCTGCCCCTTGAGATAAAAAATTTTTAAAACTCCATTTAAGAACTTTTTCCCTGCTCTGCCAATTCTTGCCTAGTTTTTCATGTGTCCATGGCTTTATAAAATAAGAAATGAACGGCTTTTTTTTTTTTCCCCAAGCGTCAAGGTAATTTATTCCAGACCTAATTCTGTAAAGAGTGATCTGAAAAATAATTGAGCACACAGAGTGTGAAATTTTAAAGGATATTAGAAGACATTCATTGCTTTGAATACTTTACTGAGTGGTATAAAACAGTGAAGAGCTGAAGAGATGATCAAGCCAATTAACAGTCGCAGAGAATTACAAAATATTTGCAATATGTCACCCTGACATGACCTTATGTACTCTTGTATTGATACAACGTCACAGTGAAAACATTACAAGGCATTATCAAGGCACCCTGTTGTGATTACTTTGTGGTTTTCCATAACTATTTTACACTGTTTTTCTTTTTCTTATCTTCCTTCTCTTTCCTCTTACTCATGACTTCTTAGAGGAGCCAAAGTATTTCACATTGTATATCTCTTTCCCTCTTTTTTTAACCCCTTTTTCACTATGTTTTTTATTGGTTTTGTTTGTTTTGTTTTCTTTTTGGGTTGATTTTTTTTTCCTGTTATGGATGATTTTCAGTGACCTGGTTTTATTGGTTGATCATTTTATGACTTTATTAGGGCAGTGGCAGAGATCTTACTCTCTGGGTATTTTCTGGTCATAAAAGAAGAAGAGCTTTATAAACTCTTACTGACCATTCAAGAATTATTGTCAGGGATCAAAAAATATACAAGTCCCTGTATTCCAGAAGGATCCAGCTAAATCAGCCCTTTGAGAACCGTGATAATATAGCTGTAATTTAAGGAAGTATGTTGACTTTTTAAAAAGGCAAATTTCAAGCCTTCAGTATCTCAAATTTCAGCCCTAATGCAAGATGTGAGAGGTACAGATTCAGCACAGCATATGGCTTTAAATTTGGTATTACAGATTTACAGCATAGAGCCATTTCCAGTCCTGTGAAATTACTTCCCATGAAATATAATCTTCAATTTGTACTTTTTTCTGGTTTCCTCCATTATTTTATTCTCCATTTATCTTTTAACTCCCGCAGCACTCAGTACTGGATAATGCCAGCTGATGAGTCAGTGTCATGAAGGCAACACAGACACTATGATAACTAAGTTTCATTTTCTAGTCTCTGAAGAAGCAGCCACCAGCTTTGTTGCCAAAAAAAAAAAGACTCATATTGCACATAAGATACTTGGATATTCAGAGTGAATTTTATATGAGGTACAGTATGAAATTAAAAAGGAAATACAATTATTTTATCCCACAGAAGGTATAACAGTACCTAAAGGTAAATTTGGGAGTTTTATGGTTGATGAATATGCAAATAAAAACAAGTATGGAAAAACTTCACTCTCTCTATTCCTCTCTGTCTTTTCATGTGGTATCCCAAAATAGTCTGAACACAAAGACAGGAGAAAATTTATGGAATATGTGGGCTATGAGTACCACGGATGTGTTTCTGCCACGTAGACATGAGTGCTGTTAAAAGGTCAAGAGTCAACAATGTACATTTTGAGCTAGGAAGACTGTGGTTTGGATTCTAGGAGATTAGATGTTACAAATGAAACCTTAGCTGTAGTAAAGCAGGTTACATATCTGATCAAAACTGGTGAGTATGGGAAGATTGTAGAAAAGCTGCAGAATTCTTTATGTAAAACACCTGATGTAAAACAGAGCTGGCTTCTAGAGCTTAGCTGGTCATCTACGGTTCCCTTTACTGTAAATGGAGACTAATCAGAATAACAAATTTATCTCATTATAAATAGCTAAAATAGATTAGATTAATCACACCGAGAAAAGCATTAATTTCTCTTTTTCAACAAAAACATCCTCTCTGATTAGCTATTCTCTGGATGTGTACATCACAGATGTTTAAAGTTAAGCAAGATACATCTTCTCTTTGGTGCATAATTCTTCCATGAATGTTTCAAAGATTTCAGATTTTTTTATACCTATAGCAACTTATTAAATTGAAACTCGACCTTTACATCCATACAATTTTTCCTACACAATGCAAGAAATAATCACAGATGTAAATGACAAGTGGGACAAATATTTCACAGATATATTGCACCAACAATGAAGCCACAAAACACTTCTGAATGTTACAAGCAAGCAAATTAACAAGGTATTATTAATAATGGTAATGGTAATATATTAAAAACTGCCTTCAATTAAAGTAAGAAAATCTGATTAAATTTTGCCTTTTTTAAATCATTTGCTGAGAAGCAGAAAGTGATAAAATCGATCACCTGCATTCTTCTCCTCTGTTCTTCTCTGACATGCTGTCAGTCCTTATTTGTTTGCTTAGTATTTCTGTAACAACAGAATAAGGGAAGTAGCAGTCCACAGGAAACCCACAGAGAGGTGGTGAAAATGATAAAGAGCTGGGAAGCTTTTAGGTGGGAGAATATATCATATCCTTATCTTCTAGTAACATATTTAAGCAATTTAATATAATGTTAGACACAAAACATGGCCAGTAATGAATTATACTGATATCAGTCAATCAATCTGAACAATATTGTCTTCAAGGGTTAATGCTTTTAAATTTAAATATTCTCACAAGGGTTATTTGTTCACACGGTTTCTAAAAACTAAGGCAGCATATTTTCATTTAAGCTCTGAAAAATCCAGTTGACAAATTTTACATGTTTTAGCCAGAGTATGAAGACTCAGAAGCCATCTCAAGCCAAAAGGCAACAGAGAGAAAGACCTAAGCTATTGCATGTGTGTGTTAAAGTGAGCAACTATAAATATTTTGTTAGCCTTCTGTTTTGAAGAAGCAGTGCAGCAAAGAGCGCTCATAAAATAGCTTTCTAATATTTTTTAATTTAAAACTGATTGTGATTCAAATCATACTTATGAAATTTTCTTTCCGTATTACATCTTTGCTTACTAAGAAAAAGAATAATATTAAGGTGTTTTGAAAAGTCTTGATATTTGCAATTGTCCAGATATTTAGTCATATAATCTTGAAGATGGAATTTTTTTAAAAATAAATCTGGCTTTTGATTTAACAAAGAGTTAAACTAAAAAGCATAATCAGGATTGCTAAATAATTGTTCTTGATATATGAGAACAGAATACTAATGAATGTTGAGCAAAAAATGTCTATTACCTAATTAGTATAGTAGAAGTTATGCCTTGTGATTAATTCAAGGTTTACTCTCTTCACCCAGAAAGGCAGCAAACATTGATAAGTTTCCCGAAATCCCTATTGTCCTAGCTGTTGGTAACTGACATCAGTTGAAATTTCCCCACACGCAAGACTGAGCAAGTGAGCCCTCTGGCCTGGCAGGGGTTTATGATCTTTACTGTTTTCCATGGCTTGGCTGACTCCACCTCTCCTTTCAAGCAAGCTGTGACTGTTTTGCTTTTTGTTGCAGAGAATCATCCGAAACGAATTTTAGGTATCTTCTAATTTGTTTTGTCTTCCAAATCCTTTCCTTTCCTCAGCGTGCTTCTTTCATAGCTGAAGATAATAAAAAGCTAACAGCCACGGTAGCCATATTTTTGCAATAGTTTTGTAGACTTCAGTTTGCCTCTCATGATAACTAGAATAGAAATGAAAGAACACAGAGTCTCAATGCTATTCCTTTTTTCAGAATCATTACGAGTGGGGCAGAAGTAGAAGAACTCTGTACTCTACGTGAAAAAAATGTAAAAGGATTGCTTTTCCTAATAAGCTATTTCATTCTTTCATTCTGTCATGGGCTAGCTTGTTCAAAAAAGCAAGAAAAGACAAAGCAAGGCCCACAGATTAGTTCAATAAGTCAGATAATACAGTGAGTTATTTAACTCTGTAATATTAACCATTAATAATTCCTAAGGGTACCTGGCTCCTTAAGATTTGATAATGTTCTGGCTCAAACAAATAGGGGTTTAAAGCTGACCCCAGTTTTGGGGTCCCTTGGTTTTAAGAGTTTGACAGAGCAGCCAAAGATCTCTCTCCCTCGCAGTCTTCTTTCTTACTGTACAGTAGTTAACACTTCACTGAAAATTCCTCAGATCAAAGCATTTTTTTTAACCATAGTTCACTGATAGAAGTGAGGCGTGGAAACAGATAAAGTGGAAAAAAGTGAATAAGAACGTGAGCATTGCTCTAATTCTCAAGGAAGGCAGCAGCACTAGAGGTAGTCCAGGAAAGAGTTCTGTCTCACTGTTTTGCAAATGGTGCTACTGCCATGCAAGATAAGCAAAAAAGGGATGGATTTTATTGTCACTCAGTTTTCTGTTTTAACATTTCGTATTCAGGAGAACTAGGTATGTTTAATGCACTAGCATTACATGAATAGTGGTAATCCAACTAGGAGGCAATCCTAAAACTTCAAGCTATAATACCTTCAAAAAGTAAAAGAAATTATGGGGGGGAGGGGGGATGTTTTGCAAAATCAAAAAAAGAAAATAAAAGAAAGCTTTCTAACAGATCTTAATCTGCTGGGTCAATATATTATTTTGAAAGGTATATTTGGGATTCCATTGTAATTCCTAATTTGAGATAACATTTTAAAAGGCAGTAAAGGAGTCAAATAGGGAAAAAGATTACTAGAAGGTCCTAAAAAAGATTTTTTTTAAAAGTGTATTAGGCTGAAGCACAGAATGAGAGCAGATTAGAAGTACTATCTGAGAAACTAGATGATATTGTGGTAGAATAAGGAGCAAGAAGAAAAATCTGCATACATACATAACTTGAGAAAACCAGCCTATTCTTTCCCTTTGACTTTTTTCCAGTGATTCATTTGGAAATGATCAGAGGGGCTTTTTTTACTTCTTCTGTTGTATAGCTTTGAGGTACAAATTATTTTTTACTTAAACAGACAGATGTAGCTTTCACACAGTGTAGGTTCGTTAATTGAAAAAAGCCATGAAACAAATTTGAGTTAGAGGAGCTTTTGTGTCATTGCCACATAATTGATACTCCTCTGAAGACACTGAAGAACGGGAGTATTAATTGAAGTTTAAAAAAGAAAAGTCAAGATTCTAATGAAACTGCAGAACAGAAGTTGATTTACTTTCTTTTTTTTTTTCTTTGTCTTTTATCATTAAGGCAAAGACCGGTACCACAAAACCAATTTACGGAGCAGTATGCTGTTGATTAGATAAGTTGATTTTTTTAAAACCTTAAATACAATCTTGATATTTCAATGTCCCTTAGAGTTGTGCCAAAGTCGTAAGTTATTGCTCAGACAACGGAAAATATCAAGAAAGATATTTCTTGGAGTACTGAGTTATATAGCTGTGAAAATAAGCAGTTTTATGTCTTTTGTGTTTCGTGATGTCTAAAACATCCACCTTCTCCAGCATGGGCTCCCCTCTCTACAGATCTGCAGGTCCTTTCCAGGCCTCTGATCCAACACGAGTTTCCCACGGCTTCACAGCCCTCTTTTGGGCATCCCCCTACTCTGGCTCCACGGGCTGCAGGGGCACAGCTGCTTCACCACGGTCCTCGCCGCAGGCTGCAGAGGAATCTCAGCTCCTTCCCCTCCTTGGTATCTGTAGACTTCTTCCTCTCACTCCACTCTTCTCTGGCCACAATTACGCCTGCGCAGTATGATTTTTTTTTTCTCCTTCTTAAATATGTTATCACTGAGGCTTTACCACCATTTCTAATTAACCCAGCCTTGACCAGAGGCACATCCATCTTTGGAGCTACCAGAGAATGGCTCTTCTGGACATGTAGGAAGCTTCTGGCACCTCTTCACCGAAGCCACCCCTGTAATACCCCCACTATCAAAACCTGGCCATTCAAACCCAATACAGAAAATTTCTCTGTCTGGGATGCTAAGGATCCCAGAAGTTATAAAGTATCTGGGTCTACACCTGGAAAGGTAGATCCAGGTGATAGCCCATCATAGCTTTGTCTGCTGAGCAGCTGGGTACTTGGAGTTGGAAATGCAAATCTGGGGGAGGTTCTCAACTCTCCAGGCAAACTGAGAGGAAGCCAAGAGCCTCGAAGCCTTGGCTAGACAGAGCAACCTGGCAGCCAGGACTCACAGCTCAATAGCATGCCATGTGGACTACTGAAGAGTTGGTAGCCTGGAAGTCCACCAACAGCCTTCATAAAAGGCAGCTGGGTGAGCTAGCATTGTGGATTACTGTTGGAAACCTGCCTCCTTTCTGTCACAACTTTGTCAAAACCGAACTGTCTCCTGCAGACACTTTAGTTTTGATGAATTTGCAGTCTCTGCTCCATCTAACAATTTCCAAAACACTGATTCTGGAGTCTATCATTTGGGAAGTAAGGCTCTTCAGTAGGAAAACAAATGTTCTCAGGAAACACATACAGTTTTGTACAACTGGCAAACAAAAATCCACACTAAACTAATTGAGATATTCTTTCATGCATGACGAATGAAAGCTTCTTTTCCTGGCTTCCTTCTAACATTTTTTGTTGGGTTGATCAGCTACACTTTTGAAATGGAGAATACTGTTGCTTGCTTGTGCACTTATTTGTCAGATATTTGTCTGTTCTTAACATTATTTTGGAAAGGGTTGCCACTAGTGGAATTACATCGGTGAAGTAACTCAGCTAATGACTCCATCATTAAAATATAGATGCGTCTATAAATTAAGAGCTCCATCTAATACTGAAAAGAGGAAGTTGAAGTACATTAATATACATTTTTTCTCTTTTTAATAGTCTACATATATATGGGGCTTATGTAATCTGTGTTGATTTTTATTTAATCCAATGTTTCTATAACTTGAAAGACCAGGTGTAAAGAGAGGATGCTGTTTAGTAAAGTCTTGATTTTTGAATTTTCATATTTTTAGGATAATTTTTTCCACAAAAGAAATGTCTTTTTTTTTGCCCTTTATTCAATAAATCTTTCTATACAAGCTGAGAACAACATAATGTGATAAATAACTTTGAATAACTGTGTTATTCCCCCTTTAAACACAGAATGGCATTGAGATTTTGTGGGGTTTTTATCTCTGGTCTCTGTAAACACTCTTTAAAAGATATATTTCATATCAGTGAAGTGGATTTCAGATAGTTCACAGCAGCATAAATGAATGTAGATAACACAATGGAAGTATTTCAGCAGAGGTTCAGCATTTCTGAAGATTATCCTTCATACAAACGTAATGTCACTGCACTAGAAATTTCTGGATATTCTGGATTTCAAAAGGACTGTGTGTTACTCATTTATTATGGCTGGGAATTTCAAAGGGACAAAGGAACTGAATTCAAAGCCAATAAGAATTGTTGGTTTGGGCTTTTTTTTTTAGTACATCCTCTTTCACTTCTTCCATTTTTTCCCCTGAAGCTATCGTTTCTGTGAGAACTTGGTTTTTTTAAGCTTTGGGGTTTATTTTGCTTTCGTTTGATTTTTAAAAATTCTTTTATTTGATCTAAATTGGATTTCACTATGTTTTGTTTGCCATAACACTGATGTGAGCCTAAATTTTATAGGTACTGTGCATTAGAACCTAATTACATCAGGTGCCCAACAACAGAAATAATAACAGATCTTTGAAAAAAAGACACCAACAAAGGCACAGATTCATTTGTGTTATTTTAGTGAGATTGGTTCTAGGAAACACCCTGAAATCAACAGAAATGTTATCATTTATAGCAATGTGAGGTCTGTGCTGATCTTTTCCAGTGCAGAAAATCACAGTACACTCTCATAACTTCTAGTTGCCTAAACTTATTGAAATCAAAACTATGCTCATTTTTTTTCAGAGAGTGGCTGTGAATCACATTTACTTTTCAGCTGTTGTAGACTGCACATTTCAAGAAGGCAGTCAAATCACCTGGCCACTCCAAGTACCTTGACATTTCTTTCATGGTTCAGAGCACCCTTCCCTGAGAATGTAACACTTTGGATTAAACTCTGAAAAGATCATAAATGCTTTGCAAACATGCTGCAGAAATTGAGGCATCAGTTTGATATATGAGTACTTGAATGCTAGCTTCTTGTGTCTCCTGCAATAAGAAGAAAAATGAAGGAGGAAAACAGGGAAAAGAGGAAAAGGTGTGCAATATAGATATACTGACCTTGTTTCATGGGAAACAGAGAGCGAATTGGGCTGTTAAGCTCCTGTATCATGTAAGAAATCAAAAGTTTTAACAGGATTTCTGTAACAAATGATATGTTCTGATAAGACAATCTCCTCTTCCATTTTTGATCTCTTAACAGTGAAAAATTTTCTGTGCAGGCAAAAAATATTAATTTATTTCTAGTTTCCATTTGAATTTGATCCAGAGAATATTTTGTGAAATATGACTAATAGGTTTTGAATGTGGAACAAGGGTACTACTTTGAAAATCAAAACAGAGATAAAACTGACTGTGCTATAGGTAATAATATTGAGAATCCCAATTTCAGGGCCAGAGCAGCAGACAGGGCTGTTCCTGCTGCTTTTGCCTTTTTCTACCTTCAAGAAAAAAATCAAGGTATTTCCTCATTAAAGGAAAGTTCCTTCCTATCTCTTAGGAAATTTTCAATGAGAATTATAAAGAAATAAATTTTGCACTGACACCATCAAAGGAGTTATTAAAAAAAATCTCCTTAGTTACCAAGTTTAATGTTTTATATATTTACTGAGACTTTTCTGACTCTTGCATTTTCCACCACACTGTCAAGTTTTGTCACTAAGTTGCACAAATCATATTACGTAAGAGTTTCCTAAAAGCTTTTACCTGAATGTGTCAATAAATACTTATATATTCTAAAAAAAAAAATATATATATATTTTTGAGTGTCATTTTTTAGTTCAAACTTTATTTTTTCTGTCCCCTCCTCCCTTCATCCTGCTGAATCATTTTCTTCATAAACTAAGCAACTGTTGAGTTGTTTAATAGTTAGTAGACAGCTTCACTGTCTTTTTACAATTTTTTGGTTTGGTTTGGTTTGGTTTGGTTTCCTTTCATTTCATTTCGTTTTGTTTTGTTTTGTTTCATTTCGTTTCATTTCATTTCATTTCGTTTCGTTTTAGTCTAGGAAAATACATGTCTGGATTTAGGATTGGATTGATGTGGGCACAATGAGAGATAGATCTTGTGACAAGTCTTCTGCTCTAGACTTAATAGCCTATATGAATATACCCAAATATCCTTAAATCATTTAAACATTTTTGGTAACATTGTCATTTGCCTAAGTTTCCACTGCACTAATAGTCAGATTATGAAGTGAAAGGTTTTATTTCAAGCTTCTCTCACAGACACTATATATTTTTGTTGTCCATTCTATTTCTAATTTGGCACTCTATCTAACAAAGCTAAGTCAAAGTGAGTGAATCCTTCCTTTCCTAGCTAAAGAAGGATCTGTTACAAAGTTCCTGATAAGAAAAAGTGCATGACCTGACTTTCATGAGGACCCTTCCAGAGAACTTTCAAAATTATGCAAGTGCAGCTAAGGAATTCCTTATCTGTTATTGAGATGTATCTCGATGACTGTAAACCTGTTTGCCTAAATGTGTCATCCTATGCAAGCACGTCTCTCAGGTTCACACATTTCAGGCTTACAAAATGATTGGACTACATGTACAGCTACTGACCATTTTGAAGGCTAAAAGACATCTGTGGTACTAAAAACTAATTTTTCAACATAAGTTGGGTCAGCATTTCAGATAGTAATCACACATGGTTAAATATTCAGTAATCAACTAGATTTCTCTAAAGGGCTCAGTAACCAGTAGCTCATGGATCCAAACTGACTGCATGTACATCACTAATCTTCTCTGAAAAGCTACTTCTTAATATCAAGGAGCACCACACTGTTAAAAAGCAGCTGAATTTCTAGTCCACCTTTGAGTTTCATGAGTGCGTTGACTTCGTTTTGATTACTATTTTTCTACCTCATCAAGAAACACAGCGTAGTAATAATTATGAAACTGTACAGATAATGATTTCCATATGAAAATGAATGATAAATGACTGAATAGTTGTAACAAAAGTTTTGCTGTAGTACCTATATGAGATATATCCTTATGACCTTGATTTGTTATTTTAACTTTTCTGTTTGTTTTAGTTAAATGTAATTTAGATACTAATTCCACCCTACCCACCTGCACTCCCTGTCTTATGTAATAGATTCGGATTCACTTTTCAGTTTTATAAAAAAACTTTTGAAAATCATGTTTTATTGTATCCACTGTATATTTATGTGGCTGACTGATCCTTTCAGTTGTGAGGCACATATTCTACTTCGACTTTCATGACGATTCTTATGCTGTAAACTACGACAAGATGACAGGTAAATAGAGGCTATGTTTCTAACGTGAATTATATACTCATCCAAACCATATACTCACATGTGACATTGAACAGTATCAAGCTACAAAAAACAGAATCCTGCTCATGTATGCTTTTATTTCTAAATATCTTTTATTAGACATTAGAATGTAATACCCAATTTTCATTTTCTTCCTAAAAAGACAGCGCAATGGATCAAAGTATGTTCATGCTATTTAAATGCAGGGAGTCAGATTGAATCTAATGAATTAACCCTTTCTGACAGTGAGAAATATGATTATAGAAAAGCTTTAACAAGTTGTGGTGCTGGAAAAAAACATTGCTCATTTCAAGTAACTAATCCTACATACAACAGAGAACATAAGCCGGGAATGAGTTATTTCCAACCTGAAACTATCCTGAACTTGCTTCAGTCTTACATGTTTTTGTATTTTGTTTTGTATTTTTGTATTATTTGTTTTAAGTTGGTTTTAAATGGACTGAAAAACGAGCACAGCCAAGGGCAAAAATCCAGGAAGAAAACCAGAAAAGACAGAGAGCTCTGCAAACTAATGTAAAAGTAGACCACATAAAGGCTTAGATAAGGAAGTTTAGAAAATTTAATAAAAAAAATTCATATCACCTTTTACCACAACCTGGATCATTTGTATTTGTTTTATCTATGAACTATGTTTTATCTACATATAGCTTTCTCTTTCCCCTAGCTATCTGTAATATTAGCTTTAGCTTTATTGACTTCCATAGTGGGAAATTAGGTTGGTTGAAAAATTTACTCTTACTTCTTATTTTTTTCTGGAAAACAAGAAAACAAACAAATAAAAAGCCCAAACAAGATTTCACTGGAACAGAAAATCTTTTGCTTCATTAGTAGTTAAAGATTATTTCAAGAATAAGTATTCCTGGTTGTTATTTGATTAATTTACATGTGGTGTTTTCCCCTTTCAAGAACAAATTATGCATGTTACACATGCTGACAGGTATATATTTTCAGGTTTATCAGTAATGTCACAGAATGCCCAGAGTCTTAAATTTCAATTTTTCTCTCTAAGTGGGAAAGTACCAAACTACCTTATTCAGCGCTGAAAACAGATTAACTGATTTTATTATCTTTCTTAGAAGAAAAACAGAATGTGTAGCCAGATCAAAATATTGTAGAAGGTCTGTCTAAACAGCATATTTTCTTACATTTAAGAATTCTTCAAAGTTCTCTCATGAAAAGAATTCAATGAGGTTTTGGTGCTTCCTCCTGTGCACCACATGAAAATCTACAGCAGAACATTCTGAGCTCAGTTTGGGATTAGCTGAGGGTGTCCATCCAGCTACAGAAAATATGTTATTTAATTCTATAACTGAATTTTTTAATTATCTTTAGCACAATTAAATCTTTTTAACAAAAATGAGGACTATAAAATCATAATACTCAAATATGAATGATGTCCAAGGGTTTGAATTTTCTTCCTAAGCTGTAAGTGAGTCACAGCTAGGAATAAAGATTTACAATAACAGAATTGCTTATTTTAGAGAGTTGCTAACAATTGGATCTGTACTTCTATTACTGCTATTCAGAAGAAAAGGGTTGGATGTGTTCTCTGAACTTATTTCCAATGTTGAAATCAAATTCAGCTGATTTGTGCAAAACTGGTTCATAAAGCTTTGCTTTTCTGCTTCAACTGTTAAATTTCTCCAAATGGGAAGCACAGATGAGGACTTCAGAAAGGACAGAGAGGTAAGTGAAGGGACTATTGATATATAAAGTGATGAAGCAATAAAGCAATAAAATTAGACTCAGTCTAATGAGTGGTGATAAGGATTAATGTAATAACGTGTGAAAGGGATATGGGAGAAAAGCCTGCATGAAAAACTACATTTACCAATAAGCAATTCATCCTTTCATTCCTTAAAAAAAACAAAAAAAGAAGAAGGGAAAAAAAAAGACTGGGAAAAAATGTGGGGGAAATTGTGCCCTGCTATTCTATTCACTTCATCTCACAATCCCTTTCATAAACGTACTGAGTTCTGTCTCATAAGTTGTAAGTTTTGTGCCTTCTCTCAGTCCCAACAAGCTGTTCCCTAACATCTGACTGATCATTAAGAACTTTCAGCTCACTCCAGATTAAATTTTTCATCACCAGTTTGCACTTCTGTGTGGTATGATAATCACCACACAAGAGCTGTTGTACTATTCTGCATGGTCTGCCATTTTCCATAATTAATATTTACAGACCTTGAATTCTAGAAGCCCAAACTAAACTGGACACCAGAAACATCACTCTCATTTCTTTCACTGTGGTAATGTGGCTAGAATAATAAAGCAAAGTTTTCGCAAAATGATGGGAAAATGATTAAAAACGTTGCATAACTGTTCAGTGATGAGAATCTGAATGTGACAAGCCAAATTATTCTTTTATTTATAGCATGTATTCCAATCTATTTTATATAGAGAGATGTGTGCAGATTTGGAGCTCCAAACATTATTTACACAGCCCAGGAATCCAGATCAAGAATTTCAGCTTTAACTTCTTACCTACTGTTTTGATATGATCTTTTGAACTAGATTTAAATAGGTAGTGGCTAACTAGTAATTAGATCTAACTAGAAATAAATACTTTTCTCCAAATCCACTTTAGGGCAGTTGAATTGTGTGTTGGCTTTTGGGTTATTTTTCCCCTCAATAATCTGTCAAGGTATACATTACTGAGCATTTCTCAGCCCTGTATAACGTGTAATAGATAACAGTTGTTAGCCACTACATTCAGATTTTCTTATTAGCTACACTTACACCTAAAAATACTTCTTCGATATAACAACTTTGATATTAACTTCTTTGATGTTAATTTTGATATTAAGCAATCAGGTAACTTCTTAGCATCCTTAGCCGAACTAAATAAGTCACATTCTTTAGCCTTCTGTCAGGCTTCTGAGTGTCCTCCTTGGCCTTCCTGTGTTTGCTCCATTCTGACTTCTCTTTTCATAAGCATGAGTAGCAAGAGTTGTGTATGCATTCTGCAAGAAGACTAAGCTGGCAGAAATTTACAGTGGGATCAATATCTTCCTGCCTCCACTGGAAATCTCTGTTCTGCTTTACTAACATTTTTTTGTCTTTTTCGCAGCTACATCAAGTTAGCAGCTGGAAATGATTCTGTAGTCAACAAGTAGCACTAAAGTCCTTTCATCTGTTTTTCTACAGATAAATTCCTAGATTGATGTTAACAGAAGTTTAATAAGATAAACTTGAAGCATATAATCCTGCATGTTTACCAATTGCATTGCATCTTAAAATTCCTGTCATCTCAATAGGTAGTTCCTCCTGTATATGTAAATTATTTTTTGTAGACAGCATTTTCCAACTTTATTTCATCACAATTCCTCTGAGCCAAATCCTGTCCTTTATGTTTTAGATAAAAATACTAAATAAATCTGTCCTAAAAACTGTTCTTGTGAAATACCACTGAACTTGTATCTGATCCTTCAAGATCCCTTGTCATCTTCTTTTCAGGTTGTTTTTCCTTTGCTTTTTAAATAAAGTATAATCCAATCTTTACTACTTTTTTCCATAAAAAATTGAAATAGATGCTCTCCTCTGGTCCAAATACAAAAAGTACTGCATGTTGCATCTATCTAAAAAAAAAACCAGAAAACCATAATAATTTATGTTAGAATACATTATGATTGATAAACCAAGATTACATATTTCATTTTATATTTGTTAAGCCTTTACATATAAATAATTTGTTGTGAGACTATTCAAACTACAGAAGTCTGAAAGCTTCTGACTAATTCTCTTATTCTCAGATGGCAAAATCCAAATGGTTTTACTAAACTGAACTAAGTAATATTATTTTTGCTTCACCTGAGTTTCCGTTAGTCAACTTACTTTTTCTCTTATATTCAATATCTTCCTCTTTTTTTTGAGTGCAAAGACCAAACACACTTTTAATATGCATCTACATCCTAAATTTAAAGAAACTTCATGATTCTTCCAGTTTTAATTGCACAAGCTACAACTTTCAACTGATTTGATTTGCTGGTCCTACTAATAATTAGAGGTTACATTTTTAAAAATGCATTTCACACACAGCTAGTTTGTTTTATTTTTCTAGCTGAATTCAAGTAATTTATGAAACTTACAATTATTCTGTCCATTTTTTATTGCTCAGTCGTGTCTTATGAACCTGTAGAAGACAGGTTTATGCCACTGAGCTTTGAGACTCATCTGCAACATAAAATTTCACTAATTGAGATATATTTTTGAAAGCTAATCAAGCCCGGATTCTTTAGTAGAAACTGGGCTACATGTTACTGAAAATGTATTGTCTGGATTTCAGATTGCTGGAAGAAAATAGCTATGAATAAATTTGTCTCTGGATGTCTCAATTTCCCCTTCAACACAAGAGAAAGACTGTAAATGGAGATTTAGGCAGAGTCATTGGAATGCTTGTAAAACATCCCTGTACAAATGAATCTGACATCTGTTAACTCTAGTACATATCTGGCTCTGTATTCAGGTGCAGAAGAATCTACCAGCACATTCTTTAAACCACCATTTCTTAAACTTTTTCATGAGTGAAATGTTCTTTTTAGAGCCAGAAACTTGACTGTTGTGAATAAACTTCATTTTAACTGTTTTTAAGACTCTTAAATTACAGTTATTTAGACATATGTGTTTTCTGATATATCTGTCCCACAGGACCTTCAGGGTATGAAATCTTCTTACATTTTAGACCAAGAATCTATAGCTAGGCAAGACTTTTGGGAAGGAATTATTTTAGTTCACACTCTCTATACTAAAAGAAAACGAACACATGTAAGTGCACAATGCATATTCAACATCTTCATTAACAGCATCCTATTACAATCTACTTTTAACTTAATATGACACAGAACTGTGAACTGAAATTTGAGCCGATTCTGGGATGCCTGTAAGATTAAAAAATAAACAGTTTGTGATGATATGAATATTTTTAAAATAGTCTCCACACATCAACTCTATGAATAATGTGATGTAAAACATCAATATTTATTTTTCATTTCCCAGGAATGTGAAACCCTTACACATATTTAAGGACAGCAGAGACTGTTCTTTTCTACTGCAAGATGTAGCCTAAGTATCAAGAAAAGAAGTGTCATAGTCTGATCCCATTCAACAGCCAAGCCCCATGCAGCTTCTTATTCACTCCTCCACCAGTGGGACTGGGAGAGAATTAGAAGAGTAAAAGCTAGAAAATTTTGGGTTGAGATATAGACAGTTTAATAGGGAAAGCAAAATCCCCGCACACAAACAAAGCAAAACTAGGAATTCTTTCACTACTTCCCATTGGCAGGCAGGTGTTCAGCCATCCCCAGGAGACAGGGGCCCTGCCATGCATGACGGTGACTTGGGAAGGAAAATGCCGTCACTCTAAATACCCTCCCCTTCCTCCTTCTTCCCCCCACTTTATGTACCGAGCATTATGCCATATGGTCTGGAATATCCCTCAGGTCAGCTGAGATAACCTGTCACGGTTGTGTCTCCTCCCAGCTTCCCATGCACTCCCAAAATTTGTGCCACTCTGGCTGCACGAAAAGCAGAAATGACCTTGGCTCTGTGTAAGCCCTGCTCAGTAAAACCAAAAATGTCTCTGTATTATCAACCCCGTGTTCAGTGTGTTCAAATCCAAAACATAGCCCCATACAAGCCACTGTGAAGAAAATTAACTCATTAACCCAAAATCAACACAAGAGGATAAACTTGTCTTGTTTTTAATTTTAGCTTTATTATTAAATCAGTTCCTTTAAACAAACTATTCGTCAAAGAAAGAACTAGCAGATAGTCGGAATAAAGAGAAAACATACTGTGTATCCTGAAGCAAATTTTTAATAATGACTTAATTTTTGTCAGTTTTCATAGTTACTAAGTGATTTGTTTACCAATTTATTAATGATATTGTGAAAGTAATATTATTTTTTTCTGGACCATATAGTCTATGATGTGTTTTTCAATGAGAAAAATCACTTCCTAAACTATGACATCTTTTCCTTAAATAGGAGCATCGTGCTACTTGAAGAACTCTATGTGAAAAACAGCCTTTTGCTATGAGTGTTCATTATAATACAGAACTGTCCTACACATATCCGAAGTGGTGTAATCAGTTCTACTGAAATGCAACTATTTATGATACCCATATATTTGGCTCTTGTGAATGATCAACATTCTTTCTATATTCAGTATGCGAAAAGAATTTTAGGGGATAAAACTCTTATCAAAACAAGGAGTTACTTAATTACAACAGTTTGCACTAGTTTTTTATGTCGTCCCACACAATTTTTTGTTTTAAAGCTTTCACCACACACCTCACAGGTCCATTCTACAATGGGAGCAATTTCTGTAGCCCCTTTACATTGTGGGAAATAGCAGGCGATACTGTGATGTTTTCCATTTATTTTTCCACATTTCGCACATCGATAAAAATCTCACATGGCATCTCTTTAAATGATCTATTAGGCCTAGCACTTGATATGTCTGGTTTCCACGGCATGGACATGATGGACTTTCGTCCAGGACCTTCCCCACTGGTGTCCTCTGATGCCAGATCTGTGCTGCTCACCAGGGTAGGGAAGGTAGGCAATAGAGAATGTCCTGTTCTTCCTTCCTACTCTCACCTTCTCCCTCACCATGGCTGAAGTTTTTTCCCATGGCAGATTCAGAGGTGGCAATCTCATGTACTTTGAGACGCCTGACCAAGCCCTCCCACCAGATGGAAGGATGAATATCCCTCCATATCAACTGCCACAGTGTTATAGAACTCCAATCTCACCAAAACAATTTTGTCTTCCACTAGTTCACTGTGGATTGTGGTCAAATGTGTCAGGATGTCATTCCAGTCTGAAGGACTGGTCTGTGTGGACCTCAATGCGTACATTAGCACATCAATTGGGACATTTTGTAACTGTAGTCAAATCAGTCAATTAATGTGAGGGTAGTATAAGTCAGCAGTATAACCTCAGTAACTGTCGAGCTGTGCCCAACTAAAAACCCATGGGCCAGGCTCTGGGAAACAAACACAATAAAATTGTTACCATAAATTTGTTCCATCTTGTTTAGTACTAGTACTTATTTATCACTGGTCAGTGAGTCCAAGCAGAAGGGAAAGATTAATTATAACTACACATCACTGGGATAGAGATTAACTCAGTTACCCCTGGGGGTATTCAGTGGGACCACAGGGGGATGTGACCTCTGCAGCTGAGCCCAGTTACAAACACAATCCTGTCTTAAGAGAGTTGTAGTTATTCCTGCTATCGAATGGGGTCTAGATGCAGTCTACAGACCACCCAAACCTCTGCTCTGTATATATTCCTCTATCACATCCCTTCATGTTTACATTTACATAGGGCCTGAACTCACTAATCAAGTGAACTCAGCTTTTGCTGGAGATCTGATGCAGAACAGCTGTACAGCACCAAAGAATCTGTCAACTGATGCATGCTGCATTAATCTTGTGGGACTCTGCTGCCTCCTCATTCAAGGAAGTCCCCAGTGTTAGGGATCCAGGTGGAAGATGATTATGTAACATCCCATTTGTTGTATGATTATTCCCCAGTCTCCTTCCTGGTTATTTTAGAAGGAAAGAGTAGGCTCAGACAGATAAATAGACATCACTCCTTTACCTATTTTTTCAGCTTCAGTAGACAGAGCTTCAGCAGACAGAGCACTATTGACAGCCACCATTCTACCATATGTTATGACCTATATCTAGGTCATATCTCTGGAGAGTCCAGCTCCGAATGATTTTCTAAAGAACACTGATTACAAATTTAAAATGTTCTGGTATTGTTTATAAAATAAAATCAATTGAGGACTGCTTTGGGATGAGCTTAAGATAAGTAAGTCAGGTAGGGAGGGGTCCCAAGGCCTGCAATAGTGTGAATATCATCTGCACCTTTGGTAGAGGGTCATCCAGAAATAAAATCAGATTTATTATAATGGACCTTAAGATACTGTCAAGGGCTTTTAGAAAAGAAATTACGTGTTTATCTCTGCAATTTAAAACATTTTACTGGTGAGCAAGAAGTCTCTACAGATTCTAGAAATGAGATCTCTAGATGCACATTTATGCTATCAGCACACTAGAATTTTAAGGAAAGTAGTGGTGCTTTTAGAACATCAGTAATAATAGTGAGTATTTTTTCTCTGTTTTCAAGGCCGTTGGGTGTCTGTCTGTCCTTCCCCCTCTCACCCTTGGTAAATAAAATATTTTATACAAGACCACAATATACTTTTTTTTGAAAAAAATCCCCAAACAAAACAAACTGCCCCCTCCCAAAACACCCTCAGAAACAACCAAAACCAAAACAAAGATAAAAAGTCCACAAACCACATTACAAAACCCAGATCATTTTGAACCTTTGACTAGTTTGACTCTTTTTTTTTAGAGGAATATAAGTCACAGAAATGAAAGTAAAAGACTAGATTACAGGAAATTTTGGGAGAACTAGTGGCTAAATACTGAGAAGAGACACGCTAATGCCCACAGGCAACACTGTATGACAGAAAAAGCTACAGTGGTCTTTTGGGGATCCACACAGACCCTCTGTATAAACAAACCCTGCAGTAATCAAAGTATTGTTGGTTCCACTGCTGACAGAAAGAGCCATTTTGCAAAGCCTCTATGTATATACTGTGACAGGAATTCAGAAGGTTAAAAGCGTGTATGTTCAGAAAATAAACTACAATTTGATTCTTCACTATTTTTCTTGGTTTTTATTCTTACTAGATTGTCTTCTCATATGCTTGAATATTTATATTTAACTTGAAATAAAGATTTGATTTTTTTTTTTTTTTGACAGCCAGACTCTTTAACGCTAGAATGAAACAATTTACAATTGAGAGATTGAGGATGATTTGCCAAGGTTGAAGAGTTCCACCGTTGTAACTATGTATGGATTATTAAATGAGAGGCTCAAAACTACTTCAGGAGAAGTAATGTCATGTTCTGTACAGAGAAACCATCCTGTTAATTGAAATAAACTTTTATTGTGTACTATCCACAGTAGGCTAAATGCTTCTGTTTGCTGTTCTTAGCAGAAGAGGTGACTTCATTGAGGTAGCATTGTTTTTCATGTTTTCTGATGCATTGAAACTTATCAAAAGTTATCCAAGTATTAAAAAAATCAATCTGCTTTATATCTGGTTTGTATAGGTTCCTTTTCTTTTAAATCTCTGTTCATTCCATAAAAAGTAACAGAATGTGGGCTCATTCTTAACATATTCAAAGCAGAAATAAAATGGTTTGTATTGCATTGAGAATAATTTCATTTTATATTTTACCCATTTTACTTTACAGTGCAGTAGATTAGGTATGGTAGTTAGAGAAATGACATTTTCACTGAGAAATAGCTTCTTAAGCTGTCCTCCAATGGTAGCCTATAAATATCCAAATATCTCTTAATGTTTATTGCTATAGGTTATAGGTTATATATCTTATTAAAGATCTGATACTTTATAATGGAGATTTATTTTGATCCTATGGAAAATTTGATCATATATTAGATGTTTTCATGTGTATTTTTTCCAGTCTACCCACATATCAAATAGATAAACTGTACCTAGTCAAAGGAGCGTGTCAGCATATGCGTTTAAGAATATGCAGCAGTAACTTCAAAATAAAGTATGTAAAGTTAAGTGCTTTACTTCATAAGCATACTTAATTTAAATGTTCAAATGTCTGGAAAACTTGACTTTAAAGAAATTTTGTAGCTCAGAAAGTATTCCATAATTCATTGCTTATTTGATTATGTTATCTTACTTTTCTCAAAATTTATTAATTGTTTTCCAACAGATCAATATTTCCTAACATTTCTTTGGAAAAAATATCTTAGAGAATTAATGACTTTTGATTGGTATTTGATTTTCCATTCATGCAAACACATGTGACACTGTTTCTAATCTATAATAAGTTGAGCGTTATCTAGAAAAAGCACATTGAGAATTCATTGCTCATTAGTTGAAAAGGGCAAAGCTTTAAACTGTTCCGTCTGTGAGGATTCAGAACATTGAAATTAAGTCACATGAATATTGGTGAATGTCTTGGCTGGTGACAGAACAGACACTCAAAAGCTGCATATGCTTTGCACACAGCTTCCATCAGCAGGCAGAGCAGAGAATGCCAGGAAGATGCCATGAGCTCCATTTTCAGCAAGTGTCTTTTTCTTTCGTCCATTGGTACTGGCTCCTTGTGACTGACCCTGTAGGTGGAAAGTGGACATTTTTAACAGGATTAATCTGACCAATGCGGAGCCTAAAATAGAGGCTGCTGTGTCTGAAACTGACATCCGAAGTTCCTTTATAGTCAATAGGAACAGAAAAACACTTCAGGATTAAATTAATGTGATGCCATCTGAATGTACTCATCTATCAGATGAGTGACACCTTAAAAGAGCCTGTTCTCTTCAGTGACTTTGAATGGTGCCAAAAGTGACTTTCTTGGATGCAAATTTAAGTGAGTTAAGGTTTCTATCTGAAAATGGACAACATGAGGAAAAAGTATTTTTGTAATGGCTGAAAATTGTTTAATTGTCATAAACCAGCTACAAGCATAGCAGTCTGTAACAATTTACAGCATATTTCACACATCACATGGGAAAGGGTATACTTCCAAACTTTGATAGAATAAAACAACTCACATTGTAAGAACTTTATTGGAAAATAAAAAAAGGAATTGAAATCCCATCCTTCTTTTTCCTCAACAGATAAATATATACAGGTCATTAATATAACAAGAATGCTGACTCACATTCACTAATGAATTGTTAGTTTTAGAAAAATTTGCTGTGGCAGATCCTTGTGCTTGTTCTCTCAGACACACAAAATGTGAACAGTCCTAGTTAGGACATTACTGTAAAGTTCAGTAGAAGAGGGAACAAGAGGGGTTCTTGACATTAAAAGTAAAGAAGTTATATTTTACTGTTAACTGTAATTCAGATTCTCAGCTTATTAAATGATGCATGAAAAACTTCAGACAAGGACATATTTTGAAGCGTTTCTTACCGTGTATTTAGTGAACCGCTATAGGCCTACCTATCCTTCTGTTATTTCAGCTGTTAAAGTTCTGAAATGGAAATGATTTTCTGTCATGAAGTGCTAGATACTATTTAAAGTCAACAAAATATGCCCAAGGACACTGAGCGTGATGTGTTCCTCTGTCATCTGTTTTACTCAAGCAGCAGAGTCTATTTGACTAGACTGTTGCATGGGAAAACCAGAAATAAAATAGAAGAAAATTGAAGCCAATATTATTCTTTTTTACTTCGAGGACAAGGTGCTTTCAAAGTTATGTAGAACTTTGTGATTCTGACACATACATACAATACAGAGTTAAGACTAAGCAAATAAAACCAATTTTATAGCCTACTTTGAGAAAGCTGTGGTCACCAGCCTTTTTCATGTTATGAATCTAGAAATCATTTTATCCTATAGATGAGAGTGAAACTTCCTCTATCACTAAAAATTCATTTTTAGAAGTAAACAAATATTTACTTACCCAAGAAAGGTACAACTGCACTTCAAGTATTGTCTGGATTCTAACCTAATTTATATTAGTTAAAATAAGCTGGAGTCACTGATGCTACACAGCGTGAATCTGGGGAGAAGCAATATGTATTTAACAACAGCAACTTACTTTATATGCTCTCCAATACGTAATGAGCACAGCATGCTATTATTTGAAGAAATAGCGTAGCTGCAAGATTTTGGCTATTTATAGCCCAAATGAATGCCTTTACTATGTACTTTACCCTTAAATGTCACATTTGGAATTAGTTGCTGCTGAGGTACCTCAGACTATTTTCACTGTTTTGTCAACTATTTTATGTATTCTATGCATATACATACACGCTATAACACAAACAAAACCAAACCAAGCAAGAAACTAGTGCAGTTGCATATATAGACTTTTTATCAGTCTATATATATTTATGACTGTATATAATTATATGCATAAATGTAATAGTGTTTTTTTCCCCTAAAAGAAAGAGAATTCAGAGGCCATAATCAACTCTAGTGTGTTCTTATAGTGATATATATATATATATATGTGTGTATGTGTGGGCCTGTGTGTGTGTGTGCCCTTGTGTGTCACTTGCTTTTGGAAGACCTTTAAAGGCCTTGGATGAATAATAATATTAAGAAAAGTCAAGCAAAAGTCCTCTAGTCCAATTTAGATGCTTTTTCTTATGATCAAATGAATCAAACTCTGCAGGTACTTTTCTAAATGAAAGCGTTTGTAAGGTGACTTGTTTAGCCTTGAATATCTCCTCATTCATTTTTGAGAGAATATCCAAAACTGTTATCGATTAATGAATTCCCCACTTACACGTAGATATCAGCAGATAGAGACAGCAATAGAAATAGACAGCAACAGATTTTACAGTAGCTAGAGACAGAAAAGATATAGATATAGATTTAGACATAGATATAGATAGATATAGATATATCGACATAACCACCAAATCATTGTAATTTGTTCTGGGAACAGAAATTTTTAACTAAAATTTCTTTGACTAAAACTGTAACAATATTTAGAAAAAATGTTGTGCTTATTTACATGTTTGCATTGTTGCCTAATTGTCAAGGCACTTCAAACTGACTAAGATGCTACCTCTTCAACCTGAGAGATGTCTAGAACTTATCTGTTTGTGAATTCTGAAAATCCTGGTCTGAACAGCAACCACCTTGACAAAGCCTTCTCTGATCTAAACACATCATAATTCCTTGTATGGGTGATTTATCAGGCCTTTTCTGTCCTTTCCTAGAGCAAAGCCATGACCATAAGTTCAGCACAAAACACAGGGGAGGTGACTGATTTCATCAAGCTGGTTGAAAGATCTGGACATGTTGGACAACAGCTTTTGGTTTAGTGCTCCCTCTGTGGAAGCAAGTGATAAAAATTGTTAGGCATAGAAAGGATTCAAAGCTAGATTTTCTAAGACAGTGATCTTGTCTAATACTTTAACTCAGGTAGGTTGATCCCTTAGTATTGAGGCTATAATTTTAGGATAAAGATATTATTCTGTGATCTTTGAATATATCTATTTTCAAAAATATTAAAGACATTTAATACTGCAAGACCTGGGAATTAAAGTCAGGTTGCCAGTTGATGCTCGAGCAGTTATTTCCTAGAATCCAGAACTCCCTTTTTTCCTATTATACTCCTTTTTTATACAGTGTTGTATACAGGACCTGTACAGATGGCCTGTTCTCTTTTATTTATATCTAGAAATAACATACTGTAATTACTGTTCTGGGATGTAGTTCATGATTAATTTGAAGAACCCAAATTTCCCACATCTTGGATGATATGTAAAAAAGTGAATACTATCATTATTATGCTCTGTTCAAAAAGATATTTATTCTCCAAAGGTGTTTCAGTACTCTGCATAGTGGGTGGTCCAAGATTTAGTGATCTAAGCTCAAATGAGGGTAGAATTTGAGGCATTGCTGTGCCTGGCATCCTCTATTTGTTACTGCTATGCTGGTTTTCTATATTTCCTTTCAAGTACTTTCAAATCCCCTGCTGCTTTGACAATTTTATGTGTGAAACCTGTTTTTTCACTTACATCAAGTTAGCCTCAAAACAGATTTTTTAAAATGCTTTGCTGGTGTTCATAAAGAACTCTAAACATAACAGCTAGTATGAATCTGTGAAAATGCAAACGATGCTGAAAATATCAAATGAGAAATTATTAGAGGGGACCTGTGGATCTGTATAGGTAGGTATTACCAACAGCTAAACCCTCCTTTCAGTTATGATGTGCATGCCTGTTACTAGGTTCTCACCAAAAAAATGCAAATATTTGTCAAGACATGAAAGCCTGAACCTGGAACAGCATAATCAACATTGCAATGCTATCATAGTTATAGAATCCTAGACTGTATGGGTTGGAAGGGACCTTTACAGGTCTAGTTCAAACCCCAAATGTTTTCAAAAGTTATGAAATGTCAGTTACATGGCAGTCAAAACAGCATAATTTTTATATACTTACACTTTGGTATACTCTTCTATTATATGGGCACATTTTTTCCTACATATTTTCCCACATAGCCTGTCTCTCAATCAGTTAGCATCATAGAAAGCTCTTGAGACATAGATAATTCATTAATATTTGACTGCATTTTATTAATACTAAGCTTTTAAGACTGTTTTTTTTTTTTCTGTTGTCCAGTATCCAAACTATGATTTGAAGAAAGAATAGGAATTTCCTTATGTACTTTTAATGGCACTCATCACTTGCTAGCATGCTGAAGTTTTTTGAAGGCATCAATACATCCACTTTTATAACCCTACTTTTCCATTATCTCTCCAGTAGGTAAACTGACCTAGATGCTAGAATGAACACAGTAATGTTCTGTCCTTATTTAAACAAGTTATGCATGGGTTTTTGCACCTTACTTTTCTGTAAATACAATATGGAAGTTAAAAGCATTGACAGAATTTTTGTCAGAATTTCTGCCAGAAAAATTCACGTTTTTAAGGCTGTCATAAGCAGCACACAGACTGTAGGGACCCAGAAAAATTCAGATAGCTATTTTACCTAGCATGAACTTTCATTTTACAGTAAGTATAGATAATTTTTCAACTCGCCAAACAGAAAAATGTATTCTATTCCTTTCTTCAATTCTTTGTCTTGCCTACTAGAAAAACCACTAGAATTTCTTTTACTGCAACCTTATTCTGCCAGAATTTGTTGAGATCAAACTTGGAGAGAAATGTGATATTTCCATGAGACATGCTAACAAGAGAGATCAGTTTTGAAGTTCACTTTCCCATCTGTTTTTTTTACTAGCTCTCTTGTCCTTCTTTTTGCTTGTTAGTTTTAGGCTTGTCCACACCCTTTTCGTAGGAGTAGGATCACAAAGTCCTCCATCCTTTAGTTCTCAAGGACCCTTATTTTTCTGCTGCCTGATCCCAAGCACCCTGAACTAGGAGACTGGGGAATTTTCCAAAATCTGTGGTCTCCATTTTCAAAACCATTTTCAAAAAAAATTTTCTCCACATATTCACCCAGAGATAGATCGCCACCAGTTTAATTACATGCAAGTGAAATCTTACAAGTGTTAGTCTCAGACCAGCAAGTTTGTTGCCTTAGGCATGAAATTCAGCCAGTGGGGCTCTACTCCCACCCTGTTCCCAGTCACTGGCATCTCCTGTAGCAGCCATGTGTCAGCCTCTGCTTTGCTCTGAGTGCCAGCAAGCCTCTGCGAGCTGTCAGGTCTGCCAGCTCCTGGAAGAGGTGTTTGAGGGCAGCAGAGGCAATCTCCAGCTCCGGGGAGCTCATCCAGTAGGGTTGGTCTCTAGGGGTAGTCCCAGCTCAGCACACAATCTGACGTGCCATCGTTGTGCTCTCCCTGGCCAGCAGCCACACGGACAGCCAAGAGGTTTGTGTAAATAAAGTCTAGAAATCATGGGAGCAATCATTTGTTCATCTCCATCACAAGATCATCAAAGATTGGTGCATAAGCAAGCAAAAAGACAAGTATTGCACTATATAAACACTTGATCACACCTCCTGAGAGGCAAAGAACTCTCTTGGTGCCACCTGAGTTGTCACCTGCAGGTCTACATTTAACACTGGCTTGAAACTCCTTACCTTGCAACTGCAGTAGAAAGGTAATTTATTAGTACAAGAACTTTAAACAGTCTATTAATATGTTGTTAAAATATTATTACTGTATCACTTTTTTACTTTTTCGAAGAATCTAGTTCCTGGATTTTTTTATAGAAATATTATACCAAAGGAAAGGTTTTAATAATAAGTTTGTGAAAGACTACTCATTTTTCCAATTGGCAGGTTGTTAATTATCTCCTAAATATCACTAATATTAAGAGTTTTAACTCAAAAAAATGCTTCTGACTTTTAAGTGTTCTGTCTTTGATTTACTATTGATTAAAAAGTCACTTCTACCTGCAGTAAGTGAATATGAAACTGATAAGATATATGTATTTACAGTAAATGGTTTTGCTCTTGGTTTTCGCTTGGGGTTTTGTTTCATTTTTGCCTAATTTCTTTTTTTCCTCTTGTTTCTTTTTCAGACCTTCCATTTTATTTATTTTTTTTACTTGTTTATTTATTTGCTTTTAGTTAATGGCTCAGCTTCTTTTTGTTTGGTTGAAGTCTGAGTTACTCAGTGTCACACCAGTTTAGCCACAAAAGCAGCTTACAAGATGTGGAAAAAGACAGCCAGTGATACCTTATAAATAGGCACTTTAAATGCTGGCAGACTGTTAGAGAAAGTGAGGGAAGTTAAATTTCTCTGAACACTACCACCTGAAGAACATTCACAAAAGTGAATTCACAAAAAAACCTGAATTTCACAAAAGACAACACTATGTGTTGCATGGGTTAGTGTATTTATTTACTCTATTATTTCCAGTCTTGAAATCTCTATGTAAAAGTATCGACTGGGAGAGCTTGATATTAAGATACAGAGGATACAGATAAGTGGCATTCCTGCTTATATTCAGAACCAGAACATGGGTAATCTTAGAGGTCATGTCACCACCCTCTGGATATTCTTCACAATGTAGGGCTACAAACAGGGTTTTAATTTGTATTATTAAAATCCAATAATTTTTCAGTGGATTTTCTTAGGGGAAAAAAAAGTATTTCTGAGAAAAAAATGCTTTTTCTGTCTCTCTAAACTTTTATTGCCATCTACAAAAGGACAAAAAAAAGTTGCAATTATAGTTTACCTATAACAAATGAACAGAATTCAGAAAAGTTGGGTGCAAAGTAGAACTATCCATATTGGTTATATTTCCCATAACAGAAGTAGAGCTGTGTGACATTGCTTTTGCTATCCTAGTCATATATTTTTGCTGCTAAATCAGCCATATTACATCTTGAAGTTCTAGTCCTTCAAGAAGCATGATTTATAGAAGACTTGTGGACTGAATTAGAGCTTCTGTAACACAATGACTTAAAGAATACACTATAATAATTTTGTGTTCTTTTTCTGAACTGGGGGTACTTGCTTTAGTTGTGTATTTAGGATTATGCCCATGCACCAAAATATTCCCAGATCTAACATACTTAAATAAAAATAAAAATAATAATAGTTTTTACTTTCTTGCTTTTTCATTATTTCACTCCCAGTACATATATTTATTTATACACACACATATATATGAAACCGAAGTTGTTAATTTTTAAAAATTTACTATTTTTATAATATTTTAGAACACTGCAAACTCAAGGATGTATTACAATAAATTACTTGGTTAAATGCTCTGCAGTGTAAAAACAACACAGACAACAAGAATTTAATTTTTTTTTTAGTTACATCACTGAAAGAAAACCCACAAAACTATCGTTCTTCATGTCTCAGCAGTATACAGACGCGTTAGGAAATGTGGATCTCTAATCATATGTCCCAGTAAGCACTAGAACCTAGTGCTTTCCTAAAATGCATTGGGAAAATTCAGTGCTCTATAATCCTCTGAATCTCTAACTACAGTTCTCAGACAGAGCACCTGCTTATTAGTGGGAAAATGGTGCAAAGGGAAGAAATGCTTATATGTTAATTCTTCATTCTTTTTCTTAGGCATTTCATTTAACCTTAAACATAATACATGTAAATTAATTTTTATCAAGAATGAGTTGCACTGGAACATTTTTTCTTTCCTTTTTTTGTGTTGGGTTCCAAAGAGACCGAGTTGCTTGATTTAACCAATCTCTATTTAAGGTAGAAGTAATAACTTTGGTACTGAGAGAAAAAATGTGGAATTAACTACACTGGTGTCTAACATGAATGACATTTCTGTATCTTTCAGAGCTTCATACACAACCAGCTGGAAAGTGGATAGACAAAATCCTGGGAATGCTGGATAAAAACCATTGTTGATGATCTGTAACAAGATCATTTCCTTTCCTCAGTAAGATGTTCTTTAGAAGGTGATATAAGGAGATTAATTTGATGGATGATGTTACTGTCACAGTCTAAACAGTACAGGTATTTCACTGGTCATATGTGTAAGACTGAAAGTCACTGAAAGAAGGAACTTCTTCAGTTTTTGTCTCTGCAGTTTTGATACACTTTGTTAAGGCCTAACACGAAAAAATTAACCTAAATTAAAGCAGCCATTCACAATAATAATACTGATTCTTTCTTATCTTTCATATCACATCAGAATAGTGCTGACTGAACACTTTTAACAACTTCTCAATATAAACAAATGGACAAGTAAAGATCCTGCTTCAGAATTATTTGCTACACAGAGAAACTGCTGGTTCTGATGAAGGCCCTTCTTTTTTTCCATTTTACTTTATCTATGAAAAAACTACATTTTAAAGTATTGTAACCTGTGTAATAAAGTGTCTTCATTAACGACTTGGGTGATGTGATGGAGTGTTCTCTCAATGAGACTGCAAACTTTACTAGGTGGAGTGGTCACTATGCTGTAGTTTCAGAATGGCTTTTCCAGGCTGGAGAAATTGGTTGACAGAAAAGTCCTGAAGTTCTACAGATGCAAGTGCAAAGCCTTGCATTTGTGATGAAATTACCACACAAATAGTAGAAAGTGGATAGAAAGCAGTGCCAAGGAAAATGAGCTGATGTACAGGTGGAATGAGTTGAACCCATCTAGCAAAAAAGCCTAACTGTTGCCAGTAGCTCCACGAAGGTGAACCTTTCCATATGTTCAACACTTGTGAGACCCCATCTGGAGTATTGTGTCCAGTTGTGGTCTCTCCTACACAAGAAACACATTGTTATATTGGAACAAGTCCAAAGGAAAGGCAACAAGATGATTGAAGGTTCATGACTTGGAAGGAAAGGATGAGAGAACTGAGTTTATTCAACCTCAAGAAAACAAGGCAACCAATGAGTGGGTGAAGAGAAGACAGAGCCAAACTCTCTGCTCCAAGGTGCACAGGGATAGGAAGAAAGGCAGTGGATGAAAGTTGGAGTAAAGAAATTCTGATTAGATACAAAAGGAAAATTTTTCTCATAAGGATGGTCAAACGCTGGAACAGGTTTCCCAAAGTTGTTGTGGCATCTCAATCACTGAATTAAAAACTCATCATTACACGTGCCTGAGCAACCTGATCTAACTGGATCTTCTGTGAGGGAAGGATCAGACTAGGAGATCTCCAGACATCTCTGTAACATAAAATACTCTATGATTCTGGAAAATGAATCCATACTTTTTCCTTAAAAAGAAAACAACTTACTGCTTACCTGTGGTAACAGTCAATAGCTTTCTAGATCTGTGCATAAAAATCAGCCTTTTGGTGCTTCCTTACAACTTTTTTTACTTCTGCAACTTTTATTTTTTCCTCTATCATTCCATCAGATTTGCTGTATAGTATGTAAATTCTAGTTGCTAGTCTTTAAATAGCCAGCAACTCTTCCATTTTCCTCATTCTGTATCACTGTCTTCAAGCCTCCTGTGCTGCTAAATAATGAAAATAGATGGGAAAAAAATTATTACATGATAGCAATATGAGATCTCTGACTCCTGTTGACTGTAAATGCCTATCTCTATCAAAATTGGGATCCTAGTCACTTGCAGCTGAAATCTTCTGAAGCATGAAATTCATTCTTTTTACATTTTAATACACAAAATAGATTAGTGAAATCACATTACACTGTCTCTTTACAGCATAACATTACATACACTGTCCATTTTATTAATATCCTTATAGACAATCACGCCTTTCTAAGTTTGTTGACAAGGAATTAGAAACCTGATTAGAATAAGTAGGTTTTGATCTTGCCAGTATTGTAGCACCATTGGTTAGTTACCTCTAAGCTGCTACTGTTGTCTTCTATTGTATTCGTATATGTGCACAGATATTAATGTTAGACACGCCTGCTGATGCACTTTTTTGTTCTTTGTATGACTGAACTTGATGGATTTCAGTCATTGGGTGACTGCTTTCAAACTGTGCAATGTGAATATGAACTGCTGGCGCTACACAGAGAGATGAATGCGTGAGCATCAAGGACTGTGATCTCGAGTCCCATTAGAATCAGTGGGAATTTATCATTTGAAACAAAGAAAATTCCTGACAGAACTAGGTCCTTAGAGTCCCTCAACTCTGACAAAATACTTTTCATCTCATGGTAAACTGACAGAATTTCTCCACAAACAGACAAAACCTGCAAAATATGATTTACAGTACCTGGACAAAGATATTATTAAGCCATTCCATCTGATGTTACAAGGAGCAGAAAAAGAAAAGGTGGAATAACACTTTTACTGTGTTGCTGGTACCCTATGGGAGTAATAGTGAATAATAGTAGTGTAGTGACAGCACTAATTAACCAGGGGTATCAAGCTGCTGAGTGATGTAGAAGGAAAAAAAAATATATTGAGGAAAAATAGAAACCAAGCACAATAAGGAAGAAAAAGAGCTGAGGAAACAGGCAGAACTGGCATGGAACAAATTATTTTTCAGGGACAAGAGTGCTTGAAAAAATTGATCATCTTGAAGGGAAAAATAAACCATCGATTCAAAAGCAAAAGAACATGGTAGCAAAATTAGATTGAACATATGTATTCTCATAGAGATGAATGGAAGCAAGATGAAAAATGTGAGAAGAAAAAGAAAATTGTCATCTTCAAATTTCCAACTCTCCAGTGATACAGGAACACACAGAAATGGTATAATAATAGCCTTTTTTTTTTTTTCAAACGTAATAAAATAACTTCAAACCTGAACAGATTTTAACAGTGAAGGCAGAAACCCTGGGAATCGATGGATGGCAGCACATGCAGTGTTAACTAGTTTCAGTCATGTAAATGGCAGTTCCTTACAGATATTTTTTAGCCTTATCTACATCTTTTGGTGTCTAAGCCAAACGTTGTATTATAAAATCATATACTGGTTAAATGGTAAGGGTTGGAAGGAATCTTAAAAGCCATCTAGTCCCAGTCCTGCCTGCAATGGGAAGGGACAGCTCTCACCTCTCACAGGTTGCTCAAGTCCTTGTCCAAACTGGCCTTGAACCCTTCCAGGGTTGGTGCATTCACAGCCTCCCTGGGCAATCTGTTCCACTGTCTCATCAACCTTACAGGGAACAATTTCTTCCTAATATCCAGCCTGAAGTTCCCCTCTTTCAATTTGTACCCATTATTCCTTGTCCTATTATCTACAGTGTGCAATTATTCTCTTTTATAATATTCTTTCCAATTAGTAGTCAAGCTGTATTAAATTTTATTTTATTGTGAGAGTTTAATGAGACTAGTCGTAGCCACGTACATTTGATTAGCATTTCTCATACCATTATTATGATGCTAAAGTCAGGACAACTTGAAGTGGAAAGACTGAAACATGGGGAGGTTGCAAAGCTTTTCTTTCTGACAGTGTAATTGAATCACTGGAATAGACAGGCTCAAATAATACAATAATTGTGTTGCAAAACAATATGTACTCCTGGGGTTTTATCAGTTTTAGTTTGGCTCTTGTTAAAGGTCAAGGTATGTTTCTCTGAATAGAAAACAGCTGAGGATCCTCAGAATGACACAGCATATTTTTCATAGATCATATTACAGTACTATACATACTCGTATTGCTAAGGTTTAACAAAGCTTTGGGCAAATCTGAACATGTCAATTGTTATAAATAATCTTATAAAAAATGAAAACATGCAAAGTAACAATAATTTTCATTTAGCTCATATTTAGGTATTTTCTTGTATGATCCCTCAATTAGAGACTCGATTCTAAAAATAAATATATAGCAGATTTGTAGACAGAGAATGTCTGTGAAACACACCAGCTCAAACTGATACATGACTATTTCAGTACTTTGTTTACTTCACTTAGAAATCACAAGTGAGTGAAATAATGTAATCTAAATATAAATAATTTTAAATGTACGTTAGCTCAGCCATATGGATATGAGAATATGATCTGTGGGAAACATTAAGTGCAGGACAAATCATGCAGAGACTATAAAACTCAGAAGGATGATGGACATGCCTCTGTTGGAAGTGGTCACACCTCACAGCTCATAGTCCATACAGGAGGTCTGTCATGTAAGCAGTGTATTTCTAATGAGCAATATTCCTCAACTGAGAAAATCACCTCCTACTTAGGCTTTAAAGCTATATTTGGCAACCAAAATAGTAATTGAAGCAGTTTACGTGTTTTGATTACCAAGTTCTTCAGAAAGTCTGAAGGCTGAGTTTGCTGGATTTCAAATCCTCTCAAAATAATCGAACAAAGAAAAGGAGTTGGAAACATCAGATTGTCCATTTACTGAAGCATGGGCTGTGCTCATTCCCCATCCTGATCAGGTCTGGTTCAAAGGCTGGTGACTTCTTTTGGGTATTTCATAGTCCAAAAAAAAAATTGTCTGTTACCAGTTTCTCATATAGAAGATTTCCCTCTCTTAGAATTTTGGTAGGAACAAATTAGTTCTGCTGTTGCTTCGTGGTTGATGTCCAGTAAAATCTGGAGGCATCTGGAGGCCTTGTGCTAGTACCAATGATTAAAGTGTTCTTTCTGATTGCTGTGACCACTCAGCTGCTTGAAACATCAACATGTTTGTATCGTCGTCTTCTGCAATATATAGAAATACATTTCAACAATACTTTTGTTTTACTTATGGTTAATTCTCTTGCAAGACTGTATGACCATTGCTAGTATGACATACTAGCATTTTCCAGTTAATCTGGTTTTCTAAGAAATGCAATGCTGTAGAAAAGAAAGGAGGTGAGGAATCGAAGTCTCTCATTATTGTTAATCAGTATCTTGCATATGTCTGCTGTTTTGGATAGGCATATGTGTGCATATATGTGCACGCAGATTAATTATGATGGAAGAAAAATTTTATTTATATTAGAAATCCTATGCCATTATCAAATAGCACCTCCCCATCTTAAAAGCACAGTAATACCAAATGTATCAAAATATTGTCTTATGTATGTAAGACACAGTTTAGTGATGGACTTGCTAGTGTTACGTTAATGGTTGAACTCAATGATTTTAAGGGTATTTTTTCAATTTGAATGATTCTCTGATTCTATTTCTGTTCCTGAGAGGGCAGCTGAGAGAAGTATTACATGCCAAATTTCTCACTGAGAGCATACATGATTGTACTTTACAGAAGCAAAATCTTGCACAAGTATTTCATAAGTAGCAGGTGCTGTATTTCACAAAGAGTGAGTTACATCAAGTTAGTGATTTCAAGTTTCAGGTTTTATTATTATTCTCAATTGAATTTTGTGGACATGATAATGATATATATCAAATTAATATCCATGCGGCAAAAGCTATTTCTTATTCTTAGGAACTTATTAATCCTTGAAATTGCCTTTAGTAAAACTTTGTTTTCTAGTGATTTGTATTTTCCAACAAATTTTGATAGCTTACGGCGTTAAAAAAACATAAGCACATAGGAGGGTTTCTTTAAAATTGAATAAGTAATATTTTCTTATCGATATATGTTGATTATATCTCTGTGACATCTTTTTTTTTTAGAAGTTTTACTTCTTCTCTTCTTGTCTATAGTATTTAATAAATCACTCTAGTTTTATTAAATCAATGAAGTTCATCAGTTACAGAGAGTAGGATTCCATTCCAGTAAACAAATATAAAAATACAGGGGAAATATCAATCTATCTATTGAAATATCTATTGATCTACCTAGCTATCTATAAGGCATCACCCATCTGGTTCAGTTCTATGGTATCAATCACCTTGTCATGTATAAAAACTGGAGTAAAAGCACATGTTCAGCTTTTAAAAATTCGTGATTTCTTTACCAAGTTGTACTGTAAAAGAGCACACTATATATAATTAGGTAGGAAAACAGAGTGAATACAGGTGAAAAAAATGTTCTTTGTCTGGCAAACAGAACAGAAGAATTGCTGCAGATAAATAGTGGCATTGATGAGGCATAGCATCCTTAAACCAGGGGCAATACTTGAGGTATTTATATTTCCTCTCCATTTTTCATTCATCATCTGTTCCCTCATGATTTAACTTCCATGTTATTACCTTTGTTTTGACAGCATATGGCATGATTTACATTTGCTGCATGTATGTTTTTTTTTGTCTCTTCAATACTCTATAAACCAGCTCTGCCCAGCTTTCAAGACAGCTTTCCTTTACTGATCAGATATTGACTGTTTCTGGTTTGCAGCTACACTTCCAGGACTCCCGGGTTCATCTGAGTCTGTGTTCTCAAAGCATTCGTTGTTATCTTGTGCTCACACAGTTCGGGTACCATGTTACAACCTGTATTGTATCTATCTCGATAAGAAGATAGGCTGTATTTGTGTGTATGTGAAATTGCAATTATTGTGGGGTTTTTCCAATGTTCATCTTGTATTCTACCACTCCCTGCTGTCACAAGAACTTCTGGATGTAAAACTGAGGCTTGAGCAAAAGAAATCATTAAAAGAGAAATGCTCTCTGGGTTTTTGAGTGAGTAGGAGTATAAAAAGAGCTGATCTGCAGCATATGTTGAAGCAATGACAGAACTGAAAGACTGGAGTATTTGCTGTGAGTATGCTCAGGCTGTGGAGAAGGTAGGCAGGTCAGTGGAATACTCTGAAGACCCATCAGCCTCTTCCTACTTATGATTTTCTTTTAGCAAAGAACTGTTTACTGTCATGGAGCTGGCACATAGTAGTGAGATCCAGTTCTCATCTATGATCACAAGCCAGAAAATACTTCTCTGTCTCACTGCATACACGGAGTGATTGAGCAATTGTACTGTCCCAAATTCTGGACTGCCTAGAAACCTATCAGAGAACCAGTATGATTGCATGGTAAATAAAATGCAGAGAAAAAAACCCAGGACTTGACAAAGCCCCATTTTAATGGAAGTTCTGGAGCTATTTAGCCATTGAGGTGTGTTACACAATTCAGGAGAGTGCACCGAACCTACTGGTATTTTATTGGTCCTGTCCACTTGCATCTGTAAAATCACCAGGTTCTTTTATAGGATGAAAACCAGACTCTTAGAAAAGTAAGAACTTGAAACATGATTACTTTTCTGGATGTGTTTTACATCTGCAGGAAAGACATTAATCTCTCTTTGTCTCACTTTCTCATACTTTTGTAAGTTTTGTTAAACAGTAAAATATTAGGTCCAGAATGACACTGTCTAAAAATCAATTCAATGTTGATATGGAGAGGTTAAAAAAATGCCACAATCCATGTAGAGTTCCAAAAAGTACTTTGGCATTGATACTGAACATTACAACATATAATTTACTGGCAGGTGGTCTGTAGAGCAGGGTTCACAGCTCACAGATGTCCTCAGGAAGTGTTGACTGCATAAACACCGGACAGGAAATGACTGGCCTGGTAACAGTTTTTCAGAAAATATTTTAGGTCATGAGTCAACAGTATCATGCTGTTGAGAAATAAAAATAGCATCACACAGATGTATATGAACAGGTAAAAAAAATTTAAAAATAAGAAAAAAGAGAGAGAAAAAGAGAATTAGAAGAAAGAAAAAAGAAAAGAAAAGAAAAGAAAAGAAAAGAAAAGAAAAGAAAAGAAAGAAAGACTTGCATTATGCAATACACAGAGACATGTCTTCCAACTGTGAAGATACTCGAACTTCAAGAACAGAAAAGGCTTTCAAAAAGTAATAGAATAATCTCTCATGGCAGATGAGAAGTAAAAAACAGCTTAAATTGCAATGAGACAATGCAAGTCTTCTAATAATAAGGGTGGTAACCATTAAACAGACCGTCTGGCAAAGTTATAGCCTTTGTCAATGAAAATCTGATAGAACAAGTTTATAGACAGAGGGAGTGGGGGAAGCCTGAAAAATATATGGAAAAAGAAATGGAAAGTACAGACTGAACAAGGTTTTTCGACTATATTAATTTTTGTAAATAAACATCTGAACTTTTTTCCAACTTCAAATATTTGTATTTCAATACTATATTCAGTAACACTATAACCGCTGACCATTTCCTAAGGAACGTATCATTCCCTGTATTTAGCATCAAACAAAAAGTTTCATGATTTCTAAAATAATGTCCTAAGCATGATCACAGAAAATAATTTTATGTCTATTTCATCTCTGTGGTCAAATGAATCCTTAAATCTGTTTGCTTAAATAGTGTGTATTTCCTCTCTATAGCCCCAAATCTGGTTGTTAGGGTATTCATACGGAGGACAGAGCTTTCATCTTCCTCCTTCTGGCAGAGGAAGATACTGAATATGGTCTCCTGGTGTCTGAAGTTTGGATGTACACTCTAGACCAGTTTGAGATATTAAGTAATGTAAGACCTAATTCTGTTATATTTACTTTCCCATTAGTTTATTCAGTATTACTGCTATTTCAAACACACACACACACACACACACACAAAATTAACAGTAAAACTCCTATTGAAAGTACTGCTATTTTCAATGACATTTGCTGATTTTACATTGACATAGTCAGTTTACAATGACTATTAACAGTTGCTGAAGTTATAGATTTGTAATCCAAAATGCTTTGACATCATTGTCGATAACTATTCTTTACAGATGCTTGAAGTTAAAATGCCATTTTAAAAAGTAAAAATTTCAATACTAATTTCCATGAAATGCTGATGTTTAAAAGGAATGCTGTTTTCAAGAATAACCTTGAGCTCAACTTTGAAAAGAGAAAATCTTTCCTATTTTCTGTGACAAATGTGAAGAGCTAGTGCTTGGGAAGTGCTGAGATAAATGCTTATTGATGACTCAGTTAACATCTTGGAGTGAGGAGAGTATAAACAGGCAAAATGTGTCCTCTTTTTTTATAGCTCAACAAGCAAGGGAATGCAGTCATAAAAAAAGGAAATGTAATGAAATGAAATCAAAACAAACAAAAGACAAACCCTCAGACTGCGGCGCTGATGACTCATTTTCAACCTCCTTTTCAAATTGTCACGTTATTTTCTAGGTTGGACTCCTCACCTGCAACTACTTGCGTGACTTTTATAAATGAAAACGTGGGACTTAGTTATGTAAGCGCTCCTAACATTTCGTGTGCATCTTACGTGTATCTAATTCCATCTTTGGACGTGCGAGATAAACTATTTCTAGCTGAGGTGACGAGTGCCCGATGGCATTGAGGCGCTGAGTCACAGGGCAGACAGCGGCGCTCCGTGCCAGACACCGAGGTCGGGAGACTGAGGCCCATCGCGCCCTCGGTGCGCCGAGGCCTCCCGGGGCCCGTGGGACGCGGCTGGCGGGAGCTCGCTTCTCTTGGATGCAGGCTGAGGCAGACGGTAGCTGCTAGACCGGTGAGTGAAGAGGACGATCAGCTCCACAGCAGCCCAGCAGCAGCTAGCACTGCAGAGGAATTTCAATTAGTCAGGTGGCAATCAGCTGCAGTCCCCAAGGAGACAGCTACCACCACTTCTAAACAGTGCTCCGTCACCGCTACAAAAAGCTCAGTTGTGACACCACTCACAACACCAGGTGTAAAAGTAGCTACCTGGAGGCACTTGTCCTCTCTGCATGGTTTAATTTAAAAACCAAGATCTTCTATTCAGTGTTTGAATACGAATGAGTCAGTCGTAAACAAAGAACTGAAATAGATGAGTCTGGCGTGGAGAAGTAGCTGAGTCATTCTGTAAACCCGGTCCCTTAAATGTAAATGGCAGAGGTTTTCTTTTTGGACACAATAATTGCTATTTTAGCTTAATGCGCAATGAGGCTTTTGCAGCAAAATGGCTCCTGAAAGTTGCTGGCCCAGTCAGTGCCTCCACTTTTAAACTTTTCTATCCGTGATTTTACTTCTTGACCACTGTGAAGAGAAACTCAATATATTTTCTTCAGGAGTTTTCTTCTAATTTTAGCTATTTATTTTAATAAATAGTGTTTGAGTTGTGTACCTCTTTATCTTATGAAGATAACTTTTCTTCATTGCACTGTGCCTTTTATACCTTTTAAAGGGGGGACACAATCAAAAGTTGGTATTAAATCTTTGGAGTTCTGATTAGGAAGAAGAGGTTAGCACAGAAGAGCATTGCTTCTAGTTTGGATTAAAATAGCTCAAATAGTATCAGAAACATTATAGGTTTCAGCAAATATATCCACTGTTTGATTGAGAAAAACTTTCCACAGAACTTGAAATGAAATTTCTTTTCCTTCCTCACCACAGCTCTGAAAAGACACTAGATGAATAAAATAATGTCATTCCACAGAATGATAAAATTTACCTTCTGTGCAACATTATACTTATTTGCTATATTGTACATATGCTTTGAAATTAAAGAAAAAAATCTCTTTTCTTAAATTACCTTACCTAGATAGATTTACGGATTTAAAAGGCTAAATAAATTGTAATATCCTCTAATAAATACTTTAGGGAAAAAATTGAATACCATTTTGGATTCATATTTCCACTAAAAATTTTATTGCAAGCAAAATGAAAACCTAAACCAGAACATGTTCCTCTTGTCACCCTTGATAACATTAGTAGCGGCCACATAAGCCAGGACATTTAAAATCAGCAGAGAACAGGATTCTCTAGAGCAACAGGTTGCAGCATTAGTTGGCAAACATTATTCTTGAGTCCACAAGTAGAAAAGTTGAGTATAACACAGTGATTTTGCTGTATTCAGAGCTGATAAATCCTTAGCATTTCAAATTTGAGGCAACGCAAGTTCAAAGGAGGGGTTCAACTAAAGAGGTTCTCAGGGAGAGCAGGAGGCTTTTCAAAGGTCTGGAAAAATCAAACACTGAAAGGAAGATGAAAGGTTTAAGTATATTTAGATGAGGGAAAGGAAAAGACAGTAGCAGTGTTCACATATATATAAAACATAGCTTCTAAGGCATTTATTCCCTTCTCAAAACTCATTTCAGAGCAGACATTAAATAATGGAAGAGAAGCTCTGTGTCGGGATGTGCAGCAGTGAGGACTGTGCAGTACCACAGGTGTTTCTTGGGAGGCTGCGGCGACTCCCTCAGATCCACTTCCTCAGAATAGGTTGTAAAGGTGTTTGTTCAGAAATGGCACAGATATAGCTGACCCATAATTTTGTTCAGCCTCAATTTGTGCTGTTTTGGTGATTTTATTAACCAGCTTCATTATACATATTATTACGCAGAAAGCAAAATCATGAAGGAATTAATTCAGAATGTTGAAGTCAAAGCAAAATTTTTGTAAAAACTGAAACACAGGGCTATATCCTGGAAATTAACATCATCTTCATTTAAAATTTACAGCAGGTATTCTCAGATTGAAATAATATTTTATCTTCAAATGTTCTAACTTTCCCATAATTATTATATTATTACTGTATATAATTATTTCATTGCTTGCACACTGGCTTTTTACACATCATATGTGTAAATACCAGTATTAGGCATTAACAACAAGGTTGATAAATGTAATTTCATGGTGCCAGCTTGAGTTAGTGATGGGTTTAGAAATTTCATGCCAATCCAACTAAATACTACAAAATATAGCTGCGAATTCTTTTTCTTTTTTCAGTCTCCTTAAATATTTTACACTGCTCAATGAGTATGAGACAAATTACAAGTTAATTTTAAGAATTATAATGGATGGCAATTACATCTGTATTATTTAATATTTTCATTATTCTAATTATCCTGACAATAGGCTGATGGTGTTCTGCCTCATTGTTCTCACGACAGTTTGCCAGAGAAGTGCTGTATCAGAATGCTAATAACTTGCCACATCCCCTCTTTGACAAATAGTAAACCTCAACTATGTGATTTTACTGACGTTCAATAGTTTTGTTCAGCGGGTCCCTATCTCTTTAAAGTGGTAGCAACCCACATGGAAGGACTAAGAATGGAAAAGCTATCAAAATACAGAAAAGGCTGAACCATGCTTTTTAAATTACCTATTTAATATTTTATTAAATACTAAATATTGCATTTTAAGTATATACTTTAAAACTACAAGGTTAAGGATATAGTATCCCATTTTTTAAATACACAGTTCCCAGCTATAGTTTATCTAGGAAATTTATGTGTGATCACTGACGTCCCATATATTTTATCTGGTAAGTATTCTTTTCTAATATTCAACCAGCTAAACATCATGTGTGCTTTTGATCAAAATCGATTCAATATTTGTTTTGCAATGTATTTCCTCAATAATCAAGCAGATTTTCTTTGGCTAAATTCTGTTTAGAAATATGGTACCTTTGTAAAATATAATTTATTCAATATTAATATACTCATGTACATAGTCCAGAGCTGTATCCATCTCTGAGGCCCTCAGCAGAGGAAGGACATTGAACTGTTGGAACAAGTCCAGAGGAAGGCCACCAAGCTGTTTAGAGGGATGGAGCACCTTTCTGTCAGAGAAAGACTAAGAGAATTGGATTATTGAGCGTGTAGAAGAGAAGGCTACGGGGTGACCTAACTGTGTCCTTCCAGTACCTGAAGGGAGCCTACAAGAAAGCTGGCGAGGGACTTTCTACAAAAGCATGCAGTGAAAGGACAAGGGCATTGGCATAAAACTGAAAGAGAATGGGGTGAGATTCAATATTAGAAAGAAATTCTTAGCTGTGAGGGTGGTGAGGCACTGGAAGAGGTTGCCTGCTGTGTCGGCTGAACCAAGAGTAACAAAGACCTCTCCCATCGACCCTGTGGAGATTCGGTCTGTCTGATTGGCCTACAGATAGACATTCCTTGTATCCTTAAAAGGATGTGGTCCAGCCCCCACTCTGTCCCTGCCTTATCCCCATTGGTTGTTTTCGTATTACCTCACTTCCCTCCTTGTACCCTATATAAGACTATCCCAAAGGGAAGCAGGCCTTTTTGCTGCTTGCCTCATCCTTTCCCCTGCTCCCTTCCCCCCTTGCCTCACCCTTTCCCCTGCTCCCTTGCCTCCTTGGAATGCATCGAAACAGATAAGTAATAAACTCCGGGGCTTCAGCAAAGGCCGCCTCCTAACTCTTTGCCTCTAGTGACGCCTGAGCTGGCCAGCTCAGTGAGAGTGGCTGCGTGTCTCCACTGCACTGGTGAGAAGAGCTAATCTGCGGGGTGCCAGGAAGCCCGCCAGAGGTTCCTTTGCAACAGGATCCTCTTGGGACGAGCAGAGATCTCTTCACCAACACACCGCACCACGGCGTTAGTTGCCCAGAGAAGTTTTGGCTGCCCCATCGCTGGAAGTGTTCAAGGCCAGGTTAGATGAGGCTCTGAGCAACCTGCTTTAGTTGAAGGTGTCCTTGCTTATGGCAGGAGGGTTGGACCCAGATGAACTTTAAGGTCCTTTCCAACCCAAATCATTCTATGATATCAATGCTCAACATAATTTTGCATATTCATTTCAGCATACACTTAAATGAAGCTGGTGGATAATCATCCCACTCTGTAAAATATAAATATTCATTTGATTTTAAGTTCACTGTCTTAGACATTCTGGCTTTCTTAAATGTGAGAAGGTGTTTTAAGTGCTGTGCGGTGATGGGGCCCAAAGTATTTAATGAGTCATTATTCAGTGTGAAAGATAAAAATAAGAAGCTTGTTGCTAATCATCTAACCTTAATTTCTATGATTCTTCAAACTCCCAAGTTCACGAGAAACAAGCTTAACCCTGGAACCAGACTGAAATTAATTGCTGTGGATCAAAAGTCGATTTGGTCTTTGGGTGAGAATAAATTAACTGATCTTTATGGAGTGGATTATTATGGTTTAAAAGAAAATAGCTGAAAGGAAGGACAAAAAGAAGGGTGCATCTCTTCTTGGATGTGACAGAAGTTAGCAAAACAATAGAATTGGCACAAAAAATAAAACTTCCTTGCTACTTTATCAGTATCCTTCTTTAGGGAAAATTTCAGCATTTCTTGTGGATTTACTAGAGGCTGTTTCCATAAAACAGAGGGGTTACATAACGGTGCTGTGTTGAAGAATTGAATTTGAGACAAGATCAGGATGTTCATCCACTTAATTCAGGTCAAGATTGTTTTTGATGGAGACGAGTTATCTGCCTAAACATTTGGCACAAACATTTCATTTTATTAATTTAGTATTATTTGAAAACAGGAAGGAGTTCAGGGCAAAAGAGGAGATATTTACACTTTTACAGGTCTGGGTCATAAGCCTGTTCTCCTTCTGTTTCTTATTCTGACATAATTTGCACTGGAATATAGCTCAATAGTACTAAATTCAGCCTACTGAAGCACTTCTGCCTGTTGAATCCTGGATATCGGATGAAGCCGAATGTCTCAGGAGTATGAATTAGTCATGTTTCTGCACTCATGATCATCACGAACCTGGAATTCTTTGAAGCAGTAGTAGCGAAATAATTCATTTCCCTAGTCCCTTTGTCAGTTAATTCAAATGTCAATGGACAATTAGACTTTCTGCATTCCAAGGTTCTTCACTATATCAATCTTCATGGCTCTTCAACAGCCTTACCCGACTGAGACTCCAAAAACTTACGGACGATTTGTGAATTTTTATTAAAGGAAATTGCCCAAATACTGAAATAATTCACATAACAAAGTTGCATATCAGCCCAGCTGAAGTGACTATATTTTATAGTCGGTTACCAGATCCATCCTTTTTCTTGAACAATAACGTTAAATCACCTGTCTTCAGAACACTTCAATCATGACACTGTCATCTAGGAATTTTAATGGTGTATGTAAAACTCATTGGATCTCAGTGATTATCTTTAAGATTGTTCTATCTCTCACTCTTCCCCGTTTATAATGATGTACTTAATAACTTGGAGTAAATCACAGTCCAAATCAAAATATTCAACATTTTCTCTATTTTATTTCTGCTATGTATCTGTCTCTATAAGTAATGTCTCTGTGTATATTCTGAAAATGCAGAAACACTGAGGCATTCATGCTACCAAGCTTAATATCTGTGGTGCAACAAAGTTAAAAAGAAACACCAAAACATTAGAATAAGAAAGCATTCATGATCTCTTGCTTAGATTAAGTTTTGTAGCTATCACTCCTTCCTAAGATCCTACTTTTAAAATTCATTTGGGAACTTAGCTCACACTTTTCTGGAGCTAGAAATTTTGTATAAAATTGTCTCAAGCAGTCTTCAAAATATTTTCTTCTGAAGGTATTAATGAGTGATGCATTATTACTAGGCGTGACAACTGCATTAGAAGCAAAAGAAAGGGCAAGCACTGTTTATACATGGCTTGATTCCCTAAAACCTGAAAATGAATAATACTAGAGTTCAAACAACAGTAACTGAAAGTTGCAGCACTAAATGCAGAATTCTCTTTCAAAAGCACTTGAACAGTTTCAAAAATATATAGTGATATTTTAATATTTCAATATTTTAGATTCAACTTCAGTGCTACCTTTTAGACAACCTAGTGTAAATATGGAAAAATATAAATTTTTGATAAAAAATTTTTGTATAAATTTCTAAAGAAAAGAGAAGATAGACACATTATACAGTCCTACTCTAAGTGTCATTTCTCGTTGTTTTATGTTTCATTTCACATAATATGCCAAAGAAAAAATATGCATAGACTGCTCTTAACAGTAGTGCTATTTTCTTCGTTCTGTTTCTGTGTATTTTTTTTCTGTTTCTGCTTTGCAAAACTCACACAACTATTACTGTAATTATGATTTTTAAACAAGATTTCTGAGTATTTTAATTGAATAGTCAGAGTATTCTTACAACTCTGCTAAACTTCGTATTATATATTATTTAATCCATGAGATGCTTTAGGCTATTTATATAAAAAGTCAATTCAACTCTTCTAAGGTCTGGAATAGAAGGAAAAATACTTTGTTTTAGTTATTGAAGCAAGGCATCACATGCAAATTCCCATTTTAAATACGAAGGGCTAAGAACATGCATTCCATTTTATTCTTCTGCATAGTAGAAAAAAGTGGGCAGTGAGAGTTGTGAGTCTAGCCAGAAAAGGAAAGTAAAAAACTTTCAATATCTTCTGTTAAACATTTTCTTCGGAGTTAGAAGGCCTAAGTGACTCTTATCAGGCAGCCTGTTTCACTCCTTGTTATGGCTTGAAGTCTTTTATCCTGTTCTGTACAGATCAACACAAATTTGGCAATGCCTGTTTTATCTTCATATCTGGATGTCCTAAGACATATATCAAGGAAAAAAATCTCCCCTCAGAATATACTAGAAAACCTTCCCACAGGGCCAATCATTAAGAGAAACATAATAATTAGTCAGAAAAAAATATCTTCTTTAGTGAATTTAAAGGAGAGACTTTGGAGGTAAGATCTAACTAGAGCTTAGGAAGCAGGCAATTACTGGTAGAATGCTGCAATTGCAGGTAGTGCTGAACACCACTGATCATTGTGCTTCTATGGAGTAATTCCTCTCTGCCATTAAGTAAGGTATATATTTTACACAAAGAAAAACTTCTTCAGTATCTACTAGTAGTTTAATTGGGGGCAGTGAGAGGATGTTATGAGCACTTGTCTGTACACATAAATTGCAGAAAAACAATTAGGTTTTATCCTGATTGTCTAAAAGTTACTACCTTGGTTAAGAGGCAGACCTTCATTGTTTAGAGCATGACCACGATCACACTGGATAATGACCATATAATGAAAAGTCAATTTGCATCACAACTTCTCTTTTCATCTGGAAACATTTACTCAGAAGAGATAATTTAACAAGATTTTTAATTCTTCAAGGGTCAGAATGCAATCTTGTTCTTATCCTGCACTCAGATCTCTTTTGCAAAGAGGAAAAAAGGCTGTCAGTTTTCTAGAGATCTGAATGCTAAGAGATAAATAAGGACCATTAGTGCCTCTTGGGGAATGCAAAAAAATTTGTAAAACACTATATTGGCTTGCATTCCAATCATCTGTATATTCCTAGGAGGCTTTATCTTTCAAAATATCACCTTTCTGTTCTAGCCCTACATACAAGAGTAATCACAAGAATTTAGACTAACAGATGTAATTGATTAATAACAAATTTTTATTATAATATTTTCATGATTTTAAAAATGCTTTTATTTTATTCAATAGAAATCCTCATTTTTATCCAATAGAAGTTTCAGTTTTAAATAATTCCACCAGCAAATAACTTCAGCACAGCCCTTCTACTAATCACATACTCACAAACTTTGATTTTCAGGAAACAAAATTTATTAACCTGGGTCCAGTTTTCTCTACTTTCTTGGAGTTTATTTATTCCTTCTGAAAAAAGGTGAAAGTCTTGATCCATATTTCCCAATATACCTGCACCCTACAACAGTAAACTGCTCTGCCTGAACAAAACTGTGCTAATAGCTACACTTTTGAAAAGTGCAAGTAACAGAGTGTTAAACAGAAAAAGAAGAAAAAGAAATGCTGACATCCATGAATCACAGTTGACCTAAGAGCAAATATGATAAAATTGTTCACAGGAAATAAAGTGGTACTGAGATTCTGTGTGAGATGGCACAGATGAATCATCACCAAATAGAGAGCTTCTGTGCGTGTCTGTTCATCAGAAGGGACAGCTGAGTAGAGCACACGGTGAATATAAGGCAGTGACAGATAGACCTATACATGGAAAAATGAGCTTTGCAATCAAGGCTTAAAGCTCCCTTTGGTGCCATGAAAGAGCTGTTATTTAGCTTTCTTGTATTATCTTTAAGTATTCTGGTACAAAATCTTTTTTTTTTTTTTTTTTTTAGAGGATCACCTACACTTTAAGATCTTGATTATGAAGGATAACATTTATTCAGTTGGTCTTTTCTGGTTCTCTGATATGTTTTATATATTTTAATTTTTTGAGACAGGCAGGTTGCCAGAGTATATTTTCCTCAGTAGTTTCACTTTTATAGTGGCAGCTGGGAACCACAGAAATGTTTTATTCTTTGCTCAGTGTATAACACAGGTGTTATAATATCAGCAACATTTTATACTCACTTGAGAGACCTATGTGAAAGGAAGATGAAAGGCACGTTGGCTGAGTATGAAATGTAATGCAATAGAACTAGCTCCGAGCAGAAAATGTAGAGATTTGTCTTTGGTGATTTATGCTTTGAAAAAGATGCCAGATCAAAAATGTATGGGTTTATATGAGGACAAATTATACCCAATATACACATATGATTGTTCTTGCAGCAGTTTGTACTCTGTTGTAACTTTTCTGGTTAACTGGAAATATTTTGGATTAAAGAATAGATTTTACGTTACATGTTTATTAAAAATATATAGCCTCTCAACAAAAATGGTAAAATATATTTCTTTCAAAATGAATAATTGAAAAACCTCACTTGAAATATGCCTGAGTTAAAGAATTTGTGATTTTTCCCCATTTTTTGATCCAAACATTGACCAGCTCAATGTGGGTATAGAGATAACTTCAACAAAACCAGATCTTTGGGTTCTAAAGGAGAAAATTGGTAGATAAGACCTTTTTCAGCAGATTATAATAGTTGGCACGTGTCTGCCTTGCTGTTAAAACACTTCTGAAGTCTATGCTATTGAAGTCCTTTGCAAAAGCTACAGAAGAAGTTTGCAAAGAATTAATTGTAAAAAAACAATTTAGGTATTTAATAGCATAAATTTATTAAAATAGATTTGTGGGGGAGGGAACAAAATTTATATGTCAGGTATAAATTAAATTTTATTTATTGTTATTAAAGTTATTTAGTTGTTACTGAATGTTCAAACATGATGATTGAAAAGAATTGATGATCATAAGAACTCTCTCAGTTTTACGCAAGAGGAAAGAATTTTTCCAATTTTGTTTACCCTCTAAAATGTTCATTCAATCTCTAAAAAAGAAAAAACAACATGACAAGCACTAACACATGGTAAAAATATAATTTGCAAACAGATAACAGACTGAAAACAGTTTATCTGGATTATTAAATCAATATATGTGAATGGCGAGTATACTCACATCGAACATCACAGGATTATGTGTTTGTACCAATATTAGGTATTCATGGACTCATAAACTTACAAGTTCTAAAAAATCAATTTTGTTGTTTTTACTTTAAAAATCCGCATATAGACAATGCAGCTTTTATAGTCAACATTAATCCATGGGGTTTAGCATCACAATGCATCCAGTAATCAAAGTCTACAAAAGCCGGTGACAAGGATTCTTGCTTTCCAGAAAGTCTTGAATCTAACTCTACAGAAGAAAAAATATGTTCATGCACGATAGAAGCTGAAGGTCCTGAAAGTTTAAAAAATTCTTCAACTGTAGTTATTTTATTTTTTTTCCCTTTCTCAGTTTTATAAATCTAGAGCAAAAGCTAGCTTTCTAAAAGCCTTCTTAAGTGTCTATGTTATAATTATGATATTTATTGTTGGACTGTCTCTGGGATCAACTATAGATAATTTACTCTAATAATCAATCTCCAAGTAAAAATCAGATTCAGTTATTAAAACTGAATGCTTGATTTGGTTTAATATTTTTAACATTCTTATATTTAATATTATTTATATTATTATTCTCTGTCAGATGTTTTTGTTCTTGGTTTTCATTCCCAGAAACTACTGTTCATGAGCCTGTAAATGTTTATATTCTTATATCAGCCTACATGTTTTTCATACTGCTGGATGTTATAGCTTAAATGTGCAAACCTCACATTGTAATTTAAATCAAATGTGAACATTAATAAAAACATATTACATAGATAAAAAAAGAGTAAAAATGTTTCTGATATGTTTTTCTTTACAAGCAAACTTAAGTGATTTCTTTTTCTATCTTATTTTTTAATTGGTCCATGATATGCTGCCTTTGGCAGGTTCTTTGCCATCTGTTTTCTGAAGTTGTTTTAAAACTTCCATGTCAGGGATTTTGAGCTTTTATCAGAAGTGAACACCATGTATATACTTTCGTTTTTGACATCTCTCACTAAAGGAGTTAAAAGAGCTTTTGCACAAACAGTTCTGTCTTTGGAAGCTGAAAATAGATTTCTGTCATCTTAAAACCTGAAAATCCAAAGGTTGCTCTTTGGATGTCTCCTGAGAATAGGCTGATACTATCAGCAAAGGCTACCAGCATGTCACAATGTGTTTAATAATCAAAATAAGTTTAAAATAAGTGAGAAGAACAATCAAACTGTTGCACAATCTATTTTGGAAGAGTTTGGCATCATTTATTGAAAAAAAAAGAAAAAAAGAAAAATCCTGCTTTTCTTTCCTAATTGTCATTTGAAAAGATAAATTTGAACAGTTTTTCATGTTTATACATTGTCAGCTAAATGCACCTAAGAAGTCTGAGAAAACATTTAGAAATAGGAATTTATAAAATGGGAGAGAAAGAAGTAAAAAATGAATAAACTACAAAAAGTAAAAAATCTCTAAGCAAAAAGTTAGTTCTTTAGGTTTCACCTGAGACATTCATGACAGAGTGAAAGTAAATGGAGAATAGATATCAGTATTAGCAAATTATGCATCACAAAGACATTCCAGGTAGTGATTCAGGACAGAGAGCAATATCACTGCAAACAAATGCACTCATTATTGTAGGTAACTACCTAGATGGAGATGAATTCAGGCTGATGGTGGAGAAGCAATGAGCCATTCAATTCCAATGAAAGACCTTTTAGGAGAAACAAGCTTTCAGAGCAGTTCTTTTCCTAAGATAGCCTCAGAAACATAGAGAATTGTGCTTTGTCTTCAGGCCCTCTGTGGATTGCTCTAGCAGCTGCAAGCTGCAAAGAAGTGCAGAGATCATAATGAGGCATCAGCACTGCATTATATGTTAACTCCAAAAAGAAGTGGCATTATTCTGAACTTATAAAAACACTGGATGCTATTCATGGATGAAATGGTTGTTAACATTCTTGTTAAAGTGTTTTTGGCCCACATAATTACAAAGATAGAAAGGTAAGAAATATATGTTATCAACTAGTCTGTTTTGTCTGTCCAAGAAAAAGTCGTCTAGAGGAAGATGACTAAAAATTACTAGAAACACATATTTGGATGTTGTATCTTGCAAACAATTAAAACACAGGAACAGCTCTATGATGATGAAAGAGAGTCGGTGTTCTTCAGCCTGGAGAAGAGAAGGCTCTGAGGAGACCTCATTGTGGCCTTCTGGTACTTAAAGTGGGATTTTAAGGAAAAGAAGGAGTGATTTTTACATGGGCAGATGGTGACAGGACAAGGGGGAATGGTTTTAAACTAAAAGAGATTTGGATTAAATGTTAGGAGGAAGGATTAATTGCTCAAAGGGTGGTGAGGCACTAGAACAGGTTGCCCAGAGAAATTGTGGATGCTCCATCCCTGGAAGTGTTCAAGGCAAGCTTGGCTGGGGCCCTGAGCAACCTGCTTTAGTGGGGGGCATCTCTGTCCATGGCAGGGGGATTGGAACTAAACGATCTTTAAAGGTCCCTTCTAACCCAAGACTTTCTATAATTCTATGATTCTATGATTCTCTGAAGCTATTTTAAGCTCTAAGTACAAACCAACTTGATCTCCACTTCCTTCTGGTATCACAACAGGATTGTCTTCCCACATTTGCAAACAACATTTAATTTCACTATACATCTTCCTACATTTACATTCTTTCATGTTATCTTCTATTTACTTTGGAAATAAAGCAATGCAAAAATTCTTAAGTGGGATAGATATTAATCAAGATTGCTTTCACTAGGTTTTTTCTTTTTCTTTAATCTTGTGATTACAACACTAATTGAACCACTTGAGGGTTAAGATATTCTCAAGGTGTTTTGTAACAGTATCTTCTCTTTAACGAGGATACTGAATGTCCTCTTGCGGAAATACTTGCTATTATTCTGCTTTAGAAGTTATTTTCTATTCCAAAATATGAAAAAATTTCAGGCTGTGTGTACTACAGGGCTTAGGCTTTATAATATTAAGGATTAAATTAGGTGCCCAGGATCTCAATACAATGAAGGGTTAGATACCTCTGGTAAGGAGTCACTGACATAAGCAAAGAAGGTTTTACATTAAGCAATAAGAAACGTTGAAAAGCTCGTATTCTGATATCTTTAAGAAATGTGCCCACTGCACTTCAGCTTTAGCAGTAAGCTAAACTTATATACAGATTTAGATATTTCTACCAGTCCAATAAGATTGACTGTAAGGTCAACTGACTAAAAGGTGTTTATTAAAATCCTTGCAAGGAAAATAAGTTCTTTCATCCATCAGGACAAAGTTGTTAGAGTATGCAGGAATTGTTCAAATCCAGAATCTGCTCATAAGTTTTTTACTAACTAAGTAACTTTTGACACAGCATTTGAAAAGCATCTCAATAATTGATAGTACTTCACATTGTAGGAGATCCTTAAATTTTTGTTTCTGTGAATGGGCTCATTTATCATAATTTTAAATATTTTAATCTGCTTCTCATACTTTAGTGCATAAAAACACAAATTAAAACAGCATGTTTTAGACCTTCCTCATTTATTCTCCATTTAGCTTCGTGCCAGTTCTCATTGTTAATTTTCCTTCACCCATAAAAACTGATCTTCAGGAAAATTTTAATCATCTTCATGAAACACTTGGGTCAAGAACAGAATAGTATATTTATTTATAAAAGTCATAATTGGACTAGCAAATAGTGGGAATAAGAAGTTTATAAAGTCTGATGATGGCCATGAGAAGCTGTAGAAAGATCTCTTAATAATTATCACTCTAATGTAGCTGACATTCAGTGCCAATAAATTACAAGTACAGTGTATGAGGAAAGAGTACTCTGAACTAGACATTGCCTCCTTAGAAAAATCAAAAGAGAAAAGTTATAATAATTCTTTGAAGACTGTTCAATATCAATAAAGAAAAACAAAAAAGGAAGCACAAAAAACCCCCGCAAATACTGTGCAGTTGATACAGCAAGACAGAGAATAAAATATGAAGCATCATTATGCTAGCACATAAATTAATAACAGATATAAATATTTGACAGTCAATCCCTGAAAGTAAAGAACATTATTGGAAAGGTATATCTGCGGAGGGCCTTAACTGGAAAGAGAGGGGATGACTTCAGCTGTAGTGGGAGTTCCATGAAAATAGCATTTACACAGGCAGATTCTTTGGCCTTGTTTGTCAAAAAAGGGATATATCACAGTCTGATTTGCACAGAGAAGGAGAGAAATTAATTATTCCCAGTTCTCAAAGAGTAGGCAAGAACCAAACCATATTTTCCATGACAGTTTGAAAACAGAAGGTGAAATCTAGAGTTCATTATAACAAGACATGGTAAGCGTGAAAAGTTTATATGGGTTCAAAAACTGATCGGACAAATTAATTGAGGATATTCAGAGAAACCTTTGTCTCGAGCACTCCAGACACAAATTTTTAAAGGTTATGTCAGAAGAAGTGTAGCTGTCTGCTTGCCTTGTCCTGCAAGGACAAAGAATGTCTTTTCCTAGACATTCACTTATGACTCAGTGTCAGAAATATTGGACAGTGTCTGACAGAAAAAATGAAGAAACCTCTTGATACCAGAAATATGTTCTATTTTTATTTGTTTAGCCATGAGTCATCTGCACTGTAATAACTGTTGAGAACTGGCCTCATGGGTTCTTTTAGACACCATTCAGGATATAAACTTACCCGTTATTTGAGTAAGGATTTAATTGCTGGGGAGCAGCAAGGACCAGCACCTCCAGGAGGACTGGTCAAACCCAGCTTGTCCTGTGCCCTCACCAAGGAGCACAGTCCCATAGGGCATGGGCACAACAGGCAGTGTCAGATGTTGGTAACAGGTGCATCAACAGCTGCAAATATGGTGAGTGATGACCAAGGTCCAGAGGATGTCCAGAGACCCAAGTTCAGAGTAAAGTAGATGAGGTCTGGGACATAAAAGTGAGATGATGTGACTCAATGTATCTTAGGGAAAGGACTTCAAGCAGTGTCAATTTATCTCCCAGTTCAGATGTGAGAGATGGCATGGCCTCAGGGGCTGGGTCTAGCTATTGCCTCAGCCCTTTGTGCTTACAGACTTGTGCATTTCACTCTGCTTTGTGCAGACTCCATAAAAGAACAAAAGGCTGGTTTTCAGTCTTGCAGTGTACATATGCTGAGTATTTATCTGAACATCATAAGGATATAGAAGTATGAAATCGCAGTAGCATTTGGCATTGATATAGGTTTACTCTGAGTTCAAAAACTAATCAAAAAACTTATTCAGCAAACACATGGAGGTATTAGTAAAACTGACACTTCAAAGACTACTGACAGCTAAAATTTAATTTACTTTCTATAATGTCAAGAATGAGTTGCCTTACATCTAAATAGACCATAAGAAATCATCTTAAACTTGAAGGAAGCCATATGTAATCTTTTTGAGAAGAGGAAATGAAAAGCAAATTCTCAGTTCTAGTTGAATTGAAACATCCCAGGCAAAGGTGACAGAATAGATAAAACATTTATATTAAAAAATGCCATGTTGCCTGGAGCTTATTGATAAATGCTGTTTTATTAGACTCAGCTATTCCTGAAGATAAACGCATGCAACTTTCATTGATTTCCTTCAGCTTATATTTTGATAATCATTCAGAGTACCAGTACGATGTGACATTTCATGCTACTGAGTCAATTTGGTCTTACTGAACACTCATAAAAACTGTAGAATCACTGAATCATTCATGCTGGAAGGAACCTTGACAAGTCACCCAATCCACCTTCCTTCTCAAAACAGAGACAACTTTAAATTCAGACAAGAGATTTAGAACTTTTTCTCAGAAGAGCCTTGAGTTACTCAAAGAACTCAGATTTTCTGAGCAATCTGTGCAGAAGCTTAATAAATCTGATAGTGATTTTGTTTTGTTTCAGTTTTGTTGGTTTGGTTTGGTTTGGTTTGGTTTGGTTTGGTTTGGTTTGGTTTGGTTTGGTTTGGTTTGGTTTGTCCTAGCTAGGCTCTCAGAACCTCTTCTGTTTCAATTCATGTCCCCTGTCTCTCGTTCTTTCGTTGGGTCCCTTAGTAGAAAGCTTGGCTCTACCTCTTTGTTTACCTACTAGTAGGTATCAGAAGGCTGCTATTTATTTTCCCCCTACATTTTTTCACTTCTTCAGACAAAAAAAATCCTGATTGATTCCCAGTAAGGCAGAGCAACGTGTCTTAATTTGACCTATTGACAAATCCTTCTAGCTCAGGAGGTGTTGGCCACCTTTGTTGCCAAGGCGCTCCTGGCTCCTGCTCATCCCACTGCCCACAAACACACCCAGGTCCTTTCCACAGCAGTGGCTCAGCCAGCCTGCCCCAGCCTGGCCCACTGCTCAGAGTACCATGCCTGAAGTGCAGGCTGCAGAGAAGGCCGTGGCTGCAAATTTTCCTGAGGTACTTCCTCCAGTCACTGATGAGGACTGAGCCCTGTGGTATAGTAGCACCACTGTGATATTTCAGAATTTAGAAATTTTTTATTATTATTATTATCATCATCATCATCATCATCATCATCACCATCATCATCATCATCATCATCATAATCATCTAACTTTTTGGTCTTTATTAGTTGTCTTGCCAAACTCAAATAAAACAATGTACACATACAAAAAGTATGTATCCACACAAAATACTTCTTAATTTCCCCTGAAAAACCCTAAGATTATGTTTTTAAAGTAGCCATTAATATTTTTTGTTATTCTTGTTGTACTGAGTGTAATAAAATGTGTATGTCACAGGAAGAAGTGCAGAAAAAAGACAGATTGTTGCTTAAAATAAAAAGGTATCAAAGAAAATATTGCCCCAAAATCTCTTGATGAAATGTTGTGTCTAGTCAGGAAAATGTTAAAACTCTTATTTACTCTAATGATAGTCGTGCTTCCACTTCATCCCACCACATAAGGCCTGTGTCAACTCTTTGGCAGAGTAAAATATTATCTTGGGAAACAGGCAGTAGAGAGAATTCTTCTGCCTGATAGAGAAGGGCTCAATAATCTAACATAAACAGTGTCCTCACATAATGAGGAGAAGCTGGACCTTGTAAAAGGGTGGCTATACTTCAAAAGCAGCCTTCCTTAATGCAGAAGTCATGTCTGTGTACCTGTCCTGAGTATGCCTTCTGACAACAGCAAGAACTAAAAGCTCAATAAGAGAAAGCTGAAACATTTTCAGTTTAAAAAAAAGTAACTTGACTGCCAGGAGATGACACTAGTTTAAGGTCAAAGTCTCTCTATATAATGTATTTATTTTTGTTGATGTGTTTTGAAGTATTTTTACAAACATACTTTGTTATTACTGGCTTCAGACACACTTATTTCTTTAGATAGATAATAACATCCACATTAATGCTAGAAGAAGGAAAAAATATCAAAGTCAAGAGAAAAATTTTAAAAAGAAATCAGAAAAGGACAAGCTATGAATCAAACATTTGCCTGTGATGTTTTACCAGATAAGAGGCAGAAATGTAACTTCACTTCCCATTTGGCATCCATATTTCCCATTAAGCAGCTAACCACTTTCGCATGACCTCAGAGGTTCATCATTCTTTGTAAGTCCTTTTCTCTTTGTCAGCAGTCGCCTATTATTGCTGCTACAATCTATGTAACTGAAGGGACTCTGATGACACAGCTGCTGCAGAAAAAGGTGGCTGCAGTGATTATGTTAATGAGATCACTCATTTCTTGCATAAACATACCTCAAAGCCATTGTGCTGCATCATGTGTCACTAGCAGGGTTGAGGAAATATCTTGAACAAAATGTAAAAATTTTATTAACTCAGTAGTTATTTATTTGTATTTCAGTAGCACCTACAAGCCACAGTAAGATGAGACCTCAGCCAAAAATATCCTGTTTCACTACAAAAACCTATATAATCAGAAAACAGGACTTTAGTCCCTCCCTCTATATGGTCTTCTACCCGTCTACCTCACTTTCATAAAACCCCAGCTGGAGTACTGCTTCCAGCTGAGGTCCTCAGTCCAAAAAAAAAAAAAGACCTTTTGGAATGGGTCCAGAGGAGAGACACGAACATTATCAGAGGGCTGGAGCACCTCTCCTGTGAAGAAAAGTTCAGAGAGTTGACATTTTTCATCTTGGAGAAGAGAGGGCTCCAGAGAGAGAATTTTTTGGGCTTTCAATATATTAAGGGAATTATAAAAAGGCAGAGAGAGACCTTTTACAAGGACCTATAGTGATAGGACAAGATGCAATGGTTTTGTTCTGAAGGAGGGTAGATTGAATATAAGGAAGACATTTTTTACAATAACAGCGGTGAGACACTGGAACAGGTTCCCGAGAGAAGCTGCTCCATCTTTGAAATTGTTTAATACTAGGTTTGACAGTACTCTGAGCAACCTGGTCTAGTGGAAGATGTCCCTGTTCATGGCAGGGCAGTTGGAACTAAATGAACTTTAAGGTCCCTTTCAAACCCAAGAGTTCTATGATTCTATGATGCTATAAAAGAGACATAAGAGACCACGAGAAAATAGAGATATAATGATCTCATGTACCTAAATACACCATTTAACAGACCTTCAATAAAATTTTGGAAGCCTCTTCTCTCCTAAGTTTATCATGTAATGGGGAAAAAATATTTGTTTCAACATTACAAAAGGAAAGATACATTTTAGTATGTAAGGGGGTCAGTTTTCCTGACCGTAAAAGCTTAATTCCTTGGCCCATGAGATGTTCACCATCTGTTTCACCAATCAAGATGCAGGAGAGATCTAGTATTCGTTCATACATGTGCTGACTCTGGGACTTAACAAGTTATTTTTTCATTTCTGCAGATAATATCAACTTTTGTGGTTAATTACCTCCCACAGACAAGGACTTGGGTTGCTCATCAGTCCATGGGACCACTGCAGATATATACATAGGCCTGTGATGTAACTCCTGCTTTAAAGACTTTCATGAGCTGGCTGCATAGAGACGTAGTTCGCGTATTCTTGAGGTACATCTTTTTTGATACAAGAGTTTGTCAGGAGTTTCCTCATTGACTATAAATAGAAGCTCAGTTTGGACAGTTGAAATGTGTCTAGAGCTTGGTGACATGATATCCACATCTGCCTTTTAACAAGAGAGTGTTAGGTTTTTTATAAGCCTGTTCACCTGTTAGTGTTGTTGATATATTCACATCCAAAACATAGACTTAGACTGAGTTCCTTGGAAGAGGGCAGCAGTTACAGCAACAGAACTTATCAATCTCACTGTAGACAAGACTTCCAAATCTTTCGAACTTTTACAGTAATATCCCTTCCAATTAAGCTTTTCAAAAAGTGGACAGGAAGCCAGGATAGTTCAGCCATAGCCTGTCCTCAGGTAGAAACCTGACTTAGGTAGACAGTAATCATGGTGGGCCTTTTGCATATTTTGAATATGCACACTGTGATGTATTTGCAGAGAACATCAGAAACTTAGAGAGCAAGTGTGACAAGCATGGATGACTGAAGGCAATGTCCATATCCAAAGATGAGCCCAAACAGAGAGGAATATCTTTATTCTGGCAACTGCTGATTCTTGTACTTCTAAAAGTTTTTAGGTTTACATTATACAATGTGCAAACACAAGCACATGTATAGACATAATCCAGGGGCTACCATTACTACAGCATCTCTTCTAATAGTGACTCTTTTCTATGTTCTGCCTGCACTTAGGGTTTGGCTTTCAAATACTTCAGTCTGCCTCTTCAAAGATCAGATGCAGTATTTTCATTGTATAACACCCTGCCACAAAATTCGTGCAGTAGTTTGTAGCACCAGTTAAGTGAGGAAGACATATACATAACGCCCAGTCTCAAAGTAAATATGGAAAAATGAGAAGAAAAGTAACAACATAATGTGATCTCAAACAATCAAAAAATATTCTAGTGAAGAAAAAACACCATAAGAGAACAGAATAAGCAAATCAGAAGATTGATTTTTTTTTTTTTTAAGTAGTTTTTTTAAGACTGAGGTTGTTCAGAGATACCCTAGGTACTTCTGAATAAAGTAGTTCGAGTGTTGCAGAATATCTGTCCTTCATGGTGTTTTTCCGAAGTTTTTTCACCCCACTTCTCATTGATCCCCATGGGAAGACTGCCACACTACAAAATTAGTCAACACCCAAACTAAGTGGTTTACAGATAGGCCGGGCTGTTCTTTTTCGTGCCGTACTGGTCTGTGACAATGTCTTTCCTTATGTGTTTTATAATTAATTTCTTGGCTACCTTCAGCATTTCAACCACTAGTGAGCCCCCTGGAACTAACTATATGTTAGTATCTCCATCCATGTTGCACTCCTCTTTCAAATTTATCTCAAAATATGTTTCAAAAGCAATTTATGCTGAATTGTTTTCAAGCTCCTTTCAGACACAGTTTCTTCTGTCTGAAGGATTGTTAGCTCTGACTTTACACTGTCTGAGAGTACCTATCCAGCATGCTTGAATATGCATTTCCATTGTATTTTGAGAATGAAGTCATATTTTTGATGTGAAGTTATGTGTTGTGTTAGAAATACAAGTTGAATGACCGAATCTCCCACTGGTGAAAAAGCAACTCTACAGTACTTCAATACTTGACTGAACATTCTGTCCTCACAAGATATTACAAGTAACTTTCACCCAACTGCTCATTTAGTTTTAGGTTATGCAACCCATGCACAATTCCAAAGTACTCCTATAACGTGAACTGAAAATTGCACAGCTGAGATACAAATATATTCTGATAAAATTACACCATTCAAGCTTCTGAAAGCATCGAAAATATAGAAATATAACTAAAAAATTTAATAGTGCCGTATTATTCACTGACTTCAGTAGGTCTGATTATGTGAGGCCAGAAAGGCAGACAGGCTGAAACATAAGTTCTTCAAGTAAAAGAACAGTTTCCTGCCTATTTCCTTGCAATTTACTGGAAATTATATGCTCTCTGGTTACTGCAGCAGCAGAACAGACTTTGCAGTGGCAAGGCAATGTGATTTATGAATTTGGTGTTGTTGCAGTTGGCTGGTTCATGTTTTCCAGAAGTTGTCTTAATAGCCCAGATCGGTCATTAAAAGCCAAAAATTGCAACAAAAAGAGCTAGAGAAATTTCATCTCAATGTAGAAATAAACTGATATGTCCTACAGGCTAAACCATTAAACATCTGGATTACCCCTAAAAAGAAAACAGAATTTTTCGTTTTGGGTTTATATCTCTGGAAATTCCATATTAAAAACCCCAAACAAACAAACACGGAAAGGCACAGAATTTCTTTAGAGTATACTGTTGCACTATTGACCACAGAACCTATGCTCTTACTGGATGTAGTGGGTTGATACTGACTGGATGCCAGGTGCTCACCAAAGCCTCTCTATCACTCCCTTCCACAGCTGGACAAGGGAGAGAAAATATAACAAAAGACTCATTGGTCAAGATAAGGACATGCAGGTCATTCACCAGTTACTGTCATGGGCACCTCTCACAGGAAACCATCCTCCATGGGCTTCTCCAGTGTAGGCCCCTTTCTCTGGCTCCAGGCCCTCATTAACTGCTCCAGTGTGGGTCTCCTGCAGGCTCACAAGTCCTGCCAGAAAACATGTTCACTATGGGCTCCTTTCTTCCTGGGTCCACAGGTCCNTGGTCAAGATAAGGACATGCAGGTCATTCACCAGTTACTGTCATGGGCACCTCTCACAGGAAACCATCCTCCATGGGCTTCTCCAGTGTAGGCCCCTTTCTCTGGCTCCAGGCCCTCATTAACTGCTCCAGTGTGGGTCTCCTGCAGGCTCACAAGTCCTGCCAGAAAACATGTTCACTATGGGCTCCTTTCTTCCTGGGTCCACAGGTCCTGCCAGGAGGCTGCTCCAGGGTGAGCTTCCCACAGGGTCACAGTCTCCTTTGGGCATCCACCTGCTCTTGTGTGTGGTGTCCTACAGGCTGCAGGTGGATCTCTGCTCCACTGGGGACCTCCATGGCCTGCAGGTGGATATCTGCTTTACCATGGACCTCCACAGGCTGCAGAGGGACAGCCACGGTTTTCACCACAAACCGCAGTATCTGGAGAACCTCCTCCTCCATCCTACAATTCGGCATTTGTATTTTTATTATTTTAGATAGATAGCCATGTCTCTTTCAAAGTATTCTTTATTTTTCCACTGACGTTTTATCCTGTTAAAGTTTCTAACAAGATCTGTACAACAAAACATTCAGAGAACTCACTGGGAATCTGGTCAGAACCTGTTGCTGTTGTGCCTGAAATAGCCAAAGTTCTTATGTAATGCAAGGTGACATAAACAAACTACCAGAGCAGTATTCTTTTCTAAGGATAGCTCAGTGATCAAGCATCTGAATCTATTTTTCTATTATACCATGGTTCTATCTATGGTTCTATTACTGTCTAAAGGTAATTCAGGAAACACTAACTGCTGTTTGGGTGCCCACTTATTATTAAATATTTTAATTAATATTAATTATAAATAGCAATTAATTTCCAAACTTCTCTTTGTTTTCCAGAATTGTTGGAATTGTCTGAAGTACGTCCACTTGTACAATCTCCTCTGGAAGGTCTGTCTGCTTCTTTCAGCTCAAGTCCGAATCTTTTGCTGGCTGGTTTCCATTGGAGCACTAGATATGAAACCACTGATCCTTCTGTGCTTTCACTAAAGTAATGTGCTTTATGTTTTCTCTTCTTTTGACAGAGGACAAGAAAGTCACTTTTTCACAAGGATCTTGACTTCAGTAGACCCTAACACACTTTGATATCCAATTCCCTTTTATTTAAGCAATTTCTAGTACTGGCATTTTTTCTGACCGAAGCACAAAAAGTTAGGAACAGTAATTCAGCCTGCTACAGCTATAATGTCTATTTTTATCTATGTATCAAATTTTATCCTGCATATTTTACATTTCACAATGAGTGGCTTGGTAAATTTTTGCACTTTAGACAATTAAACATAAGTTTGATACATATAAAGCTGCCAGCCAGCTTGACCTGCTTTGGAAAAATCACTTATCAGTCTCAATTACTCAAAACTAGAATTTTGAGTACCTCACTCTATTTATCCAGGCTTGCTAATGCCTTCTTTTTTCACCAATATTCATGTACAGAATTTATGTTTTACTGTTCAAACATCCTGTTTGTATTTTAGGCATCCTTACTGAGATACATGTATACTCATATTAAATTTGTAGATGTAAATCAATGAAGAATCTGAGATTATTGAAGTGTACTTTCAAGACATCTGTTTAGAGGTATTGAATATAACACCTGATCTTGAAAAAGAGTATTTTAAAATAAGTTTCTGCTTACATTTCCCTAGTTCCTTTCTGCTACTTAAATTTGATTTGTGGGCCCTGAAGGTTCTATTCTACAATTTCAGAATCACTATGGGTTTAGACATTTCTGTGGGAGAGTTCAAGGTCTTTTCCACTGTCTCCTCCATCCTACTGGCTCAGTCCCGAGCTATATAAGATTTTATTTCAGGGAAAACTGAAATAAACAGATTCTGTCATTTAGGATCATAAAATTCCTATTTTTTCTAATTTATAAAGACAGCTGAATTTTAAAAAAAGTTAAAGTTCCAAAGCAATAGCTTTACATCTAGACTGTTAACTAGTATGATTAGCAATTTTTCCAGCTGAGACTGTTTTCCTCACTATTAAATAATTGAACATTCAATGGGACTGAGAAAGAGGAGGAGAAATTGCAAACCTGATTGTACAGCCTGTTGTTTGGTGTTCTCCTTTGGGATACAGAAAAGTCAGGTTACAAGTTTCTGCTTCAAAATCTGATTTAATTATTTATACAAAGAGAAACAGGTTCAATTGTATACCGAGAGGAGTTTACACTAGGATATCCAATATCTTAATGATTAGGATACTCCCATGGGATGCTGGAAACCTCTCTTTCCATTCCTATGCCAGAGAATTTTTAATAATTTATACACAATAAAATTGCTTCAAGACAAACTCACAATAGATGATCCAGTACCTCAAAGGTTAGAATACTTATTTTCCATTGAAACAAACCTGATTTCAACCCTCTCATCAACCAGAACCCCAAATCAGGAAGAACAAATGTTTGGAAACAGATTCCTCTCTCCTAATTCTTTGAACTCTGGACTGCAGAGTAAAATGGAGAGATTTTGTGGAGCAGAGGATTTATGAGACAGCTGAACTAGAACTGGATATTTTTTTCCTTAAAAGGATACTTTATTGTGAATATATAATACGAAGTGTTCTTGATACTTGTCTTTGTCTGCTCCCATATCTTGATGTTCTCATTTTGTGAACAGCTGTTAGCTTTTGTGAATCTTACTTTAGACACCTGGTTTTCTATACTATGGATAAGAAGTCTGGCCAGATTGCAGTGTGCCTAAAGGTTAGAAATGCTAAAATCCAAAACTAATCTACTTCATTTCTATGCACAGAGAAAATGTTCGTTTTAATCCAAATTGCTTGTACATCTATACCACAGATGAAACAAGGCTACTTCAAAATGTGTAGCGGCACAGATGAATTCCAGTGGGCCCCCAAAAGAACATTTTACTTAAATCTATTCTCTGTGTAATGATATGGAAATGTTTAGCAACTAAAAGTTCTTAAAAGATTTTATAAAAATAGAAATAAATTATAGAAAAGCTATGCTTGTTCTGACATATTATGGCTCAGTTAATCCTTAAAGCCTTTATAATGTGGATTTATTTTTATGTTATTTGCATATTTACATATGCATCTACAAGTATCCATTAGCATATAAGGTAAACTAAAGCACCAATAACCTTGTTAAATACCAGAAAATAAAACAAAGAAAAAATACTTCTTCTTGACTAAAGGTGAAATACATTACTTTCTCTAGAGAGTATTAGCTTCTAAGTGTCAAATTCATAGTATTCATGAGTCAATAAGAGTCAGGTAATTGTACAGACCATAAATAGGCTTATCCCACTTGAATACTTATATTACTTAAATATACACAAGATCTATAAATTTCTTTGATTATCTAAATGAAGCTATTCAATAAACACTCAGAGCAAAACAGGAAAAATGGAAATTTGAGCACTATCAGCATGAAAAAATGACTACAGTTTTATAGAGAAGACCTTGGATTTTACTTCACATTACTGTTACAGAAAAATTGGAATTGCACAGCAAACTATTATTCTAAATGATCACTATCAATATCATTGTAAATAGTAAAAGGAATAATAAATATAATATGTGCATCATAATTTTATTTATTTCTAGTAAGTGTGTCTGAAACTCCTACGTGAAAAAGAAACTGTTTAGAAGAAACTGCCAATTTTAATACCTCCCCTGAGCAATGAAATTATTTATTCAACAACAATAAAATTTGAAATTTATCACCATGAAACAGAATGTATAATTTACACTGTGCAGGGAAATAATTGTAGTAGTAATAATAGTAATAGTAGTAATAATGTTGCCACCCATAAAATGTATTTTCACCTTACAACCACGAAAAAAAAATCTGTAACACTTGCTTATAGGCAAAAAAGTGCTTTAATTTAACATTTTTTTCCCTTTTACATGCCTATTGTGTTATGTCATAGAAAGTATATAGTTCATTTTATTTCCAACTGGTCTGTCACACCGTTTTCAAACCGCATGTATATCGCAGGTTTTGATCAGCACAAAGGTAAAAAGTTAAACTGGAGTACACAAATAATTAAAGGTGGATGTGATCCAAATGCACACTATGATCACATCAATTTTCAAAGAAGCCTGTGTCAGAACATATTTGGGGTGCTCTCATTTAAAGATTTTGCTGTGTGACCTCATCTCCATCCAGGAGCTATTCATTTTAGTGTCACTTGCCAGGCAAAGAGTAATTGAAGTACCTAAAACTCTTGTTTGTACATCTGACCAATATGTGTCCAGAACAGCCATTGAAGGGTTGTCTCAACTGAACACATTCGGTATGAAACTGCCTAGAACTAACTGATGGTGAGGGTAAATATTGGCATATGATGGCATTTTATTAGCAGATCCAGGCAGCCAAGTCTATTGCTTTCTGCACTCTTAGAGATGTGAAAAAATCCTCTGAAACTGTGTCTATGTTTCTTTTAAACTTTTGAATAGAGATTGAATAGAGTTAAAATATGATCAGTTGTTCATACTGCCCTTACTTAAACCCTTAATCCTACACGAAACATGAAGGGAGGTTTATATCAAGTAATTTTTAAATATCTAAACCTAGCATGTACTTAATATTATTCAAATAAATCACCTTTTTACCACCCTTCAGAGCTTCACAAATAGATCTAGTAGGCAAGGCCTTTGTTGTGTCTTTTGTATAGCTCAACTCTGATGTCAATTATTACTTTATAAAGTAATAAGAAGAAGGTGTTCAACATTCTTCGAGCCATTTCTGCCCTTAGAAAAATATAGAGAGAGAGACTATAGTAGATCAAAAATTTCAAATACCTAATACCATAGTTTCAAAATAAATATTGCAACAAACATCGATCTTCCTTCCTTCCTTCCTTCTTCCTGCCTTGATCCAATCCCACATCATTCTTCCATGACAAAATTTATTTTACTATGTTTCTACCTGGTTGGTTACCTGTCTCCATGAAAGTCTTGAAACTCTCTGAGATGTGAGAGCTCACTGTGCCTGACAGATTTCCTCCAGAATTCCTCAGTAAGGTATTGGCTATGGCTTACTTTGGTTGAGGAGTACTACTAAACAGCTGAAGCGTAGCCAGCTCTTTTTCCTGGCAAAAGCAGATTATAAAATCCTTATGCTGAGTCCAAGGTTAGTTGTGCTGAGCGTTGTGTCTGCTATCCTATCAGGCAGCATAGACGAGTAAAGAATAAGACCTAATGACAAACCTGGAAACACAAACAGAACTTTTCAATCAAAAATATAAAAATCAAAAATATTGATTTTTCTTACGACAGAATATTCTGGGTAAAATAATTTGGCATTGAGCGGGTAGTTTATATGAAATTCCATTTATATGAAGTACAGTTTGGAAAATGACATCACTTGGAAGTGAGAGCATCCTTCTTTGTTTGTGGCTTATGATGTAAAGCACGGGAGAAAACCACTCCTTTACTTTCCCAGGTCAAGGAAAGGGCAGATCTTCATCAAGAAAAACTTGCTTAACTCTGTGGTTTGGGAGAGACAGGCTACTAATGGTGTTTAACAATCTCAATCGTGTTAATTCTTTAAACTATTCAATAGAAAATGTACTTAACATCTTGAAGTAAAGTATATGAGATGCTATTATTCAATAAGAATTGATGTCCAATACACAGTTCAAAGAGCGGTTTGAACTTGAGTTTGAGATTTTGATTTTTTTACTTGAGAGAACTTTTTTTCCATCACTAAACTGGTGAAGTCATCAATTTAAAAAGAAAATGAGGGGAGAAAATGGGAATTAAACAAAGAAAGCTCTGGTCTAAGAGGTAAGACAAAAAAAAAAGAGAACTTATAGAGTACTTAGCAAAACTGTTTCCTGTTTTAACTGTTTTCTAAATTATTGTCCTAAATAATTCCTCTAAAAATTCTAGAGTTTGCACAGCACATTCACACTATGATATAAACACACAGACTGAAAGTCGCAAAAATATTGAAATGGAGAATCATTTTATTATGAAATGATGCAGGAAATTGAAATGCACAGGAAGAATACTAAAGTTAGTGGCTTTTAATTTCAATGAATTATATATTGATCATGTTATGAAAGTTAAGGAGAGATCTTCATTCCAAGAAAGCCTACATGAAGACATGTTGAATGATATCATCCATCATAATTTCAGAAAGATTCTGAAATTCTTCTCATCATATGAATGTTTAACTGTTTCAGTTGTGGAATCTCTCTATTTAGAGATCAGCATACAGAATATCCTTCCTTGTGTCTGGAGAGAAGTACGGTCATCGCAGCTGCTACAACCCTTTATGCTGTCCTGGCAATCTTAGCTGGTTTCCTTCGCTATGTTTCAAAAGACCAAAAGCTGAGCCCATGTAAACATTGCAGATTGATAAGTGAATGCCAACCACAGTTATGTAAGTGCTTAACAATACAGCATCATGCATTTTGAAAAGTAGAAGTTGTGCATTTTTTCAGATGTGAGGGTAATTACTAGTGAATAAGAGTGGCAGAATTCACCCAGATGATCTCCTGAGACAGCTTTGCGAATGAGACACAATCGTATTGCATCTATCTTGCAGATGGCTACAGTGTGAAGTGCTAAACCGATGTCTAACAAGGTTAGGACTAGAATACGTATCACATAGCATTTTATGTTGCTGAATACATGTATTATAAGACAAGAACTTAAAACTCCCTATAGAATGAGTGAACACAAAGAGACTAGGTAATCCCATCTACTTCAGGCATTTAATTTAGGGTGTAAACTACCATGTAAATTTTCCTTGCTCTCCAGCAACTATAGAGGAAGTTTCCATAACTAGATTAGATGGGATGCTCAGTATTCAGGGAGATAAAATTGTTTCATGATCCTTATCATAGAGTTTTTAAGTTCTTCTTTGTTGCCGTAGCCAAGATCTAGTACTAGTTTGGCCTTTTGTATATTTGTATTTACTAACCGAATATTGAATGGAAAATTGTGTAGCATTTAGGATGAAATGAGATTGAAACTATGCATTTGTGTTTTATTTGATAATTCATCTCACATATCAGTAACATTTTGTTTTAAAGATATTATATAGCTCTATATAAATTTCTGTGACCTATTTTCTTATCCCAATCATTTAAGAACCACTGTAAAGAAGGATGTGGGCTATAAAAATACATTTTTGTGAGTGTGTTTTCTGTGTCATATGAAGGCTTTTGGCATGCCTCATGTGTCCAGTATAAGTGTAACTGTTATCTGTCAATGTGAGAACTGAATCAAAATCAGCAGGAAACAGAAAACTTGCAATAAGGAACACTGTCAGGAAGAAAGGAAACCAATAACAATTGACCAGCTGCTAATGAAAATGGATGGAAAAAAGGAGAAGAAAGAATTGACAAAAGAAGATTGCTCATACTAAGGATAAATAACGAAGTAGCACTGTTTATCTTCATTTGGCTACCTATCTTAAAGGATAAACCCCCAATGCTGACACTGTAAAGAAAGAGAAAATATGAACCCTTTCTAAACTTGCTCTGTATGCAACATTGTCTCCTATTGTGGAATCTTCTACTGTCTCCTTTTTCCATGTTAAAAGTTATTTTTTCCATGTATGTTACAGACATCTCCTCAAAAAAAAAAAACAACCCAAAAACCCAAAAATCAAAAAAAACCTCAAAAAACCCAAACCCCAAACTAAATAACTAAGCAAACATGAAGATTTTCTGGGTTTGTTTTGTATTTTGCAGTTAAAAAAAAAAGAGGTAGTTCAGCTCAAGAGCAATTTTGTAAATTTCCTTTTATCTATTCCATTTTTTAAATTTCTCACCTCTCTTATCTTTCTAAACTTTGTTATGATTATAATAAAGAAAAAATATGTTTTCTTTGTCTTCTAAACTGAACATATTCTTCCAAACAACTCATTTAGCAATTTTTCAATTACTTTGGGTGCCAAGATCCACAGAAAAATCTACAATTTTGCTTTTCCTTGGTTTATAATTTTATGGGTGCCAAAGATCAGTGGAAAAGACAAACAATTAAATCACACAGTTTTATAATCTACCAGCTGCTACAGAATTACTCTAGTACCTTTTTGTTATTGCTGTGCTCTTAGTCTTGTTTCCTGATTTTAAATGACAATGTGTGATCACACAAATTAAGATGTAAACAATGTTTGAAATATGTCACCTCTTCCTCAAATATATATATAAGGGAAAAAAAATGCACTGTGAACTAATATTCCCGGAGAAACAGGGAATCTTCCTTTAATTACTCTAAAAGTGTAACCGTTCTTGTATTGACAGGAAAATGGCACTACCTAGGATTTATGATCCAGATCTAAAGACCTGCTAGACAGATCTCAGTGGTTTACGCTAGGTGAAAACTAGGTCCAAAACTTGGATTAATCACAACTTTTTCTCTAAAAACCTTAAGGGTCTTGGCCCTTGGGCTGGTTTTGGCTGGGACAGAGTTAATTCTCCTCATAATAGCTGCTGCAGTCTACCAGAGGGAATGAGTGAATATCTGGGTGGTTCTTAGTTGTCAGCTGGGGTTAAACCATGACATCCTTGACAACTCAAAAATTAATCAAGTTTGTCCACTAGCTGTTTTTGAGACCGTAATAACCACCGCAAAATACTTCTGCTTAAAAGTAGTTCTCTGTTCCCAGTGGATATCTGAAATCACTAAAAAAAGTTATTTTTGACATACTGGGAATATGTTATCAGTTATTATCAAATATCGTTTAGAATCACTTTAAAGAAAGTAAAATTAAGCACTTTTTAAAATACGACTATATTTGACGTATGATTCGTTTCACCTAGACGTTGCTGTTAAATTCCCACATTTTTTGTTCCTAATGCCACAATGTAGGTTATTCCAGTCCCTCAAGAAGTCACCTTCAAAAGATCATTCATCCTTCCAAAGACACATAGTTAGGAAAGTATGAATCAAGCTCTAGAAGTACCTGTGTTGCTTTGTCTGCTTTGGAAGACAGATAAGTAGCTGACACAACAGTGACATGGCTAAAGACATCACATGAGTGCTATTTCCTGTGGCTGTTCTACCTTCCATGAGAATCAGAATTTGAAATGTCTAGTATTTTAGATGATACACACACACGAGTCGACCCTTGGAAATTGATCTGTCTTGATTTTAAATCCACTCTGGGTGGATCATTAGTTTATTTAAATTTAATTTAACATTTAACGATAATGCTTGCAACTACTGATTTTTCAACATATAGATTTCATCTTTCTCAGATTCAGAAATGAATGTTCTGATCATTCATGTGCAGCTGTCAATGATGTAATTTTGTCCTAGATTTATGTTTTAAGGTTTAGTGTTTCACTCATTTGCTTATGACTTGCATTTCATTTTATTGTAACTGCTGCTGTTTTTTTAAATAATAATCATTTAAATCATAATACCTGGCATTATTTGAAGAAGATAATACTATTAATATGGCAAGTGATAATCCGCTAGCAGTAATTGAGTGAAAACTGGTTCCTTACTTTATTTCTGAAAGATAATTCTAGGCTTTTCTTGATGACAATAAATCAAAACATTTCAAGAATTCCATGAAAAGATTGTACTGTAAAAACTTTATAAAACCCAGCACAAGTAGTTTGCAGTTTTCCTAAGTCAATAAAATAGTTTTCTGGTTCTATTCTGATCTACTGTATCAAGACAATAAAATCTCACCCAGAAATTCTCTCATTCAGCCACTATCTTCTGCTTAGCTTTAGGGCACATCTTTATGACATCCAGCTTGGATTTAATGTGGTCTGACATACAACAAAACAAAATAAAGCAAAACCCCAAAGATAGCTAACTTTAGACTGAACTTTAGGGATAAAATCATTAATTCAGTGGAATGAATTGGACTTTTGCCACTGATGTCTTTCAGATTAGTATATCTACAGAGAAGATTTTGACATGCATAAAACCATGGCTCAAGTCTGGGAATCAAACAAGAAAACTTTTATAGTGGAATTAAATTTGTTCAAAGAGCTGCTTTCTATTTCCTTCCAATTTATATACCAAAGACGTACTGATAATTCTGCTGTAGTACACTCATAATCTCTGAAAGTTTATTATATCATGAAAATTAATAGTGGCTTTTAAAGCTCTGCAGAAGAACATCAGTTTTTACTAAATTTTATAAGACTTTACTGTACTAGCTGATTTATACGATACTGTGTTTTCAGCTGCTAATGAAACATGCTCAGTATTTTTAGGCAAGATGCTTTGAGACAGATTTTTCTGTTACCTTTCCTGTCCTCAGTTTAGTGAATACTGATTTTCCACTACCAACTTTCTTATGAACTGGAAGCCAGCGTATCTTCCTTTATTTACCCTCTTCCTCTACGTAGTACATCAGCATTCTCAAATTACATGTAGATATGTGTAGTGCAAAATATTATTTTAATTGAATTCAGAAAGGTTTCAAAACCCTTTTTAGCAACAAAAAAAATATACAGTATATATTTTTTGTACAGAATTATTCTAATCCTATGTTAATTGTTAAAATTAGAATGATCTTGCCTTCTGTTCAATTGCCTTTACTGACTACTACTTAGGATTTAGCATTTTTATTCTGTACACCAGCCAGCATTGAGGATATCTTTGTACTCTACCACAAACAATTCTGTAGTGCAGACATATGAGATTGTATTGCTAACTCAGATATTATTAGCAAAACATCATGAGAAGTCTGGATCTCAGCAAGGCACAACTGATCAGCCAAGCTACACAAGAAATGCTGAATCCTGAGCTGTCACAAAATATAGAGAGATGTATCCCAGCTCACTATTTTAGCTCTTGCCTTATATATTTACTTCAAACAAGCAACACGGCAAAGGCAAATGGGTATAAAGAGATAACAAGACAGCAATGCTGCTTACCAGTGTAGGATCTGCATGAAAATATTCTGTTGCATTACACAATCTCAATAGTATTTTCAGAAGTGGATGCTGTCAAAAAAAGCTAATTTTGTCTACTATTTAATGTGGAGAAAACACTGAAACTTCCAGAAAAATGGAAATTCCAAAACTAATTAAGGTTAAGTTCTTAATGAGTTCAAAATTTTATGTATTCACTGGCAGAACTTAATCCTAGCCTGAGAATACAGACAGCCATCACCACCTAAATTACTCTAATGGTAAATAAAATCATAACACTAATAAATCTTAAATGGAACAAAGAAGCTTCAAACAGTAATGCAAAACAGGTTTAAGACTATTCTGCAATTTAATTTTAATAAGCTTCAATATATTGTTCATCTCAAATAAAAAAAAAAGTGGAAATTGCAAAGCTAATTTTATTTCTCTACTTTTGTTTCAATAGAAAAGAGAGAGAGAGAAACTTCAAAGTTAAAGAAAGATTGTTGGTGACAAACCCCAAAGAAGTGAAAAATATATCCCCAAATAAAGTCAGAGTCCTGAAGAGAACTGCTGCTGTGCTTGTTTCATGCGTACTTCAACAGTCAGAACAATACCTGATAGAGCATGTTAGTGTAGGGGTTCTTCAAGAAACCAATTCCAGATACATAAAATTGTCATTTTGTAATAGAAATAGTGGATGAGGAGCCCTGAATTTTGACACAAAGGCACTAGATTTATTTGAGGTTTAGTTGTTTTGTCTATTTTTCGCTGCTTTAGACAGTAACAGAAATATGAGAGACTAATATATTAATATCTTGTACATCTTTGATGCTTTTAACTACTCACTTCAAGAAAACAAGTGACTGGAGATACTTACTTTATGTGTCTATCTAAAAAGCATATATCAGGCAATTTCAGAAAATGGCTACTTGAACTTTTGTCCTAATGGGACTTCTTTCTACACAGAGAACACAATTTGGTTTGAGACAAACAGGAGTTTCCTAGCATCATCAATGTGAAATCAGCGCTGTGCAAATACAGAAGGAGAACCTTTAAGCACCTTGAGTATTTAAAATATCGCCAACGTTGTGCAGTTTACACACTTCCACAGTTAGGCATTTTTTTAAGGCAGTAGACATTGTCAAGATTACAAGATTAGCACCAGGTCCCCAAGGTCCCTCTACTTCTTTTGCAGTCCTAATCCTTGAAGATTTAATTACTAAATTTCCTAAGGAAACAGGTTAAGATATTCAACTTTGAATATGGATTTTAACTTTCGACACATACACGTGGTTTAGTTTACAGGTTTTCTACTTAACTAAAAAATCATCAATATATAATTTTCTTTATGTTGTGCATAGATTTATTGAACAAAGCTTCAACCAGTCATTAAAAAGTGGAGAGATTAGAAATTCCAGCCTGCAATACATTTAGTCTCAGAATTTTCAAGTACACCATTAATATCCAATGACAACTTTACAAGGTTAAAACCCATACATCACAAATTTAGCAGGGATCTCATGCCTGTCAGAATTTGCACATGGAAATGATAATTTGGATAAGCATATCCAGTTATAACATTTTGAAAAGACAAAATCTCATGGAAATTCCCTTCCTAGAATTCATCAAAACGCCTCATATGTGTTATATGCACAATAAATTCTTCAGAAAAATCACATATTTAACATTAGTCTTCATATTAGTAACTCAAAGCTTAAAACAACACGAAATTCCTCATACCATGAGATGAATAGCTAAGATACTTAGATGAACAACTGCTCCACACATTTATCCATTAATGCATTTCCCATTAGGCTGCTCAGAAAAAGATTAATTCGAATTAACATAAAATAAGAAAAAAAATAATTTTGTGTGTCAATTTTTCAATTAAGGAAACAAGCGCTCTTCAAAACTTCCTGTTTCTTGAAAATGTTCTGAAATCCTTTGCCATAATCTTCTGTGATCTTAGTGATGGATGGACAGTTATCAAAGATCAAAATAGGCAGAAAAAAAACAGGTTTGGAAGTCTTACAACAGTGTTTTCATACCAGCTTTCATGGTTTACTTCCTCAAAATGAATGAGAGCTGCTTGCAGTATTTCTACAAGTTTTGCCAGAAGAGAGTATAAATGTGCTTATGTTACAGCCAGGCAGACAAGAGGTGAGGTATAAAGAAAAATCACATGTTTTCTAGGACAACATGATTTATTGACTTCTAGAATAAATGATAAAAATAAGAAAAGGGAGAAACAAAAAAGAATGAAAACTCAGAAGCTTGTAAAAATGTTCTTGTTCTCTGTCAATAGAAGAAACTAGTGACTGTCTTGCTATGATGAGTTTTACTGTGTGTTTGGGTGAATAATGTGAAATAAATAGTCACTAGACTAACCACTAATAGTTGTTTGGAATTTTTTCTAATTAAATACAAACTTACGCATTTTTGATTAATTCTTAAAAAATTACCAATGTCACCTCCATCTGTGAAATATCTCTGAAATCAGGACGAATTACTTGACTCTATTCTCTACTTCCTTAACATTTTGTTTTGTGAAGCAATAAACACTACTCTCATATAGTATCATACACTACATAAGCAACATACCTTGTTCCTCTACCATTACAACATCGCATACAACTTATTCTATTGCTCATATTTTCTATTTTCTATTTTGATATTCAGAATTTAGATTCTAAAAACAATTACAGCAGTTTTAAGTGCATTCTCTGAACATTTTCCAGCAAAGAAATAATTGGAAAATTTGTGAGCAGAAACACAAAGTAGTTTGGCACAAATGGCATAATGGAATTAATTAAAATATACAAATTAAAATTTAATTTTTTCTAAGTATGCAATTGCTTTGTTATATTGTTTGCATAATTCATTTTGAGAACTACACAGCAGTTATGAGTCAACATTTAACAACTTTTCTATTTTTCAGTTTTTTCATTGTAAACTTTAGAGACTTTCTTGGGAAGAAAAACAGTCTTTGTTTTTTTTTAATTTTGGCATATATGGTTCTTTTGCTAATACTCAGAACCTTCAAGTACTAGTAACTAACACAAAAAAATATTATTCTTCTACACAGTAATGAGACCATTTCATTGAAAAGAAACCAGTGTTTTGATTTTTTTTGCCTGTTTTGGATGTAGGGACAAATTTAGCATTTGTCGTTAGTTTTCTGGTTAAGATTTATTGAATAGGATTCAATGAAAAATGCTTTCAAACACTGAGGCATGAAATTATTTGTATTTGACAATACTGAAACTGGAGCAAGATAAAAAAATAGATGTACAGAATATTCTCGCCGGCTGCTAAGACTATTGGATAAAATATCCTCCATAAAGCAATATGAACACACATTTTTTTATTAAGAATCCTAGTTGTTCTGTTATTCCCAAAGAAGCTTTGTTAGGTCAGATGCCTTCAGCAATAACCACTGCCTGTTTCAGTGTCAGCAAAGGCAGTGCAATTCCTGTGGCCATAAAGGCCACAGTATCGTAGTTAACAGGAAAGGTTAACCACAAGGTTTTAACAAGTTTGCTGTCTGCCATTGTGCTTGCTGTTGTACATCATCAAATACCAAAGAGCTTTCTACCCAAGGCAATGCTGTTGGCTAATTTGGGATGGCAGACAAGTGACTTAAAGAGTAAGAAAATAACAGCGGTCAACATGAGTGACCTATGCACCAGAAATTTAAAATTTGTAAGACAAAAGTCTTTTGCTTCACTAGACTTTGGATTCACTGAAGGACGCAATGTAGAGGCTATTGTGGGAAACAGAAATAGTTTTGTGTTGCAAATAGTGACACTAAACACTAATACATTTACATATCTTTTAACTGCACTGACATGACATTCTTACCTGGAAAATATTCAGCTGTCTATTCCCTTTATTGAACAGATCTGTGAAATTTAATGTATAAGTATTCAATATTATTGCATATTTATTTTAAAAATTATTGCATAATTCTATATTAATGAATGCATGAAATCAGTCTGGTTTAATATTCATCTGTGTTTTAATGTCTTACCTCATGAAGTGTAAGACTGAAGCCTGCATGCTACTGGAATATTCAGTTCAAAGGGTCATGCTTATCCTCTTTAACAGCAAGGAATGCTAATAGAATTAATCATTAACAGCTTTTTAACAGGGTCAACTGCAACTATGGAACTGGAAGGAGACTATTAGCTTATACTTAGGGGATATCACATTGCAGTCAACCATGTATTAGAGCATCAGCTTGAGGCATTCGTGACAGTGATTGAACAACAGAATTTTGCTGAAATGTCCATAGTTTCTTCTATGCGGAAGTTTTCTGACAAATCCTTAGATCGATTTGACCCTTGATACTTCTCATTTGAAATTGCAGTTTACAAGAAGAATACTAACAATATTCTTTTATTATCATTTTCCATTTTTTATTTCAGTTGAAGATGTCTATTAGTTTAACCTTTGAGACCCAATATCATTGTGCTGGCTTTCATACACAAGTGCATACATTTTAGGATATTCTCAGAGAATTGAAGGATTTTTTTTTTTAAGTATTTAACACCTTCCATCTTTTCAGAGTGAAAATTTATATTCAAATTGGTGAAACTGGGAAGCCACAAAAGGAAGAATGAAAGGAAGGAAAAGTGAAGATTCAAAACTAAGCTCAATTATTATTTTAAATTACAAAGTTTCAATTCCACTTTTCACTTTCATCCTATGAGAAAGAACGCATTGGCAAGTGTCTCTAGTGTGTCCTTGGTTTTGTGGCAAAGTTACTATAAATAGATTGTACTTCAATGTTCCTGAAGTTGAGTTCATTGGTCATTCTACTGTCTTGCAGGAGGGCAGTGCCTGCAATGACTCCTTCAAAGGCTGTGATGAAGAGTACAGTGTCAGCGACGTGCCTCGGGATGTCCGTGAGTGCAAAAGCTGAAATCTGCTAAGTGGAAGAAAGGACCTATTTGTACTGTCATAATGCTTGGAGCACTCAGCACATGCCAAAGACTGCTCAGAACCTTGCTGGATTATCCCAATGCTCAGAAGATTAAATAGGATGAAAAAAGGCATCACTACTACAGCTCATCTAGCATATGCACTGTCTGCAGCACTAAGGACTATCCAGTTGCTATTACATAGGGAGTTTTGCACTTTTTTTGGAAGAAAATATAGATAATTTTAATTCTTTGAACCAGCTGCTGTGTTTCTTTGATAGAAATAAGGCATTTGCAAGTGTAATTCTTCTAGCACTTGTAACATCATGTCAGATGCAGCAAAATTAATTGTTTGTTCCATATATTTTAATGAGAAAAAAATTGAGTCTAATTTTTCATCTGTTATATCCTCTGTCATCTAAAATATTTGATAAGCATAAAAAAAGCCAGATAACTGTGTATTTGGCTACCAGATCAAAAGAATCTCGCAATCTGTTTTTCAAATTCTGGATAACCAGTGGCTGGTTAAATAAGGTTATTGAGTACTTCACTCTGTTCTTGGGACACTGCTGTCAAATTCTAATTTAAATGGTAGCCAGCAAATGTGTTTATCTCTACTACCTTTGCAGTCCTACGCAGTTTACAAGGATTATTCAGGCAATTAAAATGCTATGTGTTCTTAAGTAATATGTAGAGTCTGAGTTTAATCTTTGCTTTCAGTACTCAAGTGGCTGCTGAGAGAAGAATTTGGGTTTACATTGTTCTAAAAAGTAGTGGCAACTTTAATCCTTGATTAATACTGAACATTCAAAAACAAAACAAAAAAAAGCAAGATACAGACCCACAATGCTCTTGATATAACTATCCTTCAGAGGAATAATACCTCTGTTCAAGATACCAGATTCACACAGCAGTCAATTCCTCTGTTTCATCCTTTTGACTTTGTAGGTGAGGTTAAGCATTCGTAATAACTTAATCTGCTCTTGCAGTTCCTTTTTCTTTTTTTCATTCTTTGGATAAACGAACACTGACTAAAGGAGATTTACAGTTAGGTAGTCTTGGTCTCAAACTGCTGAAAGTTATTAAATATAGACTTACTTTTTCTATCCTCTTTTATGGCCCAGTGATCAGAATAATTGAGCTTTATGAGCAGAAGGTGTCTGTATTCTTGTCTCCTAAATTCATGGATGTTCCAGCTAGCAGAACATTATTCACCAGAATATTTTGGACACTGGTAGTAATCAAAGAACAATTGTTGTTTTCAAAATTTATTACCAGGAGAGTGTATATCTTAAAAAATCGTAGTTTAATAAGTAAAGCTGTAAAGGTTGGAAGGCAGAAAGAGTGAAGAATTAGCGTAACACTGAAGTGCAGTGGCTCCCTACAAAGGACAGGATTTTTTAGGCATTATGTCAGCAAGGTGTTCTGGAAAAAATACATGAGAAATGAGAATCAGTACTTTTATATTTCCTAGCCATAGAAGGATACTTCTTTTTAAAGAATAGCAGGCTGGAGTGTTAGAGTAATAAGAGAAGTGAAAATGCACGGGATTAATTAAATTAGTTAAAAGACAGTACAATGATTGTGTATAATGATATCTGAGGCAATTGGAAATGACCATTAAAATGCCTGGAATAACAGATGCGTAGGCCTGAAAATGATCAATAACACGACTGTGAGACAGCTGGTTTCATTAATTGAAGAAATTAGCTAACCGGTTAGGAACTTGCATCGGTTAGATCAATTAAAAACAACTAATTGAATAGGAGTAGAATTGTGCTTCATTGGTTCAAATAAAATACGTTTAGTAAAAGATTTAAGAAATCACAGATGGGTGTATAATTAATAACACCAACAATGACAAAAAAGATCTTCAGTGGTTAAATGAGGAAAAAAGAGTTTGAGCAGACCTAAGGGATTGAATGCATCGAGGGCAGATACCTGAGGACCTTAGGGTATACAATAGGTTAATTGAAATCTATTGGATCAGACTATAGAGGAAGTGAACAGTTGTCTCACGTGCAGGTTTTGGGGTAGCTTATTCCTCATCTGCTTGTCCAAGAAAACAGGATTTGGGTATATGTGTCACAAAAATAATGAGAGGCCTGTTTAAAACATCTGCTAGGGTGCAAAAAAGTGGAGGGAGGCACCATTAGTTTCTAACTGGAAAAATATTATCCACAAAACTTCATACCATGGACTTCCACCAGAAGCACCAGAATTAAATAACAATTTTCATTTTCGTGTGAAAAGTGGTTAAAACATAAAAACAGGTCCAGCGAGACCTTAAAGAAGCCTGCCAGTACCTAAAGGGGGCTACAAGAGAGCTGGAGAAGGATTTTTTAAAAGGTTAGGTAGCAACCTGGTCCAGTGAAAGGTGTTACCGCCCAAGGCAGCAGGGGTTGGAACTAAATGTTCTTTAAGGTCCCTCTCAGACTAAACCATTCCATGGTTTGTTTTTTTTAATGTAGCTGCGTATTGCTCTTACAAGTAGGTAGTGCCTGTGAGATATGAAAGTGTTCTCCAGACATGAATTAAACATATATAAAGAATACAGATAAAATATAGGATATGTATAGAATACCTTTTACTATATGCAGAGTATATTAATAGTTTATAGTACTAATATGGTTTGAAAAGTGCCAAAAATTAATTTTTTTTCATTTTCTATGTAAACTGATGACTAAAAAGTAAAGAAAAGAACCTTTTAAAATGGTAATGTGTAGAATTCTCAAGTAGCTGTTTTCAGCTTGTTATTTGGGACTGGAGGAGGGGAAAAAGCGCAGAAGTTTATTACTCCTCCTACTCTAGAAATAATTATACTAATTAATTTAACAGTTGTGGTATGTTCTGATGACTCTATAACGAGCTTCCATTTGCATTAATTCTCCTCGTAATTATGCTGATTATAACATCATATATTTACAACAGCATTACAAACACCCATCTCCTAAGGCCACGTCAGTACAATAAAGGTGTAGTGTTTTTCAGTTTTGGCACATTGCAAGTACTTGACTCCAGACTTGACAAAAAGCATTTTGTATTCAATTAACCCTGATGATGAGCTATCCGACCTGTAAAACGCTGCTATATATTACGTTACCTAACACAACAAATGAGTCCAAATAATCAGCAATAGTGGGGTCGGATTCAGAACATTTGTTCTACATCAGAGCTTAATTCAGATAATTGTTTTTATACAGAATAACCCTATCACGGTATTCTGTGCAAAGCTGGCTATATATAAGTATTGCATTTTTAAATTCCAGTCTTGCAATATCATGCAAACAACAAAGAACATTTGAAAACTCTTTTCAAAATGAGTTTTGCATTTTTATCTCTGAGACAAGACAATAAGCCCTATGACTCACTGAGAAACTTTTTAGGTTCTGATGGAAATGTTCTATAGCATTCAGGTACCTCATTAACGAAAGGCTTGGAAAGAATTCATCTTGAGGAGGATAGAACATGTCTGCAAAGCAAAAGCAAGTCTCTTCTACAAAGGGAACTCTTTTCTTCATTTTTTAAAGACAAAGTGAAAGAAGGAAAGAACATTCTGCATGAGAATCTCTGTGACACCCTGTCTTTGGCATCCGTTTTTAGATCCAACCACTCCTTGTTCCTGTGATAAGGACAGTATTGTATTGATCCCTTTTCAAAAAACATTAACAGAAAGAGAAGGAATTAAATGGAGGGTCTACACTCAGAAAATTGAAGTCTGCAGCAATTAAACTGACCAGGAGAGAGTTCTTCCGCTCTCTTCAGAGGAGCTAGAATTTCATTCCACACATTCCACAATTATAAAGCCTTAAAATACTACCTGTCCAACAATGTATTTCATCACATCAAGTGAATTCTTTCGAATAGACCAGAGATCCCACAAATTGGAAAAGAGAATTTATAACTCTTGAATGTTGCAGATATTACAAAAAGACATTTTACAAGGAAATACACATTATTTTCAAGAAGATTTGATTTGTGTTTTCTAAATATCTAGGTATTTCTACTTTCTGTTCATCATGTTTGCCTTTTTTTGCCATCTAAAATTAATTTTGGTTTTCCTACTGAATTTTCAGGTTATCCACCTCTTGTTTTAATTGGCTTGGGAAAAATACTTTTACTATTGAATTTAATTCCTCCTTGTCATCCATAATGGCTTCTTCACTCTCCTGTTTCTCTTTTTGAAGTCTGAGAATATCTGAAAGAGTGGAACAACTCTTTTGCCCCAAGGGTTTCACTTTTTTCTCATCACAGCCAGGGACTGCTTTGGATCTTCTAATCCCAAGGGGGATGAATCTCTTAAACTTAACTATTAAGAACATTTTAACTTTTGATTTCATATGTATAATATTAATATGCTATTTTTTTTTATTTTACCTTCAACAACAAAGCATTAATTGCTGCTCTAAAGTTAATGTATTCCCCATGTTCTGTCTGTTCTAATATGTATATTTTAGTTACGTGTCCTCAGACAACTTTGGATACCCCTTTGAAGTGTTGTTCATTAATTAATACAGGGTATTAATTACAATTGTTCCAACAAAGTTTTTCATGTGCAAGCTTGAAATTTTTGCATCTTATTTTATGAGATAAACCAGGTGAGGGATGAAGTTAACTTATGCTACAAAGCATTTTATGATAAACATGTTTCTATGACACTAAGCATACAAAAACTGGCGTACTTTAGAATCTGGATAACTTCTGAAAAAAGTCATGCATTTGTGACTATATGATGCCATTTTGATACACATACATATAGTTCTAACAAATATACTGAGCTCTGGGGGTTTTGCAATATGAATAGAAATTATATAATCCAGTTTCTTAATATTAGTAAAGATCTATAGCTTCCACAGCGTGAGGAGAACTAAAATTCCCTTTCTGAATTTAAGATATGTTGCTGATACTGCAGGAAAAGATCTGGTGGAGGTTCCACAGGCCTCATGCCAAAAATGTCCTTGAAATCTTATTAAAAAAATCACAACACATGTCCTGCTTGCATCTTCCGATTTGAAATTAGAAACTTGAAGTTCTTGCAGTAATTATGTAGTGCAAGAATTTTTTTGTTCAATAGGTATAATCTTCTAGTATATTTAAATATCAGTGATTTCCACCTTGGAAATTGGTGATGGGTTTTCTCTGCTTTCTAGGTAAATAACTGAAATAAAAAATAGGAATTTGATTTCAGCAATCATTCTGCAAAAAGCTCCTTATAATGTGCATATGCCTTCAGTTTTTCTAGTACAAAGATTAGCAGGTACTATCCTGGGTTCTACACACAAAATATTAGACCCTTATATCAGCTCTCACCAGCAACACAGACATCCCTGAAAAACAGCAAGTGAAGTCCTGCAGAAACCTGCAGACAGATGTTCTGAAGCACTATGATAAAGGAGCCAACACAAACCCACTTTCTTTCCTCTACCTTTCTCATTGATTGCTTAAGCATTAAAATTATTTAATGTTCTCTAAGCAGGAAATTTTATATGCACTAATAGAATTAGATTCACTTAGGATAACATTTTTAATTAAGTAAGGTATTAGGAAATATGCTTTGAGAAGATAAATTAGGGTAGGTTTTCATGGATATCTCCCTACTTGCTGGAACTACTTGCATGAAATTCAGTATGTGTTAAAGGATTAATAACATTATATGAAAGGGCCAACAGGAAAAAGCCCTTCAAATATACATTTATTTATAAAGGGTTTTTAAACTGTTATTAAACTGTATTATAAGCTGTACATACTGGTGCAATTATTAATAGATATTTCAGCTGGGATTTATATACAAACTGAAGTAGCATCTAGGTGGGAACTCCAAAGAAGGAGAGATGCAGACCAAATGTTCATCACTGCCATCACAGAAAATTAACTGCATGAGGGTTTTTCATCAGTCCAGATAAACGGGCATAGGAGCTCCTCCGGGGAAGGACTGAAAAAATGTATCTACCTTTCCAGGTATGTCAGACTATGTAACACGTTGCTGCTGAGCCTAAACTTACTTTCTATCTTTCACAGTCTTTTGAAAAGCAATGAAAAATTTATCTGAGTAAGCAAAGCAGAACTGATCTCGTAAGTCCTGTAGTCACTTTTATTTTTCCATCTGATGACAATAAAACAAATATATTTTGAATGTGCCATATTGTCTTTAAAATAAAATAAAATAGGGAGATTATTTTTGATAAAACAGCTAACGGTTGAACCTAGCAGCCTCATACAACGGTATGAAGCTTCTAATTTTTAAATGGGATTCAGAAAATAGAATAGTAATCTATTCTAAGATTAAAAGAGTAACTAGCTATAAAGATATTCAGTAAAACTTCTTTACAAGGTATACACAGCTACTGTGAAGTAACTCCTAAAAATCCACTTATCCTCATGGTAGAAATTATGATTTTGATCACGTGAAGAATGAATGACACTAGCTTTCTACATAAACTGAGCTGAGCTCTATTGCACTGCAAAAATAATTATATTTGAGTAATGAAACGTATTTAAATTTTTTTTTAATTTTTTTCTTCCCCTCGTTTGATGAAGTACCTCTTTATGTACTATCACTGGTCTCAAAATCCTTATGTGATTTCATTCAGGCTTTCCTCACTTGAATATTCACTGCTAAGGATCTGCTAGTGGGCTTTCCATCTCTTTCTACCCCATGTTCTTGGGATGAACAAAAAAATTGACTCTACCACCAAATATCTGTATTCCAGTTACTACATTTTCTAAGACAGAAAGGGGCCAGCAAGCTTACAGATAGGTCTAGAGTTCAGTGCAACACTACTGGGCACTACAGTCTGCTTCTCACTGCACAGAGGCCAGGCCTGGGAAGATAATTTCAAAGACTTGATTTTCTCATTTCACCATCCTAAAATGCACTAAGCAGTCTGACTCTGTCTTGTTTTCCAAATTGTGGAGGTGAAGTCAGTTAGTGATTTTTATATAGATATGGTAGTTAATAAGTATGGTATGTATCTCCATGAACCAGATAGACAACTTGAATTATTAATTATCTGTCTACCAGATCGAGCTGGTGATCTATCCAGTCACCACTAGGTAAGAAAATTCATACATGATAGACTTCTGTATCTATTCTCATTTAAGCTTTTGGCTGATACAGAAAGATAATGTTATTACAGCTAGTGGTCTCAAAATTTTTATCAGGTTTACATCTCTATTTATTTATAGAGCTTTGTACAAGTCATATTTAGTAAAGTTTATAAAGTACCCAGGATTTGGCACTGGAAAGCAGAAAGCAGAGTATGATTTGTATTGATAGAAGAGTGACCATGCTCTGCAGAGAGAAGTGTGTTATACTTTGATTTAGGTGAAATCATGATTTCCTGTGACTTATGTAACTCAATGCACACGGATATCATAACATTCTTTGAACAAAATAGGAAATTAAATGAAGAACAGGTAACAAATACTCTATTTCATTTATCGACAGTCATTTAAATCTGTATTTTGTACATTTTTTTCTTTAATTCTTACTACAGATTGAGTTAAGCCGTAGGGTCTAGAAGCTGAATTCGAGGCCCTCAGATTTATCAATCACTATCTAAATGCCCTCTAGCTTCTGAAGTCCAAGCCCCTAATTTTCTTTCTATGCTTGAAACCTTTTCCTTCAAAAGGAAGCAAAAAGAAGGCAACAAAAAAGATCATTCTACAGTTACTACTTTAGCTCTTTCCTCTGTTAATTAAACAAGATCTGAACCTGTTTGCCTAAATACCACTTTTTTTCCTAATGTTTTGAAGTAGGTTGATATGCAAATGAATAAACATTATTACCTGTATATTTAGAGACATATAAAAGTAAAAGAGAATGTGATCCCTTTAAATACATGACAAAAACGTTTGATAGCCCTTGAGAGTGCAAAATAATACATACTGGTGCAATTATAAAATGAGTCTGGCAGTAATGTTCTTTTTATGTTATAAAACTATACATATACATATTTATAGATATACGTATACTGTCCATATTTGGTTTTCATTTTTACCTTCTGCTCCTGGTATCGCAAATAAAAGGTGTTCTTCCTACTATTTCATTTTTATTTAGTTTTTCACACATTTTATATGATAATTCCAGTTTTAGAGAATAAAGTCATTACATCCATAAATAGTGGTTTCAAACAATAAATAAATATCAAGAAGGATCTAGGCAGAAAAACTATATCATATGCAACAGATGGCATAAAACCTCTTGAAGGCCCTAAAGTCCTTCAGGAACAGAAAATTATACTACCAAATATGCTTGAAAAGGTGCCTGAATGACTGAGAATCTTCATGCTACAAAATATAACCCTCATTGATTTAAGGCATCGCATCAAGCTCTTAGTATTATGTAACAATATTTTTTTTGATGTATCAATACATATTTCTTTTAAGTGGTTAAATTAATAAAATACCAAACAATTTTTTCCTCAATTTTGCTTATTTGCGATATTTAGAAGACCTTCACTAACATATGCTGCACCATACCCATTTGGTATAGATGTCTTTTTATGTGTTTCTTAGATGTTTTCCCACATAATTTTTGGTGCTTGGGCCACCTGCATTAGAATTATTCAGTACTGTACAGAATACAGTTGTCACCACCAGAAATGGATTCAGGTCCTGTGATTCATCCTCTATAGATGCCTTTCTCTTTTCATTTGCTAGTTATACTCGTCAAGGTAACTAGAATGTTAATAAGACTAGAGTCTTACTAAGGGAGTCTTTAATAGCAGCATATATGGGATTCCTTATATGAAACAGGTTTACCTACTTCTAATTATTACTCTAAACCTTCCTCAGTGTTGATATCTGCTCTAGGAAACCGGAAGAGACCAAACCTACCTTTCTTAAAGTCATGATTGTGATTATTGAATTACATTTTCAGCCTCCAACTTACTATTACAAGGCCTAAATTGTCCTCAAGTTTTAGAAATGATATTAGTTACATTAAAATTCAGGACAGTAGTTGCCCTGGTTGGCTTTTTTACCCTTTTTCTCTGTTCTCTTTCTGTTACTAATAAAATGGCAAATACAGCACTAAAAGTTTTTCACTGGCAGAATAAAAGCGTTTAGTCACTGGAAAAACTGTATGGGAAAAGCCCACAAGTTGTATGATGATTTCTGTTTTCAGACAAAAATGAACAGGGCGTGTTTATACAATATGCTTATGTACATAAGGAAGAAGTGATACAGTATTAAGATTTCATCCCATTAAATCAAAAATCCCTGATACTTTAGTCAAGAATCATAAGGCAATTACCTTGAGAGCTCTTTGCACAACTCAGTTTTAACAAATCTTAGAGAACTGTAACAATGCTAAGGAATAAAAGCCTAGTAACATATGCTTAATCCTATAAAAAGATAAAAGAGGATAAAACAGAGGATAACAGTTTGGTGTTACTCCTGTGTAAAATAGCCAAAGGGTTGTTTTTGCACTGTACTAATAAAGATTTAAAGCCAGCATGGTTTCATGAAAGGCAGGTCTCATTTTTTTGGTGGGATTTTTTTTTTCAAAATTGCACATTCATAAAATTAATTCTATTGCTTTGACACACCTTCTCCTCCAAGGCATTTTAATTCTACATAACATTTTTATTAATAAGATTGCATTAGGGAATTAATCAGTAACGCATCAAAGGGACTAAAAATTGTCTCACTGACATATCTCAAAATATAATTGTTACAGATGAAGTAATAATGAGCAGGGGCATCCCTACTGGGGATCCTTAAGTGACAGATTTTTGGTTCACTCTTTAGTATGTCCTGTTATGATCTCAATAAATATAGAAAATCTTAATTGAAAAAGTTTGAAAATTACACACAAAAGGATACAACATACTGAGAAGGAAAAGTTATGAAGGCATACAGTGGTCATTGGATTCACTGGCATACTCATATCCTTCCTAAAATCCTAACTCTGTTCTCAAGGTATTATCATACTGCCTCTCACTGAAGTGCATGGAAAGGCACTGTGAATTGTTTAAAATTACATTTATACTTTTTTTTCCGCCCAAGAAAGCGAGGACTCAAGTTGTGAGTTAAAATATTTGTACAATATGTGGGGTTGGAAGAGTATTTTGTATTCCTGATAGCCCTTTCTATCATTCACATCTGTGAATTGATTCATAGCCTTCTTAGTGTTTCTCTACATGGTCCCCAGGGAGTATATGATCACCTGGGCTGTCAGTAAACATAATATACACAGCTTTGCATCTAGACGGTGGGTACAGCCAAATCTTCTGTTTCATGGTTTCAGCTTGGGTCTTGTAGAAGTCAGGTTTATTTTTTCCTTCTTTTCCTGTAGAACTGACTTGAAATAATCAGGTTTTCTTTCTTTCTTTTCTTTTCCCAATGAAACATTACAGATTTAGACTAAATAGACTATCCTAAAGCTTACAGGGAGAGTAGACAACAGTGTCTCAAGAATTTCTTTCCCTTGACTGACTCAGAAAGTTATGATCACAATGAAATCCCAGTCTGGGAATGAAAACAATTTTTCTTTAAGATTGGCAGAGAAATCATCATTTCGGTGCCAAAACTTGGATCATCTTCTTGAACTGTTTAGCTGTGTCTTATTCCAAACCATGATTTCATGGCCCTTGATTTTCTCTCTCTATGGTGCAATCTAAAATTTGAGTCTTGACAGGCTTTAATCAAGGTAAAAGCTGTATCACTTTTTAGCTAGCAACATATCAGAAATTACAATTAAAATATCCAGGTGTCCTATGCTTTTAGGTCTGTGAAATAGTTAAAATCATTCTTAGTGCCTAGATCTTGTAAATTAGGCTTATGTTTTATTGAAGAAATTATATTGTTCCAAAGAATGATATTTAAAAAACGGGTTTGAGAACAGTTAATTCTAAATAATTTTTAAAAGTTGTATGACTAGTTTTGGTTCTGCAGGACATTGAAGTTTGCCATACAATCACTGGAGAGGGAATTAACCTCTTTTCCTAGCACATCTAACTAGAAGCCACTCTCTGAATAGCATATGAAATCTGATTTCTACTTCCCACCTGTTTGATGAGTTTGTCCTCTTTAGAAAATCATGAAACTGCTGTCAACTTTACCTCTACAAATGGAGTATAAAGGCAGTGGTATTTATTTTCAGAAGCTTTATGAATACAAAGGATACCTGTCCTCACCATCCACAGACCGGTAAGTAATCAACAAAATAGAACCAAATCAGAAATTCCAAGTTAAACATTTTTTGAACATACATGGAAGTAACTCTTAAAATTTAATTCAGTATGATGCATAAAATGGATGTCAGTGTTAATGGATAGAGAATCATAAACTCACATTAGACAAGGTAGAGATATATTTAAATTTTGGGAGCATCAGAAGGAGTCGAATCATAAGGACACAATATCTATCTATCTATCTATCTATCTATCTATCTGTCTGTCTGTCTGTCTATCTATCTATCTATCTATCTATCTATCTATCTAGCTCCTTGTCCGAATAAGAGCCTTGGCTTCAAGGTGAAATCAAAGCTCTGTATAAGGTTTCCTATGTATCTGGGTTCTGTGTAAAAAGCAGAAGCTCCTTCTCTTCTGATCTTATAGTGTACTTTTAAAAGAACTTAAATTACATGCGTCTGCTGCTTTCAGCAATACAGGGAAATTTTTTCTTCTATTTTGCTGCCAGTTTTTTGTTTGTTTGTTTGTTTTTTTGCATTATTATCAAACCAGTTTCTGGTGACAGAGATCTCTATTATTTTTTTTTCTTGTTGACAGTGCTAGATGACAGTAATTGGTTTATTGTAATATTCCGAGGAAGTTAAAAAATAAAGTAGACATTTTTTTAAAAAATACGTTTCTCCAACATACTGAGTGTTCATAAACAATAAGTAATGAAAAATTAATAAACACCATACACAAAAAAATACAATACCAAAAACACAAGAACCACAAACAAACCACCAAACAAACAAATAAACCAACCAAACCAAAACAGAAATCACATCTCCCAGGATGAATCCTTGCTGCATCCATGGATGAACGCAGTGCTTCCTGGCCAACACCTCTGAACTGTAGTCCCCAGCCTTTATCCATACTGGGAGATTTGTCACAGCAAACCATCACTGCCTCTCTACTGCCATTCCCTGTTTCCTCTGGAAGAAAACTCAGGGGCATCATGGTGTGATGCTCAGGGCAGCCTCTTCTCGCTATGGACTTGGGATATGCTGTATAATGTAGTCACGACCACAGTTCTGAACGGGAAGACTCTGCTTTAGAAACCAGGCATGAATATTGCTTTTTAATATTATGATCCTTTAGACAGTGATTTTAAATATTTATATAATGTTGGTTTTGCAACATTTTTCTTTGGACAAGGCAGAGATCAGTTCACCATATTAAACATGGTCTAATCTGGTTATATTTTTTCTTCTCCTCTGCCTAGTTCCACCTGTTTTATTATTTTTCCTTAAAAATCACAAAAGTCAGTGTTATATATGTGCCTAAAATATATCAAGAAACATGAACTCTTGACCTGTCTGTTTTGTGTTTGAAGTAGTGACACAACTCCCTCAGAATGCATTAGGTGGAAAATCAGGCAGCACAGTATCATTAACACAGTGCTACCACAACTGAGAGCTCTTCTGAACACCACTTACACTTCAAATTATACTCACTTCTAGATAGCACTAAAAATTATGAGAACATAATTTTCTACACTTTTTTTGGTAACAGCAAGAAGACTTAATTAAGTTTATAACATAAAATTATCTACTACATGTCATAAATTAGAGCAAATAGGATTTTCTCTTTCTTTGGTTGGCGTTTCCTTTGTTTTATCTGGTTGGTTTTTCTCCAAAGTGATCATCAAATAGCAAAGAACTCTTAATCTCTCATAAGTGACCTCAAAGTGTGGTACAGTGAATTTTCCTTTTCTACTTCATATATACTGTTCTAATTGTCAGAAAAAAATAGACTATGTGATGACAAGTGTCCATGCTCTAGCTATACCTTAGGTGAAAGGACAGCTTAAAAAAAAAAGTGTCACCAAGTGATTACAAACTAGAATGCCTGCAGTAAAACCTTCTCTTTTTTTGTGCTTGACCCTCATCAGTCACCTAGCTGCCAGTACTGCAAATCATTTATCGATTTTGTTGTATCCAAGGTTTTTCTTTTCTCCTCCTTCACCTATATCAGAGAGATCTATGACACAGCAACTCTTATTTTGACTAACACTAGGAAGGCACACGAAAATATACTTGCACATCAGGTATGTTCATTACAGTATGAAAAAATTAAGTGAATACTCAGCAATTGAAAGGAAAATGTATTTACCTGAAGAAAATAAATTTGATAAACAGTGAAAAACCCTCAAACACTAGCAATATCAAAGAGCCACAAGGCTCCCTATTCTATTTCAAATGTCTAGTTTCTCTGTGGAAGTAGTACTCTATGTTTCATTTTTCGTTTTCTGATGCACAATTACAGATGCAAAGCATTTATGAGCAATTTTAGATATTGTAGCTTGTTACAGTGTCATTGCTATAAACCATATACATGCATCTTGTTACCTAGGCCATTTCCTATAAGTATGCCCACCTCCAAAGAGCATTAAAACTCTTTATAACATTTCTTCTTTCATGTATTTTAATTTTTATAAAGGCATGGCAGATTTTGCTCAATCCAACACTTTTTTTTGAAAAAATGTTGTGCAGAGGAGGTCCACAGTGTTACTCTTTAATTCTGAGGTATAAAAAACCGGACTTTTATACAAACACATTTTAAAAGTCTCTCTATCTGTCTTCTGATTCCTCACACAGAACAAATCTATCACTGCATAATATTGTGGAGCTACTGCAGGCTATTGTTAGCATTTTAATAAAGTCCACAACTGGGTGTCATGATACGGAAATACAGAGAGCTATGTTTTTAATATCTCAAATGAGATCATTACTCTTATTTCTGTGATAGTGTGAATCTCGTATTGCATGGCTCAAGTCAAAAAGAAAACCTGCTCTCGGGGTGGTTAAATTATTTATTGGCATATCAGTACTATCTTAGTAATTTTAATACAGCTGACTAGAGACCTATAAATTGACATCCATCTTCTTTGCTTAATCAAATTTCCACTAGTACAATATTCAAACATTTTAAAACAGTAGTTCAAGAATGAAGCATTTTGCTTTTCATAAAGCAAGCTGTAATAAGGTGCTTTGTGTCATGAGATTGAATCACTACTCCATATGTATGCTTGCTTTAAAAATGAAGCAACTTCCTCTTCATGGTTGTTTTTACAGGTACAGCTGAATAAACATCAACTTCACAATATTTAAAATATATATCGAGAAATAAAAAGGTTATTTCTTTTCAGCAATTCTAGATTGAACCTATTATTATTTATCGTCTAAATTGTAATATCTTTTTTCTTTTCCATAAATACTTAGGAGGCCTCTAATCATAGCGTCCTGGAAAGAGTTATTGCTGTGGTGTTTCAAAGGTTGTGATTATCTTTTGGCAAAGATAGTGTTGTGTTTATGCATATTATATTCTGCTGGTTCATACATTCAGAATAATATTTCCAAGTGTCAAATGGAACAATTTCTTTTAAGTTTGAAATCAACACACTTAGTCCTTCATTATGCTGTATGGAATACATTTGATTTCTGGCAGAGAAAATAACATGTTACAGTAAATATTTCAGGCAAGACCTATTTGGAAATAGCACAGATTTAACATTTTAAAATTCAGTAGGAGCTGTAGACTTTCCATATTCAAGACTCCCACTGATTTAGAAATGGCTAGAAACACATGGCATGAATCTAGAGACGTAAGAGTAGTCTCTTTATTCCTTTCCTTTCTTTCCCCCTGCGGAACAGCATATTCTACAGGCAAAATAAAAATCAGTAGCAAACAAGTAAATTTTAGTGTCGAGACTTCCCTGTGTTGTAGAAGATAACAACATGGAGTATTTCTATTCGTGTCAGCTACTGAGCTCTCTTTTTCAGCATATGCATATACAAGCTAATTGTGCAGACAATGGTGTGACCACTTTTACAAGTCATGAAGTGGGAAAATACAATTTCTTGGACATTAAAACCCACTGAGAGTTTAAACAGGGGTAAGGGAAATGTAATGTTTATAGTTATAAGAGAAATTTCCAAGGAAATGGGACAAAAAACTGATTTCATTAACAATAAGAAATTAAAAAAAAAAAGAAAAAAGACTCATCTGAAGCAGTGTAAGAATCTGAGGGAAAGAAAGAAATTGTATGGGGCTTTTTTCTCACTTGTCTAGACTTTTAGATCACTCTCTAGCATATCAAAATACAGAAAGTGCTAGCATAGATTAACTGATAAATCATACCAGTAGAGTATGGCTATAACATCATGTCGTTACTGCTGTAATATCATAACAGTTGCCATTAGACTCGTGAAATATGCAGAATTACTATCCGTTTGTTTGTTCCTTATATACCACAGAAGAAATTGCCATGAAATTACATTGCCCAGAGAAGTTGGGCAGGCCCCAGAAGTGGATGCCCCACCCCGGGAAGTGTTCAAGGCCAGGCGGGGTGGGGCTTTGAGAAACCTGGTCTCATGGAAGGTATCCCTTCCCATGGCAGAAAGTTGGAACTAGATGATGTTTAAGGTGTTTTTCAACTCAAACCATTCTACGATTCCATGAGCAATACTTGCTCTTTAAAGGTGTTCATGGCAGTTTTTCTCTTGCCACGGGTAACAGTTGCACAGTTGCACAGCTGATGCAACAGTTACATTGAAAAACCCAACTCCCATGGCTTCTGAAGAAAACTAAAATTTAAATTTAGAAAGGAAGCGAGATGGGGGAACAAAAGCAAAATACAGAGCCCTGAGCTCCACAGTTTATACAAAAGAGAGGAAGAAACAAGTATTTCAGAAAAAAAAAAAATCTTGCACAGTCAACATGGTGATCAAGAGCTGCAGAAAGTGTTTTACTAACATGGTGCAGCTCGTGGCTTGAGCTGGAGCCTGATAATGTTTCTGGCAGGATGATTCCACTCTGCCTTCCTGCAGAGGAGCAAAGGAAGACTGCACGTGCTCCCCAGCAGAAAATGCCCTAACTTCCCCACCCGCTTTGCTGTGTGGTCAGAATCCTACCAACTCCTGCTGCATCCATTTGACAGGAAAAGCTGAGGTCGCGCAGGTGAGGTCCAGGTTAACCTTCTCGGCTAGTGGAACTGCACAAATCCTCCCCATCTCTAGGCATCTCTGAGCTGTAAAAACTCTGCACTTCACTCAGCCCTTACATTGCTCAGGCCTCCCGTGAAGGATGCAGCCCAAGTACCCTCTGACAAAAGCAGAGGTCATATGTTCCCTTCAAATCAAGGCCAAGTGATTTTAGCCAATAGTTCAACAGTTATGAGATTTAGATAGGCAGTTGTATAGCTGCATCAATTTTTTTTCTGCTCTTGACAGGAATTAAATTCACATTTTTGACTCAATAAGGTCAGTCTAAAACCATTAAGCTATAATATATTTTTAAAAAGAGATAAAGCAATTGTTCATCTTTGCTTGGCATATTAGAGGATTAACTGAAATCAGAGGAAGAAAGAACAATCATAACGATAATCAATTCTCTGCCCCAGTGATAAAAGCATTTTTTGGAGAATGAACTATGTGATTAAGAGTGATTCAAGCTTTTTGTAACCCTTGCCTCTATTTTTATTTAATAAAAAGTGCATTAACTTTTTATACAAAGAAGCATAATACCTACACATTGAAATACAAATTTGCAACCCATTTTATTTCCTTACCAGGCATATTGGGTGAGCTCTAGCTGACCCAAAGGCATGAAAAGAATATAATTTTAACAAAGTGGTGGTTCATATTATGATTATAGAGGAGTATACAAGATTCTTGTAGTAATAAGAATGTATGTTCAGTGGAATAGTAATCTTTTTATTTTGAATCTTGAACCATATATGTGTCTCCTCTGTGGTAATTCTGTGCCACATACGCTTGATCTCATTTTCTAACTACGCAGATATAGCACGCCCTTTTAAGTATCTGTTGTGCATAGTCCCCTCATTGTGGTGAAAATGAGGACAGATACAATGTTCCTAAAACACAGCTGAGCATTTTCTCACTCTTAAGTCAATTGTTCGCTGGAAATTGATCAAAACACCTACTCCAAAACAAGGACATCCACACTAGCTTTTGCTGAAATGATGATACCAGAGTAGACATTTCCATACCTTGTCTGATGCAGAAATCCTGAGACATATTAATCTTAAATTTCCTACTCCCTCATTATTATATTTGATCTTTGCTCCCTGCCTCCATCACCATTTCCTCCAAATGATTTATTGGTAGAAGGCTTAATAGGATAATAGAGGTGCACAGAAATCTGCAAACCTGCTCTAAACAGTAATAACTTTTGAGGTTAGGGAGAACACAGGAATTTAAAGAATTTAATTAACAAATCTTTTAATAGTGCTAGCAGAATAGACTACGTTTAATAAGAATCTATCACTGATAATTACTTTCCAGCCCGAGTAAAAGCTTTGTATGTCAGAAATGGTAAAACAGGATTGTTTATCTATTATGATGATATGGAGAAATAAAAATATTTTCAGTAATCAGACTAATCACTTCTGTACAGATAAAAAGGCTGAATTCAGGAAAAAAAATAGAAAATACGTGGGTTTTCCTACAGAAGTAATTGCAGTAAAGAGTTGACCATAGCTAATGAGCTATAACACAAGTCATAACTTGAGAAAGAAAAAGAAAGGAAAAAACCCAGAAATCTGAGTGATGTTAGTTGATAACAGCAGAATTCAGACACTCAGTTTTCTTCTTATGTATTTTCCCCAAATTATGTGTTAGTTATATAGAACTAAACAGTGCACAATAAGCAAAGGACTTCTAGGCCTCATTACGTCTCAAGTTTCCCAGTAGCGAGGACACACATTCACTAGTCTGCCCTTAAGAAAAGAAACATGCTTTTTCTGTGCTCTTAATTGGAGCCACCAGCACTTTAAAGACCTATAAGGTGATGGCAGCAGCACAAGTCCTTTGGAATAATTCCTCCAGCAGCTGGCTTCTCTGTGCTCTATCTGAGCAAGTTGCAGAAAAAAATGAGGCTACCTCCTGAAGCCTATTCTCTCAGTCTCGTAGTTTCTCCAACAGCTACTGGATAATCATTTATTGGGAATCCCAATTCCATCTGCTTTTTGAATTCCAGCAGAGATAATATTTTTGTAAACTTTTTTCCTTTAACTCTTGCACTATTTATCTAATCAGTACTTCTTTTCTCCCTCTCTCTCTATTTTTAAATTAATTAATGAGGAACAATTTTCTGCTTCTGGAACTTACAGGTAAGCTAGACAGAAAAATATATCTGTCCTTTTGCAACTGCATCACCTTCCCAGAAACTGGTTCTTGTAACTGAACTAGTTAGCTTTGCTTTTTCATACTGTCTAGAGCAGTTGGTTGTTATTCTGAGTTCAAGATATATAAGAATTTGATGCATTTTCAGCCTCCCTAGAAAAGAACTTGGGGTGAGGGGGTAAATGGAAGGAGTGTCAATTTCCCATCCTTATGTTCAACATAATACAGAAAAGCAGACAGCTGGGAGTTTTTGTGGTGATAGATTAACAGTGTAAATAGCCATCCTTAAGTAGCAATGAAAATAAAAATATTGTTTACTAATTCTAAATCATACTTCAAATCCTCCTAAAGCCCGGTCCTTCTCCTATTATTTCTACATAGCAGAAATTTGTTTTAAATTCAATTTGGACAAAGTAAATCTAATATATGCCGTTCTCCAGTGCTTTCTTGCTATTTTCAGTTCCTGTTCTGCCACTGTTATGATTCTCCCTCTGACCTGAGTGACTGCCTTCCTTTGTGTCTGAGTAACAGCTAAGCTCTGGAAGTTAACCACAAAATGCTGTACTCAGGGAACTGGGCAACTCAGTAGTTTTCTGTTATAGCCACTATTAAAACCCACTTTAATTTCTCTTGTCCAAAGATACACAACCAGAAGATGCATGTCGTTGTCAGTATCAAAACTGGCCCTTCTCCTAAGAATATAAATAAAATATGCTGTTCTGCCAGTATTGTTTTGTAGCACAGACAGGCAATAGTAAGAAGTTAACAAGAAAACAAGAACTGGTGTAACCCCCTTTTAGAGATAATGAAGACTTAAGATCTCCTAGGAAAGACAATTATATCTAGGGTGTTTATCACAGTAATTAATTTTCTAGGCAGAAACTAAGTCCAAACTATCAAGCCTGCTCCACAGAAGAGATGACAGATTATTCTTTGCAAAGCTAATTGCAAAAATGCTACATGGCTACAGCTACAGGATTAGATAAAGTCAGAAACAAAGTAGGGTGAATGGGTGAAGTGCCCTATATTTACCAAAGTTCTTCACACAGACTGGAAAGACTTCTCTTCAGAAATAGTGTTGTGGAGTTTCCTATTCACTGTCAAATCTAACTAGCTATGGTTAAAACCAGAAGAACTGATAGGCCTTGCTGCATAGCTGTTCTTCTGCTGCCTGACATCTTATAATTTACCACATTGCATAGGAGGAATCCCTCATTGAGTTCTTTATGGTAGTAAATACTTGCAGAAATGTCAAACGAGGGATTGCAGCACATGAAAGGAGGTATTTGATTTGTTGTACTGATTTGGTTTTGAATAAAAACAGACTGATTTTTATTTTCATGCAAAATATGACATAAAGTCCCAGAAAAGGCAAAAACTTTTTGTTTTGTTTCAGTAGGCTTTTGATCTACATGTGTTCTGCGTGCACACCCATTATCATGCTGAGCAGAAAATAACCCCGTTGAATCTGTTGATGACCTCTTTTTGATCTTTCTGTAACCCTGCTGTTCAAAGATATAATGAAATACACCGTGCTGTCACAGAAAACACATCTTTGAAACTAAAAATAATCTTGGGGAGTTTACACTCCTTTGGATTTGTTTTCTGGCAAAATCTGTGGAAAATATCAATATGGCAGTATGAAAGGAGAACCTTTACAAAGGACTATTGGGCAGACTTGTAGAAGTGTTCAGGTACATGGAAAGTGTTTAGGTACCTAGAAAGCATGGATGATACATGAGGTTTCCAAGAATTTTCTGATTTTCACTGGTTTAGAAGAAAATTCTCTTCACAGGTGCCTTTGAAGATACATCTTTTAAATCCAACTGCGGTTAAACACTTTTGAAAATCCCTTTAGATACCAGTTTGACATTTTAGGCACTTAAATGATTTTAAATTCTTGGTCTACACCTCTAGCAAACTGCAAGGAAAAGAAAGTGGGAAACAAGGATAAAACAGACACCAGGAACTCAAGGCTTTTTCCAAAGGTTACTTGACATTCATTGTATACAGAGCCAGTGTGCTCATTTTGGGTGTTGAAATGTGTGTAAGCACTGACACCACTCAGTTTTGGCGATCCAAATTGCTCATTTGCTAAAGAATTCTCTGTAGCCTTTATCATAAGCAGGTTGGAGTAAGTTCCTGCAGAGGATGCTTCAAAGGATGCTGAGGTGGAATGTTTTCAGTGCTGGGATCCCGGCTGGCTACTTTATCTAGCTAAAGTAGGTAGTGAAAGTTCCACAAAGTCAATAGAACCTATAATATGTATTTTTAACTATTAGGTTACTATACAAGACTACTATTGTAACAATAGAAACCATTTGAGAATTTCCAGTTGTGGGCAAAGCAATTCAGCATAGCATGGTAATTTTTGATGTGTGACTTAATTACTAAGGAGCACCAGCATTATATTACCCATTAATGTTATTGAAAGCATATTTTTACTTCCTCTCAAAGTGGGAATGCTCATTTTCAATTCCATCAACACTAACTTTGTATTCTCTGTTCACATTTAATATATTTTAGATTTACTTTTAGTTCCCCTGCATGAACATTCAGAATTGACCACAGGGTTACCATGTTATATATAGAATATGCAGAAGCCAGGTGTCTTTCCACGGATGTAACAACTTTATTTCTTCTTAATCCCAATTCTTTCATTACAAATTAAAATATGGACAACATATTAATTATGAGTTTAAATGCACAGTGAACTGAAAACCTAATCTTACTTCTATAGCATTTGGCATGGAGTCCTATACATCTCTAGAACTTCATCACAGGTAGAAGTAAACAGCCTACAAGTGACCCTGTGTTTGCCTCTGCCAAATTCCAGTATATTCATTTAGATTTAGTGTCTTGAAAGCATAACAATTTCAACATAACTAGAGAAATGAATGAAAATTGAAAATACATAAGCCCCGAGTAAACAAAATATTTTGCTGAATGATAGGAAATGAGAATTTTACCCAAATGCCAGTAATATATACAAGGGTGCAGCCAGCTTCCTACAGGTATCAGAATGACTATTTAAGTATTTCCCAGAACAGATAAGACTCCATGAAGAGATCATTAAGGGTGTTATGTCTCATAGTACTCAACTCGTTTTACTGGAATATATAGAATGTGAGAAAAAATATATTCTACTCCCTCTCTTGCATTCGAGGAAGAACAAATTTAAACTTAGATCCTTTGCTTCAGGTGAATGGCATAACAGTCTTTCCTTTCAGAAAATTTCGAATTCGGTATGTGTGAGATGTCTCATATGGAGCAGTGAACTATCCTGGAAATTAGAACATACAAGAAGAAAAACTGAGTTCCAGTATTTATACATTCAAATTATTATCATAAAGCAGAAAAGCAATGCCTTCATAGATCCAACAGAGATGTTGGAGCCACTAACTCAATCCCTGCACAGAAAAAGAAGAGCAAGATGGGGTGGGATGCATTGGGGTGAGGTAGGTGGGGTTGGTTGAAGTATTGATTAAAAATGTAACATTTTTTATCCTAAATTGAACAAGTGTGCTGCCTTCTGAAATGCTGTATGAGAAGCATGAAGTACTACAGCTTCAATCCCAGCAACTTTGAGACAACCCAAACTCTTTTTTTGATAGGGTATTTTTTGGTGAATTAACCATCCACTAAGGAAAAACCAATCATTCAAAACCACTGTGGCTGCCTAGTATCCCAAGAATACTAATTTGATATTTTCTAATACTGATTAGCTGCCATTTGTCTTGGGATAACTTTCAGTGAGTGATGCAACTGTGAATTATGTAAACACAAATGCAGTAACAAATGTCTCTTGCTAATGTTGATTGTTTCTTAGTAATTGTATGTATAATTCCTGTAATTATAATGTTATTTATTATGTTAATTTACTACAGATTTCCCATTAATTATTTCTAAATGTTATTGGATTGCTTGCTACTTCTGACACTTGATGCAGTTAGGAATGACGTGGATCACATTTTAATTAATGTTGCTCTTGTTTTTTATGTGCTGCACTGTGTGCTGCTTATTTTGCAAGTTTTTGTGGGTTTTTCTTTTTTTTTCCTACCTTTTCTAGTGAAGTAGCTTGTTGTAAATATGCAGCATAGAACAAAGGCATTTGCCAAGGGTTTTTTTTAAAAAGCAAGCAAACAAACAGATGGAGCCCTAAAAAAATTGTGTATGTATATGTATATAGGTCCATTTATCTGAGAAACCAGATATAAATTACACATGTAAGGTCTTATTCTCGAGTTTGAAAATGGTGAATTAACCTCTGGGGAAAAGTACTGGATGTAATACTGAGCACTCTATTGAAAGCGTAGGGAGGGAGTGCACATCTTGATTGATTCTCGGATAACTGGGAAAAGAAGCAAAAGAGAGAAACTGCGTAAAGGCATTGCACTTTTCCATGTCTGATCCTGATTGTTCTTCAGGAAGTTATCTGGACAAGAAATGCATTAAAAAAAAATCAAGAAAGAAATCAGCAAGGCTGGACAAGCAAGGATAAATGCAAGAGGTGAATGACAGCTAAAAGTAATCTGAATGACTACAAATGGAAGTTTATACTTAAAGGATCCTCAAGTGTCTTACTAAGCCCAAAATATTTCTGGTCTCAAAAACCCCAGAAGACCATCTCCATAGCAGGCCAACCTATTTAAACAGAAAGGTCAGACTGTCAAAGAAACTAAACTGCCTCACAGAGCTGTAGAGCAGATGATGAACTGGGAGGTAATTTAATGAACTCCTCCAACCTCCCATCCTTCGACATTTCACACTTGGCTCCACAGTTGGCGGTGCAACAGATAAGGGCTCACTGAGTTCCAGGCACAAGTAATTATCCCGAGAATTAAAGGGGACAAAGCAAGCTTCAGCCCCTTAGTGCCATTAAGAGAACTCTAGTTTCATATATACTTGACTTCCATAGTCTGTTCACCTTTTCAGAGTTGTCTGGTTCTTCCTTTAAAAATAATGACCTTTGATGCTGGATACTGCATTTGCTGCTGACACACAGGGAAGAGCAGAGCCTTTGGGGTAGAGCCTTCAGCTTTTTCTCCCATCCCATAGTTTCTCTGGTCAGGGGCTATATCTGGTCACTTGGAACAGTGAACATTGACCCTGGCATTTCCAGATACAGCTCAGAAGCAATCATGTTTCTAGCTGACTGCATAGTCCGTTTCCTCATAATAAACATGCAATGAAAAACACACAAGTAATTTTTTTTTGGTACAAAAATTGAGGTCAGTGACCAAAATTTATTTTTTTTTACAACTCTCTCATTAGACTTCTGGTACTTCTTTTCAGGTTAAAAATTCACTTTTCATCAAAAGTAAAAGTTATGAAAGTTCAACTAAAAAGCAAATTTTTATATGCTACCGTGCTTACTCATTCAATGGGCACAAATATACTCGAAAAATATGTGTGATTATAATAAATTTTTGATAAATTACTACTATGAAATTAACAGTGACTTATATTATCTCATGTGAACTAAATATCTGCTTGAGTGCAATAGTTAGCTACTGTGATGAAATAAAAGGCATAGTTAAGAACACAAATCCCAAATACTTTCAGCAATCTCAGACAATGTTACAATCTCAGACCCTGCATAATTTAAAATATTCAAAACTTTTATTGAAACAATTGCGAACATCTATGTGTTTGTTTTTAAAATTACTCTGCACATCCTCTCCTGTTTATTGCTTGTGTGTAGATTTTAGCAATTGTGTTTGTTTAGGAACTATTAATTTTCTAAGTAAAAATATCATTAGCACTACCCTTCAAAGCACGAACTGGGAAAAAAAATTGAAAAAACATGGGATTGATTGTGTTCTGAACCTTCTGGCAAGACCTAATCATTCATGCTACAAATGTTTTGGTACCTTATGAAATCATGTGAAAGCTAGCGTTCAGAACAATGAAGAAGCATAAGAACAGAAGCTTTATATATTCTTCTCCTAAAACGTAAAAAATTCATAAAATTTGTTAAGAAAATAAAAAAAAGTTTACATTTTCTTTTGTGAAATAGAGAGAGTCAAAATGTAATAAGAGGTGACCCAAATTAATAAGGGTCATTATTTTTATTATTTTATGTGTATTAATATGGATTCTGACCCTGATCAGAACTGTGTAGCACAGTTCCATGCAGTCACTCATATCAGCGCAATTTTCACCATATGAAAAAAGGACACAGGTATCTGAAAATAAATCAACTGTAATTAGAAATTGCAGCATTGTCAAGATCAGAGCCACCAAAGAACAAGAGAGACTTCCGACAAGGCTTACATCTTTTGTACACCTAGTACTGGCCCACTGACATGAGCTCTCTTGCCTTGCTGTTCGATTAGGATAGGTTTTAGGACAAGATATTTTTACCAGCATGTCTTTTTGAGAGAAGATGAGATTAAATGTTACAATGAGAGAATGTATAACAGCAAGCCTACTCCCACAGTGCTAGGTACATCATAATACAGTTTATGAGATTTTCTTCCATCTTTGCACTATTAGTATCTTCACAGGGCTAAGTACCAGCCTCAGCTGTACGGTATGTAAGATAGGTCAATTTAACTGACTAATTTATCACAGAAAACTTGTAAAACTACAGATGCTAAAAAATAAAATGCCTCTTAAAAATTATATTTATTGTGGTATATGAACGAAAGCAAAATTACAAGCAACACTCTAAGATATTGTAACAAGAACATTGGTAGACAATGAAGAATGTCAGATGAATATGTTTAGTTATTTCTTCTTAATAAGCATGAGAATTGCATTATATAGAGAACAGGGAGCTCTCATACAAAGCATGTGGAAAAGCAGACATAGAATTTTCAGTTCACATGTAAATATCATTGGTATGCTTCATCTGGATTATAGAGTTTGGACAAGCAGCAAGCAACAGTATACAGCCCATAGCTGGTCACTTGACAGCAGGTAGCTCCAGCAGGCTCTCTCCTGGGCTCTGAACCATCAGTATCCTCATTTCAACAAGTGGAATGGAGACTTGCTCCCTCTTGTGCTACCTTATTGCTTTGTATTTAAACCACTTTCAAACTGGAATGTGTACTAACATCTAAGCTACTATATAAACCCCACCTCTGATTCACTAAGAGCTATGTTTGCTGCAAGAAAAGAGTTTGCACACTGAAAGGGATGGAATGGGTGCCGTCTGAGCTGCTGAAGCAGAGGAGGCATTTGCCTAGATCTCATCCTGTGCTGGTTGTTTCCCTCTGGCTGGGTCTCAGCAACTCACTGGTCTGCATGCTAAAGCAATAAATTGCACTGTGCAGGCATTTGGCATCTTGAGGGAGGATGAGGGAGCCACCTCCTTCTTGCATGGCGTGGTGCTGTGACAGGGAGCATCTGGAACTGGCTGGGACAAGGATCAGAGCTCAGCCCAGGAGGTACCGGAGGAAGGTCTGAACAGGGACATAGTGCCTCATACACCACTCTGGATTCCTTAATGAACTAGATTGTGCCACATTTTGTGCATCCCGTGAAAGAAATTTGTAGCTGGGTAATGTGGAGCTTTGATCAGTATTTGCGCCAACTGGCAAGTAGAAATCTATGAAGGGCAGACATGATTGTATCATTCTTCAAGGCAAAGGGATGTGCCTGTAAAGGGAAAATGGTGTGAAAAAGTCATCAGGCAGAGCAAGAAGGAAAGTAAAAGCAAGAAAAAACTTCACTAGGAGATATATATACTGATAGATAGATAGATAGATAGATAGATAGATAGATAGATATAAAACCCAAACAAAAAATATAGAAAAATAAAAAACAATCACCAAAACCCTCCCATAGAACCCAAACCTTTTGGTAGCTACCAAGTGTTTGGACAGTCTTTAAACTAAAAGAAATAAATTTATTCTACAGACCTATATATGGCTGGGTACATTTATTTCTAAGCTAGGAAGTTTGCAAACCCATGCCAAAATCACCTCTGCCAAATCACAATGAGCGGATTTGTCAAAAAACCTTTTATTTAAATAGTCTTACTAAGCAGGACTGAGTTCTTTTTTCCTTAAAAGGAAGAAAAAAATTAATGGAGGAATAGATGCTTTTAGTGGAGAGCTGTGTTTTAACAGAGGAATAAGGCAGAGGAAGAAACAGATCCTTTGATACAGGATTTTATGTATATCTAATGTCCATGTGAGACATTTGGATACAAAAATCTGTATTTTTCTGATGTAAAGCTCCTGATGAGCCCCCGAGGAGGTCAAACGAGCAATAAAGCATCCATTATGAAATCGTCTGTGACCCTCATCTATGGGTGTATATATACTTTACGTATCTTACAATACATTTAAGCAGGGGAAGGAGCTTTTACTCAGTCACATAGAAGAACACAATTTATGCAACATAGTAGTGCAAGAAGAGAAAAAAAAATAAAAATAATTAAAAATTTGGTGGAAATAACCCATTCTTACCATGTGAGCATAGGATCTGCCTTTTGACATATTTTCATCAAAGAGTATGACAGTGAACAGTTAATGCTTTGAAATAGCAATATTTCTAGCCAAGGGTTCAAAACAAGAAAACGCCATTAATATATTTGAATCAAATGCTAAAACCACATAAAATTACTAAAAATTCAGAGTTTAATACCAAAAAGGGGAAAATACTACAAAACATTGATTTTTCAAGCCTTTGGGCAAAAAACCCACCATTAAATCAGAAGAGATGATCGCTAGTAACGAAGGGAAGACCACTTACTAAACTGATCACATAAAAGTATGTTTCTATCTTTTATCATCATTAATTACCCAATAATCTGATATATATGGGTGAAAGGTTTCGCTTCTTCAGTAGGAAAGTATTTCTAATGCATAATTTTCTGAGAATTTAACAGTATCACAGTTCTACTGTTCATTTCCTGCAAAGCAGGGACAGATTACAAATGGAAAGAGGGCTTGAAGGTACAAGTTTGAAAATGCAAACCGCGCAATAAATAGAAATTGTACCTAACTTGGCTTAGTGGTAATTGAACTTACCAGGTGTAGCTCTTTGGGCCTGTGTTACCTTCAAATAACACAAATGACATACAGAGCCAAACAGGAAACAAATCAAACCTGCTGGTAACGCAGAAGTCCTTTAAACTGAGAGCCCAGTTATTTCAGTAAGCAAAATTAAAAAGCAGTAGTAAATATGCAGATGAGGCAATTTACACTGAAGCGGTGATATATCAGGTTTAAAAGCAAATAAGCAGACATCTTTGAGTGGTCTAAATCCAAACTCAAACCTCAGACATGTACTTTCATTGCTGCGTAGGTGAGGGAATACACAAAAGCTCCCACAGAAGGAAAAAATTCTTGCTCTGGAGACAGAAAGTCATGCTGGAGGTAATTTCGTTCTAGATGTGCAAAATGATGGTGTTCTTTTTTTGATGTGCATAGTTGACGGATTTCTTGCAACCCAAATTCCTGCAGCTATGGTAGGGACAGGTTGCTGCCAATTTTTTTCTTTGTTTGAGAGACAAGACCGCCTCTGAATGCTTCTCTTTTGAGTTCATCAGGTAGGGAGTGGGTAGAAGGTTCATCACAAAATTATTTTAGCCTTTGATGGAGATGAAGGAACAGCCACTTTCTGACCCCTCCTCAGTACAGCTGGATTGTGGCATCCTTGGCATATACATCAGCTGCTGTCAAATAAATTGGCATAGAACCCCATGCACTTCAATTTTCAAGTGGCTAGAGTATTTTACTGCCATAAACCAGTATTTTCTGTGTTTGGTTTCTTTATTTGATATCTCAATGAACTATAGTAGACTCTTACAGCCTTGAGTATCCAACGATTTACCGGAAGACCTAATAACATGACTGAACTGCTTAGAAGATTGAAAATGTTATGCTAAATGACAGTAAAATAAATATAAACAGCAGGAAAAAATTCTGTGATAAAAGCTAAATAAATGTTATTATTATATATTCTTTAAATATACAGGGCTCAAGGATTTGATTTTACTTTTACCATGTTCTACCTTTAAACATGAAGGCTTAAGAATATTAATTCTGAATATGGTAGATAGTTTTCAGCTCAGAAATAATACTTGTGCTCATTATTGCAAATGAAATAAGAAAAAGTATAATGCAGCTGCTCTTCTTTCTATCTTACCTTACTTCAATGCAAACGAAGCTAACACTCTGGACCCATTCAGTTAACAACAGCTGGAAAATGTTCTAGGCCAATTTTTCCAATAGATAAATCGCTTTAGGCTTTAACACCAAGTCAGTTTTCTCAATGGAAGACTGTAAACCGTTCTCTAGGGTTTACTGACAGTGTGTGAGATGCTGGTTAGAGAAGCAGCAGCATTTCAAACTTCTAGTGGAGCTTCTCTCTGGGAAAACAGACCAATACCATTCTTGCACAGACAAGAACTGGCATGAATGATAGGAGATTGGGAATCTGTTTTCCTTGTCAAATGGCTCAGTTCCTAGTGGTCTGATTCCTTGATCCACTCTATATGGAACTTGGTACGTTCCTGAATTCTCTTTTGAAGCAAATCAACTGGTTGCTTTTGGATATAATCTAGATGTAGAACTCTCATTACTATGCTCCAGGGACTTTTCTGTGTAGGAAAAAAACGAATGAAACTGCACAAAATTCTGCCTCCTTCACCCTGCCTTAGCCTATAAGGTCTACTCTGATTCTTCACATTTCCTTCATGAAAGGAAAATAGATATTCATATGCTACATATGCTTAATTTTATACCTGAAACACAAAAATATCATTTCTGAAAGCCAGTGAAAAATGCTAACTTTCAAGCACTGCAGCTTCATCCTGAGGCCAAGGGTATATCACAGGAAATCTAGAAGATACTTTTGTCCAATACGGTGCAGTGGAACAGCACTCCACGATAAAGGATTTATCACTCATAAAGACACAGGAGAATCTGCAAGTCTTGACTTGGAGGCCTGGAATCACTCTGGGACAGCACGTCTTTAGCAGTGTTAGTATATTCTGTGCATTTGTCACTGAGACAGTGACTTCCACAGCTTCTGTCTGTATCTGATGCCTCCTTTCAAGAATAGTCAAGATGATACTTTGTTCATTGCACAATTGCAGGAAAGATTAAAAGAGTAACTAAAAGTCACATTGTGAAAGTCTCCAGAAATTCTCTCTTTAGCTTAACAAGAAGGAGGTTAAAAGGCAACCTCATTACAGCCTAGAAGTAGTCACAAAGAGACCAGAGATGTCAGTGTGCCAGCACATCTAAGCGGAAAGTAGAATATAGATATATTCTTGTTAGGAGAAAAAAAATGGGAATTTTTTTTAATAGTGAAGATATTAACCTTTGGAACGTATTACTGAGAAGAGTGCTAGATTTATCATCACTCAGATTTTTTAAACTGAGATAAGATTTTATTTCATTTTTCCAGAGGACTTGTCCTAGTTCAAACTGGACTTAATTTAGGAAAGTTCTTTCCTTTACAGAAGGTCAGACTACATGACCCTTTCTTGATGGGTAATCTATGAATCTATTAATATAACAGCAAATAATGCTGGCGATAGAACTCAACCAGCCATTTCTCCTGTTAATAGGATCCATCCTCTCTAACATTTAGAATTATGTTGATAGAACAACATTTAATTTTAATCACTAGGATTCTTCTTATTGGGCTGACTAACCATCTCTTTCTATTGTAGAATCTAGAAAATAGCAGCATCCTAGTTCTGTTGTTCCTACATATAATTCATATTTATTTCCATACTGTTACTGAGACTTGTGATATAATTACAATATTAAATCCGTTGTTAAATCTTTTTTAATACTTTTCTACTTTGTTATTTTTTTCTCAATTGACTCTACTGATCACCTTCAACATACTAACCTGTTTCAATTCAGGTTTCTAGCCCTAATATACTCTGTTGTACTAGTTATGTTTTCCATTCAACAGCTCCCTTTTAATGACTTCTGTGTAGATCTAGTCTACCACATGTAGAATCCATGTTTTCTCTTCCTTTCCCATTTTCCTCCCAGCTTGCTAATTTCAGATTTTTTCTGCATGATTGAAAATCATCCTACTGCATGGAAACAGAAGACTTTATGTCAATATCAGATGACTACTTAATCTGGCACATGAAAACAAGATCTTAGGTTGTATGTATACATGTTTTTATTCATAACTTTTTCTCAGGGACAAGAGTCGAAGAAGAAGCATGTCTGAGTTTGCAGCAGGAAAAAATTAAAGCATGAAAACTTTAGTTTACATGATTTAGAAATGCATGTGTTGAACTGATACAGAGACATTTTTATCCTCCAACTTTCTTTCATTTCATAACATTATGACTACAGCAAATCAGTGTTTTAAAAATCTCTTTACATAGCTCTTTGTTTTTGTCTGCCATATCTCATAGCCCTCTATATGAAGGACAATATATATGAATTACTATTCTGCACATGGATTTGCTATTTTCTCAACAAAAATATTGACTTTTCCATTTACACATATCAGAGAAAACAGAAAGAACTTTTCTCTGGATAATCTGAACATCCAGTTTCAGTTTCTTTTATAAATACAGCAATCAGACTTGACGCTTCAGAAATTGGGATGGAGTGACTGAATTTTAATATTTGTTTTTCTTATTTCACATTGTTCTATTCAAATAACCATGGAAAGAGGGATCTAAATTTTTGCAGGAACAGTCCATTTCTGTAACAGAGATTCAGTGCATTTACATTCCTTGAGTTTCTGATTAGTTTTCAGTAACATTATTTTTTGTAATTTTTTTCATTATGAAAAAGAAATATAATATTAAACTATTTTGATTTTTTGATAGAATTTCTCTTTTTCCTCTAAATATATGCATAGAGTCCACACCACTTGGATTTTTCAGTTATCAGTCTAGCACATTGAGATGTGCATTATCTAAGATGCTGATTAAAATGATGTCTTTTTTTTATTAATATAGTTCCCTATAATTCTGGCTAAGCATAACCTATGGGATATAAATATGACGTATTCCATGACTACCTTTTTCAGATTAGAATAAAACATTTTTTTTCCTCAGATGCTCATCTTGAATAGATTTCTTTTGTGAGGTTCATGTTCAGTTAGTTTGAATTGCATTTCACCCAAGAATATTATCCATATTATGAACTATATTCTTTCTTTCCCTTGATATATACTTGTCATCAGATGTATTTTGGATCAGTGCTGTCTTGCTTTGATTCCAATATTAGTTTTGGATTGATGCCAATTCAAATGGCTCTGGCTTGGCCTTCATCTGTGTTGCAATACTAGTTCTTCAAGAAGGTGACATAGAGCTTCTAGGGATGTATGACCTAATAGTATCCTTTTTTTTTGGTATGAAAATAGTTCTGAGGGACTGAACCTGAGAGCTAAAATGTTGAGTATGATTGATACTGGGTAAGTGTGGAACAAAGATTCTCTATCCCAGACCAGTTAACGAGCTGAATATGAAACAGAATACAGTACAGGATATATTGAGAAAATAGTTTTTGAGACGACAAAAATTTATTCTTTCAAGGTTCCTCTGCATGAAAACAGTGTTCTTCATTGTATAAAACAGTTCATTAGTATTAAACAATTACTTACTCCCTGGCACACACCCCACATCACAGAATATGCTGAGTTTGAAGGGTCTCACAAGAATGATCACGTCCAACTCCTGTCCCTGAACAGGACTATCCCCGAGTGTCACATCATGTGCCCCAGACAAGATTAACTGCTGGGTTAGTCATTACTATATTCTCTTGACTCCTTTGACTAACATTTTGCCCCTCAGAACACATTGTACTTGAGCCTGGAGGAAGTGAACCTTATCAACCAACGTATCAATCAATATCAACCAATTCTCTTGGATGTCTCTTCCCTACAGTGCCCTGTAACCAAAATTAACTCTCCTGAAGTTCATGGTTACAATCTTATTTGCTACCTTGCTTCCTCCCTGTCCAATACTGAACTCCACAATCTCGTAGTCATTACAACCTAGGATTCCCTCAACCTTTACATCTCAAACAGGTCCTTCCCTGTGTTGCTCCCTGATGAGAGGCCAGAGCTGTGAATACCTAGCAGCTGAAAGGTCCCATGCTGCCATGATAAGGTTTTTGGCAACCCTCTTGTCTTATGCATTTCCTGCTAGTTAGCGTGATCATGTTCCTCCACAGGACTCTGTTTTTCACAGGGGTCATGCAGTGGCACTCTCCCAGTTCTGTTCTTGAGGAATCTGTGCAGCTGATTTAGGTTTCTAGATTCTTCTGCAGAGACAAAAGCCTAAAGTGGCTCCTATTATAAACCATTTCACTGCATGGTTAATCAATGCTTACACAGTTGCATGAATACAGTGCATTGCAAATTATAATGTGGTTTTTTTACCTTTATTTCCTAGCTGCGATTATTATCAAGATTATGTAATGTCTTGCCCATGTAGAAAAGACTGTACATGGAATTTTTCTTGGTGGTTGATTTGGATAAATTATCTCCTGTACCCTTTTAGTATCATGCTCTCGTCAACAGCTAGTTAGGTTTACAAGAAAAAAAAAACCTCTTGTATTATAAGATGTTCAACTCTTCTGCCAAAATAAGAATTGATTTAGGAACTGAATAATTAAAATGAACAAGAAAGATAAAGTTATTTCAACTCAATAGTCTTGAAGTCATAGGAAATGACTGGTCCCTTTAACATTTTATACAAGATTTTAACCTAGGTATTTTAAACCAGATGACACACTTAGTAGTAGCAGTAATTTAAATTTATGATATCTTTAATATTCTTAAGTACAAAGTGTTTGAGACATTAAAATGTACAAATTCAACTGTATGTTGTATGCCAGCTAGACAGGCAATTAGCTGTTTGAGTTTTTTTAATGAACACGTTAATGTTTCTTAGTTTCAATACATCAGCTATAATAGAGAACGCCTTCCTAAATATTCACAGAACACATGTTCAAAAGCTTAGAAATAAACCTGACCCATTTCCTATCACCAAAGAGAAATCACAAATACCTGCCTTCCCAGAAGAGGACGGAGAGAGGGATTGCTATATCAGAAGAGAAATAAAATAAGTATTATCAGTGCAACCAACATAATAAAGAAACTGAGATAAATGATTTAATTTCTGTCAAGTTCAAGCTTTCACATATAGTTTGAGTACTCAAGTATGTCTTCTATGGTACTGGGAAACATAACAAAATTTCTCCTGTTTTGGGCAAGCTTGCAGCTACTATACCCAAGCGATAAATAATTTTGCTGCCTCTTTTAAGTGAGTTTCCTTGACCAGTCAGAAGCATATGCCCTACTTTCTATAGTGTTAAGATGTCTTACAGCCTTTATGTTTTTGCCTTGGTTTCATCTATGTAGAATAAGGAAACATGACTCTCTCCATTCTATGGTAGAAATTCTAGCAGATAGTTCCATAAGGGGTTCTGGGTCCTCAAAACTGAAGGTACCTTCAATAAAGCAGAGTTAGCATAAGTCTTTAAAGACCCAAGGTAGTATTCTAATCTCTGTGATATGTCCAAGATCCAGTTGCACTGTGCCTTTCTTCCCTTTGGCATTGTGGACATCTCAAATACTTGAGCATGTTCTTGATGAGGCATCTGTTTGTGTAATACAGTAAAATGTACAAGCATAAAGGTAAGTGTGCAACTCCTAATGCCTTCAGTGGAACAACTTGCCTCCTTGAAATTATGTGCATATAGATATAACTAGTTGACAATATTCCTTTTTTTTTTTCCTGAACATGCTTACTGCTTTTCATGGTCACTTTTCTCTACTGTCAGCCAATTAGCTGATTTCATTCTTAAAGGCTTTTCTTCCACATATGAAAGCTATTTCGATTATGATCCTTCAATGTTTCTAAAGATTTTATAGTTACTTATGATGGATAAGTAAATAAATAAATAAATTTAACTGGCATGTGAATAAAAATAAAGGAAGTTTCATCGTGTACTTCATTTTATTTTGGTAAAATCCCATAGGATCCACGTCTATTACGATCCCAGCTTTTAACCTGAACTATTTGAAGTCTGTCTGTTACTGATATTAGCTGTATATAACCTTGTGCTACTATGCTTCTCAACAGCCAGAAATATTGCTGATATGTATTTTTATTGGTGGGATTTTAATATTGGTTTTAGACATGAATTCCTGCAGATTATAGAAAGAAAAGATTCGTATACTGCTTTCCTACCTTTTAAGTTAAATTCTCTTCCATACTTTAATTTATTCTTTCATCACAACATTCTCTAGCAAAACCTTGAGGTAAAAACTGAGGCGAAGTCCAGAGACTTAAACTGGCTGCCAGATGTCTGTTTTTCTGTTTATATCATTCAATAAATAAATGAGGCTTTAACAGAAAACTTGCCAAAATTTTACAAACATTTTCTAAGCTTTAAAGATATTTACCAGATTTTCTTCCCAGGAATAATCCCATCACATCTGTACATGTGAGACTACAATCATTTTTCCAAGTAGCTGTCTATGTATTCAGTTCTTTGGCTTTTAAAAGGTTGTTTTTGTGTTGAAACAGGTTTGTAAAAATTTAATGGGTGATGTTTCAATTTGTGATTTGTGGAATCATTGAATATCTGAGGTTAGCAGGCACCTCTGGAGATGATCTGGTTCACCCCTTTGCTTAAGGAAGGCCACCCTTGCCTAGTTGGCCGGGAACATGGCTCTAGAAGATCTCTAAGCTGGACAACTTGCAGCAGTGCGTGGCCACCCTCACAGTAAAAAAGTGTTTCCTGGAGGTCAGAGGGAACCTGCTGCATTTCAGTTTGTGCTCATTGCTTCTGCGCCTTTCACCGGTCACCACTGAAAACGTCCTGGTTCTGTCCTCTTTGCCTTGCGTTCAAATTGGTGCTGTCTGGAACTTCAAGGTCCCTAGTTTTCTGAGATAATTCAGGAAAGTGGATTGCACGATGCTGGAAAGCAAATAGAGTATTCCATTTTACCATGAATTTTAATGTAACTGAACAGAAATATATGCTAAAACTAAGCTTTTAAGAAAATATTTAGCAGAAAATATCTCTAAGTAAATGTTGATTACTAACAAGTTTGTGGTTGTGCTCTTATCATTATTTTATATGATTGTTTTCATCTTTATTGTTAAAGACAGATTTAGAATTTTTATCAACATTTTAAACAACATTATAACAACTTAAAGAGGTTATTGTTGAGAAGGTGGGTATTTCATTGCATAACAGCTGTGATATTTCAGATCTAATTGCAGATAATCACCTTCATAAAGAAAATCTCTATGCACAGTGGGTAAGTTTGGGGTTTTTTTAGTTCATTATGCATTTTTATGTATGTAATGAATGTAATTTATAAATTTTGTATGACTTTTATGTCCAACGGTGCTTTTAGTTTGTCATTGTAAACACAGTTGCAATACATTGTCACATACTGCAGGCCTGCAAATTGAATTAAATTTTGGATTTTTGTTCTATAGTCAAAATGCTTGTCAAATTTAAGACTTTCTTATCTGTGTTTCACAAACTATATATACTTAGCCATCATTTTATCATTCAGCTTAATTATAATATCATTTTCTTATCCTTAAGCTGCTCCATTTACTGAAAGAATATTTTATTCTGTTCCAAAGAGATCTTTTTTTTCTCAGACAAGTTCTATATAAATTAAAGATAACTGTATTCACAGTGGAAATATCTGTCTGCACCAGATTTGCTCTCTGGATGCATCTCAGTCTGCAAGTATCTATTTTTACTGAACAAAACATTCAGTTTTGTCAGTGTAACTGAAAAAATGCAACTGTTTGAGAGTTGAACATTATTTTACAGTTTCTTGGTAAGATTTGAATTGCTGGACTAGTTCATTTGTTGCATATTAAAACACAGGATTGATAAAGGAACATCTATGCAAATTTTTGCTTATGAGAAAGGTTTTCCTTATGGAATAGAAGTTCATATACACACAGAGAAAGCATCTAAACCATCTGCCCTTGGAATCACCATGTTTTTAGTTGAACTATAATACTGGAGAATTACTGAAGGTTTAGCTTCAGTTTGTGTTCAGTGAAGAGTTTCACTGCAGTTCAGAGACAGTTAAAAACAAGTTTTAGGCTGGTTTGAACTGGACTTTAACGGTTTTTAATTTTCAGTGTGATCCTTTGATTGCAGCACTGTAACACCTAAATTGCTTTGTGCATTTACCTCAAAGCAACAGCAACTCTGTGGCACTGCTACAGGTATGAGGCACTCTGCCCAAGTCATAACCTCCATCACAACTCCCAGGTATTCATTCTCTTCCTATTTCCCAGCTCCTCAGAAAATATCACTTTGGGATCTGGATGTGGCAGGCAAGCTATTGTAACAGCCAGGTTTATTTTTTTAGACACTGATAATTTACTGACCTGGAAATTATACGCTTTCTATTAAACTTGTATCCTCCTGGACATTTCAGGGAGAGCTAGATGCCCTCATCTCTCAAGATGCATCGGTATCTTACAGAAAGCCTTGGATTAGCTCCACAGAGGGAAGAATTTAGTTGTTCACAAAAGATACAGCTAGTTGCATTCTGGAAAACATATTCCCATCTATAGAAGAATTCTCAGTAAATCATAATCAAAAAAAGTGACACATACATAGAATCAAAAGTTTCAATTTTTCTTAGCTTCTAGAAATAAGCGTCTAAAAAAAAAGCAAACTCCAAGCAGAAACTACGAAGAATTTTTCATGGAAAAAATTATAAGTACATGGAGCATCCTAGCGGGCATTTCTATTAAAGCAAAATCGCTGAAGCCATCCAAAAAACAATTACATTGAATGGTTCCCTGGGGGAGACTGGAGCTCTGAATAGAAATAAGTTCCTGAAGGATGAAAAGCCTTCAGTCTCTAAGCTTCATATTGCATATTGTAGTTAAAAGTTAGTGGTTTACATCATCAAAATACAGGCTACTATGACAAGGTCAGTTAATAAAAGTCTGCTGCAGATAGATCACCGAGGCCTGACAAGCCTGTGTTGTTCTAAACAAACAGGCAGGCAGACAGACAGACACCTCTAGACCAACCATACAGTATTTCTTTGGAGAAATTCTTCAGTCTTGGGTTGTCTCAGAGTTTCTGATCCCAGACAAGCTAAGCAGATAGCACTGTTACAGAGTGGAGCTGATGTTTGCCAATCACTTCTTTCCTGTTTTCTGTGAATCACACACGGGGAATTTTGCAAATTGGTTGTGTCTCAGTTGCAGGCTAGAATGCTTCCAAAATCAAGTAAAATCACAGATTAGCCTCAAAAAGTGAATAGAAATTGACACACTACAGCTGTGATGAATAATCGGAAATGATCTGAGAGTCTCAGTACTGCTACAATTATCTTTAAAAATAACTCACCAGTTCTGCTTCTCTGGATGTACTTTCTGTAAGCCCAAGTACCTTCCTCAGATACTGATGATGAAATACAGATTAATGTATAAAAAGGGCTGATGAAATGCAGATTAATGTTAATAGTAATAATAATGAATTCTAATAATTAGACTATATCATCCTGCCGAAGTATTCCAACCGTGAGCACCTACATCACAAAGTTAGAAGATATATTTCAATGGTATGAAAAGTACGTGCTTCATTTGAAGACCCCTTTAAACTTCTTATAGACTGTATTTTTTACTACAGATTCTATGGATTTATGTGCTTTGGTCAGTGCAGTCCTCAGCTTCTGAGCAGGCAGACCGGGGACTTGTTTCCAGAACAAGACATTTTGAAGTTATGATGGAGACTCTTATATAGAAAAGAAGAACCAGCTTCTGGTATCTCTAAACTCATCTTCTCTTGGAGGTCTCTGAGGGCTGACTTGTGCATGCTGATTTATCTTGATCCTTACGTACAGGGAAGTACCTGCCTGAAACTTTTCAGCTTCATATGGATCCACTTCTGCCTATGTCCTGGGCTTCTGTTAGTGTCAGTACCACCACTTGCTGATATAACCTAAGAGCCTGTAAGTAAGGAGTAGAACTATAGTAGAAAAAAAGTTGCTATTTTATCGTGATTAAACTATTCATCGGGTTCAGCAGTATTTTAAATAAAATATGGAAATTACCATGTACAAAATGCTAAGAGCCAGCAATTCTTCGTAGGATATTCTAATTATTTCACAGAATGTTGGATAATTTGTTTTATCTTACTGCAGGAGACTTTCTGCCTTTTTTTTTTTTTTTTTAGGATAGTACCTCTGTAGATTAATTTAATTTTGAAGCAAAGTTCTGTCTTACTGAATACTTTGATCTCTTTGCACGTCAGCACATTGCTATTTGCATTTCATATTGGAAGAGAAACCAGGGATACCTGGTATGTCAGTCAACCTACATTTTTATATTTTTGACTTCCTTTCTGAAAGTCTGACTCAGTCTACTCAATGTCAAATTTGCAATCCTGGCAGTGTATTACAAATCTGATCGTGTACAAATTCAGCTTTCAGTGGAAAACATATATGAGTGAAGACATGGCTGAACCTTGATAATGACTTAATACCAGTCTCTTCAATTTAGTGTCCACAAGTAATTGTGAGTTCAATTATTGTAAAGTTACCTTCATAAACTCCCCTGTGAGGTTAGAGGGGTTTATCTATCGGAAATTTCATTATCCAACTGAAAGAAAACCCATGATCTACCTGTTACTGTAACTTTACCTGATAAACAGTAACATCTACATCTTGGGTCAGGATGTGCTGCAAGTCCCACGTTATGCAAATGTTTTTCAGATGACTTGTGTTGTTTCCCCACACCAGAGAGCTGTGAGTCTCATTTGCATCAGTAGCACACCAGCCCTTTGGCCCTGGCAGCTGGTAGTGCAACTCCACCATACCAGGCAGGAAAGCTGACATTACGCTTTTGCTCTCCAGAAAAGATCTTGCTTTGATCCCTGACTCCATATCTATGGGAAATTCACCCACACGGGAAATAACTTCAGTGATGTTTTCCTACCACGAAAAAACATTCTGCCGTCATTAGTGCTGCTTAGGGAAAACCTGGTTTTCAAGCAAAACCTCATCAAACACAGGTCGTGAGCTGTGTCAGGTGTCTTGGTGCTAAGAGGTAGGATACAGTAGGAGGCAGTGATGGAAAAAGTGCAAGCACCTGCCTCAACAGTATTACTTCCCTCAAATGGACACACAGGGTTCACTAAAAAGAGGTTGTCTGCATACGAGCAGCTGGCCCTCCTTGTCCTTTAAAGGAAAGCATGATGTATTTTAACATAACTTATTACAAGGGGATCATAGGCATGATTCTTTCAAGAAAAATAAGCCATGGAGGAAGTCATAGGACTTTAAGTATGCGTAGCTCTGCTCTGTGTGTTGAACAAGCAGAAAGCATGGTGTGATTGCTTTTCATGAGCATATAACCTATACTATCTCATTGCTGTTTTCATGGCAAAGCAATATACATAACTATAAAATTCACTGAATTAATCAGACTGTCTGAAAAACCAAGCGGTTCCTTTCTTTCACCTGTAATATTTATGTTGTCGCCAGTGCTGTTGTTTTTCCCTTTTCTGGTTTTATGTGTGGTCTGTTTCTTGAAGTAACAGCTCATTTTTCTTAAGTCAAGAAACAGATTCTGAAACACTGACATTTGAAACTACCTCTAGAACACACTTTCAAGGCATCTATCCTAAACTTTCAATGCTTTAGACAGTAATTTATAAAGTACCCTCAGTCTGGCATTTGAAACAATCACATTATTGTTATTTTATCTTGTAAATTGTGTGCTTCACAGCTGTCATTCAGTGAAGAATACTCTGAATTTTGTATAAAACTAATCTTTCTGTCATTCCTTGTTCAGTGTCACACTGCAAACAATGAAAAAGGATGGAAGCTCTCACCAGAAATGATAACCTCTATATCAAAATGATTGCAACTTCTTCTGTATTTTCAGGTAAATGTATGAACCATAGAAACGAAGAAATAAATAACATATTTTTTTAGAAGTGTTTATCACTTGCAATGAAAAACTGTGTGGAGCTAGCATGCGATATATGGATACAGTTATATTTACTACTCTGTATCCTCCCAGAATTATGCACACACTAAGAACTGAACATCTGATTAAAAAAGAGTAGACAAGTAATATGTGAGATATGTAAAGAAATGGATAGATAAATAGAAGTATTGATAGGTTCATCTCTGATTTACTGTTTTAATTATTTAACTTTTATTATTCTTCTAACAGGCAAGTTCTCAAAAATTTGGCAGTTCAATATATCTTATGCATCTCCAACATTCATTTCCACCTGTTCACTCTCTCTCTTTTTTAATTAAAATTCCATCAAAAAAATACCATTCAATGTCTAATCTGATTGATAAGATTTTCTCAGAAAACAGCCACCGAGGAAGACTTCCAGGTGCAGCCTCTGGAAACTGCATTTAGATATGGATGGTTATTCTGTTCCTCAAAAGAAAGAACTCAGCTGTCAGTTGTGTTACCTTCTTTAAGCAGTTTTCAGCCTCTTATTCCTCATATTTGTCCTTTTCTTGACATGTATTTTCTCTATTGATATATTTTCTTACATGATACCTGAGCCAGTACTTGAATAAAAAGCTCTAAATGGAGTAAGACAGAACTACTAGAAGCTGTATTGAAGAAAGATAGTGACCAGTCATAAATCAAATCATATCTGTTGAAAATTTCATCAACTTTCAATCAAGATTAGGAAAAATAAAACTTGTAATTTAAATAAATATGGTTTATTTTATTAAAGGTCATACTTATTTGATATTGATGTGATAGTGATCACAAAGACAGTAAAGACACTGCAGGTAACTTGGAGAGTACAGTAGGCTTCCAGAAACAGAGCAAATGCTGTATCAGGTAACCAGGAAGCAGAAAAAGGCTTTCAAACTAGCACTGTATCTAGTACTCCTTAGTGACATCAATCTTGCAGAAAAATTTTGCAGAATAATGCTAAACTTTGGCTTGTCACTTATTCAAAGAACATCCAAGACACCTGTGCATGAAGCAGGAAGTGATACCAGCCATGCAATTTACATTTTCCTTCCTCTGGGATGAGGATGAAGTTAGTGCACTTGAAGTGTTGTAGATATTAGATGACACTGTATAACAAGACACTCTGTAATGCTTGTACAGGCCAGGGTATTTTTTGAGGTGTGCATTTCTTCTATACTTGACCAATAAAGATAAAAACCAACACAATTCTAAGAGTAACTAAAGCTATCAGGCATACTCAGTCGAATATGTAGTTGAATATGTTCAATATAACGGTGACCTGGAAATTTGAATTTAAGTAAAAGAATTTCAGTTTTACAGAGAAATTTTCCCTTTACTTTGGAAAATATCATCTGATTCCTTCTCAGACTCAGTTATGATGGACCAGGAAAGCTCCAGAGTTTTTCTGAAATCCTGGTGCCAAATTAGTCATCGACAAAAGAGAATGAGCTAATTCATTTGTAGAAAGAGAGGTGTTGTTCTATTTGTTATGTTGCAACCTTGGATCACAGCTTACACCTTGTGAAAAAAATGCTAACATACTTGTCTTTTTAGGTCTTTTCAGGTCTTGGGCATCATGATAATATTTTCTTGAATTTCAAAGAAAAATGAGTCTATGTTCTTATCTGCTACCTCATCCAACATTAACTCTGATGGCTTCCATTGATTACTTTGTCATGTTTTCTCACTGCAGTTCTGTGGAGTACGTAAGATTAACACCCACTCTGGGGATAGAGCGTGCCCTTTACAGAGGTCAGTCTCTGGAGCTGACAGTCCTTTGACAGTGGCACTTTTCAATGTTATGTGCTGATTATGGAAGGGTTTTAGACACTGTAATTCTGTCACTGCTCTTTTTTTTCTTTCATGTCCATACTCTGCATGTCATATTACTCCACTTCTACCAAAAGACAAGGTTTTTGTTTAATACAAACAGGAGCTCGGTTTGTCATTCAGGGTACTGTGCATCTCACTCCTAACGTTTTTTCAGCCTTGGGGACAATGCTCTTTTCTCTTCCCTGCTTCTGTACCACTTAAAATGTTATGTTCCTGGCACCACATGACCTGCTGTCATACTGTAATGTCAGATGAGAACAGTATTGCTCTCCATTAGTTTAGCGTCTCAGTGTGATGGAGGAATTTACAGTTATCAAAATACATGAAACGTGCAAAGACTTCTACAGTAACCTTTTAAGACAAACTTTGAAAATCTTCATAAGATTCTGCTGAAACAAGCTAGGCACGCTCCTAATTTGTAGCTCATTTCCTGCTAAAACTTTTAATATACTCATTAGTAAGGTTTCCAATTTCCTTTAAGTTATTATAACCAAAATGTTTCCAGATTAATTTGTCTTTCACATCAGCCAGCTTATTTTCATTGTACGGGTGCAACAGATTATTTCCACCAAAATATTTTTTAGTTTTCATGATCTTACTAGTAAATTTAAGACAACAAAGAAGCTAAATTTTAAGCTAAGCAGGAGACAATACAACTTATTTACATTCAGAAGTATAGGATGCAGTCCATAGATAAGAGCTGTTCTTTCTTGTATTTGCTGTAACCCATTAATAACAATAATTTATTTTCACAGGAAGAATAATAAGTCTTAGTGATACACATACCTCATTCTCCTATTAGCTACTGAAATTTCAGGAGAAAGTCTGAAAAACATGACTTCTTGCTGAGAAAAAGATAATTTCATATCTAGACTGCAAGAGGTAATAACCCACAGCAAATGAAACACGCATGTAAAATGGTGTTTTCTGTATGCAAATTATTGCAGTATCACAAGTGCTAAAGTTGCCATTAGATTAGATACTACCAAAACTGGGAAAAATAATGTTTCCCTCTTCTGACACTGAATTTTGCTCTTCAAAATTCAACCAGAATATGTAATTTCCTAATTATGCTACATGGCACATAAGTTAATTGGAAGTGTAATGATAAGTTATCATTTTATTTAATGGCTGATGTGATGCTGAAATATGCTGGATCATTTATGTACATTTTCAAACCAAAGCCTGCTGCTCCCTCCACCATTCTATCTCTTCTGCTTTCACATTCTGCCTTGAAGTAGATGCATAAATGAATAAGTTTTCTTCCAACAAAATAGATTTACAAACTGTATCTGTTAGGAATGCTTTACTTTATTTGTTTTCTTGTTTAGTGATAAAAATTAGCTATTAATTGGAAAAGAGGTAATGCTATTAGTTAAAAACCCTTCTGTGGAAATTGTTATTTGAGCATTTCTGGAAAAGAGGGTTTTAGATGCAGTGGCTCATTACGCTTTCTATAGAACAGTTAAAGTATTGTCTATTAGTTCTGTTTGATTCCTGGTTCATTGACCTGCTACACAGAGTCATTCAGATCTCATTGTATCTATTTTGCAGTCACAAAACAACATTAAGGACTTGTTTCTGCTGTCAGTAAAACAAAGTTGTGTGCCCTGATGTAGTTGCTTCAGCATAATCACACACAAATTACCAGCAATAGCAATTGAATAGTCTGCTTCTCCACGAGCAGAACTAAACCCTCAGTTTGTAGAATAAAGACATTTTATAATTTTAGATGGAAAAAAATGACTATGCCTACATGAAAGTTTAGCTACTAAACTTCAAGATCCCAGCTACTGAATGACTGTGAAATCAGAGTGGACCATTCTGTGCATTTTCACAATCTGCACGTAACCACCCCATCGAAGTGGAACCTGTAGACCAGTGCTGTTCCGTAATTCGTGCTCTGTGCTCATTTATCTGATTAGTTACATTAATGCCACTGGGACTTATAGCCTTAATATACTCCACATTTCAGACAGAATAACACAGAAAATGCACAAACTAATTTAGATTCCATTTTTAACCTACTGTTCAACCAAAAAAATGTATACTGATCCTGGCAAATCTGTTCACAGTAACGTTTTCTTCAGACTACTGTGAAACTGGAAGGTATTTATATATCATAAACTAATATTTATGTATATATAACATATGTTTATGTGTATATGAAATGTGCTTTCAAGGCAATTCCCATGTACTGCTTTTTCAAATGCATAGCATTCTGCTTAAGTTATTAGGTATAGATATTTCAAAGTATTTGAAACTTTTTTTGTTGTGTATTGAAAATTAAACTTTTCAAAGGCTTCTTGAAAAGAAACTCTGTCAAAATATTGCTTTTCAGATAAAACAGATTTTCTTTCTCTTTCAGGAAATCCATCCTAGACATGAAAGTCTGTCTTGTTAAAAATTGATCTAATCAATCTTTTTTCACAAGAAAACTTCAATTTTATGAGATACTGGCGAATAAAATAGAACTAAAACTTTCATTTACGATTTTTTTTTGCAGGTTTCACTGCATTACCTGCATGATCTATATGTTTAAAAGTAAGCATATGCTAGTTTATAGGTTTGGCTCTGATGTGCTTGTGGCATAGTCAAAAAAGGAAATTTCACACAAAATATCACACCTACCAAGCACACAATGCCACACTATACGAAAGCATTCATCAGATAATACTTCAGACACGTAATTTCTGGGAAACACTAAGTATGTTTTATCAAATACTTTGAAAATGGAAACTCACTGTCATACAGTTGCCGCTGAAATGTAAATATTGGCATGGTAATAGAAAGAGATTCAGTTTCAGATACTTCAACTTTCATTCATGTAATTTAAGACCCACCACAGCTCCCTTAAGATACGTTATAAAAATACATCTGCTGTGAGCATAAAAGCACAAGGAGCCATCCAGGCTAAGTCAGGAGACATAACGTTTAATAATCAGCTGCATATGAATACCCATTGACTTGATGAATGGTAAGTACTGTACGGAGTGAAAAAGTCTTACAGAGCATCCATCACAGGCATAGTAGCAAAGAGGACAGTCCTTCTCTGTATTCTTTTAATTATTTGGAGGTGTTCATTAACATGATAGATATATATGTGATTTTCTCTTTCTCTTTGCATAGTTGTATCTGACCTCACACAATGATGGGAATTAGAAGATGTGAAGATTGCAGATTGGCATTTATTTCTTTGATTTGTAGGTGTTTATAAGGCAATAGTACATATATTCACTAGGCTACTGCTTTCCAAATTCTCCATTGATTTCTCTTCTGGTATTTCAAAGTCACCTTTATTGAGATATGCATCGGCTACATTCCCCTGTCAGAGACAGGATACTAGGCTGAATAGACTTTCAGCTTAATCCAGTCTAGCTGTCTGTCATAAAGTCTTACAAACTGTAAGTTCCAGAAATGAAAAGGATCAAAATTATTAGTGAAGACTCAAAAATAGAATACAATCATACAAAATAATTACTATCAGGACTCCTTTACTTTACAAACATATAAAATGCACTTACTTTGAGGGTGAGAAGAGGGAAAAAATCCTTCCATTAGAAAATATAGTCACAAAGCTTTGAACAAATAAATTCACACACTGCAGAGTACACACACACACACGCATGCAGGCAGGCATGCACGTATGTACACACACAGGTGCACACATACACGCATACATACACACATGCTTAGAGTTTACACTGCATTCTTCTGATGCCATGATTATTATTTTATTTGTACACCCACCTTTACTGCACATTCTAAACAAACAATAGACAACAGTGTAAGGACTTTTTTTCCTTAAAACTGCAACAAAACAAGTCTCAACATTTGCAAAACATTCCTTTATTATTAGAAATAAATTATTTTGTATAAAAATTAGCATGCGTTGACCATTGCATTTATTTTAGCATAACCCAGGACTTAATTCAGTCAGCCGTCACAAGAAACAAACTCATCTTCTTTTACGAGTTGAACAATGTAGGACAGGAAAGGAAATTGTCACAATCACAAAAAAGTACTTACAAATATAACATCAGACATGATTTATTTCAACAGCGTTTTTTTTTTTTCACAAGCTAACATTTGTTTTCCTTTTGTGATTTGCTTCCTTTTGTGAGTGAACAGTTCAGAAGCTTGACACTCTGTCTCTATGTTATAAAACTGGACTTTTCCTTCCCCTGTCTCTTTTTGCCTTTTGCTCTTGTTTAATCCTTGTTCTTTAGGAGACTGACTATCGATTTGAATGTAGTCTACTGATATTTTCAAGACTGAATTCTGGTGGTGGTAAAGTCTATGTTTGCAAGATCCAGTCCTGCAGATCTTCCAGTGAATTTCATCCCTGCTCAGTTTGCCTGATTGCTGTAACTGACATAAGTTGTCTTGGTAGAGGAGGCTGTAAATCAGAAAAACCAAAAACAAACAACAACAAAAAAAAACAAAGTTCAGGATTTTTAGAATCAAGAGAGGAGGAAAAAAAAAAAACATATTTAGCATTTGAACTCAGACAGTGTCTTATTATATTTCCAAACAATATGGTCCATGTTCATGGAATAAAGAATGTTTAAGGATGTATATAAGCAGCGAGTAAACTGGATCTCAAGTTCTGTGTTCTTCATGACCACTTATTTTGTTTATGACTTGGGAAAGCAGAAGTCAATGGAAAGGAAGAATGATGAGTGGTTTCAGCATATCCACAACAGAATTTCAACACCTGGTATTATTTTTTCTGAATTCCATATAGACATTTTTTACTTTAGAGATAGGATTTTTCTTTCTCTTCTACTGGTTGAAGACAACTTTGCAGCTAGTGGTGGCTTGTCCATCTAGAAGGAGACTTAGGCTCGTTGAAAGGAATAAAGCCTAGTATAGGAAACATCTCTCCATTTTACAGAAACTGAGCAGATAGTCCCTACAGAACATATTGTCTGGAGAAAATTATGGACTCCTTATGTTGATGGTCAGCTGATCATGTCTTCTTTTGGTCAAAGCTGATACTCCTTGTTCAGAATGAGGCAATACGTTGAGAGAATTAAACAGCTCTACTATTGCAAAACTGAACAACTATGAATCCTTTATGAAAGTTTGTTTTAGGTTCTAGCCCTTACATCTTTGCTATTAAGAAATATAAAAAATGTGCTATAAAAATATTACTCAAGTCATATCACTCAAGGTTAATGCAATGGTTGGAGGATGGAAGTGGTTACATCAGGTCTTGTAGTTAGTTCTCTAATTTTAAATCAGTTGGGTGCATGGAAAATCAGACTGCTGGGGGACTGAGTCTCTGTTTTTCTCTACAATAAGGTCTATCTTACACTGCATTAAGAGGAATTTGACTTTCTAAATACGTTTTATATTGCGTCTGCTACAGACATGTTCTGCTTATGATAGTGAAGATTGCAGCTGGCAAGATGAAAATAATGTGATGGCAAAAAAGTTGCCTGGTCTACAGATTCAAATTTTCTATTTCCATACCTTTCTTCAATTCCTCTCTTTTTTCCATATAGAATGTGGTGAGAACAGCTGAGATGGATAGGAAAAGCATTCTTCATGCTAACTCCTAAATTCAGCCCAACAATCTGATGATTTGTGAAGAACCAACTACAGAAACTGAGAAATGAGAGTTTCTCTCTTCTGCATGAAAAATTAAACTAAATAAAGGATCACTAAATTGATGCAAATTAATAGCGGTTAGTATAAATAACTAAGTTTACTTCTTGATTTTTGTCATGTTTTCTTAGATTTTCTGAGCAATTTGAATCTAATACTGCACTTGCCATTTTTTCAAGACACAACAGAACCAGACCATTTGATTCACATATTACTATAATCTTTTTCCTAAGAATATATCTATAAGAATGAATAATCAAACGAAAGCTGAAAATGTAATCTTTCTTACTTTCACATGCACAGGTAGGTCTAGTACTTTGTGTCTGGATAAAACTAATTCATGAAAGGACTGCTTTTGGCACACAAAGCAAGTCTTTCTCATAGTCGATCACAATATTCAAGCACCAACATGACATAGCTTTATTTGCATGTATTGGGACACTTGAAGCAAATATAGCCTCATTTACATCTTTCAGATCTTTCAGATGGGATGTACTGCTCCCGTCTGAACTCTCTCATGCTCCCACAGCTGGATTTCTGAGAGGATTCTATTTTTTCTTTTGGCCTGCTAAGTTCCTACTCAAAATAATGCAGGACTGATGAAATGGTACCAAGTTCTTCAAGCATAGAAGGATTTTTTTTTTTTTTCCCAGCTAATAAATAACAGATAAATGCACATCTGCAAACTCTGCACACTTGGGAACAAAAGGACAGAAAGATCAGAGCTTGTTTTTTCCCTTTTCCCTGGAAGTAGGGTCAGATACACAATCAGGTTAAGTTAGCTTACCACATTGTCCTGTATGAGCTGAGTTCTGTGACAACTTGACATGTGCATGTTTTTAGCCCACAGCAACATAACATAATCAGATTAATCATAACTCAGTAAGCTGAATTATGTGAGGACATTCGCAAGAAGCTCAAAATACAAAAATAGTAGTTACCACACCTCAGCTGATACAGAGCAATTTGTTAAATTGCCATAACTTTGTTGTGTCTCTGAGAATGAAAGAGTTTTGATAGAATTAATCTAGAGTTGCTCAAGAAACAAAAATTATGCAGTTGAGTTCTAAGTGTTGTTACTTAAAAAAATGATAGCACAGGAATTTAATGTAGACAGTAGTTTGAAATATATTAAAACTAATCTCATCTCCAAAAAATGCTCAGGTTTTTTTACTTGATAAATATTGCATGTGTCTTTATAGTTCTGTAGAATAAGTCTAGAGTTCATGTTTGGGGATCTGAAAGCTTCAGCAGCTGGTGTCCTGCTCTTTAAGACTGTTAGCATTTCACAGTAATAACATAAACGACATTTGGAAGGCCTAGATGGCCAGAAAAAGTAATGGACTTGGCTCAAAATATTTCTGAGAATGAACACTCTTTTACAGCTCCAGTTACTACTTTGCTGTTGGAATGAAACGAAAAGGAAAAGAAGAAAATAAAACAGGATCTAAAGCAATTTAGAATTATTACTATGATCTGACCTATATTCATTTAATGTACTTGTCATTGCCTTCTGTAACTGCACCTGAATAGGTTTCTTTCATCGTGTTTCCCAGAAAAAATGTGTTTTCCACTGAATATGTATCTATTTCCACAAATAAACTCATGAATGTATTCATGTGGAAGACAACATGGAATAGCATGTGTTACACGGAACAGGACAAACTAGATAGAGCAGAGTTGTCTCTGGAAGAGAAGCAAAAGGGATTACGTGACTATCTCATCCTGTTTCTCACCTAGTTCTGAGCATTTCTATCATTACTAGTATTTGTGCTTGGTAAATGGGAGGAAACCCTCACTGCCCACTTCAGGTACACTAGGAATAGACTGATAAATTGCAATCAGTTTCATATGCTGTCACTGAAAAGAATGATCTACCTCACATGGAGTCAGTGCAAAAAGAAATGTTGTGGTGTTGAGAAGTTACTAGTGACCTAGTGAAATGGACTTATGCTGCATTGCGCACTTATAATTCACAGGAACCTTCAAAAGCTTTGACAATAACTTTTTCAGGGAAGAGAGAAACCCATCTTGAGGCCTAGAACTCAATTACATAGGGAGAGCTTTCTGGAGTGCAAATGACTTGACTGAATTTTTGCCTATGAAGCATTATGAAGGATGAAAGCCTAGTCGGGATATACTCCTAGTGAGCTCGGAATTATATAGATGTGTTACTGTTAAAGTCATGTTTAGAGCACAGTAGATAAGCATTACCCTTCATACATGCACTACTGGAGAAGCCGACTTGCTTCCAGTAGCATCTGTTTCTATGAATTATGCATAATCACAGTTCAAGGAATACCAGTCACAGCATTTCTTAATTAGGTACAGTAGATAAACATCAGATACCCAAGACTTTCTTATTAACACTCTTTCTCACCCTACTGTGAAAACCCTCCTTTATCCTCTCCTCGGAAATTTATAATTTTGCACACTCAGCAAAATCCATCTCTGTTTTCCTTCTGCATTTTCTTTTGGTGACTTCTGAAGACTTGCAATATTATTGAGTCTTTCATATTCCTATTCTATTATTTGATCCACAAAGAATTTCTATGCCTTTCTTGTTTGTCCTTTGTTACATGTTGCAAACTGAAGCTGTATAAGCCCATAGCTCACTCTAGCAGTTTTACACATTTCTGAAGGGTCATGAGTTTTTCCAGTGAAACAGTTTGTACTCAGTATCTTCCATGCATCAGCAACTATAGTATGGTAAAGTTACGGACTAATTTATATAGTCTTCAGTCTGGCAAGCTCTGATAGACTTCAGTGGGGGGCTGCATTTTTCAGAAATAAGTACAATATTTTAATGCGAACTTAGTACTGCTTTGTCTCAAGGTGCTCAACCAAAATAGTACTATTTAATCACCAATATCATCAAAAAGCAATAAAAATTAAAAATAAACCATGTCATTTGCAGTAAAATGACTGAAAAACTTAGCTGTCACAGCTGCTGCCCATCTAATGTGACATCTAACTTCTCAATAGAAAACAATTGTCTGTTGCTAAGCACTGGGGGTAAGGTTAATACCTTTGCTCATATTTGATTATTATTGTTATTACGAAATCCAGTTTATAAGATGATATGTTATGTGGTGGAATGGAGGCTGTAACCTCTGTTTTCTTCTATACCAGAGAAACTTAGAGATGGTGCAAGATTCAAGAACTTTCCTGACATGGGAAAGAATTTTTTTCCCATTACAAACCTACGATATATTAGAACATGTAATGATTAAGCTTAATATGAATTATCATAATTTTGTACCAAGATGAGTAAGATCATAACAAAAACCTGGATAGAATCATTATTCTGGGAAGTGTTAGTCATGAGTTGTGATAAATGAACAATCCAACAAATATTAAGGTAGAAAGGTATAAACCATTATTTTCACTTATATATCTGACTGCAAAATAAAAACAATGTTAGCTGTTTTCATTATAGTTTTTTTTTAACAGCCTTTGAGATTTGAATATACAATGATGACCATAAATACACCTCATGAACTGTCAGGACATA